>JAULUF010000012.1:2900000-4102500 GCA_031834385.1 Semotilus atromaculatus | reverse complement strand
GATGTTGTAATTGTTCAAGTTCAGACGGGTAACATTCGGCTAATCTTTCTCTCAAAATCGTTCAATACTGTTCAAGCCAGTGACTAAAATATCAACTTCACATCGTTTAACGTTATTTTAGTAGGATGAAAATAATCTTATTTAAATTGTGAATAAATTATATACAGAAAGCGATCAAAGAACGGACACTTGCCAAACTCGTTATGAAATCAATGACGCACGTTACACTGTACAACGAAGCTCTTACTGTATTTACATCCTCGTGTTTGCATTGGTGAAAGCATTAGAGAGAGTGCAGAAACTGTGTTGCAATGATAAGATCTTAATTCTGGCGATCAACAGACCATCTGCTTGCTCAATGCTCATCATAGCAACATTTTATGTGATGGGAATAGATCTAAATACTTTCAAAACTTCTCACGATTCGTTAATCTCGATAGCTGTAATAGTAAAAACGTATAGCCTAATAGCTGTAGTAAAAGTATTCGAGAGAGTTCCACATGTAATACGTAGCTATTTCATATGCAAGCATGTCAGTCAATCACAGCAGTGGGTGGTTACACTGAATCCCACAGCAGACACGCCCCTTCAAACAGAGCGTTCAAATCAGAAGCTAAAATCAGGCTAGGAAAAATGCCTTTTATTTCTAAATTATGACTATTTTTTATCTAAAAAACATACTAACATTATAAGGGCAACCCAGGAAAAATTATAAAATACAAAAATAACCCCATGTCATGGGACCTTTAAAACAGAGCTTTCAAATCAGAAGTCTAAAATCAGGGTAGGCTAGTAAAATGCCTTTTACTTCTAAATTATGAAAATTTTTCGGTGTAAAAGTCATAATAACATTATAAGTGCACCACAGGAAACATTCTAAAACAATAAATCAATGCAGTTCATGACCCCTTCAATAGAAATTATATTAAAAGTTATTTAGACTACATTCAATAAAAAAGTTTACACAGAGGAGGCATCTTTTCCCATCTTAACCTAGTTTTTAATCAGTTGTTTCAAATTGGCGTTAACTATTCTGTTCCATTAACATCTTAATCAACCACATTAATCTAATCATTGTTATTTGACGATATTTGAAGTGGGGGTGTCCTGACAATCAACAAAGTTGAAAGTCAAAGTTCAAGAGATGCTGCCTTTACATCATGCAATCACAATGATCGTAAATAAATATGAATTACCTAGTTAAAAAATTGGACATGAACGCCCTCTCAAGTCTAAAAAAATGTTAATGTGATGAGCTCGTAAGACGACTTCAGAAGTGGAAAGTAAATTTCCGATAAAGGCAGCATTACTTTCTGGTCATGTGTTCTGAAGTACATTAACGTTACTGAGCACTTGTTCATTCATTCTGTCCTTTTAGGCAGAGTCAATACCCTGCTAGTAGGAATCTGATATAAAAAATGTTTTTTTAATTTTTTGTATAATAAAGTTGGAAGTTACTTTATATCTGCTCACCTTGTAGAGGAGCAGCAGGTCACCAGTTTAGCAGCTTTTCGATTTAGGTTTAACTAACTTAACCCATAATGAGTGATTTGCAGCACATACCACTAATGCAATGATTCCAACACACGGAACATTCACCACTCGATAAAGTGTTTCATAGTTTATAAAATAAGCATCCTGTATGTCAAAACAGATAAGAAGATGCTAACCTGAACCCCGAGATTTGTCCCACACGAATATATTAACCTTGTTTGGCAGCTCCCTCCGCAGCAGAAAGGCACATATACTGCCAGTAAGTCCAGCACCAACTATTAGAACTCGAGACATTTTTTAGAAAAATGTAAATTAAGCAGCTAACGTTACTTAAGGTAAAATAGCCAAGCGATCTTGCTAGTTTGAAGTCCTCACTTGATATGGCATACTGTACCTTTAAGAATTATGAAAGGCTGAAGGGTTTTTTGTTGGCCAACTAAAACATTCCCTTTGGTGGTTCAATGTTTGGCTGATACATATGCACAATATATCCAAACTTCAAAATAATAATAAAGTTATATGTCAGTTTTTGCAGCTATTTGAAGAGTACGCACTCAAATGTATTATTGATGTCTTAATTGCATTAGTGTCATTTTTAAATTAATTTATTTTCGTAGTCGAGTTTTTTCGACTTTTAGGCTAACTGACCACTGTAAAGCACAATTTATTTAGTCTCATTGTCTAAAAACAAATAATGACGACGTCAGTTTGACACATTCAAATAATAATGGAGGAGTAGAATCAAAGGAGAAAGCAGATGTATGAAAGGGGGACTGATTGATTAAAGCGTTCAAGAACAGTGATCAGGTCATGATGTCACTGTCAGCTGATGTTATGATCGCTATCAGTCAGTGTGGTTATATACTGACCTGACGCTCTCCACGCGTTTGATTTCAGTGCGCTGCTATGGAGAGGTCATCCGACGTTGGGTGAGTTTCATTATCTTCATTATTCAATGCTTAGGACCCTTCAACAAGCACGGTTCATTAGATCATTAATCTCGATCAGTTTAAGACAAACATGTTTATTCGTGCACTGCAAAGAATGATGTAGAATATTGCAGGTTAGTACATTAATTAGCAATGAACGAAAATACTGTACGTACGACTATGTAACTTGCACTGGATGACTTCTGATGTAACTTATTTGTAACACATAAAGTCGGGTTATTTCAAAAGCACTGGCTTGGCTTCTTGTCATTCATACCACGAATGTGCTAACTGAACCAATGCTTTCGCTTTGTGAAAATGCAGAATTGTAAAATTAAACGTTGCTTAAATTATAATGCGCTTAATTAAAATGTTAACAAATTATATGTATGTGTTAGCCCCTACGCTATTTTTGGTGGCAGAAATGTTTGAATAGAAAAAAAGTGCGAATTTTCCAAACACTTTTTTTATTTATAACTTGTCAAACAGCTCTTGTATAATAAAGTACAGTGATGTTCAGCAATGTTTGTTTTTACAGTTTATTTCCTCTGAACAAACTAGGAGCTATATCGATTTTTTTAAATGTATTAATTGCTTACCTTTCAGTCACACATGTTGAGCAACACTAAACAAAGTAGCCTATTGATGGCTTCTGAAGAAAATCATAGCTTTTTAACATTGGTTTAGATTAGTCTTGGGAAACCTTGTATGTTAATTCAGTGTTTGTGAACGTTCAACAGAAAAAAGATATCATGGCTGGTCTTGTCTCTGGTATTGCTTACACTTGGGCTGGTTCAGTGCAGGCCGCCTTTTCAGGACGAGGCAGGACTGGACCCTGAAGTCAATATGAACATCGTAAGTGACCAATGCAACATGTAATAAGACAAGCTGCAATGAGAGTTTTTCATTACTCATCAGTAATTGTCAATGAGCGCTAAAACACCATGAATATAGAACACATTCTGGTAAATTGGGTCACTTTTGACCTTCATCTCAGTGGTGACAAAAGTGAAGTCATTCAACAACATTCTGATCAGCTTTGTGGACAATACTGTTTACTTTGTGAAATGGAGTTATTGAAGTGAAACAAACACTTTAGATCTTGCGTTAACCTTAAAGTGCCCCTGTTATGGTTTTTCGAATATTCCCTTTCATGCAGTGTGTAATATATCTGTTTGTGAAATGTGAATGTAAATGTTCTGCAAAAGTTGTAAAAACGAAATTAGCTCTGAACCAGCTATACGAGGTCTTGTAATTCGTATTCCACTGTGTGACGGTTATGTCACTAGAAAATACATTTGCATAATCCGCCTATGTTGTTCGTGGTCCGCCCCGGTCCGATACAACTAGACCCGACCTCAAACACGTAATTTTACTGACGACTACTTTGCAAATCTCTGAGTATTCGCAATATGCTCGCTCTTGAAAGATGGGTCGGTAGTAGTACCGTTTATTTGGACCAACTTGCTCCTCAGAATCACAACCTGTAAGTATGAATTTGAATTAAGAATTAAATTATCATTTTAGTAAATTGTGGCCATGAATTAAGAATTTCTTCTCTCGTTTTAGTAAATCGAGATAATTTAAGCCACGTTGATTAAACTAAAACATGGGAACAAATTAGTACAACATGGCCATGATTTAGTAAATTGAGGAAATTACTAAATTACTAATTGTGCGCAATAAAACATGCAGACATATTAGTAAAGAAGCGGGGAACAAATTGTTAATTCGTGGCCGATATACGATATACTTTTTTTCTAGCATTTTATGTGTGGGGCTCCGTAATACAGTGAGAATATGAGGCTCACACTCAAGGAGGAAAAAGCACCTCCGTTTCATTCAGAGGCCCAAACTTAGCAAAATTATGCAATTTGGTTTAGATGTTGTTATTTGGCTATACTGTATGGACAAATTTTTATTATTTTTTTGCAATTTTGATAGCATGTAATATAAATCAATGAGATTTTTATAACAGTATAACAGACTTACAGAAAAAAATCATAGAAATATCAGTTGTCACTCTATATCTCCCAATAATATTCCCAATATTCTTAAAATGATTTGTAAATGATTTTTCTAAACAATTATGTATGGATAATGAAGTAAACCTAGCCTATACATAAGAACTTGTAACTCAGCTGACCACATGAATGTCATGTCATGTTTTGAACTTTGCAATAGATTTGTAATATTTTTTGCAGTTCTCTGTTTTGACTCGTGCTCTCGAGAGAAGTGGATTCAATAGTTGACCATCTCTATATCTAGAACGACATTTTGCACTTTGTCCTTCCACATTTCACTGTGGCTCACCCCATTCGCAAATATGTACATGCATGAAATATCCTTATATGAAATATATGCTCATATTATAGAGTAAAAACGTATACCAGCATGTACATAATATTCATAGCGGTATATGAAACTTATTAGAAATTGGAACAATTCCATATATTGACATTAATTTATCCCATATAAATATATCTGTTTATGTATCTATAAAACATATTTTGACATGTATGTCTTATATATGAAATATCCATGCACAAAATATATTTTCATTGTATATTGGTCTTAACATACAGTAAATCTTTTAAATATTTTGTTTCATGTTACAGCTACAGTATATAAACTAATTTTACTATGGGTATTTCTTATATGTTATAAACTAATATCTTTATATATCCTGAGGATGTATAAATGTGGTAATAATGTTGTATGAAAACATAAATTACAACACACAGTACTGTATGGGTCTTGGGAGCTGAATGCAGAGCACATCGTAATGTTATCATTGTAAAAGTGTATATACTGGTTCATGCGTGTTTTTTAGAAAACCTTTTTTTTTCTCTGTGTGTGAAAATGGGAAGAGAAACATTATTCACCAGTTCAGCAATTTTTTCATATTTGAGATTAGACAGCTTTATGTAAAATCTTTTCCCACAGTCTCTGTAAGGGAATTGTACTCTACGTGACATTTATGCACTTTCATGTGTGGTTAGATATGAAACAAGACTTCTTGGTTTAAATAATGATATCTCATAATCATTGTTTGATAATTTGCACAGGTCAGAAAACCATTTGCAGAAACGCTGATAAGACAGTAATTTGTTGGTTTTAATACAATAACTGGGTTTTATACTCTGGGTTTCACATACTTGCATTCATAAGGAGAATATTGAGCCTTAAAATTGTTTCACTTGGGCTATAAGGAATAGTTTAACCCGTAAATGAAAATTCTGTCATAATTTTTCATTCGAACACGATAGGAGAGTTTAGGCTAAATACTCTTAATCCAGTTCTTTTCAGTTTGTTGTGGACATGTCTGTCAAGATCAAAAAGACAATTCCTAACTTGTACACCATATGTAAAGCTACACAAATAGCCATACAAAAATCCATTCCAAGAAAAACATTGGTGAAGGGGAGTAAAAAATTGGGTCAACATTTTTGGGTCAACAATGCCTTGAAAGGGTCAATGCAACGAAAGTAGCGACAGATTTATTTTATTTTATTTTTTTGAATAAAGAAAAAGTAAAAAATGTAGGGTGTGGACATGGTTCTATCCATCGGTTGTTGAAAAGAAAAAAAATGACACACAAACAGTCAGTGTTGTAAAGTATTTGAGTAAATGTATTTGAGTAAATATAATTAGTTACTTTTTGGCCACTTTGTAGTTTTACTGAGTATCAAATATATTAGCAACTTTATTAGTTATATTAGTCAGAGATGCACTAAAAAAAAAAAACTATGCCTTTTTTAAGATTTACAAATTTCAATTGTGTAGTAAAATTCCATCAAATTGATTAGAATAATCCTTGTATATTATTCATATTATAGATTAAGAATTTGAAATGAGTAAAAAAAAAATACTAGCGTTTAATAAAACATTTTGTATAAATCTTAATGGAACAAAGGAATGGACCATTTAGTTTATGTGATTCTTAATTCATAATATGAATATGTATGGATTATTCAATTCAATTTGATGAGTTTTACTATTCAATTAAAATTAGTAAATAAAAAAAAAAAAAGCAGCTCTGACAAATAAAGATATACTTCAAATGATTTGAGCTCCGTTATATTTGCTATTGATTTCAAGGACGATTACATTATTTATAATGCCGCTCTAAAGTTCTCCGAATTTTCAATAGTTGATCACATTCTGCATTTTATCAGACTTACTTCCTTTTGCTTTTTCATTCTGCAGAAGTACATGAAACATTAATGATTTTCCAACACACACTATTTCTGCATGAAAAGAGGACAAATACCCCATCTCAGACAGCGAGTGAGAGAAAGAAGCACAACCCCCAGTGCTTACCCTCCCCTTAATGTGTGTTGAGCCAGCAGTGGGTTTATCCTTAAGTGGCCTGAAGTAGAATGAGCAGACAGAAGACCCAGGGGGAGTGGGAAACTGCAGAGCCTTTAATTATGCATGGGGAGATTGCATGGCAGGCCTGGAACCAACAAGCTCACACAGTTTCTTTGAAGTCTCTGATTATAATTTATCTCATATCTAGAGGAGGAGGAGGAGGAGTGTGACTCCATACAGCTGAAATAATTGTGCTCTTGAAAAGACAAATGGCTAAACTAAGAATTTAAGCTGAACTGGTGTTTTCTCTTGTCATTACATTTAAAAAATACTGCCACGCTTATGATATTTATTGTAGACCTTGGCAAAGAAGAAATGTTGCTATTCAATATTTATATTTCTTCTTCAAATGGATGACATTATACTGCTTTCATCAGAAAAGAACAATGCTTGTGCTATTTTGAAGTGTTGTATTGTCTGAGAATGACTCCCTGAAGTGTTTGCTATTCTATATCAATTCCTTTATCTTACACGAAGGTGTGTTTCCATTGATTTCTCCAAGCTGTCATGCTTCTCATGGACTTTGTCCACGTTCACCACTGTGTTTGTCTCTTGTAGAGCGAGATCGTCACACACTGGGGCTACACAGCGGAAGAATTCGAAGTGGTCACCGAGGATGGGTACATCCTGAGCGTCAACCGAATCCCACATGGGCTCAAAAACAAGGATGGACAAGGTAATGGTTTACGTTGGATAGCCAAAATATTTGAATGAGCCCATTCATGCTTTTGTTTGGCCTGTGTTAGTGTGAATTATTAAAGATGGGAGTCATTCACAGATTCACTATGCTGCCATTATTTAATTAAAGATTATATGTATAGCACTTTTCACAATGCATATTGTTTCAAAGCGGTTTAACAGCAAATACTTGTTTTGATGTTACTAGAATTCTGTTATCAGCCAGAGATGAGTGTATCAAAGTAATGTCCATATGGTATATTAATATACTGTTTTAATGAATGTTATGTGGTTCGTTAACTTCATGTATTCAGTTAAGCTAATGCAACGAACGTGTTAGGCAGAAATTACAACTTGTGCTAGTAATGATTACAATATTAGGATAATATGTGAAAGTAAATTGTCGGTCACCTGAAAATTTTGTGAAGCTGGAGCCAAAAGCACACACTGAAATATATAAAATGCATAAATTCTCGTCGCAATTTAAAGAGGGGAAAGAAGTGGTTTTAGATGAGTCAGTCTCATATGGAGGAGGACCTCCTGTTACACGCTCATATAACGCAACCCACACATGATTATTTCATTGGGTTTTTCATCTCATAAATATCCAGATCTCATGACCTCTCTCGATGCTGCAGGTTTTACACATTGGTAACACTTTACAATAAGGTCTCATTTGTTAACATTAGTTAATGTATTAACTAACATGAACAAACAATGAGCAATACAAATTTGTTACAGTATTTATCATTTTTTTTAGTTCACAGTGCGTTAACTAATGCTAACAAATACAACATTTGATTTTAATAATGTATTAGTAAATGTTGAAATTAACTAAGATTAATGGATGCTGTAGAAGTATTGTTCATTCTTAGTTCATGTTTAGTTAACTAATCTTAACTAATGAAACATTGTAAAGCGTTACCCACAAATTTAACAGTGTTATTTAATTATTCATGTTTTTAAAGATTTACTTTAATTGAATATGCAGATAAGCTGAAAATTGTTGTCATGATGTGGCAAACCAATTATGATCAAATAAAATGTGGAAAAAAACCCCAAAAACTAATATATAATCAAAAAAAATATATTTTAATTAAGAAAAAATACAAACATTAAAACCTATATTACAATACATTCTGAGATAAGTTCACTCACTTGAAAAAAGGTTTTAAGCCAGTTATTTATATATTTTGCTGTAGTGTGTCAGTAGAAAATATAAGTTTACATTTATAAACATTCATTTTGCCAATAATTGTATTAATTGTATGAAAGTTTTATATGCACAAGGAGTGAACTGATATCAGAATGTATTGTAATAGGTGTATCACTAGAATAAATCAGGCAGGGACGTGCACAGACATTTTGAGGGGCAGGGGCTCAAGGGCACTTCTCATAATTAAGTTTTTTTTTTTTTTTTTTACAAAAAAGTAGGCTATATTAACACAACTCTGACTTCCTTTTAAAAAAATATTTAAAAAGTGAATTAATTTTATCTTCTTCAAACTCACGCAGTTGTTTCATTTTCAAAAGATGTCTACAAAATAATCAGTTCACACAGAAACCATGGTCTCCTTAGTATTACATAAAAAAAATAAAAAAAATTATTAGGCTTCAAAAAAATAAAACGGCTTTTAATTTAAGTGACCTTCAAACAATCCTCACATAAACCCATAATAAATGTCATATTTACCTGTGCTCTTCCTGTCTAACAGGTAGGACATATACAGAAATTCAATAAAGTTATCAGACAGTCTGCGCTGCATAAATTATATATAGACTAATCCTTATTAAAGCTACGCAAGTTCTTTAGTCAAGAGCAGTAAGTAATTTTCTCGGTCCCACTTTATATTAAGTGGTCCTAATACCTGTGAACTTACATGGTAACTACATGTGTACATAGTATGTAACTACAGTGTAAGTACACATTGGTACAAAGAATCTACAGCTGTAACATTTGTGTAACTACACGTATGTAACAACCCTCGGAATGGTATGTGTAAGTACAAATGTGTAACAGGAATTATGTAACTACATTTTGTAACAACAACAATATGTATTTACACAAGTTGTTCCACTTCCACATGCAGTCTTAAATACTGCAGTTACCAGTTTGGAATACATGTATTTATGACTGGCAGGACTAATGTTGAAGTACAACTAAAGTTTCACCTTGTGATACCAGTGTACTTACATGGTAACTCCTCAGGAACTGTCCACTTAATATAAAGTGTAAAATGGTCACAACTTACTGTGTAATATGCTAAACCTAAACATCTGTGTAACACTATAACAGTGTACTTACATGGTAACTCCTCATGAACTGTCCACTTAATATAAAGTGTAATTGTTAAGGTAGTTGTTGTGTACCATCAGTGTTGTTACATGATAATTCCACAGGAACTGTCCACTTGTTGAAAATTAAATACATTTATACCCTAACTGGTAACTGCAGTATTTAAGACTGCATGTGGAAGTGGAACAACAAATACATATTGTTGTTACAAAATGTAGTTACATAATTCCTGTTACACATGTGTACTTACTGATGTGAAAAAAGTGTTGTTACCAATGTCCTGTTACACATTTGTACTTACACATACCATTCCAAGGGTTGTTACATCCGTGTAGTTACACAAACAATACAGCTGTAGATACTATGTACCAGTGTGTACTTACACTGTAGTTAAATACTATGTACACATGTAGTTACCATGTAAGTTCACAGGTATTAGGGCCACTTAATATAAAGTGGGACCATTTTCTCTGTTCCCTTTGTTCTTTGATTAACTTTACTGACAGAAAGCTTTGTCTGCTGGCCCTTTAAGACCAGCCGCTTCTGACAGAGACGCAGATCTCACACGCGCCTCATTCTCTCACAACTCTTTACGTCCATTATAAGACTCCTCTTATGTTATGAAGATACTTGACAAACGACATTTTGGCATAATTGTGTGTGTTATTGTTCGTTCATGCGCGAAAGAGAACTGTATTCTGGCGCGCGGTCTGTGCATGCGCATGATACTGGCGCACGTCTTTCTGTGAGTCAGTCAGGACATTCACATGCAACGCGCTCTCTTTTGACTTGTCGGTCGCGCATTGGTTTGAAGCAGGTTTAGCGCTTCTAACTCCTGACCTGATATTTAGATACACTATTCAATAAATATATTTGTTTGACAGGGAATCTGTGCGCAAACAGGAATATATTATATTTCACACACAAAAAAAGCACCCCAGAAAAAAAGGGCACTTTCTCTCCAGGAATAAAAAGGGCAGGTGCTCAAGCCCCTTTTGATGTCTATGTGTGCACGTGCCTGATGACAGGTATGATGTCATCAGCTGTAAAACAAAGGAATCTCTGTGAAGAGACAGCAGGCTGAAATCAGTTCAGTTCGGGTGAGTGTTATTGTGGCGTTAATGTTCAATTCACTATTCAATAGTTCTTCTGAAATCAGTATTCAGTTTGATATTTAGCGCTCCCCATATTTCATTAATGAGCAGAGAGATCTCAAAAGCTCGTGCTCTCACACTAATCTCGCCAGGGACGCCACTGGAGCGGAAAACCAATTCAACAGCCATACATCAGCTTCTACTCTCCCTTGCTGTGCTAACATAATGTCTCATGTTATTCTAAATGAGAATACATTTCCCCGACACAAATCCCTATGCTGGAGGATTTGAAGGGCCTTTGAGAAACTTTGGCCTTGTGCATCTTTGCTTTTCACTCATTGTATTAGATTAAGGGTGTTGTTGGCTCGTGTTTGACCTTCAGAATAAAACTGGCTTATGCAAATGAATGTGTGGAAATGCGTTCTGGACGTTTATAACCATACTTAATCAGGAAGCCAGGGAATTATGAAGACCAGTTTTTGTTTTAGGGCTGTGTGTGTGTGTTTGTGTGCGCTGGGAGCTGGTAAATGTTAATAATGAATTCTGATCTGTGATAAATAAGTAAAGAGCCATCAAGCTGTTTGTTTCAGTGGATGGCTGGTGCTGAGTGCTGTGACGTTGGGTGTTATAAGCACAGAAGCTCTGAGGTGGCACACGCAAGATGCAATTTATTTCATGCTGTCCCAATTCTCCATGTCACACGGGACTTTGGTGGCTCGAAAGAAGAGCACTGGGGAATTACTTTTGAGGTTTCATAAAGACAGTCTCACCTGAGAAAGTGCACACTAATTTTGTTCTCCGGATCTATTAATCAATTCAAAAATACATTCAAAATGCAATTCATGCACTCAATGACTTCTGTAATGAGGAAATATTTGAGGTGTTTAAAGCACTGATTTCCTTGATTTGAGCTTAATTTCCCATAAACCCTATCGTGACTCAGCGTGCAACTGTTCTTATTATTCTGCAGTTATGTAAAATGTAAAGTTGCTAAAGTCTTGCTGTGTGAGTTGCAGGCTTTAAGGGGGTAGAAGGAATGACTGGTATGAAGTCAAACAATGCTATCAGCCCAAGGTCTGTTTGTGCTACTAAGAGGACCAGCTCACTTCCTGTTTCTGACAGATATGTACGATAAAGGTCCCAAAAAAAGAAAGGATGGCATTAGCAATATAAAGCTAATCCACATACTCCCTCTGCTGGCAAAATGTGTAATCTCAATAAATAAATATATATATATATATGTTTATCTCCATATATTATCAAAATCTCCCAAAACCTCCCTTTAGGAATGTCCTCATTTGTAAATATGGTATAAAAATGTAATATATAAAGGTTTTTGTACAAATGCAGAAAGTTTTGTGTGATGGGTAGGTTCAGGATAGGGTTAGTGTGAGGGGAGAGAATACTAAAGTTAGTACAGTATAAAAAACATTACGTATATGGAATGTCCCCATTTAGATGGCTAAGTAAACGTGTGTGTGTGTGTGTGTTCACATCTACTTAAAGGTTTGTGTGTGTGTGTAAGTGGATGTGAATATAATCAAACACACACACACACACACACACACACACACACACACACACACAAAACCTTTAAGTGGATGTGAATATAATCAAATATACACACAAAGATTTTGTGTGTGTGTATATTTGATTATATTCACATCCACTTAAAGGGTGTGTGTGTGTGTATATATATTTGATTATATTCTCATCCACTTAAAGGTGTGTGTGTGTGATTATATTCACATTCACTTAAAGGTTGTGTGACCTATTTTGGACTCTTGATTCATGTTTATGACAGAAGCCAAGCCTGTAGTGTTCCTCCAACATGGTCTTCTCGCTGCTGGAAGTAACTGGGTGACCAACCTGCCCAACACCAGCCTGGGTTTCCTCCTAGCCGATGCTGGATTTGACGTGTGGATGGGCAACAGTCGTGGGAACACCTGGTCCAGAAAACATGTCAGCCTTGACCCTAAACAGAAAGAATACTGGAAGTTCAGGTACAAGGAAAAGATTTTTATGAAAGTGGTGTGTGATATTCAACATGTTTACTCAGTTTCACACTTCCCCAACAAATACCAACCTTTACACTTTTAAGACATTTAAAATAAACATTTGAACATTCACTTCCATTGTTCTAATGTTCAGAAGATCAGTAACCATGTCATGATCATCATTTCTATATTGAATTGTAATTGGTCATGTTTCATATGCACTACTATTCAAAAGTTTGAGGTCGGTAAGATTTTTTAAATGTTTTTGAAAGAAGTCTCATGATACTTTTCTTTAGGATTCTTTGATGAATATAAAGTTCAAAAGAACAGCATTTTTTTTTTGTAACGTGTGTATTGTCACTTTTTGTACAGTAGTGTATATGTACAAATTTAGAGTTTGATATAAAGGTTGACTTTTTGATTGTGTATATATATTTAAGTGTTTATTACCTCATTTAAACTCATGATACTTGTGTGAAAAGAATTAAAACCTTATCTTGCCTTAAATTGTAACATTATTATTATTATTATTATTATTATTATTATTATTAGACATAGGCTAATTATCCTTCAGGAAATGTAAATCTAGTTCTTATCTTGGGAACTCTCAGTTGGATTAATAATGTTTCATCCAGAATCCTAAGCTCAAAATGAGTTTTTTCTCTCTGTTTGGCAGTCATGATGAAATGGCTAAGAAGGATCTTCCTGCAGTGATAAACTTCATTACAAAGACAACTGGCCAGGAGCAAATCTTTTATGTGGGCCATTCCCAGGGAACCACTATAGGTATCACCCATCCTCTAAGCATTTTAGAGTGATTCATTATTTTGAAATGTTGAAATGTAACTCATGTTATCATGTGGGAACATCTCCCAGGTCACAGCTGCTACAGTACTTCTCACTTTTAGCTATGTATGACATGTGATTCTAAGCCTTATATATTTGATTTAATTATTCTTTCATTTTTGCTGAATAACTTCCTGTTCTTCACTCTCTTGCTTCTCAGCATTCATGGCTTTCTCTACAATGCCGGAGCTGGCCAGCAAAATCAAGATGTTCTTTGCCCTGGCTCCTGTCGCTACAGTGGGGTTGACTAAAAGCCCCATGACCAAATTGTCTGTTATTCCAGAGTTTCTCATTTGGGTGAGCAGTTTATTTAAAACACTATACGGGCCCTGTCCCAAATGGCACACTTCATTTGCACTTGCGTTCTTTTGGACTTACAATGGCCGCTGCGTGTCCGTTAAGTCCACAAGACCATAGGATGTCCCATTTGTCATTTTAGACAACTTCTACCCGACAGTCAAACGGCATTACGTCACAAAGTGTGGATTCAGAGGAAGATCACAAGGGCTTAAGGTTCCATTTGGGACAGGGCCACTGTAGCTCTATAGCAAAAAAAAACAAAAAACTTGTAACTGCCATGAAACCTCATAAGTCACTGATTTGGAATAAACTCGTAAGGCACATATAGTTATAATGATTATTTATCAACCAATATTTTTTTCATTTGCAGGATCTTTTTGGAAGAGAAGACTTCATGCCTCAGAACGAATTGATTAAGTTTTTTGCCACTGAATTCTGCAGCAAAAAGCCCTTGAGTGTGCTGTGTGGAAACATCTTCTTTCTCCTCTGTGGTTTTGATGAGAAGAACCTGAACATGGTATAACCCTCTTAAGCATTGTTCAGTTATGCTCTTTTATCTCAATGGATTTTGGAATGTTCCTTCATGAGTTTGTCTCTATCTTTCAGACCAGAACACCTGTGTACACAACACACTGCCCAGCAGGAACCTCAGTCCAGAACATGGTTCATTGGGCTCAGGTAAAAAAAGAAAACTTAGTGACATGTGCACGTGCCCTGCTAGATGTCCCTTTCCATCTGCAATACATTTTAAACCATCCCCACATTATTTCCTCAAAATGAGTGAAAGCAAAAACACCAGAGGTTGTGACAGTTCCTTTATCTGTCTCAGAGTAAAAAATATCAGTGTGAAGTAATAGAGCAGTGTCACAATAGGGGCTTTTGGGTAAGTCCAATTTGGCATTTTTCTGGACCTGCTCGATCACATTGCCACGGATCTGTTCTCAGATGCAATCAAATAATGTTTTTTTATCTTTTTATTTCCTCAAAGTTACATTTACTGCTGTTTGGGAAGCTTTAAGTGGATAGATAGGACTCCAGCATGAACACATCAATACTGCCCTACAAAGCAAAAAGGCAGTAACTGCATGAGTTATTATCATTTTCATGACATTCAAGGCATCCTTTGTTATGTGACAAAACATCTTATCTCAAATGTGTGTCGTTTTGGAGAAAAATGGTAGTCGTTTGTATAGTAACTGCAAAAAAGGTAACGACAGGATAACTTTAAAGTCATTTTTCTCAGTTCTGCACTCTGCGTAGTTACTGCCTTTTTGCTTTGTAGGGCAGAATACCTTTCTAAATATCGCAAAAGTCTGAGTGGTAAAAGCTGGAAAAAAAGTGTCTGCTATATGCGTAAATGTAATGTAAATGATTCCAATAAGATAGTAATCATACATACAGTAGTAGCAGTTACTTAAGATAGTAAAGTTACATGCACACCTTTCTCTGTGTCTTAGGGCTGCTTCACATTGCCCCATTAAACACACACAAATAGCAACATGTTAAAAAAATGTACTGTTGTCCGTTGGATTTATAACAATTGTCACGTTCACACTGACCCAAAAAACACCAACAGGGTCTAACAAAACCCAACAACCACTGCAATTTGGTGTTGTGAATTAGTGATAATGAAGGCACACTCAGACATATGTACATTCTACTTCCTGTAGTTTGACCAGATTTTTAATACACATCTTGTTCTTTGTACAGGCTGTGAAATCCAGTAAGCTTATGGCATATGATTATGGAAAAGCTGGAAATATGGCACATTATAATCAGGTAATGTTGAAGATGACTATTTCTCCCCTTAAAGAGACAGTCCACTCAAAAAATGAAAATAATTAATTACCCTCATGTCTGTATGCATTTCTTTCTTCTGTTGAACACAAAAGAAGATTTTTTTTTTGTGAAGAATGTTCGTAATCAAACAGTCCCGATTAACTTCCAAACTGTTAAGTTCCTAAGATTCTTCAAAATATCTTCTTTTATGAACAGAAGACAGCTGTACAGGAACTTGGAATGACACGATGAGAAAATGACATTTTCATTTTTGGGTGGACTATCCCTTTAATCTGTTTACCCCAATACATTTAACACACCTATTCGGGGCATATTGGAAATACTCAAGACTCTTAATTAGGACAATTGTGTCTTGTTTTCTCTGTCATTCAGAGGACTAGAGTACTAAGTCAGTAGTAAAATTGACCAGTGCCTGAAGTGTAAAGGTCTCTTCTTGCTTCCACTTCCCAGTCAACCCCTCCTCTGTACAACGTGAGGGACATGATGGTACCTACAGCTTTGTGGTCTGGTGGACAGGACACTTTGGCAGATCCTCGGGATGTGGCTCTACTGCTCACACAGATACCTAAATTGATGTACCACCGCAAAATTGAGCACTGGGAACACCTGGACTTTATCTGGGGCTTGGACGCCCCACAAGAGATGTACAGCAAAATGATTGAAATTATGAGGGAGCATGTGTGAAATGACATTTTTATTGAGCAGCAGGTTTTATCAGCAATTTGTTTCTGCCATGCTTTGAGCTTAAAGGGATAGTTCACCCAAAAATGAAAATTATTTTCTACCTGTTTATTCATACTTTAAGCAGATGAACCATTTGTCTGAGGTGCTGGTAACCAAATCTGCAATTACCAATGTATATTTGGTATTCCAAACTGATTTAAGCCTTTGAGCCGTCACCTAGAGATTGAGTTTTACACTCATAATCAGGTGTTGCCTTTTAATGTCTTTTAAATGACATGCACTTTGTTTAATGTGCTTTTCACTTTAGCTTTTACTAACCACTAGTTTACCTTACTGTAGCATTTCATGACCTTTTTTAAGGTCTGTTCACACCAACAACATTAGCGCCCACGCACTGCAGACAGTATCATTCTGTTTATTCTAAGCGCACACTTGTCTGCCGCTTTAAATGGTTCAGCTCATTATAGCAGGATTGATTCTGATTGGCTCTCAATGTTTTTATTGTTCCATCAGCTGGATAAAATCATTCTGAAAGGGATTCCAGCGAAATTGTTTATTTGTACCGTTATAACTGTGGTGTGGACTTTGCTGTTCTTTAATGAGAACGATTATCGTTATAGTTGTCGTCCTTGGTGTGAATGGTCCTTTATGGTCATGTGTAATGGATTTTGTAAATCATGACATGAAACCCATTAAACATACATTGATGCAGAAGACGTATACAGAAATAACTTTATTTAGTGAGGTTTTATTCTTTTAACCAACAACGTGGCACAAACTAAATCCATGATACCTTACAGTGATAAAAACAAACTTTAACACACACTTTAAAACAATCTGAATATACAGTACATTAAATTATCAATATACAATATATATAAGACACTTTAACTCATTACTTAACAAAACCGTAAATCAAATATACTTAAATAAAAATTAGTATGGCAACATCGTTCATCTGAGAAAACCCAATCTTAACTCAGCTGGTGAATTGTAAAGGACCGCACTGCTTCTGCACATGAAACAAGTCTCTGTTCTCTTATGTCCTCCATTAATACTAATTTGATTTCATTAACATTGTAACAATTTTGTAGAATTGAAGTCTCTTTGCAATATCTAGAGGAGTTTCACTTTTCTGAGAGGGAGACAGAAACAAAATGGCAAACTATTAATTGAGTCACACAACAATGTGTATATACCAGTATATAATCAACACATCATTTTAACCACTTAAGACTAAAGCCAGTGAGATGTGTGAGAGAAAAGAGGGGTGGGGGAGGACAATGCTGGGTCACATCACTGAACAACTTTCAGATCCTGTCAGTATCAGCTAATTTAATTTGTCAATAACACTTGAATAGTTCCATCTGGTAACATTTATCACTCATTTACCAAGTTCTCGACATTAAACTGTTTAAGAGAATGGTTTTGCTGCTAAATACAGTTCCAAACCACTGTGTCACCCGTCACTATATTATTAACTTACAGTTCCAGCAGATTAAAACAAAAAGTTACTGTAATATCAAGACAAAATTATTACTAAATCCTCTAAGACAGTTCATGCTGAAATAACTGCTAAAACGAATTAACTTACTTTGTTCTGTATAGAAACATCTGCATTTTTCTGCAATAACAATGGAACGATCCTTTGACTTTTTCTTTGGCACGCATAATGAAGTCCAGTGTTGCCCTTCTAAAAAGATGCAAAGATACACAGATTATACACTGAACATCCTTTTTGGCAGGGTTATGTCTACACAAATTGGCCAATTTCTCAATTAACACTGGCCTGAAAAAGAAAAATGAAAATTGTTATACAGTACTTACATAGTCTACAGCATTAACATCCACCTTAGTGGCCAAAAGAAACTCCATCAATTTCACATTTTTTCTTTGCTTCTCTTCCTTTTGAGAGAGAACAGGTGCAATGCTTTAATATGATATGATGACACACATTTAGCTCAGTCACATTTAAAGTCAGATCCCATATGTGATGGGCAAGAACATACAACTCCACAAACCCCTACATGAATCTCAAGGACATTCTTTATCTCACATAATTATAAGATTAATTTTCAATTACAATTTTAGCTACTACAGCAATTCTCTTGGTTTCAGACAGTAACTAGTCTCTTCTAGAAATACTACGACTGAAGAATAACTTACCATTATTAGATAACCAATTAACAAAATAGGCATTAAAATGGCAATCATCAGGTAATCCAGGAAAGAGAATGTTCTCCTTGTAGCATAGTGCAAACAGGTCCTTTCTTTCTAAAGAAGGAACACATATTTTTAAGCAAAAAATGACGACCACCATTCAACACGAAATCAGTAATATAAACATTACAATGACTCCAAAGCTGTTCGGTTAAGGTAAAAAAGTTACTTAGTTCACCTTTAAAACACATATCAACCGATCACTTGTTTAGCGTTCATGTAAACACTACATTCAGATTCACCAATCGGAATGAATCCAGTTAGATTGAAACAAAAGGTGTGCATGTAAACAATGAATGGGGACCGCAGAAAGCAAACGCTGAATCCCAGACATTTTGGACGATCTCGACGGCCCGGACATGTCCGCGAAAAAGAGGATGTATGGTAACCCCTACTACTCCGCTTTCTCCACAGAACAAGAACCTGCTAGTTTAGCTTCCAAAAAAAGATGGGTGACACTGTGTATATTCTGTGAGTGAGATCCCACCCTCTATGGGCAGGTTGAGAACATGGACAGCCCCTACTACTGGCTGTATTCTTTAGCCTCTGGCCAAAAAAATCCTCAGATGACGCAAAATGACGATTATGAAAATACATAAATCTCTCGCTCAGCGGGATATGAGGGTGGAAAGCACGGTAATTCGAAAATTCTACAGGTTTTCTACAATACAAAGCTTAATGCTAAATCCTGAAGCATCCCTTTAAAGTGAATCAAGTGCACACGGGATCCTTCATAACAAACAGCGGTAGCATTACGATAGTCGAGGTACAAACAGAACTCTTTTTTTGTCTTCTCAATAATGCAATACCTTATTCCTAATGGACACATTTGCATTGTAGTCTAGAAGGTATTTGACACTCCTGAGGTTTCCCCGTCTACAGGCGGCTATAATCGGCGTGTCTCCCGTTCCTTTATCTTGAACATTCACATTTCTGCCATCAGCCGAGATCAGTTCATGCAACTTGTGGACGTCATCATCATAAGCTGCCTGACACATGGGCTGTGGAAAGGAAGCAGCACAAAATATGATTACAAAGTGCACATGAAATTACTAACTATCTTATATCTAGTACGTTCATAAATTTACTAAAGAGCCAAGACTTAAATGGACTTCACATGTGCATGTGAAGATAGATAGAATCATGACTTGGTATTAGATAATGGTGAAGAGCAAAACAGGTCTGGTGACATCCCAATTATGACTTATAACTTCTTAACACATAAACACACCCTTTCCAAACACAAAATGACAGATAAAATAACAAATGCTACGTTTTTATTGACATAAACACTGAACATAAAGCTCCTAGAGCAGTATGTATTTCCTTTTCATGCTTTTAAAAGTAAACTACAGAATTGTATGTATTTTTAAGGAGTAAAGGAGATGTTACAACACTAAAAATACCAACAGAAGTGGGCATTTATTTCAACATGGACATCTCTTAAAAAATTAAGAAAATATGATAAGTATAATTACACTTTACACTATAATACAGACCATTATGACATAATTGAGGTATGAAGAACAAAACAACTCATGTTAGACATTAAATCGCCTTAATTTAGCATAACACGGCCAAGCAATTATCATAATCATCAGTTGACGTTACACGAGCCAAGCCATTCTAAAGACATGAAGATCAAGACATGTTTCAAAGAGCACACGTTAACGTTACTCACCTCTGAGTACAAGATCCCCATTTGGTTTTTACTCAGTCACTAAAGGGAAACGAATGAATAAATCCTTAATCAGGACTCTGAGGTTATAAAACTAACAGCCCTTCGCTAACTTGTTTGCTTCCAACCTGTGGGACCTGTGTTAAACACATGGTTAAACAGCGCTTCAAGTTCACATAAGGGTGTTGTCATTTAGCTAACGATGACGCATACGAAATGACGCAATCCGTGTCGTTCAGGTATGGAGTAGTAGCGGTGGATTCATTCCGTTGGTGATACTTCCTCTCAACAACATCCGGAATAGACTGACTGACTTGAGTTGAGTTTAGTATACTGGTAGGCTATATAATAAAATGGTTTCCTAAGTAAGTGGTTTAAATAAATGTCAGCAAAGAAAATAAATAAATGGCCTTGTCATTTACTTGTTCAACCTCCACATTAGTCACTCTTGCGCATCATAAAAGCAATTTCTCGTTCTTTTGAACAAATTGCAAATGCTTTAATACATCCATGCAATTACTTATGTGGCCTACAATTGTCTGTTGTTTCCTATATCATCCATTGCTTATGTCATATTTTGATCAAATAGCTAGGCTACTGGTTCAGTGTTAAAGTCCTACCCCCAAAACATCTAATTCCAATCACAAGTCATCAGGCTAAATCCAAAATGGTTAAATAGACATGTTTCAAATGCGTCATAAATGCGTCAAGTATATTTTCTAAAAAGAAATTGTAAATGTGTCCTGAACTGATGAATTGCAGAATTTAGAATTTCACTAACGAATGGAAATGTAAAGCATTAAGCTTCGTTTGGCAAGCATAAAGAGAGCACAGTACAGTGTTACAAATTCTGACAATGGAAGAACAAAAAAAAAAACCAGGGCCAAGATCCGGGAAGAAGAAGAGTAAGAATGTGTGGTGCCAAGATTGCAGACATGTTTCTGAGGGGTCTGATGAAATAAGGGAATTATTATTCTCAAACATGACCTCATCAGCTGGGTGGAAAGGTAAAGCTGAATGTTGGGAGAACAACTGTGACCTCAATCATTCAGATGTTTGGAACAGGTAATGTTCATACTGTATAGGCTATATAGTTGCACTTGAATTTTACATACAGTATGTGGAACTGAGTCCAGTCTCTTGCAATCTTAATATGTAAATTTGTACTGTTAAAATTTATATATCCCATACAAGTGCAGTTTTTGCATTTTCAATTGTTTTCATCTGAAAATACTGACTGTTATACTGACAATATGACTAAGCATTTTGACTATCTTGAACAATGATACAAGGACTTGTCATTCTGATGGCACTGATTTGTTCATTGACAAAAAAATATTTTGAGAGTAATCCTCAAATCACTGATAAAAATTATTTTGTGGTGAAGTAAATACTACAGAAAAAAACAATGTAATTTACATTAAAAAGTTAGTTCAGGCAAGAATTTTAAAAACAAAGTAAATTCTATATTAGTCAAGTATATTTATATATACTTATACTATATTAGTACTCAATTCAAGCGTAAATGAAAGCATAAATATCAACGTTATAAAATGAAGTAAAATTACTAAACTTTTCTGATACTGGTGTTCTCATCATGCACTGGACTTTGAATAATTAATGAGGTTGATTTTTCACTGTTTTCCAGCTGTATTTACATGTTTTATCATTGCTTTGTTTTAAGTAACTTGGTAACTTCTGCCATGCATGTAGATATTGTTATGAACTGCTCCGAGACACGAAGGTTGACGATCAAAATGCAGTTTATTAAAGTAAATCCAAATCGTAATCAGAATCAAGGCAAAGGTTATACACAAGCAGCTAATCCAAACAAACAGACAAATCCAGAGGGCGAGGCAGGAACGGGAAAACCAGGACACATGCAGAGATCAAGAACCAGGACAACAAAGGAAATGCTCAGAAATGCAGTGGAATAACGTACAATACTTTGCAGGGAATGATGAGGTGAACCAGGCTTATATCAGGTGAACTAAACAATATAATGAGATACAGGTGAATGTGATAATCAGGGATGATGAATCCGGGCAGTGAATTATGGGAAATGTAGTTGTGAGTGAATTATGATAGTCTGATGTGGAGTGTCCTCAGGTGGCTCTCAAGGGAACTCCAACTGATAACTGTTACAGATATGGTGTCTCACACAATATCTATTGTATTAATTACTTAGATGTTTCTAAGTAAAGCATACTTAAAAAGTGTGGTTTAATTCCATGTTATATTGTTTGAGTGAAATGTATTGCAAAGGAAACTTCAACAAAATAGATATAGGCCGACTCAACCTTTTACTAGACAAGTTAAAATGACTTATTTTCTTTGTTACTTTCACTTAACTTAAGTATAGTTTACTTAATTCCATATGTGAAATTTACTTAAAAATATGCGTATGAAATTTACTTAAAAAATATTTGTGCAAAACCTTGCCAAAGAAAAATTAAGTACATTCTACTTATTTCTACTTTTCTACTTTCTACTTTTTTTAAAACTTGCATTCACTTGTTGATGTGTTTGTTATTTTTTGTGATGTGATGTGTTTGCTAGTAACTATTGTCCATTATATGTACAGCGCTTTGAGAAGCTGCTTTTAAAGGCGCTTTATATAAAGATTATATTTTTATTTATTTATTTTTTTTCAGTGCACAGCATGGATGGATAGATAGAACACTTAAGAAATAATCCCAAAGAAAATCTCAAAGAAACTCGCATCTGCCCATATTTATAAGAAACTTTGCAAAAATAAATAAATAAATCAAGTTAATAGGCCTATGCCAATTGTCATGAGACGTTTTTGTATGATTCATATAATGGTATTATTTTTGACTCAACTGCTGCAGAAACGGGCTTTGATAGAGTTATATATGTTTATTATTTAAAAGGAAATTTTATAGCCTACCTTGCTTGTTAGTGCATCAGTAGACTTCCTGCGCAGATGCAATTGCGATTTGGAGGAGTTGTGCCCCATCTGGTGGAAAAAAATACAAACAATCCGTTTTTTTCGTTTTCTCGTAACATTTGACAAAATACGTAAACCATCCGTGAAGAGCGTGTCCCATCATTAGGCTACACTCTCTTTAGAATGTAAATGAATCATCGTGGTCTCCATAATCGCTCATTCGGTGATCATAATAAAATGAATAATGTCTAATAGTACCTGTCAGCTTGTAAATGTCGTGATATGCATCGATTATACATTCGTCCAGTCATCCCCACCCCCTAGCTGTCACATTGGTTACTTCTCAAAGTGAACTATCGTTTTAGGCTATGGGGCATCATAGAAGGATCTCGAGAATCCGGTTGAGAATGAGATATAGGCGGCTCGTGAGGTTTTGAAACACAGCCATTCACAGCACAGCTGCTTCAGCGGCATTTATCTGACTCACACACACACACACTCACAGAGCTCCGAGCGAACCATCTGACATCGAAGGGTTATTCGCTCAGAAAGACAGCAATCAGCCATTTTAGTCGTGCGCGTATATGCCAAAAAGAACAAAGCTTTCATGAGGCACAAAGGCAAAAGACCGAGAGTTTTGAACAATAATAAAAACCAGCTCTTTTATTTACGCGAGTTGACTGTTTTCGCTCTGAATTCTAGCATGTGCCACATGTGACGATTATAGGAATGTGGAGCATGGGATCACAACAGCCATTCACCTGCAGGTGAGGATTTTATTGCATTTAGTTATACATTCATTTGTTGGTGGTACTAAATTAGACCTATATGATTATTACTGTTTTGTGTTTAAATTAAATTGTTGCAATATTGTCAGTTGGGAGAAATATCACTGACAAAATCAATGTAATTTGTGTATTTGATATGCTTGATTATAATGCTGTTCGATTGTTTTGTCATCTTAACATTATTGATTTTGTCTTGGAGGAGCATTAGATGTTGATCATATAAAAATACATTTGTGTCATAACTTTTTAGTGATGGAGAAAAGCAGAAGTTACTTAGTTAAAGACAAGTCGTGATTTAGGATATTAGAAAGTAGTCTAAGAAAGTAACAAAATAAAGTTACGTTAATATTACATTTACATACTGTTCTCACTGTGTAAATGGTGTATCTATTAACAAATAAACAATATAACAGCCTAACTTATTCATATACTGGTCAGGGATGAGTTATTCATGAACTTTGGCATCATACATTTCAGGCATTTTATAGCAAACTGATAGCTAGACAAACCTAGAACACAAATGGTTATATCATGTTTATAATCTAGTAGTCAAATATTGTGTGTGTTGATGTGAGACGCAGTCATAGTAATTGTATTATAATACCTAATACAAACATGTTTGCAGATGCATGTGGTTTTAATTTACTTGGCTCTTAAAATATGTTGAAGAACTGCTCATCCCTCCTTGAACATGCTTGTGTTTTAACCATATAATCTTTGTTTAGACTTCCACAGAACACAATAATAAATTAGCATTTTGAAGGGCTATGTTTCCGTGCGTAGCACACACCATTTTTATATTTTAGACATGTTTTGGCATTCTTGGCATTTTTAAAATGTATTCTTAAAATGCTAAATCTTATCTAAGAGGGATAGTTCACCCAAAAATGAAAATGTTGTCATCATTTACTCATCCATACAGGTTTGGAACAACTTTTTTAGGTGTCATTTTTAGGTGAACAATCCCTTTAAAATCCCTTTGCCAGTATTGTTAAAGACGAGAATCCAGACAATTGCTGATGGAATTATGGAACTCAATTATGGAATACTGAATCATTTTCAAAAATTTTGAACATTAAACACCTTATATATTATATTCATAATGATCCACCTAATCAAATGCAAATGTACATTATACAAGGCCCTGATTAACAGAGATTGCTCAGTGTTAAATCTGTCACATCTCCTGCACTCTAATTTTAACAGTGCATCTAGTTTAAGTTTCCATGGTAGCAATAATCCGAATATTTTCTTCAGGGGTGGTGATACCTTTTCCATTTGTTAATTTGAAAAAAGATGACACTGTGACGGCAGTCTCAGCTTTCAAAGTGTATTGGAGAGAGAATCTGTCCAATCTACCTATCTTTGTGCTAAGTGAAAAAGCACACCAAGGATTTTTTTTCACAGCTGAAGATATCCATGAGTCACTGTATTTTGCTGCATGGTAACAAGCTGTCATAGCAACTGTAGCACAGATTTTGGAACGAATAACTGTTATTTGGACCAGGACGCTGAATTATATTCGATAATCCCCATGGAAATGCACAGGGCACGGTAACCGTGTTAATAGATTAGGAAGAATAAGATAGGAATTCTAAGGCATGGAGTTGTAGCCAAATCCAGTGTTGAGTAACTGAAAACAAAAAGACTCAGGCGGTATCGACCCAGTGGCCTCTTAATAGCACTGCTGTGATGCCAGATATGATGTTTCTTGCTCCTCAGCTTGGAATCATCCTGGGAGATGACAGATGGATGCATAGGGAGGATCGAAGCCTGCAAAGCAACGTCATAAACTCACCATGGACCAGGGCTTCAGCTTCAGCACACTGGTGAGTGGTGTTGAGGGAGGAGGAGGAGGGTGGTGGGGGACAGCTGATATCACTCGGAGGTGGGTCGCAAGGACAGAATGGCTTCCTCTGACTCACTCCCATTAGTATTCCCATTGCAGCTGCTCCGTCATTCAGATCCCTCCATCCTGGAGTGGGCGAGAGGGAAGAACGGATGTAGCCCCCTTCACACTTCGCTTCCCCTCTTCGTGAATGCTTGATCAAAATAGTCTTCTTATTCTGGCCACCCAGAATCCCCAGAGATTTTTAATTTGGCTGTCCACCAGCATTCGCAGATTTTTGTGTGCATACTGTTCAAAAGTCAAGCAAGCTGTCCTGTCCAGCAAGTCTAACAGCTTGGCAGTCCCTTATTGGCGTCCATTGGTGTCCTGCTGCATGGTGATTAGACGCCCACTCTTTCCAGTGACCCTAAAACAGAGGCTCTGTTTAGTCATTAGTATGGGAGCTGGAAGCGAACTCCGCGTGGGCGCTGCCGTGTGTTCCGGTTCGCACTAGCTGGGTGATGAACAGAGCTTATGTTGTGTGTGTCGGAGGCCTGTGATGTCTTTGGGACCAAATTGCCTGTGTCACTGGTGTACTGGGACAGATGCTGGTTCAGTTTGTCTATCTAGAGCAATTTTACTTGGCAGAGCTATAAAGTGACTCACCAGATTGACACTTTCTAAATGTCTAAATCTAAAAAGATGAGCTGGACACAAAATAATCCTAAAAAGTATTGAAATTAGAGGGCTAAATTGTCCACACAAAAAAAAACATCACTATATCTATATGTCTCCATCAGCAATAGTATTTCATAGCTGATAAAAAACAACACAAAAAATGCTTGTCCATTACGTCACCATGGTGTCATGGTTCGTAGAGGGTTCCTCAAGACTTGTGGTATGACACTGCGCTGTGTTGTTATGGTTTTTGTTGTCCTCTCCATTTGCAGAAGAAGTTAGCGGCCGAGCCGGATCACACTGACGTCACTCTGCCGGCAGTGGAGCGTGTACGGGCCCTCAGTAAAATGGGCTATAACATTGAAATAAATGAAGACATCGCCCCGAGACGTTACTTTCGCTCTGGTGTGGAGATGGAGCGTATGGCAGCTGTTTATCTAGAGGAGGGCAGTCTGGAGAATGCCTTTGTCCTCTACAATAAGTTCATCACGTATGTTTTTTATTTAATTCATTAATTTGATTTAATTTCCATCAATTCATTTTCCAAATCAATTGTCCGATGTAGGGTCACAGCCTTTTTGTCTTTTGTTTTGTGTCTTTTAATTATTTTTTTCCTCATATCTTCTGCCATAATATGCATTGTGTAATTCACGGCCATCAATCCTCAGCTCTATTTTCCTATTTCACTCCTGTGCAGTTTATTTGTTGAGAAACTCCCCAGTCACAGGGACTATCAGCAGTGCAACGTTCCTGAGAAGCAAGTGATAATGAAGGTAAGCCCTTGGCATGTTACTCACAGGAACTGATGGAGCCCTGTGGCGCTCAGCCCACTGTAAATCTGATTAGCATCATGCTCAATTACCTTGGCTGTCAGGCTCCAAGCTGCTCACATGGTGGGTTTGCCTTCTGTAGACACATGTTCTGCTTTCATTTCAACATGTCTTCAGTCAAAAGGTCGTTCCTTGTCACCTGATGTTTTAAACATTGTTTAAAAGACACATTTCTGATTGTTTTT
The DNA here is from genome assembly GCA_031834385.1 of Semotilus atromaculatus. NCBI lineage: Eukaryota > Metazoa > Chordata > Actinopteri > Cypriniformes > Leuciscidae > Semotilus > Semotilus atromaculatus. Next base: position 4,074,890 of record JAULUF010000012.1, on the reverse strand, counting down.
TTGCCTGATGAACCTCTTATGTTCATTTATCAGTTCACTAGGATATTTAAAAACTCGACCCCCACGAACAGTTGTCTTGCCTGAGGACGTATTTCCTATTGAAAAAGGACATTAAAGCTGTGTACACACACACTGTAAGATTTTGCTTGTCAGACTGTACGAATATGATCCTTTCTGTAAGCCATGTAACACTTTAAGATCTCAGTTGTCATTAAAGGAATAGTTAACTTAAAAATGTGAATTCTATCATAATTTACTCACCCTTAAGTTGTTTAAAACCTGTATGAGTTTCTTTCTTCTGCTGAACACAAAAGAAGATGTTTTGAAGAATGTTGGTAACCAGACAGTTTATAGACCCCATTGACTTCCTTAGTAGGGAAAAAAATACTATGGAAGTCAATAAGGCACATCAACTGTCTGGTTACCGACATTCTTCAAAACATCTTCTTTTGTGTTCAGCAGAAGAAAGAAACTCATACAGGTTTGAAACAAATGGAGGGTGAGTAAATGGTGACAGAATTCAATTTTTTAAGTGAGTTATTCCTTTTAATGTCAGACTGTACGGCAGTCAAGAGGCATTAAAAACGGGTGCACACAAGAAAACTCGTCTGGAGGTTTACATCATCAATCCATGACACGTTCTGTGACAGTGAGTTGTATTACGCGTCTAATTGAAATGGTGGCTGCATAACATTAATTTTGGTCATGGTTTTGTTGAAAAACGAAGACAATTTGACGGTCATCATTGGAGAAGTCGCACTGCAGGACTGTGAGTCAAATCTTCTGACACTGCCAGAATTTAGGTAAAATTTGATCGAAATGGTCATTAATCGGCTGTCGGTGAACATGTCAAACTACGAACTAACAATCAAAGATTTCAGATTTTAGCCTAGAATAAGTGGAATCTTTTTTTCTTGCTAAATGTTTCTCAGATGGCCAAATCATGGCCAAAATAGTACAGTGTGCACCCGGCTTTGGATGGGACATATCTAGGAACTTGTTTCAATACCCTGACTGGTCAGTGGATATTCGGGGCTTTAGCCCAAACTAAAATTGGGTATTTTTATTTAAAGGAATTAATTCATTATAAAAGCGATTTAAGGGAATAAAGAAAAAGAAAGGCTTATTGCGTTAGTGAAATAATTTAAACTATTTGCAAATAATATTTTATCTTTGAGTATGCATACATTCTCTCTACATGAATCAAGGAAACGATGGCATATTTTCAAAAAAGGCCAAATTTTATAAATAAACAAAAGTTGAGTAATTTGCGTCACTGGATATTGTTGGAGTTGAACATTTCTATTGTAAAACAGTTGTCAAATATTAAATGTTTATTTACCAGGTTCACTGTTAACAGCCTTCTTTAATCATTTTGACATTGATGATGATGAGCTAGACCGCTGAACTTTAGTCATCCTAACAACAGAGCGGCGCATAATGGAGTTCATCAGAGCAGACTCAAGAATATCAAATACATTGCAGTGAAACTTATTTGCATCTTAAGTTTATTGGCAATAATAATGACAGGTTTACGAAAGTGTAGAACTCAGTGAGCTCACGCAAAACACATCTTCAGCACAGCGACTCATTTAAACGCCTCTGATTGCCTGATGCGTTCAACAGACATGTCTGTGATTGGCTACAATGATCAACAAAGCAAAAGCAAAATATAAATAAAACTGTGATATGCACTTTTCATGATTAGGTAATCGCGGCAGCTGTAATCTTATTCACACTTGTTTTTCTGATTAATTGTTTTACTCTGTGAGAAAGACAAGGTAACAAAATATTCGGGGCTTTACTAAAAACATTCGGGGCTTAAGCCCCCATAGCCCAGCTCTAGCGCCGCCCCTGGTCAAAACCAATAACCATGATTTGCTACTTGCTATTGCTAGTATGTTGCAAGTGGTATTGCTAAATAGGCTTTTATTGAAGGCTATTGAGGTTTTTATTGAACCAAAATTTTTAGTGCAACATGAGTCATCAACATTTTTGGTTTGGAGAAAAATAGTCTACATTTAGCTCAATATCTGCAAAAATGTTGTTTTGTCCTCTAGCATATAAATAGCTTCAATTGTAGCTGACAGTGACTAAAAGCCACAAAACCTTTAACCTAATGATCTAAATGTTTCATGATGGTCCTTAAATACAAAAAAGATAAGTAGTTAGTTTGTGTCTCTATTCCACAGCTTTAGAAAAATCATTATGTTCCTGAAAGCTTTAGCTGGCACATATTGATCTGGTGCTCGCTGTCTGTAACACAACCCCTAATGTTTGTTCCATTATCTGTTCATTATGTTCAGAAATTACAGGAGGTTGCTTTTCCACGAAAGGACCAATTAAAGAGACTTCTCCATGAGAAATACAGCAAAGAACACAGTGAATATCTGAAGAGTCAGGTACATTAACAGGCGTTTAATCAGCAGTGATAAAAGTGCTCAGTTTAATCACATTTCAGATTCACTTCATTATCGTGACTATCCGTCATAATGTGTCAGTGAATATTTGTGCAGACTCAAGCCATGGCTGTTGACACGTGTGGTGAACGGCTGCAGAAGATGTCTTTGATGGAGGAGGAACGGCAACGTGTGGCACAGCTCAGGAAGATGCAAATCGAGTCTGAACAGTTTCGCTTCTTCGAGGACCAACTGCGTAGACAGGAGATGGCCAGTCGCAGGGATGAGGCTGCCCCCAAAGTGCCTGAACAAACTGACGGGTCCTGCTTATCCCAGACCCCGAGAAACCATGTACGCCTTGACCCCAATCGTAACAAACCAGCGGCCCCCATCCCCAAACCAGCAGCCACATTAGCAGCTGTACAGAGTGAGTGCCCTTATTTAGCTTGCATTTGCTTATTCATTTTGTGATTTATTACACTGCTCTCTTTAGTCAGTTGTGGGTTTTTTTTATGGATTGTCTGTTAAACGGCATATTTGACCACTGCTCTGTTTATGCTCTCATATAAGCAAATAATTAATGTTCATTTATTTACACTACTGTTTGTGGTCAGCATGATTTAAAAAACAAATGTTTTTGAAAGAACTCTCGCAAGGCTACATTTATTTGATCAAAAATACAGTAAACAGTAATCTGCAATATTATTGCAATTTAAAATATATATATATATATCTATTTGGAATATGATTAATTTATCAGAGTGTCTATTTACACCAAGTGCAAATAGTCTGCCTTGTGGGTATTTACATTAACTCCACCCACCAATGTCTGGTTGGGCTAGACAAAAGTCATTTCTCCACCGCAGTGGCGTAGGGAGTTAGGCAGATCATTTTGACCTGAGTTCTAATCCGCCTTTTGCCAAACTCGTTCTGCCCCCTTTTCCCATCACATATCAGATTTGAAAGGCATTTATTTTCAATAAATATGAAGAAAATATGTAAAAATTGGAATTATGTGCCGGTTATTTAATAATAAAGTGTTTATCGACTAGGCTTAGGGGTAGGTGTAGGGAGGGCTTTATTGTCCTAATAAGGTGGCATTTATTTAATAAATATAATCATTTACACTGAATATGTTATTATTGCATATTGTTTTTATAATGTATTAAAAAACGGAGGTGCAAATACTAGTATCTAACTACTATTTACACTTGTTGAAAAGGAAATACTGCTCTCCATCGCAGCTATTTTCATTTAGTGTAAATGGCATATCACTAAGAAAATAATGCTATTTTTTCATAGTGTAACTAGAAGCTACCTTAATTTATTCTTGTGATGGCAACAAAAAAAAAATTCAGAAGCCAAGCCATACTTCACTCTTCCATGTCACATGATCCTTCAAAACTTGCTCTAATATGCTGATTCAGTGCTTAATGCTTTTGGGAAAACTGTGATCTCCAAGACCACAACCTTTTTAAATGTATACATAGAAAGTTCAAAAGAACAGCATTTATTTTGAATTAGAAATCTTCTGTGTAAATATATTTTTCTGACTCTTTCTGACTCCGTTGTATGCATCCTTCCTTGATTTTTAATAAAACTATTAAAAATAAGAACTTACTGACCCCACTTTTTTAAACGGTGTATTCATCAACAAACATGATGATGTACAATCAGACAGTCATTAATGCAACATAAACCCCTTCAGGATGATACAAATTTTATTTTGTCTCATTGAACATGATCAAACAGCTGTTATTAGCAGTACTAGACTGAGTTTGTTCCTGTGTGCTTCTAGGTCAACGTGTGGAAGGCCTGAGGCGGGTTTTAATCCCACGAGACCTGACTTACAGGTTCCTTTTGCTGGCTGACAGCAACACGGCGAGAGGAATTGAGACATGCGGCGTTCTCTGTGGAAAACTGGTAAGGCCTCCTAAGCTGGAGCAAACCTCCTCTCTGTAGGTGTGAGATTCTTTTGTTCCATCAGTGACTAAAGCTGAATTCCTGAATAATGATCCTTCCCTGGAAGTGAGCGTGCCGTGAATAGGAGTTGATAGTCAATTGTGCATATTCTTTATATACACTCTTTCTCATTCGCTGTGAAAATGGGAGCTTAGGTGTTGCACAATCTTTGTAAATACTAGGTGCGATGGACTTCCTCATTCTTTCACCACAGATGGAATAGTCTCATGATTCATGGGCTTTACAGAATTTTAGTTTCTTATTTACCTACCACCTGCAATCCATCTACTGTGTGACTGGTTTCGACCCTTTCACAAACTTGTTTCAAGTTTATCCTCTTTTTAGACTCTTATCACTTGCTTTTCACCTCTGTCGATCCAAAAACCTTCTATGTGAACCTGCTGCTCAGCTCCCATAGAGAATTAATTGTTCACCTCATTCAACTTTGACACATAGTATAATTGTGGGATGCTGTGTCGGCCTGACATGCGGTCTGTTAGACAGACTGAAATCTGTTTTGTTGTCCCGCAGACGCACAATGAGTTTGTGCTGACCCATGTGATCGTCCCCAAGCAGTCCGCCGGTCCTGACTACTGTGACATGGAGAACGTGGAAGAGCTGTTCAGTTTCCAGGACCATCATAACCTCCTGACCCTGGGCTGGATCCATGTGAGTGTCTCTCTTTTTCTGGCTCTCCCTTATTGTCATGCAGGTGAAAATCTTCCTGTCAGACCCACACAGAATCTGAGCCTGCAGAAAGTGCCACAAGATTTCCACAGAATTTGAGTAGCCATCGTTCACACGTAATATATTTTGGACGATTTTATTATAGCAATAAGAGCATAACCTCCATTTATCTATTTACTCTAACACTTTTTTGTTTTGTTTGTTTGTTTAATCCAATTCTACAGATTTCTCTCTTGAAAGTGGGAAAAAAAATCTGCAGATTTTGTATGGGCCTGGTTGTTTCTAATAAAACATTACAGAGCTATATGCTTTTTAGGCTGTCTTTGGTAGTGTTTGGTAGTACGAAGTTTGCAACTTGACGTTTGCGTCTTTTTTTACGTACGTCACAGTGCGCGCTTCACCAGAGAGTCGGAGAGGGTGAGTCGCTTGGGAGAAGAGAGCGGGCAAATTCGAGCAAAATGGGAAGTGCAGATTTAACTCTCATTGGCTCGAAAATGACTGGTTTCGGAGATAGGTGGCAACAGTGACAGCAATGAAGCCAAGTGCATTTTAAGCCGCAAGAAGTTTAAATTGGGTTCTATGGGAATGAGGGTGAATTACAAATCTCTTTTTTCTAACAGACTTTCATCTGTTTGTTTTTTAAAACTGGTGATTCCCCGGAGGTTTGAGATTTAGCGTGATCCATGTTGTCAACCTTTCTTGTTCATGTGACATCTAACAGTCCTTCCATAAAAATGCAGAGTTTTTTTGTGATTGTTGCGTGCAAAAATCCTTGATTACGCGGCACGTTTTCTTAAAAAATGCGATGGAACATGCGGGATATTTATGCAATTTTATGCGATGAAATTGCGGGAACTTGCAAAAATTGCGGGAACTTGCAAAAATTGCGGGAACTTGCAAAAACTGCGGTTTGATGAAAAAGAGGAAAAAAAGTGCCCCCTGTTCTAACTAGGCTACTGCCTTAATGTAAAGAGTCATTTCTTATTACTCCTATGATAAGCAAGCATAGGCTAGGCTACTACATCACAGAAAGTGCTGGGAATATTTAAGGTCTCATCTTGTTTTATTTCAGACCTTAATAAACACGGCAAACTTACAAAACATTGATGAGTCAAACAAGTTCTGTAGCTTTACAAAAGGAATATGCTACAACTTCTGTAAAAAAGAATAAATAAAATATTAAAAAATAAACAGAGGTAGTAGCTATTCAAGAGGTAGCTATACAAAACAGACAAATTCTGTTAAAATAAGTGCTTCCAATGCACAAAGTGCAATCTCTTACTGTAACAAGTTTACATACTAATATACTTACAACTGTAAGGTTTTTGAAACTAGTATGATTTAACCCACTGGTAACAAAAAAGTGCAATCTTACAACTGAAAAGACTGGGCTTCATCATGACTTCATCGCGGGGTTTGCAGCTTTTCGATGATGTTCACGTCACGTAATTACGTCACTTCATAACGTTCCCATGGCAACAGGGTGGACCGGCTGCTCGTGTGTGAAGTAAACGCAACATTTTCCACCTTTCTGCTAAGATGTATGTGACTTTTTTTGCGACGAAAATGCGGGGATTATGAAATCATGCAAGCTCTGCATATTTTGCGTAGAAATCAGCAATTTATGCGGCAAGATTGCGGAGTATTTGAAAAAATGCGACCCCCGCATAAATATGCGGACTTTGGCTGATTTTGCATTGAATTCAGCGATCGCATAATCGCGTTTTTCTGGAGGGACTGATCTAAGCTATGCCACTCCCACACCATACGCACGTCAAAGTAGACGGAGCAACTTTTCTCTATTTACGGATACACACATACGAGTGATAGATGTACGCAATTCCCAGAGAAAATCATCCAGCCTGGTCTTCAATATAAACACTTGTAGACTTGTAGACTCACCACAGTGAATCTGGATAAGACAAAAACACGTTTTGGAAGGATTGATGTATTGACTCATTATTTAAATCATTAATTTTGAGTACAAAAGTTACATTGTGTACCTTTAATTTGCGCTTTATCAGTAGATCACCCACAGAACTTTGCACTCCCATCTCTGCTTTTATGGGATTGCAGTCTCATGCTAATTTGCCCTGTTTAAATCTGGCCCATAGTCTTCAAGTCGACTGCTGTTCATTTTGCATGATGAATTAATATATGGCTGCATGAGAATAAGGAGAATAATACTAAATGGTGTTAATATGAATATTTGCCTTTTTAACTCCCAGACACACCCGACACAGACGGCCTTCCTCTCCAGCGTGGACCTACACACACACAGCTCTTATCAGCTCATGCTACCTGAGGCCATCGCTATTGTTTGCGCACCTAAACATAATGAGTGAGTATAACACTCACAAAACTCCCACACCCTGCATTGTGTTCACACAACCTCAAGGCTTTTTCCATCCACAGCCTATAAATCTCTACTGCAAATCAATGCCAATTAATGTGTTTTTCAATTTTTGAATGTTTGAAAAGTGATACATTTATTTCAGTACTCTTGTCATTAAAGACCGACATTTATTCAAGGCAAATAAATTAAATGAATGTCTCCCGATAGACTATGATTGAACTACACCATGCAAATATATTTTATCTTTTGTCTTCTGCAGTAGCATTGGATGCAGTAACATTTTTATTTACCCATTTTTATTGTCCAGATTGCTCCAATGTAATGTAGAAATGAGATGGATGGATGGATAGATATGCTAGTAGTACATATTACTACTAGTACTACTATAAAAAATAATATATATATATATATATATATTAAAAAAGTTTATAAATATTTAAATTATATATGTACATTTTATACTGCCCAGCCAAAAAAATTTGCTGTTTAGATCATTGCAAAAGTAATTGATTATTATGTTTCTAGCATGTTACAGTATATGTTTGTTAACAGTTTTTCAAACACTAATTAATGGAGAGTGTACTGTAGCTTTTCATTTCTTAAGCAACCATGTAGGAAATAAAGTGATGCACCTCTTGATGGAAATAAATGCTGTGATGTGATATTATTTCCCTTAAAGGATTAGTTCACTTTTAAAAAAACTTTTGCTGATATTTTACTCACCCCCATGTCCAAGATATCCATGTCTTTCTTTCTTCAGTTGAAAAGAAATTAAGGTTTTATGGACCCCAGGGCTTTGATGGACCCCAAACTGTTCAAGGTCCAAATGACAGTTTCAGTGCAGCTTCAAAGGGCTTTAAACGATACCAGACGATGAATAAGGGTCTTATCTAGCGAAGCGATCGGTCATTTTAAAAATGAATAAAAAAGTTTAAGTTTTATAAGCACAAATGCTCGCCTTGCTCTGTTCTGTGATGCGCGTTCGTGACGCCACGTAATAAGTAATTACGTTGAAAAGGTCACGCGTAGGCGGAAGTACCGAGTCAGTGTTTACAAATGTGAGGACCATATACACATATTCAAATGTCTTTGTGTCAGTTTATCGTTTAAAATGACCATTTCGTGTGCGTATCTTTGGTGTTTTAATATTAAAAAGGCTAAAAGAAAAATTTCGTCAGGACAGAAGCGTGACCTTTTCAACGTAACTGCGTATTACGTGACGTCACGAACGCACATCACAGAACAGAGCTAGGCGAGCATTTGTGCTTATAAAACTTAAACTTTTTTATTTATTTTTGAAATGACGATTGTTTCACTAGATAAGACCCTTATTCATCGTCTGGTATCGTTTGAAGCCCTTTGAAGCTGCACTGAAACTGTAATTTAGACTTTGAACCGCTTGGGTTCATCCTGGATGATCCTGGAAAATCCTGGAGTGTTTTCATCAAAAACCTTAATTTCTTTTCGACTGAAGAAAGAAAGACATGGACATCTTGGATGACATGGGGGTGAGTAAATTATCAGCAAAAGTTTTTTTTTAAAGTGAACTAATCCTTTAAGAGGTACATCAACTATCTATTTTTCTGTCTGTCTGTCTGTTTGTCTCATTTATTTAAATATTAATTTTGATATTTTAATAAATATGAATAATTAATGAACTTATTTTGTTGGAGTCATTGAGATTGTAATTTTTCTGCTTCAGCACGGGAGTGTTTCGACTAACCAGTGCTGGAATGGGAGAAGTGGCCGGATGCAGATTGAAAGGTTTTCACCCCCACTCTAAAGACCCCCCTCTGTTCACTGTAAGAACCCTTTATTTCAACTGTGAATATGAAAATCAGCATCTGTATGATCTGTATTCATCAATATGCCTTCTGTTGTGAGTGTTGGCATCAAAAGTGAAACACCATTAGAGAAGTGAAAAATGTCCTTTTCTATTTGCAGATTTGCAAGCACATTGTGGTGAAAGACTCGAAAACGACAGTTCTGGATCTCAGGTGACAGATGAAGAGGGGAAATACTTCAGTATCAGCAAACCATTGAAAATATCTATTTATATCTTTCTTTACTTGAAGGCTTTTTTGTATTTATTTATTTTACAAAAAGGTACTGTGAAACAGAATCCCTCAGCTGCACAGTTTGCTGTGAGCAGGTTTAGTGAAGCTACTGAGATGTTCCAATGGTGTTCTGTGTTTTTTTTTATTTATTTTTTTTTATCATCATGCGCTTTTTGTTTGTGGCCAGGTGTTTTCAAATATATTGTGGTCAGATTGTACTGTGTAGTATGATCTTACTGTTTTGGTTCTTTGTCCTCAAGGTGGCGCCATTTATCAAGGCATACTTTGAGGCTGCTACAATGTGAATTGTTTTCAGTAATTTTAAAAAGGAAGTTGTGTTTGCGCACGTGTGTGATTTGCCTTTGATATCCATTGGTATCACTTGCAGTTCTCTGTGTAACACAATATACACGGAATAAGTGATATTTCTTTTTAAAACAAACTGAATTTTCTAGTACAAAAAGATAATGAATTGCTACGAGAGTCATTTTTAGGCCTTATTACATACTTTATCATTTTTAGTGATCGAATGGTTAATAATTACATATTTTATCATTTTTAGTGATCGAATGGTTAATAATTATGCTTTGTAATGCAGTAAATCTACCTTATAATTATGCAACACATACTTCAATTCCGGCTTTCAGTTCAGAGACCATTTCAGGCAAAAAAAGTATTTTCCAACTTCAGCCCAGTGACGATATGAAGTGACGACTCACCATGTGAGCTTTTTTTTTTTTTTCTAAGTTCTGTTTTCTTCACAATGTGTATCTGATTACAAGTGATTTCACTTTTAAAAAGCATAAACAAGATTGGGATCTCTTAGCCCACACCAAAGCTCCCATTACAGAATAAGCAAATACCTAAGGGCCTTGACTGCACTAATCTCAGGGTACCATTCCCTCATTTTAACTGCCTGATTTTTGTCTCCACTACTTCTATGGTTTGAAAATAATTTTTTAATGGTCATCAGCGGATGATGAAATTTCATGTATGATGACAAGTTACGATCTTATCCATTCAGTTCTGAAAGTATATCATGTATTTCTGGTACAGTGTGGCATTGGATTGTTTCTCCAGTGTGTGGCTTTGTGCCAGTGGCTTTGTGCACAGGACAGTACAAGGAGTCTTATGTGTTTGTACATGCACCATTTCTTTCCGCTCCTCATTTGTTAATAAAATGGGGGGGAAAACCTCTGCTATGAAATGACATGACTTTTTTCATTTGTAAATGATTTAGACTGAAATGAAACATGTCATCATCATTTTCACAAGCAACGTGATGCATGTATTATGATGAAATGTGGATCATTTGCCTGGATGAATCACCCGGTAAAAGATTGCTCACACATTCTTCAACATATCCTTTGTCTTTTGAAACCAATGTGCATTTGATTTTTGATCTTTTATTTTCCTGGTAAAACCGTTTACTTTCCTTTAAAACAAATGAAGTCTAGCAGGCCATTTGCGTTTGTAATTTGATTGGGTGTTTAGGAAAAGAACCTTTAAGATTCTTATAATACTAATGTGTTTGCAAAATGTAATGTAAATGAACAAATAGGGAGTTCATAGATACCAAACATGCTACACATGTGATTTTAATTAACCATGGTATGCAATTCTGAAACATTAATCCAAAAGAGTTTGAATTAATATATGGGCCAAACCCTATAAAAGGAAAATCATGAGATGGAAAAATTGGATACGTTTATTTCTCAGGTGGTTTTTATATAGGATTTAAAGGGTTTATTTGTCATTTTCAACCAGAATTAAGTGAGTCAGACCTCTAGAAGTTATTTTGTGTCGTAAACCCGGATGAGGGATATAATGGATTATTTATTAAATATAACAAATAATTGTGTCTGATCTGTCTCAGTTGCTACAGAGATGAGAAAAAAAGATTTCCGTGAGGTTTTCAGGCTTGAAACCCACTGTTTTAAAGGTTCCAGGTTCTACATGACTGTAGTAGCCCTGCATGTACAGGAATTATAAATCATACAGTGAATGACAGGGTAGAGAAATATTTCCACTTATTAAAATGATTAATTTAACAAATATAATTTTATAATAAAAAAATTCATTTTTATTTGTGCAAACATTAAGCCTGAGCTGTTTTTTTTTTTGGTGCAGAAACAAAAGAGGGTGAAATACAGTTTATTATTGCAGAGCTTTATTCCTTCATGGAGATATGATGTCCATACAGACTGCCTGAAAGCTGACATGCAGTTGTGTTACCTCGTAGCGTTTTAACACAAAAGGGAGAATGAGCCCTGTTCCTCCATGCCCTCTCCTCATCTCTGGAGTCTCATCACCCCAAAGAATCTCCCGAATCCTTCATATTGGCAGCACATTCAAGCTTTTGAACCCATTGAAAACAACACTATATCGTCATGACTTAACATAATTAATTCAAAACATTCAAACAGATGTGGGCAGTGCAAAGACAAAACAGGGAAGTACGTTCACAGTTTACAGGCTATGAAGCAATAGCAGAATTGGGGGACCGGGAAGGGGTTGAAGGTGGCGTTTAGAAGCACTTGCGGTGCACAATGGATGGCCCGGCCTCGTCGTACTCCTGCTTGCTTATCCACATCTGCTGGAAGGTGGAGAGAGAGGCCAGGATGGAGCCGCCAATCCATACTGAATACTTGCGCTCAGGTGGGGCGATGATCTGTGTACATACAGGGTAGAATCAGTGTCAGTATTGTTAAGATTTTTATTCGTTTATTTATTATATTTTCTGAAAACAAAGTTTTTATATATTTTGCTTTCAGTTAAAGTTGATCAGATATTCCTAATCAGCCTGAGACCTTGATCTTCATTGTGCTGGGGGCCAGAGCAGTGATCTCCTTCTGCATTCTGTCTGCTATACCAGGGTACATGGTGGTACCACCGGACAGCACGTTGTTAGCGTACAGGTCCTTACGGATGTCAATGTCGCATTTCATGATGCTGTTGTAAGTGGTTTCATGAATGCCAGCCGATTCCATTCCTAACGCAAAACGCAAATCAATGCATTTAAGCATATGTAACAAAGTGCTCTGAATTCATCATTTGAAAAGAGATGGGAAGAAAACCTAACCGATGAAGGATGGCTGGAAGAGCGTCTCAGGGCAGCGGAACCTCTCATTGCCAATGGTGATGACCTGTCCATCGGGAAGCTCATAGCTCTTCTCCAGGGAGGAGGACGAGGCTGCGGTGGCCATCTCATTCTCAAAGTCCAGCGCGACATAGCACAACTTCTCCTTGATGTCACGGACGATTTCTCTTTCAGCTATAGAAGGCAGATGACAGCGATGCAAATCAGTGGAACATTTAAAAAAAACATTTTTTATCATAATTTAGGTAAATGTTCCTTATGCCACTGGAAACTGTTTCTTGATTATTTATATATTCTCCAGTATATATATTTCTGTCATGATAACTCTTGGCGTGTTTGGCATGGTAAGGTTTTTTTTTTCCTCCATTCTGTCACCTGATGGGAGTTTTGGTTCCTTGCCGCTGTCACCTTTGGCTTTTTGCTTTGCTTGCTTGGGGACACTTCATATTCAACAATATTATTGATCTGCATTGACACCATTATATGAGAACTGAAATGAGCTGGATGATGACATCTCTGTTTTCTACAGCATAGATACTGTAAATTAACTAAATTAATAACTTTTTTTACAACAGAAATGAACCATCACTGAACTTACTTAAGCTGGACTATAACACTATTTCCTTCTAGATCTGTTGTACAGCTGAAACAAACTTTGTTGCATTATTTTCCTGTTATCACTGTAAAGCTACTTTGAAACAAACTGTATTGTAAAAAGCGTTATATAAATAAAGGTGACTTGACTTGACTTGGTAATGGGTATGACAATGTTGATTTGTTTGATATTGAGTGAATAGATCTGCTACGCTGCTGCTGTGAGCAAGTAAGACATGCTGCTGCTGTACAATATAGCATACATGAATTACCCGTAGCAGATCTATATAGGTGGAGCTGGGGAAGGTGGAGGGTTTCTGAAAGCGCACTGCAAATGCTACAGAGAATGCTGACCAGTTTTTGAAGGTTGAGCAGCAAGCTCATTGGCTACTGATACAGCAGGAACCAATCAGCTGTGCCCTATAGAGAATTATGTGATTGCAAGCAGATTGAGTTAAAGACCTATCAGCCTGTGCCATCAAGAGTTTCATGACAGTATATATTATAATATATATGATTATACTGGTACTGTATATGTCCAGACCTACCAGTTGTGACGAATGAGTAGCCTCTTTCAGTTAGGATCTTCATGAGGTAGTCAGTGAGATCACGGCCGGCCAAATCCAAACGCATAATGGCATGTGGAAGAGCGTAGCCCTCGTAAATGGGCACATTATGGGTGACACCATCACCAGAGTCAAGGACAATGCCTGGTCAAGGAAAAGAAAGCATTTGGTAATCCACACTCGCAGCATTTTAAGTCAAATATGTGCTGTGACCTGTTTGACAGATGAACTGACCTGTTGTACGCCCTGAAGCATAGAGGGACAGCACCGCTTGGATAGCTACATACATGGCTGGAACATTGAAGGTCTCGAACATTATCTGCAAAGTTAAAACCAACAATTTAACCAAGTGCTTTCAGATTTACTGAAAGGCTAGGTAAAAATAGAGATTTTCTGATTACCCAAATTTTCTTTTTGACAATCCCAACAGCTCAGTCATTCTGTGTATGCTGCATCAATGTATATTTCTATAGAACTGTCATCTCTGGCTGAAGAAACATACAACCTGATCACTATTATCTGATTAGCTGATTGTTTTTAGTAAATCAAAAATTCCCTAAAAAACTCTTATGAGCCAATCCTTTAAATGAATAGTGAAAACCTGACAAGTTGCAATTTGAAGTAATCTGAAACACATTAGAACTAACTGCTCTCTGCTAATTCATTCGTATTTTTAGTTTTCTCAGAAATTTATTTATTTATACAAAGGAAAAAAAAAATCAATATAACAAGAAACAAAACAATGCAATAACACATTAAATTGATCAAAAAAGAAAGTATGTATATTGTAAAGTAATAAAAAAAATAATCTTTTTCAAAATTAGTAATAATAAGAAATGTTTCTTGAGCACTAAATCTGCATATTAGAATGATTTCTGAAGGATCAAGTGACACTGAAGACTGGTGTAATGATACTGAAAATTCAGCTTTGCAATAACAGGAATTAATTAACTTTTATAGAAAACAGTTATTTTAAACTGTAATAATATTCACATAATATTAATTTTACTTTTTTTTTTTATCAAATAAAACAGCCTTGGTGAGTATAAGAGACTTTTCTTTCAAAAACCATAAAAATTCTTATCGACCCCAAACTTATGAAAGGTTACATAAGCAAAATGGACATTATAATATCCTTGGAACCAAATTGAGAAACGGATGGACCTGGAAATAACATTTTTGAGTAGTTAGGGAATTTCCTATGGGTTTTTAGAATAGCCATTTTTAATTTAAAATGAAATAAGATCTGTGGTTAGCATGACTTGAATTTCATATTATTATGTTATAGCCTACAACATAAATTACACATAGGCATACTTGAAACATTCATTTAAAGCCATTGTGGGATTTTTGTCTACTACTGACAGTCATAGCAGTTAAATGTTCACTTAAGCCTACATATAAAGCACAGACACAGCAACTTCAACATTCATGTTTGAGGTTTGACAGTGTGTAATTTATGTAGAGCAAAAAAGAAAAAATCACAGACCTTATTTTACTTACAAATCGTGTCACAAGTAAACAACTCAACAGTTTATTTGTATGTCTATGTGCACTTGTTTTATTTGCCTTTTTCTTTTAAATACGGCACGCTAAATGCTGCGGGTGTTGAGTGAAATGACCTTTTGTCTGGTGAAACTAATGTAGGTGTATCTGATGTGATAAACATCTCAATACCCTAAGGGCTTAGTGTAGGTCGTCATACCAAATGCCTGTTTTATATACTAAAATGTATGAACAGATCTTACATAATGAGTTTTCTCATTCAGATCAGCTCTAACCTGGGTCATTTTCTCCCTGTTGGCTTTGGGATTGAGGGGGGCTTCTGTCAGCAGAGTGGGGTGCTCCTCTGGTGCCACACGGAGTTCGTTGTAGAAAGAGTGATGCCAGATCTGTTAAACATTAACAACAAACATTAACGAACAAACCTCAGTCACATCAAATGCTTATGGGCATATGAATCACTTTGTGCACAAGTGTGGAAAATGAAAGCTGTTTCTTACAGTTTAACAAACAGACTGTGTAAGCCAAGACAGATTATCATCTGTTGTATGCATAAGCATGTAACACACCATGTTGCATGAAATGTGCAAGGGATATGAGTGAGTCAAAGTGTGAGTCAAAGTGCTTTTGATGGATGTAGGTTTCAAGAATGTATGAGTTGAGACTAGTGCTGATATAGGTGTTTCTGATGAAATCTCAGACCTTGAGTGCCATTATATTGAAATGTACAACAGAATTATGGAAAGATTGCAGCACATGAATTCAAGCCTTATGATAAGCCATGTTTGCAGAAAAAGAGATATTTTTAGTAGACTGTTTAGACTTCTTATTTGCACTCATCTTGTTTTGGTTTGTTATCTGTTGGCTTGTTTGATAGGATCTGCTTACTTTTTCCATGTCATCCCAGTTTGTGATGATGCCGTGCTCGATAGGGTACTTTAGGGTCAGGATTCCTCTTTTGCTTTGTGCCTCATCACCAACGTAGCTATCTTTCTGCCCCATTCCCACCATCACACCCTGAGGAAAAAGTCAAACCAGTCAAGGCACGTACACAAGTCGTACGCAATGAACACTCATACACTCTGGGATGTAGTCCAACTTTCCCCAAAACATTTGAATCAGCTCAAGAATAATAAGTAAAAGGCGCAGGGCATAACGTGAACTTTTGAAAGGTTATGTAAGCAAAATGTACATTGAAATATACTGGGATTGCAGTGCACTTTGCTAACCTCAAATACAAGCTCAATCAAAGCATTTTATGTTGTTGTTGTGTCAAATGTACTCATTGACGTAGGCTGCGGTACTTATCTGCCCCTACTGTTGTTTCAAGAGTTCACACTTACATATAATTAGAGTGGTTTAATGCGTATTTGGCGTGCTGTCCGGGGGGAGGGCTCCAAGCTTGGAATTTGGCCCGAACCCAGAGTACTGGGTACTATGAGAGTACTATGTAAGTGGTTAGGACTAAAAGTGTGGAGAAGGGGCGGTGGAGGGATGCTGCTAAACTATCAATGGATTGAGGTGAGATTGCTGAATCTATTTCATTGATTGCTGAGTGCACTCCACTCGTGTTAATTAGCTGAAAGTGCTCCTCCCGAACTTTGTTAATAAAACATCATGTAGAGGGACCTCACCTGGTGTCTGGGACGACCCACTATGGAGGGGAACACCGCTCTGGGAGCGTCATCCCCGGCGAAGCCTGCCTTACACAGTCCTGATCCATTGTCGCACACAAGGGCAGTACTTTCTTCGTCGTCACACATTTTCAGCTCAGAATTCCTTCCTTACTCCAACAGGAGACAATCACTGCAAGAAAGCGTCATCATTATTGTTTTATACATACTTTTAAACAGTTTTAAATCCCCTTTTGGACTTGTAAATACCATTTTGAGCTTGTCCTAAATTGGAAAAATTATTCCAATTTAGTTTATATATTTATTATAATTAGCTTAATATAAAAACATTAATACAAACGTTAATACAAAAACAAGTCAATGGAATGTGCTCATACATGGGAAATAACCATATACGTGTTTAACAACAAAGCATTCACCACACCCTTTTGAACAATGAAGAGGAATACTACAAAGCATGTTGGTGTACCTGGCAAGTTCATTCATAAACTAATTCATACTCACGTGTTTTTCCTGGTAAGCATAAAGGGAACAGCATTTGTTTAAAATGTTGCTTTAAACTTTGCTCTGGCAACATTTTGTATCGCTAACTCTAACTCTGATGTAATGCAAGAAATTATACAAAAATGTATTCATAATTTGGAGAAAATTAGCATACACACACACACAGAGAGAGAGAGAGACACAGACACACACACACACTTTCTAAACATCCGTCCTGCAGCCCTTACTGAGTCTACTATGGGAAAATGTCCTAATTTGGAAATGATGGAGAAGCATGTCTGTCTTTGGACTCTCCCCCCTTTGTCTCTGCCTCTCTACAATAATTTATGAAAAAAGAGAGTGGGTGAGAAAAAGAGGGGATGGGTCAGTGGTCCAGAAGAACCATATTTAGTCACAAACCTCACAAATCAAATGGGATTCCACAGCGTCCAGATTTTTTTTAAACCTTCACCTTAATTTAACATGCGCCCTCAGAGCCTTTAACATCATCATGAAATCACATTACAGACACTAAAATAAAGATGCCGCCTCAGACATGTAGATATGCAATAGATCTAAAACATATTTGAGTGTAGGTGAAATCGTTCTGCAAAAGGAAAATGTATCTATACTTTCAGAAGGCTAATCTCTAGAAACACTTGATTTTCATCAGTGTAAAAACATTACACAATACTGAAGATTCATCTTTTCTCACAAAACACCAACCAAACTAACCAACACATCTTAAAAGCAGCTTACACCTGTGCAGAAACCATTTCTCTATACAATTAGATACAGACAGCAAATTTCAAGTTAAAGCACTTAAAGCTTCATAAAACATTGCAAAGAGTCTTGCAAAGAACAAAGTCGGGTAGACAGAAGGAGATCGAGAGAGCGAGGATGTGAGTGGTGTGAGGTGAGGTAAATGACACTTACCCTGACAGTGCTGGGCCGGGGGAGGGGATTTAGCCACTTGGTGATGGTGTGCTACTCACTGGCTTGTGGTGTACTTATGTAGTTCCCATCCCTGCTCACCGCACCCTCCCACATCCCAAACAAGGAGCCTGGGCTGCACTCAGATCGGTAAACTCACTCCACTAAAGCCTTATAGGGATGACTGGGAGAAAACACTCCAATCCGGGC
Source organism: Semotilus atromaculatus (assembly GCA_031834385.1). Lineage (NCBI taxonomy): Eukaryota > Metazoa > Chordata > Actinopteri > Cypriniformes > Leuciscidae > Semotilus > Semotilus atromaculatus. The sequence goes on along the minus strand of JAULUF010000012.1, from coordinate 4,056,406 downwards.
GGCAGTCCTCCGGCCTCATCACTCAGGGCATTCCAATGGCCCTTTTTGTTTTTTCTCCTCAGAAATTTTGGGGACCTCACCATGGCAGGAACATAAACAGAGAGCTGGGCCCTGCCCTACTACTAGGACACACATCAAGGTCCACACCTGAGACAGAGAAAGAACAGCACAATGAATTTGGATCACATCATTACAGAGTTAGATCACACACTAAAAGTACTTGGGAGTGGAAAAGTTCAAACTACTATGTCTTTATGTATATATCAAATAAGAGAAATGGTAACCTGCAACCTATTTGAACACATATGGTAAAAAGTTTGGGGACAGTAAGATATTATATTGTTTATGAAAGAAGCCTAATGCTCATCATGCTCATAATATATATATATATATATATATATATATATATATATATATATATATATATATATATATACTGTATATCTATTCTTTATTTTATTTTTATCTGTGTCTTGTCACTGTCATTCTGCCTGTGCACTGGAAGCTTCTGTCACTAGACAAATTATTTGTATGTGTAAGCAAACTTGGCAATAAAACTCATTCTTTTTCTGATAATGTGAAATAGTATTACAATTTAAAATAACCATTTTATATTTTAATATTGTAAAGTGTAATTTATTTGTGTGATAGAAAATCTGAATTTTTAGCAGCACTCCAGTCTTCTGTGTCAAATGATCCTCCAAAAATCATTCTGATGTTTTGATTTGATGCTCAAGAAACAGTTGTACTGCTTTTTTGTGGAAACTGTAATACATTTTTTTAGGATTCTTTGAAAGTACAGCATTAGCTTGAAACAGAGATATTTTATAACATGTATGTCTTTACTGTCACTTTTGATCAATTTAAACAAATAAAATCTTAACTGATCCCAAACTTTCTAAATGGTACACTGTACAGGCATATGTGGAAAAGTTTTGGCCAACTAAAGTAGGTTTAAAATGGTAAATGGACTGCATTTATATAGCGCTTTCACGGACCCAATGGCCACCAAAGCGCTTTACATTTGCCTCACATTCACCCATTCACACACCGACGGCGGTGTCAGCCATACAAGGCGCCATCCAGCTGGTCGGGAGCAGCTGGGGTTAGGTGTCTTGCTCATGGACACCTCGACACTTGGTCAGGTGGAACCGGGGATTGAACCACAAACCTACATGAACCACTGAGCCACTGCCACCCCATTAAAACAATATGTAAGACTAGAACTGTTAGATTTATAAAAAGGTAACATGTATTTCAGGTGTAGCATCAACTGACAAGTTTCTGTTGTGATAAGGTATTCTAAAGAGATCTAGTTCTGTGGAAGATAAAAAGACATTTTGAAAACAACATGGACAGCAAACTGAATGCAGTAAATTAAAGTGTTACATTCAGTGGCAACATTTTCTACAGGTGTATGTAGTGGAAATCTGACATTTTTCCTAAACAAATATCTAGAGTCTAATGTCAAGACATTACAGGGAATAATGTTATGAAGTTTTATATAAAGAATGACAACAGCTCTCTCATAAGATCCATAGAAGGAAGTAGAACAACAAAGACAACAGATTAATGCTGAAGTATGGAGAATTGATTCTTGCATAATCAACCAACCGGTTGCCTTGCCTGTTTAAGTCTGAAATGCTAAAAAATACACCCATGAAGTAATATTTAATTAGGGATTCAAAGGAGTTTCAGTTCAAAGACACTAATTACAACCACAGCTTCATAGTTAATTTTTTGAGTTTTTTTTCAGAGTTTCTATCTGTCCTTGGGTCACGTGATATACTGGCTCAAGCTTACAATGGAAAAGTGTCATGGAATGCCAATCTGATTAACCAACAGTCAGATAATTTGGCATAGATAAATGCAAAATATTCACACAGATGGATGGAATATACAATCACAACAAGAGCTTAGAGAAAGGGAAGCCTGTGATGCAACACACACCCAACTAGTTACACCCGTTCACTTTAGGCACGGTTAGCCCCTATTTTTTTCTTTTCGGATACATTCCATTTTGTTTGGGATTATTCTCAAGTAAACAGACTTGCAGAATGTGTCTGTCTCATTTTAGGCCATTTTCTGCTCAGCTCTCCTCATTCAAGGCAAGAGCTCGCGCTTCCCTTCCCCTTCAGAAGTGAGCGCAGCCTTGTCGCACCAAAAAAGGAACTGTTCTGTAAATAAGAAGAGTCTTGGCAGTCCACTGCGCTCAGAGGCATGTAAGGCAAGAAATGACCCCTCTGAAGGTGTGGTCTGAGAAATCACACAAAACACAGTCTGCTTCAGAGAAATACAGTGCATGGTGTATACAAATGTCTCTGTCCTTGCGTGTATGGAGGAAGACCCCACGGATGGGGGAAAGGCCAGAGGAAGAGAATTGTTTTCTAAGCTTGAAATATAATCTGTAGATATACCTTATGCGCCTGTAGCTTCATTGCCTTGTTTAGATGTACTTCAGTCTCTCATCCCAACGCCTTGTATTCTGGAAGTACACTATGACTCATAAGGGATAGCATTTGAATGCAGTAACATCGGCCGGCACATAATCTTATATGACACGTATCTTTTCCTGACTGCTTTTGAAATGTCTTTTTCCCCTTCATCGGTGAGCCAACCACACTTTGTCAACACAAAATGAACCAGTATTTCAAACCAATAAATCAGACAGTTCACCCAAAAATGAAGCTCACTCCCATGTTCCAAATCTGTATGACATTCTTATTTTGAAAAATTGGTCACACTATATTTTACAGTACTTACAGTGTAGTTACCCAAGAAAGTACTGGTAATACAAGTACTTATTGGGTTAAGGTCAGGTTTAGGGGTAGGTTCAGGTTTAGTACCCAGTTATTGTATTTGCTATAATAAGTACATATGTACATGCAGAATTCACAATGGATTGTAAAATAACATGCTACTGACAAATGTATCTATTATTTTGCGAGTACAACGAAAGTCAATTAAGTCCAGTGTTGTTTGGGACCTCTTTTACTTTGATTGTATGGACAAAAACATTTGAAACATTCTTCTAAATATCTTCTTTTGTGTTTCGCAGAATAGCTGTGAGTAAATAATGACCACATTTGTGTTTTTGGATGAGCTTAGCTTGATATTGACAGAGCCTATTATCAGTAGCAGCATGTAGAAGAGTTTGCTACTGGGCGGTGGACAAAACCTCTGCTCATTTGGAATGTGCTTTGACCGAAAATGGCAAAGCAGCTGTGCTCTTAATGGAGTCCAGCCTGCGTCTTATTGGACACCTAGCATCAACAAGCATCTACTCACAAGCAGCTCTGGAATACCTTATGATAGTATCATGCAATGCTGTGCATTATCACTGTTCCTCATTCTCACAGTCTTCAATGTGCTATTTCGTGCTTAGAAACTTCCCATTGATGATTCAACTCTTTAAAACTTGAAAGTGCGTGAGAGATGAAAATAGAGACTCAAAGGGAAGGAGTTTTTTCCCTGTGTATGCATTTCAAGCAATACATTCAGTTAGCTTACCAAATGGCAAAATGCCTGCCTCCCGGTTTCCTGTCTCCTAATATTTTTTTGAACCAAAGTTCAATTATTCATAAACTGTCAAATACTCATGTCCACTCACTGCATCTATTGTTTTGCCCCCTTGTGGCTATTATTTTCAGCAGAAGTCAATAGTGTTCTTCTTGTCTTCTAGTCAATAACTTCTTACTGATGGAATAAAGAAATATATATAAAAAAAACATACATACATGTTGATGTGCACCTATCATTATGACGACATTCCATAGGCGTAATGGTTTTTATACTGTACAAACTGTATATTCTCCCCCTACACTAAACCATCACAGAAAACTTTCTGCATTTTTACATTTTTAATAAAACATTGTTTAATATTTTTTAAGCCTTTTTAATTAGGAGGACTCTGGAAATGTCCTCATAAACTATGTTTACATTGTAATTACAGTGTAATACCCATGTCAGAATACAGATTTGTGTCATCATAAATCAGATAAACACACACACACACACACACACACACACACACACACACACACACACACACACATTGGGTTTCCATAATTATATTTTTACTGACAAACTGTATATTGTATCCCCATAACATTTATACCCATAAACAAAACACTCCCCAAAAACTCTCTGCATTTATATATTCATATTCAATATGATTTATAAGCTGTTTCTCTGACAAAATAAATAAATAAAAAATACAAAAAAACTCCCCAAAAGGTCAAAACTCTAGGTAAAAATGTTCAGGTAATTACTACTCTTGTGGGGATATTTTGGCACCATGATCAGGACCACACACAAAAATTTTATACATTTTACAATATACATTTATAACATTTAAAATGTGACATCTTTCCCTAGCCAGACATTGAAATAAACACATAGGTGTAACCCATAAAATAATGTTAATAGACTTAGTGTCCACTTTTTACCCAATATAGCAAAAATACGGCGATATTGAAGTTTTTAGTAGACTCAATGCCTGAATTGCCAAGTTATTGATATCAACTAGCTCCTGTCTCTGCGATAAAATTAATTAACCAATTATTTAACCAAACATATATATTCATAACTCAGTAATAGCGCACTTAATGTTTTTTTCTAGTGCAGATGTTCGTTTGACTTGTTCTTACATCATACAGTTGTTTCGGCGTATTTCATCACGATGTGAAAAGGAATCCGTGAATAGAAAGCGGACACGTCATGGACTTTCCCCTCGAGGTGGTTGAACATGATGAAAGGAGATTTACTTTCTACAGTTTCGCTTTGTCACGTGGATCAGCACACTGCAGATAAACCAAAGACCGTCAAGGGGCGCTGCATTCACCCTTCAGTGTGATTGGGATTGTGAGGATTTCCAGATTATTTCCAGATATCAGAGATATTTTCTCTTTTTAAATTATATTTTAAAATAGTTAACATTAATTCATTGTATTTGCATTATTTTATCAATTTGACTGTAGTTTGTCATACAATTGAAATGAGTGTTTCTGAGAAAAGTGTGAAAATCTGATAATCATAATGAAATGTGGTTAATCCACCACTTTGCAGTCCTTTTTTTTTGTCCAAATCTTCCAAATGTATTAATGTTTTAAACATTTGTAAATATTACAAATTTGTATTTTTTAATAGTCCTTTGACCTAGATGATCACACAAGCAGGAAACTCATGAATGTGGTCGTGACATGTTTCAAGTCACCACAAACTACCCGTGAAAAATATGCAAGAGAAAGAAATTCGACATCACACACTCATTGAATAAACAAATAGCTACATAAACAAAAACTATGATGTTAATCTGACTATTCTCTTTAAACTTTGCATACAAAATAAACTGAGCTCTGCACTCATCATCGGAAGGAAAATATTAGAGACAGGACGGAAGACATTAGTGTACTCACCTATTCTGTGGTCATTATGTAGCCTACTTGATTTCCTCTCTGTTTCTGCCTTACATTGTGGTCCCTTTATGTGGAAAAAAGTCTTGAGTTTTTTTTTTTTTTTTTTAATCCATTACGATATTGCTAATATGTTGTCCAGTGGCACATTATTTGATTATGTTTAGGCGAAACAAATGCCACAGTTTCACCTAATGCTAATCCATACATTCAAACAAATAGAGAAATGTTTAGATAGCTCCTAGAGGAATAATTTTATGAATGGTTTACTAATAGTTGTTTCTGCATATTTGTTTCTGCATATTAAGATGAGATGGGTGAAAGTATTTTAACTGGATAGGAACAACAACAAACTATCATTTTTGCAGATACCAATATGATTATAATTCATGTATGGTAGATATTATCTACCCTTTTAATTCTACAAGGCATCACAACATCATGATTTACAATATGAGAAATGAATATTAATTTTGAATTATATTTAACAGTATTGTTAAATTATTTAAAGATTAACTGTAACACAATGGTAATCTATTAAAAAAAGAAAGAAATGAGCTCAACTGTTGACAGATAGCAATAGATTAACAATTCTCTATTGACCAATATCGGTACAGATTGTGCATCCCTAATGAATAATAAATGCACACTTCACCTTTAAAAAGAATGAAAAATGAAATAAACAAGATTTCAGGAGATTTTGTGTCCAAAAATAAGTATCAGACTGTTTGTGATAATCTTGGATCCATTGCTTTATCTCAGAAATGAATGTTGTTGTTAATCACTTTTGTTATTTTTTCTGGAACTCTCTTTCCTGTGCACTCTCATCTCCATAGCCAAACAGGCCTCAACATCAGATTTCTCAATAACACTACTTCAACTCATAACATATAAGTAATGTGAGCTCCAGTAAATCACACCAGAAGGCCATGAACTGACGCAAGCAGAGCAAAACATGATGTGTGATAAGCTTTATGTCTACTAATGCATCAGAGTCTCAAGAAGAACAAGTTTGAACAAGTATGCATTGATTCATATTGATATTATTTACACTCCATCAGTCATTCAGCTTTCTGCATGTCTCATTCTGTCTCTTTTTTTATTATAAAATGTATCATAGTACATTTCTAAAACTCAGATTCAATGCATAGCAAACTCTGATAACGTCTTTGAATGAGTCTTTTATTTTGTCATCTGTCAGTTTTTTTGAATGCCAAACAGCTTTCATCCCAAAGTCAGTTGGTTTTCATTTGTGAAGATTAATTTAGTGAACGAGATGTTTGGAGTCATAAACTTTTGTTGCTCACAGAGCTTTTCAGCAATAATCCAAAAGTCAATGGAAAATTGACTATTGGCTCTTTGTCAATGGAATGAGGTGATACAAATTTTCAGGTTGGCCCGCAAAATCGCATTATCCCTACCTCACACTTTATCAAAGGGACAACAAGATAAGGTGAGTGTTGGATAAAAAACAATCCCACCAGTGTTAAGGAACCTATCAAAGAGTCTGACTAGCATTAATTAGTTAGTTAGTGGTTCAATATACTCTCTTGTTATTTTCTTTCTCATTCACACAGTTTCTTCATGTGACCATTTTCTTTCACTAGCTGAAATAGAATGTGAACTTATTTAAAATTAATTTTGACTCATTACAGGGTCTCTTTCACGGTCTGCTTATCAGGGACAGATTCAGTTCCTCATAGCAGAGAAAAGACTCACTTACTGGTTATGTGATCATTTATTTCTAAGGATACCTTTACACAACAACAATGTACTAAAAACGAAACAAAATAATAATAATTTCGTACAGATGTCACCATTGTCAAAACGATCCCTGTTCACACGGATCCGTGAAAATGACTAAAAATACTGTATTATGCTGCTAGGCCAGTAGTTATCGATGTCACTTTGAAAAGAAACACTATGTGCTCATAGACTGAATACGCAAGACATCACTGTTTTCACAAATTCACGTTTTTGTAGTTTACACGGAGACGATCAAAGGTATCGTTTTCAAAAACGTGCACTTTGAAACCAGTTTTCAAAAGTTTGCGTTTTCAGGCCCCCCTTGTGTAAACGTGCAAAAGTTATAAAAAGTTTTATGTTTTTAGTTTAAAATGGTCGTGTAAAAGGCCCTTTAAGTCAGTTTGGGTCGTTTGACAGATGAGTAATACAAGGTGTGTTGTGTGATAACATAAAACAATAAGGGGAAACCAGTAATAATTACAAATAAATTAATGAGGAAATTGTTTTATAGTGACACAACTGTATTCTGGTTGATGGTTATGGTGTATTGTTAGAGATATACATTCAACATAACCAGGTTGACAGTCAGGGTGAATGATGGAGAGAGTGTGGGTTGTTGGTTTGCAGACATTGGTTATTACACATCTTGTATGGAAATTTATAGACTATACTATTAGAAAGTTTGATTCATTCATTTAATCAGTTAAAAGAATCATGAAAGGTTCAGACTCAATGTGTTGAAGTCTCTATCATGTATAGTGTTCTAGTTCAGTACTGGTAATTAGAAACATGACAAATAAGTTGTTTGTTTAAATGATTGATGGCTTTCACAACGATGTATGTAATCTCATAAGGCCAGAAAGGATTCAGTTTTTCTTCAGTTAAAGGTCACCTAAAGATTGAATAAAAAAAAAGCTTTAAATTGGCCTGATGCTACATGAACCCTATCACACCCTACATTCATATTTTGTACTAAAATTAAAGCCTCTTTAAGTCACCTGACTGCTGTTTTCACATCCCTGTCTTAATTGTCCCCCATGGGCCACAGCATTTTATCTAAAGGTTTATTGCAGAATTATTTTTGTTGGATCACACCTCAGTTAAAGTGTTACATGATTTCCCCTTTATGTCTGTAGGATATGTGTCTACAAAAAAACGCTATACACAAGACTTGGTATGAACTGACATTGTACTGACAGGTCACATAACCGGTTACAAGGGATTATTGTGGGTTTTCATTACACATTACACATTTCATTGAATATCATACATTTATCAATCAGTTACTTGTAAAGAAAAGATCCCCCACAGCCACAAAATGGTTTCAATCATTTTAAAAAGCCTTGCACTGTGAAAAGTTAGTAGAATTTTGCATAAACTGCTTAGACTACTTTTTTTTTTCATCAAGACAGATGTGGGAATGTAACATTTTTCTATTTCTCTATTTTATTAATATTTTTTGTAAGTCCGTTACAGATAGATTGGTCAAATTTGTATCAGAAAAGTAAGACCGATTAGCCCTAACTAATTTCCAGTTAGTTAGACTAGTTCTTAGATTGTTCAGTCTTAACTTAGCAGCTATGTTTATGCAACTGGCCCCAGGATATTACAGACTGTTCCAGTGACTAACAGTGGCCTGCGGGTCCATGGTGGTAATAGAGGGCCCCATCAACAATGACAGAAATGTCTGATAAGGCCTGTAACAGAGCCAGGGGTGTGCCAACTGTCACAAAGAGGCCTCAAAGATGTTACTAACAGTAGCAGCACCACTGCTCTGTATGTACCGGCAGATGGAGGCGACAAAATGAAGTGACGTGATGATGAGGTCAAAAAGTTCAGTGTTTAATCCAATAAGTGCATCTGGTATTTACAGTGAAAATCCAAAAAGAAAAGAAATCTAAACAAACAAAAATAAACAAAATAAACTGTTCAAAGTTATCTACAAACAAATTTGGCTACACCAGTAATCTGGCCCAAAAACAGAGCAATAACTTCCAAACACTCACTCTACCACCCCCTAACCACACTGAGGCACCTTCTTAAAAAGGCTAAGCCCCTCCTACTTGGACCAAACCATTTGGTAATTAAAGATAATTAAGACATCAAAAGCCAAAATCAAAATAGATTTAACAGTAACAAACCGATAAACAGATAGAATAATATAAAAATATATATATACATTGAAAACAAAACAACTCAATTAACTATTAATGTTGAACAACGTTTAACAAAGAATCAAACAGAACTCCAATCTCCCCCTCACACATGACAACAATTAACTGTGCCTATTGGCGGGAAAGAGGCATTCAAAATGGTGGCAGTTACTGTGACCGGGTTTCGTTTGTTTGGTAAAGTAAAATGTTCCTGTACGTAAGTATGACAATTTATTATTATGTAAGTGGTTAATTGAAATCAATAAACTTATAACATGGTTACCGTTCTTGTTTGAGTTCTTAGCAATACATAAATCAACAAAGAAAAATTAATAACTCAGTAAATGGAAAAAGGCATGGTGAAGACAGGTACAACAGGAAACAATCCAAAATAAGTGACACACATATGTCTGCGCAAAACAGATAGTGTGTTAGGATGTTAGTGTGTAAAGTGTCTGTATGTATGTATTTTCTCAGTCCAGCGTAACAAGAGTCTTCTCCAAAATAAGAGTCTCTAGTCACAGAACCTCACTGTGACATTTCCCCCTCCCTCTCCAGACACCGCCTGTGGTGTCCTCGAGAGAAAGTCTGCAGTGTAATTTTGTGACCCTGATCTGTACAGCACCTCAAAGTCAAACGGCTGCATGGCCAGAAACCACCTGGTAATGCGAGCATTTGTGTCTCTCATGCGGCCTAACCAGGCCAATGCTCGATGGTCAGTTTCCAACCGGAATTTACGTCCAAGCAAATAATACTTTAAAGAGTCCAAGGCCCACTTAACAGCCAGGCACTCCTTCTCAACAGTTGAATAATTCACCTCTCTGGGCAGGAGTTTCCTACTGATGTATACAACTGGCTTGAGTTGACCTTGTTCCTCTTGAAGGAGTACCGCACCAATGCCATGTTGTGAGGCATCAGTCTGTACTGTAAACAGTTTCCCAAAATCAGGACTCTGAAGAACTGGTTCCTGGCATAGTGCATCCTTTAAGTCTTTAAAGGCCTTTTCGCAGTCCCCAGTCCATACTACATTGTTGGGCTGGCTCTTTTTTGTCAAGTTTGTTAGGGTTATTGCCCTGGCTGAGAAATTTGGAATAAATTTCCTATACCAGCCAACAAGTCCAAGAAAAGCTCTAACCTGCTTCTTTGTCACAGGCCGTCTTGCTCCTTTAACGGCCTCCACCTTCCCCACCTGAGGTCGGATCACACCGTGACCCAGCACAAATCCAAGGTATTGGGTTTCTGGTTTGGCGAGAGTACATTTATCAGAGCGGATGGTTAGCCCTGCAGCCTTGATGCGTTTCAACACCCCCTCAAGGTGCTTCATATGTTCTTCCCAGCTTTGGCTGAAGATTATGATGTCGTCAAGATAAGCTGCAGCATGGTCCTCCGTACCATGGAGGATTTTATCCATCATCCTTTGAAATGTTGCCGCGGCCCCATGGAGTCCGAAAGGAAGGACTCGAAACTGGAAGTGACCAAAGGGAGTTCTGAAGGCAGTAAGCTCCTTACACGCTGGCTCCAGCGGTACCTGCCAGTATCCCTTGCAGAGATCCAGCGTACTCAGGTACTTCGCCCTTCCCAGCCTCTCCACCAGTTCATCCACCCGTGGCATTGGATAAGGATCAAATTTACTAACGCTGTTCAGCTTTCTGAAGTCTAAGCAGAACCGCAGGGTACCATCTTTCTTCGGCACCAGCACTATGGGACTACTCCATTCACTTGACGATGGCTCAATAACACCCAGTTGTTCCATGGTCTGTAATTCCTCTTTCATAACAGATAGAAGTTTCTCTGGGACACGATACACCGACTGACGGACAGGTTTAGGGTCCTTGAGGATGATAGAATGTTCGACCAAGCCTGTTCTGCCAGGGGTATCCATGAAGAGCTGTTCAGGTATACATTCCCATAGTTGATGTCTCTGTAGTTCACTCAGGTGCTGCAAATCCAATTTGCTGTCACCGCGACAGGTCGGTAAATACTGTTCTTCTACTTCCTCTTCACCCTCTATGGCTCTCACCAGCATAGCAATGTCATTGCTCTCCTCTGTTTGGCCTGGAGTTCGATGCGTATGCCATTTTTTCAGCATATTCACATGAAATGTTTGCAGAGGTTGATTTCTTGAGGGAATTTCGATCTGATAGGTCACTGGACCTACCTTCTGCCTTATCTGGTATGGGCCTTGCCACTTCGCTAACAGCTTATTGTCGGAGGTTGGAAGCAACAACAGGACTTCGTCCCCTGGTTCGAAACTTCGTGATCTAGCCGTCTTGTCGTACCAGTGTTTCTGTTGTACTTGGGACTTTAACAGGTTTTCTCGCGCCAAGGCAGTACTCTGTTGAAGTTTCTCCCTCATTTTCATCACGTAAGTGAGGACGTTCGTTCTCTTTGGGTTGTCTGTCGCCTCCCAGCTCTCTTTCAGGACATCTAGAGGACCTCTTACTTGGTGGGCGTATAGCAATTCAAACGGAGAGAATCCTGTAGAAGCCTGGGGTACTTCACGGTAGGCGAAAAGGAGGTACGGCAGCCACTTATCCCAGTCTTTGCCAGAGTCTGAAACAAACTTTTTTAACATATTCTTTAGAGTCTGATTGAACCTTTCAACAAGGCCATCAGTCTGAGGGTGATATGGGGTTGTTCGTACTCTCTTAACGCTCATCTCTACCCTTTTGATATTCCATAAAGGACTTGAACATCTGTGCCAGAGCAGTAACAGCAGTATCAGCTCCAGCCCCAGAAACCATCGTAGACTGCACTCCTTCATCTGGATCTTCCTCGACTTCACTCTGGTCCCCATCTGGCCTTGTGCTTTGATCAGGCTGTTTTCTTGTCTTTGGTGGCATTGCAAAAAAACAAGAATGTCCACGTCACCTCAGCGGTACAAAAACTTCTGACACCAACTGTAACAGAGCCAGGGGTGTGCCAACTGTCACAAAGAGGCCTCAAAGATGTTACTAACAGTAGCAGCACCACTGCTCTGTATGTACCGGCATATGGAGGCGACAAAATGAAGTGACGTGATGATGAGGTCAAAAAGTTCAGTGTTTAATCCAATAAGTGCATCTGGTATTTACAGTGAAAATCCAAAAAGAAAAGAAATCTAAACAAACAAAAATAAACAAAATAAACTGTTCAAAGTTATCTACAAACAAATTTGGCTACACCAGTAATCTGGCCCAAAAACAGAGCAATAACTTCCAAACACTCACTCTACCACCCCCTAACCACACTGAGGCACCTTCTTAAAAAGGCTAAGCCCCTCCTACTTGGACCAAACCATTTGGTAATTAAAGATAATTAAGACATCAAAAGCCAAAATCAAAATAGATTTAACAGTAACAAACCGATAAACAGATAGAATAATATAAAAATATATATATACATTGAAAACAAAACAACTCAATTAACTATTAATGTTGAACAACGTTTAACAAAGAATCAAACAGAACTCCAATCTCCCCCTCACACATGACAACAATTAACTGTGCCTATTGGCGGGAAAGAGGCATTCAAAATGGTGGCAGTTACTGTGACCGGGTTTCGTTTGTTTGGTAAAGTAAAATGTTCCTGTACGTAAGTATGACAATTTATTATTATGTAAGTGGTTAATTGAAATCAATAAACTTATAACATGGTTACCGTTCTTGTTTGAGTTCTTAGCAATACATAAATCAACAAAGAAAAATTAATAACTCAGTAAATGGAAAAAGGCATGGTGAAGACAGGTACAACAGGAAACAATCCAAAATAAGTGACACACATATGTCTGCGCAAAACAGATAGTGTGTTAGGATGTTAGTGTGTAAAGTGTCTGTATGTATGTATTTTCTCAGTCCAGCGTAACAAGAGTCTTCTCCAAAATAAGAGTCTCTAGTCACAGAACCTCACTGTGACAAGGCCATTGGACAATGAACACCAGGGGCCCAGATGGATAATTGGCCCCGGGGCCCTTTCATGTCATGATCCAAACCTGAAATGATGTTTGGTCATGGAGTGAGTTCATAGTAACATCACACTTCAGTCAGGGGTGTTTCCTCTGAGGAGGCAAGGGAGGCAGTGCCTCCTCAAAAAACTGGATGAGACAATGATCCATATTACAAAAATAAAACAATGCAAATATTTAAAAATGTGTATAAATCACTTGTTTTTCTAAAGTAACGCTGTCCAACAGCGACACCAGCAGGTAAAGATACAGCAGGATGCGTGTTACTCTTGCCTCCCTTGAGCCCATTGAGTTTTAAGTCAAGTCAAGTCATCTTCATTTATTATCGCTTTTAACAATGTAGATTGTTTCAAAGCAGCTTTACAGAGACAAACATATAGTTTAAGGTAACAGAGATTGTTTTGGCTTTATAGCGATTCTTGAATAATGTTATTTCCAGCTAAAGTTAGTTTTGATTGATTCACTTCCGGCAAAATGATAATTTGTTATTATATTAGGGGCTGCTAAGATGCCGTCGTTCTCTCTAAACAGACTTTAAATGCGAACCTGTGATAAACGTTGATGGCGCTCACATGCACATTAAGAATTGATTCTATAGTTCTGGGCGTTTGAATATATGTGCGCAGGTTTGTAATTCCCTACAAACCATGCCTAAACAAACTACTTGTCTTGCCTATAAATTTGATACAGAATTTTGTTTTATTTTATCACTTCGGGGTCGGTACGCGAAACGAATTTCACAACGCTTTATCTGTAGAGTGGGAAAGGGATCCTCCATAGGGAGAGGCTAGTTGGCACTTCAGCACTGCATTGTCATCGGGTCCAGGCCAAGGTCCTAGTCAGATCTGGATACGGCCTCGATCCGGCAGGCTGCAGGAAAACCTCGGGATAAACAAAGACACAAAAATTAGCGTAGATGCCATTTTTCTTATGATGTAACGAGTACATCATGATTTAAGTTCCCAGTTCCGGCTGACCGAATCTGTGCAGCCTAACATTGAGTTATAGAAGTCTATAATGTATTATGTGTATGCTAGGTCAAAGAGATGTGTTTTTAGTCTAGCTTTGAACTGACAGAGTGTGTCTGCTTCCCGGACAATGTTAAGAAGACTGTTCCAAAGTTTTGGTGCTAAATAGGAAAAGGATCTACCGCCAGCAGTCGATTTTGATATTATAGGTATTATCAACTGGCCGGAATTTTGAGATCGCAATAGACGTGAAGGACTATAATGCGTTAAGAGCTCACTCAAGTACTGCGGAGCTAAACCATTTAGTGCTTTGTAAGTAATCAACAGTATTTTAAAATTTATACGAGGTTTAATAGGCAGCCAATTAAACATCAAAACATCAAACATCGGTTGACAAAACCGGGCTAATTTGGTCATATTTCCTGGTTTTGGTAAGAACTCGAGCTGCTGCGTTTTGAACTAGCTGTAGTTTATTTATTAAGCGTGCAGGGCAACCACCCAGTAGAGCATTACAATAATCTAGCCTTGATGTCATGAACGCATGAACTAATTGTTCCGCATTTGTCTGTGAAAGCATATGGCGTAATTTAGATATATTTTTAAGATGGAAAAATGCGGTTTTACAGATAATAAACACGTGACTTTCAAAAGAAAGATTGGCATCAAAGAGCACACTCAGATTCCTAACCGATGACGAAGACTTAACAGAGCAGCCATCAAGTGTTAGACAGTATTCTAGGTTATTACGCGTGGACGTTTTTTGTCCAATAATTAGAATCTCTGTTTTTTCAGAATTTAGTAGTAGGAAATTACTAGTCATCCTATTTTTTATATCAGCTATGCATTCCGTTAATTTTGTGAATTGGTAAGTTTCGTTAGGTTTTGAAAAAATAGCTGAGTATCATCGGCATAACAGTGAAAGGTAATTCCGTGTTTCCTAATGATATCTCCTAATGGTAGCATGTACAGAGTGAACAGCAGCGGTCCCAGTACTGAGCCTTGTGGTACGCCATACTGAACTTGTGATCGATAAGACATCTCTTCATTTACTGCTACAAACTGATAACGGTCAGATAAATATGATTCAAAGCAGCACTATGCAATTTTTTTAGCTTAACAGAACAGCTTCAGAGTTATTGCAATGGTTATATGACTATTTTTGGGTTGAATGGTGGGCGTCTCGCCCCCCCCCCCCGTTGCCTGTGAGCGGAAAAATCCCACTTGCAACTTTGGGCCGGCGGGCCACCGGCCGCAGCATTAGGAAGTGTCGCGTGATATCAGGTCTCGCGATGTAACGAATTGCTTTACGGCAAGAAAGATCTGCTAAAATGAGCATCAAACAGAAATAACCCGGCGCCGTATACATGTGGTGTTCGAGGCACACATACAATACAGACTGCCGACAGCTCAACAGGGCGCGCGCAGCTCCTAAAGGGGCCACACCTTATTTCCACTTGTTACAGCTTCCATCCTACTGAACAGGTACCGGTATACAGGAGGAGGGGATCAGGCCGTGAGTGCAGAGACATCTCTGCGTGAGTGCTATTTACGACAGTACAAGTACTCCACAGCGTCTCTAGGGGTCACTGTTTGACAAAAACGGAAATCCTGCATAGTGCTGCTTTAAACCATGTCAGTGCAATTCCACTAATGCCAACATAGTTTTCTAGTCTATTTAAAAGAATGTTGTGGTCAATGGTGTCAAATGCAGCACTAAGATCGAGTAACACTAATAGAGAGATACAACCATGATCGGATGATAAAAGTAAATACTTTGTAACTCTAACAAGAGCTGTCTCGGTACTATGGTACGGTCTAAATCCGGACTGAAAATCCTCGCAGATATCGTTTCTTTCAAGAAAGGAACACAGTTGTGAGGATAGTATACTGCTTTTTGTAATATCTTTGACAGAAAAGGCAGATTCGAGATCGGCCTGTAATTGACTAATTTTGAATGATCAAGTTGCGTTTTTTTTAACAAGTGGTTTTATCATAGCCACCTTAAAGGTTTTTGGTACGTATCCTAGAGACAAAGACGAATGAATGATATTAAGAAGAGGATCTATGACATCTGGAAGCATCTCTTTCAGTAGCCGGTATAGGTTCTAACATACAAGTTGTCGATTTAGATGAAGTAACGAGTTTGCAGAATTCTTCCTCTCCTATAGCAACAAATGAATCAAATTTTTCCTCAGGGAGACTACAATGCACTCCCTGATGCGATACTGTAGTAGACGGTTGCATAGTTATAATTTTCTCCCTGATATTATCGATCTTATAAGTGAAGAAGTTCATAAAGTCATTACTACTGTGTTGCTTGGACACTTCTGGGCGAAGCTTTCTTTTTCGTTAGTTTAGCCACTGTTTCAAATAAATTATTAATGGTTGGTTTGACTCTAATAGGGTTGAGAAATAAGCAGATCTAGCAGCTTTTAAGGAATCTCTGTAAGCAATCGAGCTCTCTTTCCATGAAATCCGAAAAACCTCTAGTTTAGTTTTCTTCCAGTTGCCCTCCATTTTTCTGGCTGCTCTCTTAAGGGCCTGAGTGTGCTCGTTGTACCACGGCGTTGGACTATTTTCTTTAATCTTCTTCAAGCGCAATGGAGCAACTGCGTCTAAAGTGCTGGAAAAGAGAGAGTTAAAAGTTGCAATATCAAGTTCTTCTAAGCTATCCGGGATGCTGAGATGATGAAACTTATTAGGAAGATAATTAATAAAGCAATCTTTATTGGCAGAAGTTATAGGTCTAACATATTTATAACACGGAGTCGGCTTTGCAGCCTTGGCTAAATGTAATTTACATGAGACTAGATAATGATCTGAGATATAATCGCTCTGCTGCAGAATTTCAACGGCATCAACATCTATTCCATGTGATAGTATTAGATCTAGAGTATGATTACGACAATGAGTAGGTCCTGACATGTGTTGACATGTGTTGTCTAACATTGTAATTGAGTTTACAATGTCTTTAAATGCCAATCCCAATGCATCTTTTACATTATCTACATGTATATTAAAATCACCAACAATTAGTACTTTATCTGCAGCCAATACTAATTCTGATAGAAAATCCGCAAATTCTTTGATAAAATCATTATGGTGCCCTGGTGGCCTGTATACAGTAGCCAGCAGAATTCTCAAACCTGATTTATCGTTTACACTTTATATTTTTACATTAAGCACCAACACTTCAAAAGAAGTATATTTAAAACTAGATTTCTTAGTGGTTTTGAAAATATTACTATAAATTATAGCAACACCTCCCCCTTTGCCTTTCAACCTTTCAGACGAGGTTCATGATTATACCTGTAATCTTGTGGGGTTGACTCATTTAAAGGGACACCAGGCAACTCTGAGTGTTTTTTCTCTACGAAGCTCCCCCTAGCGTCTAGTAGTAAATGCTTTCAAACACACTGTTAAAACGAACTGTTGTTCCTCCCCCCTCGCCACGAGCAACCCAGCTGATCAGCTGTCAACCCAGCTGAGCATGAACCGGTTATTTCAAAACCAGTTATGTCTACCGAGGTAAGTAAAGCAATATTTTCTTTCCAACTGATGGCGATTTTTTAAATTGTTTTATGTGTTGTCATGCATACTAGTATTTGTACCAGGAACGAACGATATGAACGAGGCGAACTACTGCTTTCGTGTTTTTTTTGTTGTTTTTTTTTGGTTGAGTGGGCATGAGCATAACATAATATATCGGGGCTAATTTGTCTAAAGTTATATTAGCAAGGTCTATAAGTTCATCTGGTCGAATGACGGTTTACCTTTGCTTGTCTAAGAAAACATCAGAACGTTTTTTATAGCTCGATCATGATATGTGCAACATGTTTATTCCCTATTATCAGATGCGTTGATTTCATAATTCAACTCATATCTGTAAAGTACGTCAACTGTTTTATATTGAATTTTAAATATTAAACACAGTTTATTCCAAAGATACTTACAAGTGCAACAGCAAGAAGGCCAGGTCAGGATCCGGTTTGCAGGCTTCTGTTTCTCTCAGTTCTCTGCATTCTGAAAATGCCAGTCCGATGTTTACTCTAGTCTGACTTCTTGCTCGGTCAGTTTCCCCGTTTCCTCTTTCGCTGGTCCTCCATCAATTTTTTTTCTCGCTTTCTTCTTCTTTTTTACAGGGTCACTCAGCCATATCCCATACGATCTTTGCCCTTTGCTTATAGCTAGCCAGTGCTTGAATGGGGGCGTGTACGTGTGCAGTGCCATAAGGCAATTCGTTACATCGCGAGACCTGATATCACGCGATACTTCCTGACGGCGAGGCCAGCCGGCCCAAAGTTGCAAGTGAGATTTTTCTGCTCTCGGGCACCAGGTCAGTCACCAGTCAGTTGGTTAACATGGAGTACAGTGTACAATGCTTTTATCAATTACATTGTGTTATAATAATGATTATAGTGCACCGCTTTGTAGTAAAAAAATCTAAATAAGAGAAGGAATTTAAGTTGAGTTATGTTAGCGACCATAGCCCAAAGTTCAGTGGTAAAAGCACATTCAGTCTTTGTTTGCGTTAGCCCAAAGCATAAACATATTGATAATGCAGTACAATGAGGTATTGCTCTATTCTTTATGACAACTCCAATAACAACGACAAACACTTAACATATTTCAATACAACTGACATTGAAGACTATAGAAGCTGCGCTGTGCGTACACAACACACAAAATAATTATTGAGCTACATAAAACATAAAAGCAACTATTATTAATATTAATAATACTCACAGGTTGTGATTCGTAGGAGGAAGCTGATCCAAATAAACTTGGTACTGAACCTTCCTTCAATATCAGCCGGCTCGCGAATCCATAACGTTATTTGATAACATTAATGTTTGTGAAGCAATCATCTTCAAAATGACGCGAACAAAGCACACGGCCCGGGCTATACTTATGTGGTATAGTTGTATATATGAACTGTAGCCACTTAGTCTTCAAATGCTCCTCCCTGGGCAGATTAAGAAAAGTTCGCTTTTGCGTCGCAATTCAGAACACAGCGTCTCGTCGACATGATGTTTTCAAGGTTTCCCTGGCGTCTATGAGCGTAATAAGTGGGCGTATCTTATTCAAATAACTTGTCAAGTTGACGTCATCTAGATAGAGAAAAAGCATTGTTCGTCTATCAATTCATATCAGCGACTCAGAGTCGACTCTTACTTTTGAGAGACAATAACTTTGTATACGGTGAACTTTCATATTTAAAACTTTGCAGGATGTTTTCGTTCACTTAGATCTATGTTACACACTACATGAAAGGTAATTTTCAAAATTCCATAATAGGTGCCCTTTAAGGTAAAAAAGTTACTTAGAGCACCTTTAAAGTAATGTAATTGTTTGGTTTTAGCCAGGTTTCTGTCAAACGCAGCACATCTAGATTATAATCTGAAATCATATCATTAACTAGCGATTTTGAAGTAAGGGATCGAATATTCAGCAACCCAAGTGTAACGAATCAGCTCTTTGGAATATTAATAATCAATAATAACTTGTTATTATTAATTATTAATATTTGGGTCAGTTAATTGTATTAACTTGATGTGGTTGAATTAATATTACAATCAATTAATCGGTTCGTCCAACAAACTCTTTGATTATTCATTTATTCTAAGAAAAAGGTACCTTCCCTGGCCACAGAATAATAATTATTTCTTAGCTTGTAATTGTACAGCGCTTTGAGCATGTAGCTAAATCAAAATCGTAAAGGTACTCCGTGTTGCAGCAAATCAGAACCAAATACATATTATGTACAAGTTTTATGAACTAAATCATAAATACACATAAACTAAACAACGTACACACATAAATAAAATAAATAGGTGAGTGATAGGACGGAAACGGAACTATTGAGCAGTTCCATGTAACTATGAGAAGAAACATCAGCATTTCATTTTCAAAGCATCAAATCAAAAGTATACTTGCATGCCTAGGTAGCGTACACTATTATCAAAGTTGTTGAAAATTTAAATTGTTGATGATTCTGCGAGACTGTGTCAAATGTTGAAGTCTCAATCATTTTCTTCTTCGTTGGATGAAGAAGATATGATGAACTTGCATGGTTGGTTTGACTCTGTTCTCATGGCTGGAGTGCAGACTGTGGCCTGCCAGCCCTGGTCCGGGGAGGACACGCAGAGTAAAGGGTGTGCTGCGACGGACTTCTTCTCCCTTAGGAGAAGTCTTGTGCCAACACTCCTGAGGTTCTCCTTTTCAGTTGGTAAGGTTGCAGTTTCTGGGTTGAAGAAAAGACAGTCTGACTCCCTTTTGGGAGCATGAAAGCATGGCCGATGGTGCTCACGGCCTGCTGGGCCTAGGGCCCCCAGGGGGGGAAGGGGGAAGGGGGAAGGGGGAAGGGATTCCCCCTTGTATCCTCAGGAACAGTGTTGTAGTCGGATGGAAAAAAGGAAGAGGGCGAGGTCACGGTGGACTGTCTCTAAATACAGCCCGAGAAGATCCCACCTCTCTCATTTTGCTTTACCAATGAGAGGAGTTGACTTTCTGGTGGGAGTTTCATCTGGGGGCAAGATTTATGAGTCTCTGTCTTAACAGTGATTATACCTCTGCCTCAACATTTTTCTGTTCAGTAATGCTCAGATAGATATAACAAATCCACACTGCATTCTACAGTGTAACATCAACATCATTTTGATGTACATCAAAGTGTGAGTCATTAGGTGAGGATAAATTAGGTAGGAGACATGATAGGTGAGGTTACCTTGACCGTTGGTTGGTTGTAAACCACATACATACCAATCAAACATACCATAGTGTTATACATAATAGTACACAAGACAGTAAATCATTCACACAGTTTCTGGGACGCATGTTCATTCATTGATCAGTTACTCCATGACTAATGCAGCAAAGTTTGTATTGAAGATGGTTTCTGTCTTTCCATTGTCCTGCACATGAGGCCACATTCTTTTGAGGTCGTAAAAGTCTGTAATCAGTCTTAAGGTGCTCTGTAACAGGACACCCTATGTCGGTCTATGTTGGTCGACATAGTAACTTCATTTGTGATATTAGTTTTGGGGGAGTTTCATAGACCTTTATATTCAGTAAATATAATGAATATGAATAATTAGTGTGGGTCTGATTGGTCCAGACCCTACACAAGTTTTATCATTTGCTCATCTGTATTATATCTGTTTTTTATTTGTTGAACATCAATTACATTTCTAACCTTTTTTTGGATTTCCAAATTCGGGGAACAGACACAGTCTCTATGTGATGATATGTAGGTGAAAGAGGCTCTATGTGATGGGATTTATCTGACCTTGGTGACGTAAGGCCGCTAGCAGATGGTCGGTTTCAGTCTGTCTGCTTCCTTTAACAGACCCCCTAAAGCGTGCAGTGGATTTGGTGGGGTGTAATTGACAATGAATGGAGGAAACCCACATGAGAGGAGGCAATGCCTCCATTGCGCATGTGATTGGATATAATTTTTTTACGATTGAACGTGATTGGTTAGTGCGATCATATCCAATCATAAAAATTCCGCCTCTTGTTATAATGCGCGATTTACGAATCGGTCTGAATGAACAAAATTATGGCATTAATGGGATGACTAATTAAAAAGTAAGAAAACAACTCACTTAGATATCACCGCTTATGTCACATCAAAATCAAACTGGAAATAGCCTGAAAACATGATGACTGTGGATTTTTTAGTGAGCAATTAACTTGAAGTTAAAAGGTCAGTATCTTCTGTTATCTTCCTTGTCTGTGACCAGTGTTTACCGAGCTTGATGACTGATGAAAATAAGTTGACTATAAAAAGAACAGCTGAACATCAGTTCACAAATAAAATATATAGGTTACATTGTTATTGCCTTTAGTTATTATTTTTTAATGAAAGTAAAAATGCTTAAAAAAATTAACTTGATGAGATTTATGCTTGATTTGAATAAATATAACATTAATTACAGTTACTGCCAAAATACAAAATATTGTACTTGGTTTCTCTCTCTCTCTTTTTTTTTATATATTTTTTTTTATATATTTGATCAGGAAATGTGACAATATAAAGGTTTACTTGGACATGATTTTTTTATTTGATTTGTATGAAGACTAGATCCAAAAGCTTGTATCGTCTGTCTAACGTTTTTCTTTAATTTTAACATTTTTATCAGGCTCCTATGTAGGTTTCTACCTAAGCACAAACATTTCTGAATGGGCTGAGGCTGGGATTTAGTGAGTTTGAAGTGAAAGTATTTGATGAACGTATACTATGTGCGGAGAGCATTCACTCAATATTATTATCTCATTTTTGACATAGGTGGCTTTTAGAGGCTTTGCATCTGAGGTCTTCATATATATATAAGATATAAAGCTGTGAGGACTTCCTTTTCATTTCAGAACGCCACTGCACAGCACTGACTTCAGTATAACCAATACAGTGATTATTCTCTGTGGAAGTAGCTGATCCTAGTGCTAACAACACTCAATGTCAGTTAAGGAGTGTTTCAGTAATTTTGGTTTAGTGTTTTATTATAATTAAACTGGGTGTAATTTCTTGTTGTTTTCAAGTCACCCACACTATATTTAGAGATTCCATTGCAGTTAAAAGTTCAAGGCTGTTCCGCCTCAATCTCATTGTTTTCCATTTTCATTTGTGGCTTGCTAGTCATTAAGGTTCCCCTATTTGAATTTCCTCCTTTACTCAACTTGCCATTTCCTTCTGTTTTATGAGTTCCTAAAGAAAAGTGTTTATTTTTGCTGGCATTTTACCTCAGGAGTGCAAACGAACTTATGTTATGTCCACACTTATGTTAAAAGGTAAAGTCATGTATTTGAGGTTTAAAAACCCTCTCTTATTCCAGTTTAATAAAACACAGAGACAAACTATAAGTTGGCTTCCAGGGGTGCGTTTCCCACACAACGACGTAACTTGCTGCTTTCACTACCGTAGTACGATGCATAGTTGAAGAAATCAACTTCTTAGTTACGACTGTTTCCCCGAAACCATAATGTCGCAAAATGAACGTTGTAATGATGTCACACAGGTGGTGGAGTAATAACTACTTTTAATGAATCTGTTTGAGATCGAATTAATGCTAGATGTTTTGCTATAAATTACGGACATGTCATCTGAGGACTAACTCCTATTTTTCTCAGTTATTTGCTTTATTTCCAGATTCAATCATAGGCTCATTCTTACGCACTAGAACATGTACGCACATGCGCACTCTTCAAAAACGGTGCTTTAAATCTATTGACAAACTAAAACACGTAAAGGACATTTGTATCTCTTCTAAATAAAAGATACTGATTGTACTGAATGTTATCTTGCTTATTTCGCTCAAGATAATAGTTTATTAAGCCCACATGTTATAAAAACAAGAAACTATGCTTCTAACCACAGCTCAAGAGCTGTCGTTCCAACCACACAACTTTGCAATCCTGTTTCCGAATGTTCATTGAAACTATGGTTTCGGGAAACACTGACTCGTTGAACTATGCTGATAACTGTTTTGTTAAGTATCTTGTGTATACGCACTGAACAAAGACACCGAGAGCAAGCTCATGTATTGCAGGAACCTTTACTAGGGAAACATATGTTACATTTTTAACCAGTCCGTGTGGTCCATGAACTTTGGTTCCCCTCTGACATTTGACAACAAGCTTTAAAAGCAATAGTCACTTATTGGGAAATCCTTTTCTTTTCAACACAGCGCCCCCCCCCCCCCCCCCCCCCCTTTTTTCTGTCTGTCTGTCTGTGATTGTCTGTGTCAGTGTTCTCATGTGACCTGGTTGTCTGACTCAGCTGTAACAGTCTTATTCAGCAGCACCTGAGGTTGTGGTTGGTGCACTGTACGTAGGTGTGATCGGTTTCTCGTGATCTGTCCTTCCTTGTGAATGAGGAAGATCTGGATGTTGAAGCCTTTTGAACAACTGTCCCTTGTTTCTCCTCTCTTGGGAGCCACACATTTTGTCCTGTCTGCAAAGGCAGCAAGGGACGGGCTCTATGTCGCAGGTTGTAGCGGAGTTGTTGTTTTTCTTTTAACCTACTTTTAACCTACAGGTCTACTGCTGGGAGAATGTGTCTCTCTCTCCGCACCCACTGGTTCAGATGCGTCAGGTCCATGCACAGCCGAATCTTTCCTGGCTGAGCTTTTGGCGCCACCACCATGCCTGCACACCAGGGTGTGGGCTGGGTCACTTTCGAAATCACCCCCATGTCCTCCATACGTTTTAGCTCCGCCTGCACCTTGTCTCGCAGTGGTAGTGGGCTGGGTCACTTTCGAAATCACCCCCATGTCCTCCATACGTTTTAGCTCCGCCTGCACCTTGTCTCGCAGTGGTAGTGGTGATGACAGAGCATACGGTACAGCACCTGGCTCCAGTTCTATCTTGTAGGGCTCCTTTAATTTCCCCAAGCCTGAAAACACTGTAGGGTACTGAGCTTTAAAATCCTCTTGCCCGGCTTGTACAGTATGAAGACGCTTTATTAGCTTGAGTGCTTTTATAGCAGGAAGGCCCAGTAGCGCCTTAGTCAAATCTTTAACAACATAAATGTCTTGTTCTGTTGTTACCTTTTGGTGACTCAGCTCACCTTTAAAGCGTCCTTTTACCTCCAGTCTGTAGTTTCCTGGTCCATACAGCACTTTGAGTGGCGGTTGTAGTGTCCCATACTTTTTAATGGAGTAGCTGCTGCTTGGAATTGCTGTAACACTTGCTCCAGTCTCCAATTTGAAAACAGTCGCTTCTCCATTCAACTGCACTGTCTCTATCCACTCATCCTCTCCCTCAGAGCCCACTTCTCCTAGGAAAGCAAAATCCTCCTCGTTTTTGCTCCCCAGATGTGCCTCTGAGATGTCATGACCCCACCAGTCGATTTGCATTTCTTTGCAAAGTGTCCCTATTTATGACAACTCCTGCACTCCGCATCACGGGCGGGGCAGTCCTTCCAAAGATGTTTCCTTGAAAATCCACACCTGCTGCATTCGGTTGTCTTTGAATCAGGTTTATCTTTGGCCGCTTTCCGCCATTTTGTGTGTTTTTGCTGTATTGCTTCAACCTGTCTGGACGCTTGCTCTGTCCCTCGTAACACCGGCTGCTGTTTTTTCACTGCTGCGCTCTGTCTCACTCTTGTCATGGCTTTAGCTAGTGTCAAATCAGCGTCCAGCTGTAGACTTTCTGATAACTTAGCATCTCTAATGCCGACCACAATTCGGTCCCTTATTAACTGTTCTCTAAGGACCCCAAATTCACAGTGTTCGGCCAGTGTGTGCACCGCTGTTATAAAGGACTCAACACTCTCACCAGGCTCTTGGTATCGTCTGTTGAAGCGCGCTCTCTCGTAGATAACGTTCCGCTTGCTAACACAGTGCGCTGTGAAAGCCTCTGTAATCGCGTCATATGACTTCTTCTGTTCGTCTGTGAGGGGTAACACTTTTAGAATATCTTCGGCATCGTCGCCGGCTGCATACATAAAAGCATTCACTTGAAACTCTGATGATTGTTTATCCAATCCTGACGCTATTCTGTAGCGTTCAAAGCGCTTAATCCATCTCGGCCATTCATTAGCATTGGAGAAGTTGAACTTAATTTGCCTGGCGGCGCTAGCTGTGGAGCTAACTGTTGCACCGTTGCTTCTCCGTCCATCTTCCTCTCTCAGACGTTGTTTGCTTGACAGGTTGTTCGTCTTTTTACTGACCTCCTCACCGTTTTCCTTCTGACACCATGTTTTAAGTATCTTGTGTATACGCACTGAACAAAGACACAGAGAGCAAGCTCATGTATTGCAGGAACCTTTACTAGGAAAACATATGTGTTACATTTTTAACCAGTCCGTGTGTCCATGAACTTTAGTTCCCTTTACAGAACAATAACGACGGAACTTGCGAACATAGTTGGCTAACGATGCTTTTGGGAAAGAACACACACACAGGTTGACTAAGTGCAAACTCTGCTTCTGTGGCACGATCAAACAGTCCTTATTTTTCAGTGATTCTTGAGACACGGTCCAAAGCATGTCCCACTTTACCTGCCATTAGTGCATGCCTTTGTCTGCCAATGCGCTACACTGATCTGCATCCTCAGTGTTTCACCTGTATAACTGTTTGCTATTTTTATTTTCCACTATTGTAGGTAGGTCCTATTAGTAGCCAGTGCTGGGTAGATTAGCCTACTTACAAATTGTAGTCGATTACTGATTCCAAATTACATGACAGAAATTGTAGTTAGTAACGTAATCCAATACAATACATTTAAGATAATATCATCATCATAATCATCAAAGCTTTAGAGAAAGCTTAGGAGAGAGTAACAGGCTCTCTCCTTCCCCCGGTGGATGGCCTTGGTGTATGTTCTCCACTCCCCGAGCCCCCAGAGGGCACGGATGACAGTGCGTGCTGTTTACGAGCCTCGCCGCTCTCATCCCCCTCTGTCGCCAGACCCCTGGCAGAGTGGACCACAGTGGAAAGCTGGTCCTTCCCTGGTCTCCTCTGTCAGGACGCGGTCAATGACTGTACCCACACGCCGGGACGTAACATTAGCTGGACATAACTTTAGCTGGACATATTCAAGAACTGCTATCAGGGTTCGAATTACGTGGGAGCCAGTGCGAGCTGAGCTCCCATAGAGAGAGGATGAGCTCCCATAAAAGCAGTAAAATCATACACCTGTTGGGGTCTCTAAAAATCATCAGCACCATTATAGTAAATGACAAAGAAAGCACTTTTCCCTTCAATATGTCGAGTCAGATTTATGTTAAACCCTTTCGCACGTACGATCCGATCACACGGTGTGATAAGAATATTTTAAATAAAAAAGGAAAAATGACATAAAAGCAGATCAACATTCATTCAGCGCTGTGTTGTGGTTCCGCTGTGTCACGTGACAAGCAATGACGCATCACCATGGAAACATTAAAGTGACAAGTTCTAAATAACTGTCGGCTAGAAATACTCACGCTGAGGGATCAGTTGGAAAATTTTAAACTTATAAGTATGAAAGGGTAAACAGCCTAAAAGAAACATGTTTTCCAAAAGAACACATTTTGGACTACTGCTATACGAAAATATAGCAATTATTTTCACACACACAATGTGAAATTCACATGAATTATTTTCATGAGTAGCCTGCTCATAGGCTACTTTTTTTTTTTTAAGAAACCCCCACAAAGATGAAACCATGATTCGAACCCTGGCTATAAAGCCAAAACAAGGAAGTTGGTTGAATCTGCAATTGCTGAACTAGGACAGTTCCCATGTCCCTACTGCGAACAGCTGTGTCGTTCAAGGATTGGACTCTATAGCCACATACGAGTTCACAAATAGATGAGTTGTGCAAAGGATCGTCATCATCGACATCGATGGA
Source organism: Semotilus atromaculatus (assembly GCA_031834385.1). Classification (NCBI taxonomy): domain Eukaryota; kingdom Metazoa; phylum Chordata; class Actinopteri; order Cypriniformes; family Leuciscidae; genus Semotilus; species Semotilus atromaculatus. The sequence continues at coordinate 4,028,847 of JAULUF010000012.1, read as the reverse complement.
CTACCAAGATAAATGAAGATGACTTGATGAATTTCTTCTCGCAAATTTTAGGTGTTCAGCAGATATCTTATCCATACCACATGTCTTAGTATCTTTTAGCATCATAACTGGCAGAATACCACAATACTCATAGGCAGTGGCGGCGCCAGGGGGGGTCTTGGGGGGTCTCAAGACCCTCCTAAAAAACGCTTTGACCCCCCATTTGACCCCCCACCCACTTCCTGATTAAAAAATATATCCGGAATAAAGATTTAAAAATATTTATCTTCAGCAGCGGCACCGAGCAAAGCGCACGTCAGAATCAGAAACAGAGGACAGGAGGGTGTGTGTGTGTGTGTGCGCGCGCGCGTGTTATCTGAGCCTCATTGGTCTGTCACTGCTCGTCAATGTCCGAATATTTGAGATGACCAATCAAATCAAAGTAGGCGGGCTTTATGTTCACAGACGCTGCTGAGCGCGAATTTTTGCAGAGCGACTCGACAGTGTACGGTCAAGTGCGAGATAAGATGTAAGTAGCTAAACTAAACATTTCATATTGGACAGTTTTTTTTAGGTCATAAATGTTAAATGAATACCAAAAATTATCAGGCAAACTAATATAGTTTTGTCTAATTTCGCCATTTTGAACGGAAAATAGGCCTATAACGTGACTCATCATGTAATGTAGGCTAATAATTAGTTTAGGCTACCATCATTGTGAGGGGAGAAGAAACATTAACAAAGCCGTTTTCATCATGTTAGGCACATGATTAATAATGAATGTGTATTGCGTAAATATTGAGAATATAATACAAATTGTAGCCTTTAGTAAATTAAAAAAAGCTCAGCTTTAGGACGGGAAGAGAAAGGGCACGATGAGGATATGTTACTGAGAAAAAAGAAAGGATGATAGATGGAGATGAAGTGAGAGCAGACTTGACATAGTCTACTGCCCGCTAACATGGTTTTAAAGCTATTTCTTATCCTTATCCTTCAAACGTCTTGAAATGCACATATCAGAGAAATAAAAAATTTGAAGCCCTTACGCACCAACTTTTATTATAAAGCCCTGTCTACTGCCCTGTATTAGGCATAAGATCAATGTTGTTATCCAAATGGCCTTCAAAACATCTTAAAATGCACATATGTAGATCAGAGAAATAAAAAAAATGTCTCTGGGAAACCCAGAACTCCCCTAACTAACCTGCTTCACATTCGGGACCACAGTGATTATAAAACCCTGACATTGCATGGTAATGAAACTAGTTAATAGTGAGCATTAGACCCTAAACTAAAGTGTTACCTTTTTATTTATTTTTTATTTTTTAATCATAATCATAATCATTGGGGGATTAGCCCCCTAAAATGAAAAGCCTAGAAACGCCCCTGAGTAGCAGTAATGCAGTTATTAGCCATGTCCACTGTATTTTTTTGTTGGTTTTCATGAGACCCCCCTTGAAATGACCAGGACCCCCCATTGCCCCCCCCAATCAAAATTGTCTGGAGCCGCCACTGCTCATAGGTATTAGCAGTGACAGTCTCAGGCTTTTTTATTTACAACAAAATAAGCTAATTGTCTACACAAAATATAATAGTATTGTAATATAACAATAGACATATAGCCTAACAATAAAGTTTACAGTGGCTTCGTAAATTAATTAAAAACCAAAAATGTATCTTCTTGGGATCCCTTCCAAACAAGCCACACTTGTCCTGTCTTTTTCTAATTGTACTTTCATGAATTTGAACATTTAGCATGTCAACTGATGCCTGTAGACTCTTGAGGTGCAGTTATTGTTTTTTTTGTTGCAGTTTCTCTTAGTAGTACACGGTCTGACCTAGGAGTGAATTTGCTGGGACGTCCACTCCTGGAAAGATTGCTACTGTCTTAAATATTTTACACTTGTGAATAATCTCCTTCACTGTAGAATGATGGACTTCAAATTGTTTGGAAATGGCCTTCTAACCCTTCCCAGATTGATGAGCAACAACAATTGCTTCTCTAAGATCATTGCTGATGTCTTTCCTAATTGCCATTGTGTTAACACACCTGAAAGCTCCAGACCAGCAAACTGCCAGATTTGAAGATTGAAGATGATCAATTAATCAAACATTTGATTAGCAGTGCCTGACTGTTACTTACCCTCTTAACTCCTGTGGAAGCAGTAAGGGTGTACTTAGCTTTTTTCACATGGCTTCTCCATTTTGGCCCAGTTTTTGTTAAATAAATAATGACACGGTGTAATATGGTATGTGTTGTTGTTCATCTGGGTTGTTTCATATTTGATACTAACAGTTTATATAGTTTACAGCTATGACGCATTTATGATGATGTTGTCTTCCTGGGAAACTCTAATCCTTCACAATGAACCGCTGTTGTATGGAGTTCATTAAAGATTTGGCATGGCTCACTAAGCATGAAGATGCAAAAAGTGGGCTCAGATATTTGTGTGTATATCTTAGGATCAGGCAGCCATTATCCGGGTTCATGTGGTGCAATTTTAACACTACTTTATCCATTGCATCTCTATGTGCATGTCTCAGGAATGCTGTCTGTTTTGATATGGCTCAAAAGCATCCTTTTACAATACTCAGAAATGTTTAAAGGGTCAAATGTTTCTCAACAAAGTTTTCAGTGAAAGTGTTTTTCATTACACAGAATTGGAATAATGTGACAATTAAACATGTTTAAACATTTTACAGTTGATACCTATATCAATCAGTCCACATTTTTTTTAATGAATAAACTGCCTGTAGAAACTTGAATGAAGTGCCAAAGTGCAAGTGAAATGTCCTCAGGCCTAAAAAAAGAAAGAAAAAGAAACCCATACAGAAATGTAATATATGTCAATATATGTAAATTACATATATAATGTCAGTGACCATGTATGTCTGCTGCCTATATGAGAATATATGCAAAATTCATATATAGACATATATGAAACATACATTTCAAAATATAGCAAAAATGGCCGTTTTCATGTAAGTGCCATATATTTTCCCGTATATGCACATAAATGTTAAATATATGTAAGACGCATAGATGTATACATATTTGTACATATATGTATACATATTTGTACATATATGTATACATATATGTCACATATTTATACTTAATGTTGTCCATATATGCGAGAAACCAATACTATACTGTAATATATACAGATATATGGTATCATATATGGATGAACTCAAATATTTTCTTCACATGTTTGGACATCAACAGAACTTAAACATTTTGCACATTCACAGGAAATAGCTTACTTCGTCATCGAAAAATAAGGTGAATTAAACACAGCTGTCAACTTTATAGCCCATAAATGCCTGAGGCAAGCTGGTCCTGACTCTGGAAACCCCCTTATGCAAGGACATTACACAGAGGATTGATTATTAATGTCTGAGCACAAATACCTTATTTCTGTTAAAAATATGACCCTCACTGCACAATCTGAAAACTGCTGTTTTATGTCTGTCAGTCTGTTAGTTGGAGTTTGGTTGAGATTTTCCCCTGAGCTCTTTAAGTTATGCTTCCTGCCCACAACAAAACCCCAATACTCAAGAAGTCTGCTCTGACATTTTCTGCAAACTACATAACCAGATATAGGGGAATCTCTACCCATTACCCATCAACGATCCCTATCTTACAGTGGAAAATGTGAGAGATGTTTGCTCTTTCAGCATCACTGTACACATTAGATTAGGGGTCACCAACCTTTATCAAGCCAAAGACGTCTTAGATGGAACAGTTTAAACCTGACCTATAATAACATACGAATACTTTGTCAGGATGCTTGCACTGTCATTAATTAAAATAAAATATTTGAATTGGGAGGGAGACGAGACAAGTTTAGATTCTTATCTATGCTTTAACATTCGCTTGGGTTGAACCTAATATGACGAATCTTGGTTAACATTAACATAGCTTAAAACGCAGTTGTAATCAAAGTATCTGTTTGGCTATGTCTAAATGTCAAAATCTAAAAAATCTTTAGAATGCATTACATTGTATCCACAGCTTGGAACCCAAAAAAAATCGAGTAGGAGCTAGATCTCCTTTTACAGAACTCTGTGTCTGTACTTGTACAGGAAGTTGCACAATGTGTCTTTTTTATTCAGCATCCCCTAAGGCAAGACCAAAGTCCAACCTTTTGATCTCATAACCAAGTTTAGTGATTGAGAAGAATGTGTGTTTTGTGCTCAGATGAAACTGAATTTTTAGCATACTCTCATTTTTTTGCGGTTTCCTCTTATTGTCTTTCCTCTTTCACTTTTAGCATCTTTTGGACACTTTGAATAAGAATAGCTATATCTGTTTCTTTCTGAATTTTAAAATGTGTCTTGTGACTCAGTTATTGCTGGTGCTAGAAGTATCAAACTTTTCACACACATTTGGCATATTAATTCTACAGTTTCACATTCTCTGATAAGTCATCAGAACTGATTTTATCTTTTTTTTGTCTTCTAAAAAGGATGTGTGACCTCACGTCGGAGTACCCCATACATCTGAAAACCACACACCTGTGTATACAGATACAGATATCAGACAAGACATAGGGCCAGTTATCTCTTTTCTTTTATATTGTAGACTTTTTTATTGGCCTATTCATAATTTATTGCAGTACACCTAAAAATACTATTTCAAACCATGTATTCTTGAATGTTGTTGTACATTGAAAACAATTAGCGATAAACTACACTTTAAGTGCCTTTAAATGAAAAATAATGTACACCTTGTCAAAATGTTTGTTAGCACTAAATTATGCATCTGTTTATATTATAGAAGGCAATACATTTACAGTAAAATATTGTTGATTTTGTTCAAAGTCAAAAGTATGAAACCCCCTCATTTATGGGGAAAGGGGCATTCCAAGAAATTCCGTGCATGTTTTCTGTTTTTTTTTTTCTGTTATTCACTAAATGTAGTATTCATTTCCTTTTATGCGTGTTACATTGTGTTTTATCTTTGTGTTGGTAACCCAGAGCTCTGTCTCTGTTATTATTGGCCACCAATGCTGGAAAGGCTAATCTGATGAACTTTAGTCCTTCCATTATGTTATTAATAGAACATTTTACAGCTAAAACAGATTTTAACAGTTCAAATAAGTTAGCATATTAACATTAAATCATTGAATGACATATACAGGTCCACCAAAATTCTAAATCTTATAATGCTTGTATTTCTATAGCAACGTTCTGTTGCATCTTTTGTATGATAAATAAAAATGTTCATATGCATTGAGATCTGTATGATAATCTTGACAGGTGTAAAAAAAAAAAGTGTGATAACATTAAAGTGGCGCTGTTTACATGGAAAACAGATGGATTAGAAGTGAGTAAAAAATAATAGTCTATATACAGTGGCCCAGATAAAGTAATTGGACACTTTAATCTTAGTTAAAAATCTATGTGTGTAAAGGTATCTAAATAGGTTTGGGGCCATCCATTTATTGTCCGATCAAATACTACCTCTACCTAATAATCAAAGGCAAAAAATGCTTGGAAGTCAAGTGTATGATGGGAATTATGGAAGTTATGGGAATTCTCACTTGACTTGGGAAATTCTCCATTGTCTTTTTCAGGATGTACTTTCATCCTCTAGGGATATGAGCGAGATCTGGAGTTAATGTGAGGAAAATTACGACTCATTTCAGAAAGTTCCATTTTAGTCTTTTAAGATGCATCTTTGCGTCACTGGTAATTTTTTATAACAAAATTAAAATGTATGGAATCTGATGAAATACTTCTTTGTTTTTGTTATTTATTTATTTTTTCTTATGTCTGGTGATAGAAACAGTTCCAGTGCCACAATTTCCAGTGTCTTAATTTCAGTTAGGCTATTAATACTAAGTTATTTTAATGTTGAGTTACAGTATTTTAGCTAACTTCTTTTTATTCTCTATTATTCTCTATTTATTATCTATATTATCACTTCATTCAGACTTTACTCATAGAACTGCGCTAGAAACATTTTTATTAAAGTATTCTTATGCAAAATAAAAGTAAACACAAACACTGTATTTGTAGTATTTACTTCATAGTTTAATTGCTGTTAGTTTCATAAAATATGTTCTTCATGATCCAAAACATTTAGTATCAAAACAGGCTTATAAAAAATAATACAAATAAATAATAAGCAGGTTGAGGTTAAAAAATGTGTTATATAGTCCTTACACATTTTCATATCTCTTGATTTTTCTTACAGTCACACTTAAATACAGATAAATAGACCAATAAGATCAATAAATAGACAATTTCATTAATATAACACATAAACTATAAAGCAACTTTTATAACAGTTTTAGAGTCAAGGGTATTCATTCATAGAATGATAATGCACTTTTTACAAAAAAGACAAATTAAATCAGTTAATGTAGCTTGTTCCAGTTGTTCAGTTCATTCAGAGTGCAGTGTCCCAAAGAGCTTGTCCCAGTGAGTGAAGTATGGAGCGTAGTTGGACTTGAACCTCTGGTGGTGGACATCATGGTGTGGAGCTCCTCCATACAGTCCAAAAGGCACCAGTCTGTGTGTCGCCCATGGCAGGTCATAGCCACAGTGGTCCTCAACTGACAACCACATGTTCAGCATATGGAAAAGCATCTCTGTCATAGGATGAACCCCCAGTAACATGGGATTCACTGCAGCGAAGAAACCCAAAGACAGAGTCTCCCAAGCTCCTGAGTACTCAGTGGCCAGGGCGAAGGTGGACGTGTATTTGTGATGCACCTTGTGGAAAGTGCGGTAGAGCCAGGGTACTTTGTGATGCAGAAGATGCCATACAAAGTACTGGAAGTCAAAGAGAAGCAGGCAGGCAGCGAGGTCCCAGACGACTCGCAGGACCCCAGGTGCCATCGCTGGGTAGCTGACAGGTCTCCAGTACCAGTTCAGGACGCTCAGCGGGAAGATGTACACAGCATGGTTGTAGAGGGAGAGCGCGAGGCAGCTCCAAATCATAGTCCAAGACACGTTGGTTTTCTGTTGGATCTTGTATCTCCTTATCAGTGCTACCCTAGGAGACAGGGCATCCAGAATGACAAAAGGCAGGCAGAAGCTCATGTAGACTGTAAAAGAGAAGAGCACAGGGAAATATGGAGACCTTAGCATGGCCTCATACTGCATAATGCAGCCCCAGATGTGCTGTAGTCCAAACATTTCGATTTCTTTGGCAGTTCTTAGTTTGAATGGCAGCACATGGCTTCTGCGGAGCTTATTATACTGTAGGCTAGTATAAAAGACCCGCCCCTTTTTTCTTACCTACGCTCTCTGCCCTAAATGGTTCTTCCTGTTGGAATTTCCAGGAAATTTTGTGGTAGCCTAGTGTGTGTGTGAAGATCTCTGAGAGGTTATGTGCTTAGCTTATATATTAACCAGATAGGTTAATCACAATTTATAAATATAAAAATCCTGAAATGCTGTAGAGACTGAAAACGAAAAAAAAAAAATAAATAAATAAATAAAAATGGTTTACTACAACAATTGTATAATTGAAAACGAGGATGGAAAGGCAGTGCATTTAAATCACAGTAGGCTACAGGCATAGTAGCGAAACAAACAAAGAGTAAATTAGAATTCAGAACTAAAACGAACTTACGAGTCAATGGCACAGCGACCAGTTATTCTGTTTAGATAGTAGGCTAAATCTCGCCAAGTCCCACGTATTCATATTCCAATTTCACACTTTGGTACTGTAAACCTAGCAAAATATTAATTAATCCTACGAAAATATGAATTTAGAATTTTCGTGCGTCACCTTAACGTCTGTAGAATATAGCCTGCAAGAATAGCAATGAGAAAGTGGGACAATTATTCAGTTTTAGGCCTACCATACCGCTACCTGCTGTTTATAACAGGCTACTGCAGATGCTGAAACGAGTCAAGAATTTTGCTACGTCAGTTGGAGTTGTCACACATCTGTGGACAGTGTGTGAAATGTTTAATGGAAAGACAGACAAACGAACAAACAAACAAACAAACAAACAAACAAACAAACAAACAAACAACTACTATAGGCTAGTTAGCTAAAACTGCACAGCACATTAAAAAAATATAGCCCATAAAAAGCAAGAATGTAATTTATTAAGTTGAGTTATGATAAAATTGCACATTAGGCTATTGCCTTACAGGGAAGATTTTGCAGCGTAATATAGCTATGAAAAATAAAAATGAAATTTATTTAAGCTATTTAAACAGTAGCATCCTTTACCTAGGCTACTTCACAATTCATTCATTCATTCACTCATTCAACAACCGGCCAATAAATGAACAATATAGGCTACCGTCATACATTATGGGTTTATGACATAAAAAAAAATCAAAAGTGATTTAGAACAACATCTTCATTTACAGCGTATCACGAAAACGAAACTTAGGCTATCTCTTTTTTTAACTTTCGTTTTCGTGACGTTTCAGCATGCTCAGTTCCAACAGAAAAGAACACTTCCTCGTGAAATGAGGTAGGAGAAGCACATTTATCAATAAACGTGTTAAAATGTTTCATATTGCCTATGTGCTAAATAATGCTAACCTGTCTAAAACACGCCTACGAAAGACCGAATAGCAGAATGTCAACATAGCTTCTATGTTCTTCGATTAATATTGGCCTCTCGTAGTTAGCCTATATCGGGAACACTTTACAATTAGGTTCATTAGTTAACATTAGTTAATGTATTAACTACCTTGAAGTAACAATGAGCAACACATTTGTTACAGTAGCCTAGCTATTTATTAATCTTTGTTAATGTTAGTTAATAAAAAAAAAACAGCTGTTTATTGTTTGTTCATGTTAGTTTACATTGCATTAACTATTAACAAATACAAACCTTTGATTTTAATAAAATATTAGTAAATGTTAAAGTTAATATGCATACTAAGATTAATAAATGCTAGTAGGCTATTGTTCATTCTTGGTTCATGTTAAGTAAGGTAATTAACTAATGTTAACTAACCTTATTGTAGAGTGTTACCATTATATATTTAGCATATCTAAATTAGTTTAGCAAAATAATATGAGCAGTAGGCCTAATGTGGCTATTTAGGCTTATAAAATACATATGCTATTGTTAATCCTAACAAATGCCTCAGTTATGAAGAGATTGTTTATTTCTTTTTCTCATGTCTCCAGCAACGAAAACATGGAAGCAAAGCTCAGGCAGCTGGAGTGTCTTTTTACATGGGGTGTAGAAAAATCAGACATAAGGGATTTGAACAGCTTACCAGACAAACTCCATGACAGGATCAAATTTTTTCCACAAAAGTACCATGCCACGTATTTCAACCTTCTAGCTTTTATTAGACACTTGGAGGGTAAAACCGAGTGTTCGCTGGACTACCTTCAGAAGACTGAATTGGCATTAAAGGAAGACAAGCAAAAGGAAGCTGTGTTCCTTGTGACATTCTCCAGTTTTGCATGGGTGCACTATCACTTACAGAGGCTAAATGATGCAGACGATTACTTGAACAAAGTGAAAAGTATCTGCAAGGACATAACGGGTTCATCAGATTACTCCTGCAGCTTGCCCGCAGTACATGGTGAGAAAGCCTGGAGCTTTCTGAGACTTGGAGGAACATTCTATGAAAAAGCAAAAGAGAGTTTCTCTAAGGCTCTTGAGGCAGAACCAGACAACATTTTGTTTAATGTGGGCTACGCAATAGTGCTTTACAGGATAGACGGCATAAACCAATTAGAAGACACTGTAACAGTCACCCAACAGCTTAGAAAAGCTCTCAGCCTAGAGCCAACAAACACTGAGATCATGGTACTTTTGGCTCTGAAACTCCAGAGGTCAAGAAGACAGGAAGCCCAGAACCTTATAAAAGAGGCCCTCCGGATGTCTCCTGATGTTCCACAAGTAACCCGATATGTGGCCAAATACTTCAGGGCAGAGGGATCCATTAAAGAGTCACTGTCTGTCCTCAAGAGGGCAGTAGAGCTTGCTCCAAACTCCTCCTTTCTGCACCATCAAATTGGCCTTTGCCATAAACAACAGCTTATTCAGATGTTTGAGGGTAGGAGGGCCGGGAGGCGCATTCCCGAGGCTCAAAAAGCCTCTATGGTGGCTGAATGTATCCATCACTTCTCAAAGGCTGTCGAGCTGAAGCCTAGCAATATTTATGGCAAAGTGAATTTAGCAGCGGCATATGGTGAGAACAGGCAACTTGGAGAGGCAGAGAAGATCTTTAGCAGCCTGATAGATGACAAAGCTCTCAGTGAGTCTGATAAGCAGCACTGCCACACATGCTATGGTTCGTTCTTGCTCTACAAGAAAAAGAATGAAGACAAAGCAGTCGGTCAGTTCAAGGCAGCATATATGATTCCAGCCAACACCTATGAAAGGAAACAAGCTGGCAAGAAGCTCAGACTGATCGCAGAGAGGAATCTCAACGCCAAGAAGAAAGTCAGAGAAGCATCTGAGATTTTGGCCTTCATATCTTCTGAAGACAAGCAGGAGACGCAAGCAAAGGAGTGTCTGCCCAGCTGCAACACTACTCATACTGAGGAGCTGTCAAAAAATTGTGCTAAGGCACTGAAATTGTAACTATGCTTGTACATAATATTTATCAAAAAAACTTATTTAAGGCTACTAAAATATAAGGCTACTAATATTCACTTATTCATTTTCATTATTTATCAGATGCTTTTATCCAAAGCAACAAATGAGGAACATTGCACAATGCACACTATTCATAAGAGCTAACAATATTTGCAGGACACAATGTCATAAGCTAGAAAGGTACAAAATAGCAGAAATAAAATGCTAAAAAGTAAAAAATAAAACATTACTTCTTACTAACCTGACTATCTCAACTAACACTAACCTATCTCAGACCAGCACTGCTTCTCACTCAAACATCAAAATTAACCAAATGATCAAACAATCTAAAAATACATATCTGGACCATTAGCGGTCAGGAAACTAAAACACAAAGTACATAACAATTGACGAAATGCACAGAACGTTCTTAAGAATTTCCACAATTATTTAAGCTAGCTGGAAAACTTCTGGTGAAATGTCACTTGTTGGTGTGTCATTATCTTCAATGTCCTTAGGAAACTTTAACAGCATCAATAATGTAATACTTAGTTTATAATCAGAATAAAGTCACTTTAATATTCAGGCCTAGCATTACTAGTGGCGCTTTTCCACTGCATGGTACGGTTCGGTTCGGCGCGGAACGGTTCGGCTCGCTTTGCTTTTCCACTGCGTGGTACGACTCGACTCGGTACGGCACGGTTCGGTTCGCTTTAGCTCGGTTGCTTTTCCACTGCAGTTAGTACCGCTTCAAGTGGGTGGGACTGATCGTTATAGTTGCGCGACTCCTCGGCAACCAACGAGAGGAACATCTGCACCTCGCTGACCACGCTTAAGCCATCGCAAAGTTTTCATCTTCTTTTTTCAAGCAAGTACTTTAAAAACAGACGCTACAGCATTGGCTGTTGTCTACTGGCTATTTAAATCTAGCGGGTTTAGTGTCTCGTCTCGTGTCGCAAATACAATGACGCTGGTAGTGACGATTCTGTCTGACCAATCAGTGATCTGCAGTGTTTGCACGTCACATTTTAGTACCGGTACGGTACGCTTGGAACCTCAACAGACCAGGTACCATTTAAAGCGAGCCGAAGCGAGCCGTACCGTACCGTACCATGCAGTGGAAATGCGCCATAAGTGAGCCGTACTGAACCGAGCCGTACCGTACCATGCAGTGGAAAAGCGCCAAAGCGTGCCGTACCGAACCGAACCGTACCGTACCATGCAGTGGAAAAGCGCCATAGCATGAATAGTCAGGCCTAGCGTTACTGTGAAAGCAGAGCAGGGCTGAGAGCCAGAGACATGTTGCTGTTTTTATTACGCATATCAGTCAGCCTCTGCCGGTTCTTTTTGCTTTGTTGTTTATGCATATTTCATGATCAAAGTTATGATTAATTAATATTGTATTATCAAATTACTTTTACGATTGAACTAGAACTTTGCTACAGTAATGTGCACTCTAAAAAAATCCGTAAAAATAGGGCACAATGTACTGTATTATTCCATATTATTTTCCATATTTATTTTTTTACAGGTGTTTTACCTGTATTTTCTTATTTTTGCACTTCATTACGTTGTGTTTTAGGGATAACTAGCGAGATGCTTCTGCATGTGATACAATTCTGAGTTGTACTTAAAATCTGAGGTGTACAGGGTGAACAAGACTGGGGAGACCTGTGGTGCTCCTGCTGACTACGCTCTCAGAGATGTCGTCTCTCAGTCGAACGTATCTATCTGATATGTCCGTAAAATTACTGGATAATGTCCGGGTGATGAGCTTCTAGTACTTTTTCTGTTATTTTACAGATTTATTTTTTACAATTTGTGATCACTTAAGTTCACATTATGTTTTTTCATTCTAATGAAACAGATGCAAATGCTGAATTACTACTACTGAATTACTACTGCAGGTCACTTTACTGATTAATTAAAATTTTGGGGTAATGCAGTGCTGTTTTACTTGGTCAAAACAATCTAAAATGTTTGAGTGTGGTGAAAGTTGTTACAACGTGACTCATGTGTATTAGCTTTGTGGCTGGTATGAGACACTTCTTGTACATTGCAGTGAGCTAGATCAATATTATATCGTATTAATAAAAGCTGCATGGCTTGTGTTGCTAAATGGAATGCAATTAATTGTAAAATATATTGTATGGTTGAGAAAACTCCACCTGTATTACTGTTACTACAAATAAAGCTCTTTTTTATTATGCTAAGTTAGCCACTTGTCAAAATAGTGTTGTCTAAAGCATGGTACAAACATGTCACTTGCGGTAAATCATGAAAACAAAGATATTTAAACAATAAGACTACCGCTTTGAACTATGTATCAATGAATAGTTTTCTGTCTATAAAAGTATCCATATTTTGCTCACCTGTCTAATAAAATGCATACCATATTAATGCGTCATTGTTGTTTCCATGGTTTCTACGACAAATCAAGAGTAGCATGGATATGACATCATTGACAGGCGATGCAATGACACAGACCGTTACACTGGTTAAAATAGCTGATTTCTCTGGATTTAAACATTATTGGAAACATTTGGGATAATGTAAGTACACAAGTCAACAAAATATATAACATTGTTTTGGTGTTTTTTGGATATTTTAATCCAAAAATATTTTGCCTTTAACAGATATCATAAAGTAACAAATAAAAGATACAGTATCTATATATATTTTATCTGTTACTTTCTGATATCTGTTAAGCCTCATAAATATATAGCTGAACATGACAGTAAATGAGAGAATTAGATATGCAGAAAAAGCATGACACCAGATACCAAATGACTGAGACTGGTTAGACCATCCTTTATTTAACTATAGCAAATATCACATGTCACCTGAGGCAGCCTTTAGCTCTCTCTTTCCATATTTATTCAGCCAATGTTTCAGTTTCTATTCTGAGTTTAACCCTCCCATTTCTAGGAGAAGATATAAAGCCTGCCCGCACCATCCTCATCAGACTTCTGAAACATTTTATCGCACAGACATCGATGTTGAGGTAAGTACACAATTACAAAGGCAATTTTTAAGAAAAGTTATTTATTTAGGCTACGTATTGTTTCATTATTTTCCTGTTATACCTGTAAAAGTGCTTTGAAACAATATTGTCAAAAGTGCTATATAAATAAAGGTGACTTTCGACTTTTGACTTAATATCTGATGCCATAATAAGTAACCCATACATTTATTTAAAATGTATTTATCTATTTATTTTTGCAAATTGTAAATATAGTTTGCTTAAGTCTTCAAATGCCAAAGTCTATATAAAATGTACTTCAAGGAGCAAGACAATTTCATATTTAAAAAATAAAATGTTGATGTACTTTTTAAAATACATATTTTATTTTTATTTATATAAAAAATATATTAATAAAAAATTGAATAGCCAAAATACATGAGGAAATACAAGTAACTAAATAATATACTTTAAAATCTATATTTGCAATATGTTTTTGGAAAGTTTTTTGCATATTTTGAATATTACCTATCGTTTTTCAGAATGGAACCTGACAGAACTTTAAGAACAAAACTTCACCAGCTGGAATGCCACTTCACCTGGGCTCTTATAAAAGAGGACATAGATCTAAATGATGTTTTCAATAGACTGCAAGAACAGATTAAAATGGACCTTGCAAAGAAAGATAGACTTGCCCGAACTCACAGTGCATTGGCATATGTCCAATTCCTTCAGGGATTTCACGAGGAGGCGCATAACAACCTTATGATATCCATGGAGCTCCACATTGAATGCCAAGGGGATGAATTTCACAAGACTCTGATTGTAACTTATGGAAATCTTGCCTGGTTAAACTACCACATGAAAAACTACACAGAGTGTGAAAGTTACCTGAAAAAGCTTCAGAAGATAAATGAAACATTGCCAAAAGAGGTTCCAGAGGTGCTTGGTGAGAAGGGATGGACTTTTCTTAAATTCTCACACAATTATTACAATGGAGCCAAAGAATGTTTTAGGAAGGCTTTAGAATTGGAACCAGATGAAGGCGAGTGGAACACTGGTTATGCCATTGCTCTGTACCGCACAGAATTCGAGAATATGGAGCACACTTCGGAGAATTCGCCTACAATCAAGCAACTGAGACGGGCCATTGACAAGAATCCAGATGACGACGTTCTCAAGGTCCTCTTAAGCTTGCGATTGATTGTTCACAAAAAAAACAGGGAAGCTGAAAGCTTGGTAGAAAAGGCTTTAGAAAGATCTCCAGATCACCCACATGTCAACCGATATGTTGGGAAATTCTTTAGGAGTCGAGGGTCTACGGACAGGTCGATCACTCTGTTGAATCGAGCGCTTGAACACTCACCCAATTCAAGTTTCATACATCATCAGTTGGCTCTCTGCTATAAGCTGAAGAAAATTCAACTTCTGCAGGAACAAAGTCATCATGCCAGGGGGTCAAGAGTTCAAGAGATTCGTGATCAATGCATCTACCACTTAGAAAAGGCTACCAGCCTGACGACCTCCTTCGTTTCTGCAATGAGCGACCTGGCACTGCTGTACGGAGAGAACCACGACATCCCTCGGGCTGAGGAGCTGTTTCAGGTCACTTTCAACACAGCTGAAGAGAAAAACGATAATTTACATGTGGTTCATTTTTATTATGCTGAATTCCAACTACATTGCCACAAATGTGACCCGTTAGCCATCAAACACTACATGGAATGTCTGAAGATCCGCCCGAAATCAATCGAAGGGAAGAGAAGCGCCCAAAGTTTGAAGAGGATCGCTGAGAAAAGGATTCGGAGAAACTCCCAGGAAGGGGAGGCTTATGGGATACTAGGGTTCCTTCATAAGGAAAAAGGAGAGAAACAGCAAGCCATTGAGTACTATGAGAAAGCTCTGAGTTATGAAGACAACAATGAGTTTCTCAGTAACCTTTGTGCACTCAGGCTGTCCTTACAGTAAAATCATCCCAAATTATATGATTACACAATTATACAATATGCATTTGTGTGTCCTTCATGAAATGGCACTTTATGACTATATAAAGGAGATTAAGAAAAATATTGAATATATATAATATATTGTATCTTTATGGTTTAAGATTTAACTAACATAGGCCTAACATGGTTGTAAATTATCTAACATTATGTCATAGGCTACTTATAAACTGTCATACTGTATTCAAAATGCACTTTAACTAAAAAGTTTGAAAGTTGAAATAAAATAAAATTCATAATGTATACAATGCTTGTTTATTTGTCTTTTTTTATTATTGTCCATACAGACCAAAACCTATGCTGTAGTTACAAAGTTAAATAGTTTCCTTTCAAATCCCTAAGATAGTGTTATGTAATGATTGTATTTCAATGTGGCATGCATTTTCTTCCATACATCAGAACACATTGGAGCAAACAAATTTATTAATTTTCAATTCAATTCAACTGGTAAAAAAACAAAACATTTGCTTGCAAAAAGCTACCTTTAAAACTACCATCCAGAGACTTCGATCAATACAATCCAAATGTCAGCCTCACCCACGGATATTCAAAAACATCCTAAATATGTAATATTGAGCGTAACACAGTGCTGTACTTGATTACATTTTGAGGTGTAGATTGAGTGGATCATATTTAATTGTGGCACAAATTCTGCATTGTAAACTCAAGTGTTGCTTTTTAATTGTGGCACAGTTTCTTCAGGTCCTTAATAAAAAAAGTAAATAAAAAAAATGCGTCTATTGCATTAAACATGGTTCTTTCTAACAATATTTACATGTTTTATCCCTGGCAAGTAGACAAGTTGTATAGCTCTGCTTCCTCAAAAGTAGCCATGATTTTTTAATTATTTGTCTGGTTAGCATTCAAAAATGATGATAAAGTATACATTATGGGTTACTTCATCTACCCAAACGATGGATTATGAAATATTTTACCCATTATGGGTTATTTATATGGAATTTGGGTTATTTTGTGTAACTCATGCGTTGAGTCAAAATCCATCAACCCAACATACATCGGTGGACCCAGCACGGGGGTTGTATGTGCTTCAAACGTAATCACATCATCACCAGAGTCCACACCGAGCGCTCGTTTCACATTGTCTGTGTTGCGTTACCTATTAAAGTAGTATCTTTATATTGTCGAGGCTAGTTGTTTGGTTTGGCTTAATAACGTAGCTAACGTTAGCCATTTAGCCGTTATCATGGAAGCAAATGTGAAGGCATAACACAGTGTTTGACTGATTAAAGTATGTAAAAACAGTGAGATAACATGATATGTCTGACTGAATGCATTTATTAAGTAATGTGGTGACCCACAAAAGATAAGATTCTAGAACAGATTCTAATTTAAAGGTACCGTTCTTCGCAATTCCATTTTCCAAACTTTAGTTAGTGTGCAATGTTGCTGTTAGAGCATAAATAATACCTGTAAAATTATAAAACTCAAAGTTCAATGGCTAGCGATATTTTATTTAACAGAAGTCCCCTTTCAAAGCCTACAGCGAACGTCCGGTTTGGACTACATCCCTCTACTTCCTTTTTTAATGACGTAACTAGAACAGTTTTTTGACTAATCTCCGCCCGCAGGAATACACAAAAAAAGGGGGCGTGGTCTTGTTGCGCTCCCATGGAGAAGAGGAAGAGATTCGTTTGTAGAGTGTGTTTGTCGCCATGTCGTCGAGACGCTGTTATTTTCATGCCGGAGTCAATTCACATTTTTACAATAACAATCAGCGCATGCATCTCCAATTTATGGTAAGAGGCGTGACCTTTCCGGGCAACGTGCGATAACAGACCGCTGGCACAATCAGAACTCCTTACGTATTTCTGAAGGAGGGACTTCATAGAACAAGGAAGTCATCTGCCTGTTTTATGGACAGTGAAAACAGCGGTATACAGATAAGTAAATTGTGTGAAAAATACTGTTTTTTTACACGCGAAACATGAACATGTTATATTGCACACTGTAAACACAATCAAAGCTTCAAAAAAACATGAAGAACAGGACCTTTAAAATGGCTGCCTGGCAATCGACAAGGGCCAGTTGAGTGAAGGGTTAAGAAATATTTAATAAAAAGTTTGGGAACCACTGCTGTAGACTGTTATACTGACAGTCGTGCCCTGAAGGCTATGCTGTGAGCAGCCACAAATATTATTGTGAAGTAAAAACATAGACAATTTACATGTATGCAATTTGTCATATGAATTGTATAGGGAGAGAGGGAGGATTGTTTTCTCTATATTTTGTGATGCTAAATAAGGCTGTTATCTTCACATTGGATTACATTCTGCTGCTAGTCTGCATTGCTTTTGCATGGTGACATCTGAATAGTTAATATTTGTTTTCCCATCCACAGCATATCAAGACTGCATTGCTACTCAAGCCCTTTTCAGACATGAATTCTTTTGAAATATATTTTTTTCTTTTTTTCAATAGCTTCCATGTAATGTGTCACAGTGACTCCAGATGTCCAAAATGTCTTTTGTAGGCTTTCAGTGCTTCATTCTATTTTGTAATAACAAATGATGGAATATGCATGTTTATTACTAAATCTTCCATTTTATCTATACATTTTTGTTTTGCTCTCCTCTGTTGTAAAAACAAAGATGTCTTTGTACTTTCTATTTTTGTCTTTCAGAGGAGGGGATTGATGAGGAGAGTTTTCTTCTTTTAGATGAGGCTACCATCAACCAGTTGATCCCAAGAGCTGGCCCTAAGCTGAAAAAAATTTAGAGGACTTGTAAGATCAACATGAAAGGCTCAATTCTTCAGTTTTCCACACACTGTTATTATTTCTGAGTACTTAATAGGTTTTTTGGGGAAGATGGCTTATACTTGCTTTAAGTGCAAAAGGCAGTGACTGTACTCCGGTACTCTTTTAAATATTTATATCTCTGCCAACTTCAGGCCCAATAATAGGAGGGTTAACTAAACTAGAAACTAACCAGCTGCAGGATGGGAATTAACTGCACGTAACAGTTAGCATGGGTTTTATTTTAGTTGGATATTGAATGACAAAATCACAGGTATGCCATTCCACATCGTATGTCTTCCTACAGATGGCGTTGGAGGGGAAACCTCCAACTAAAGGGGAAACTTTATTAATTTTATCAACATATCTGAGCTCAAGAATGTAGGGCACGCACACATGCATATCCAGGTTTGTTTTACTATACTTTTGGGGAAAGGCATCAAATATAGCCTGACAGTATTCGGAAAATAGCCATTCTACAAGCACGATAGCTGATAGTTGGTCACTATCAAAGCATCCTGGGCTTCTAGAACACCTCAGCAGTGCCAAAGGCTGATTACCTCTGTACCACACCGCACTGATGCAGGAATTTGTTCCATAACAAGCACCAACAAAGTATTGAGAGCAGAAATTAACATATTTATCTGAAGGTTGACACTTTTGTATTTTAACCCATTTGGACCTGACTCTATGAGATTGACTCTAAAGAAGTCTTCTAAATATACAAAGCATTTGCGGCCCACCTATCTGACCACCTAACCTGGCTGCCTATCGCCCAGATATGATAGTCAGATAAATGGGCCGCAAGCATTTTCTGAGCATGTTTATTGTAATGATAGATCATCAAACGATTTATGGCTTTTTAGGTCAATTGAGGTCTGAATCCTTTTTTAAGTTGTTTTCTGTAATGTGAACTATATGCCAACTAACTAGACTTTATCATAAAACAATAATTTCTCTAGTGAGGACCAGGCAAATGGTCCTCACAATGTCTATATTTTAATTCTACTAGTCGGTAAGCATTTGGTCCTTACTCACTCGCACTCTCTCACTTGTTCTCTTGTATTCTTTCTTATTTAGCCTGGAATAAACATGGTGGAGTACCTCCATGAGGCCAAAGCATGCAAACCATACCCCCACATCCTGACGCTGGGAAATGATCAGAGTGCATTTCAGGCCTTCGTCATAATTGTTGGACAGGCCCTGGAACAAGAAGGCTTGCAAGTAGAGCTAATGGCTCTTAATAGCAGCTTTTTAATAGGAATTTTAATTTCTTGAATTCACTACCTGTTGACTGTTGAATGTGCAGCCAGTTCATTCGTAATTGTCGTTTTGCTCTGAATGTTTTCCTACCTGAGTGATATTTACTGCACCAGTTCCACTATATTGTATATGTTATACTAGTGGAAGGTGAACCCAGACGCAGACAGGATGCAGTGACACGAAGTTTATTATAAACAGAAAACAAAACCCACGAGGGGGCAAAACATGAACAGCAAAAGAAATGACAAGTCTAGGACTGATGAATAACTAGACTAGAACAAACAGTAAACATAGAACAGGACTTTCTCTTAGGATGGAACAGTAAACAAATACTCACAGGGTATAACAATGCTCGACAGAGATTCTCCCAGTGAATCACACACTAACACAGATACTACGAGTTACAACACTCAATGAACCGACACAGGACAGCAAACACGAGGGGATTAAGTAGGGAGAAACTGAGGGGAACAGGTGACACTGACTAGGTAATAATGGATGACGAGGATGACAATACGAGGATTACAAGGGGGCGGGGTTACATAACGAGACAACAAGCACATGGCCCAAACAACAGGCCATGCGCTTGTACACAAAACATGGGTCTACCATGATCCTGCCACAAGACCAGGAAAAAAAAAAAAATCAAGGAGATGGCAGAATCATGACAGAACCCCCACCTTAAGGAGCGGCTTCCAGACTTCCAGGGGTCCTGGGTCCACGGAGTGTGGGCTTAGGACGAGGGAAAAAACAGTCTGGGGTTGAGCCATGACAGGGGAGACAGGGGAAACAAACGGAAGTCCGGGGACAGCGGGGACTGCAGCAGGCAACGGAACAGAGACAAGGAGATCGACAAATCAGAAAGGAAGCGGGAATGGGAACAGAGTTCTTAGAGTCTGTACCGGAGTCAAAGCTTCCCCAAGAAGAAGCGACACTCATCACCTCAGACTCTGGAGAGGCATTGAATGTTGCAGCCTCTGGTGTAGCGCTCTTAGGGACAGGCTCGGGTGCAGCGCTCTCTGCGGCAGTCTTGGGAACTGGGGATGAGACAGGACAGACAGGGGCTTCAAGGATCACGACAAGACGAGACAAGTAATCAGAAAGGGTCTTGGCAGCAATGACGGGCATCTCCTGATGAGCAGAAACAGACTGTAAAACAGCCTTAGCAGCAGAATCGCCCGCGGCTCTCTCCTCAGCCCTCATGACTCCAGACTGACAGACAGGGCTAGACTGGGACAAAAAATAAATAAAAAACACAATTACAACACAAACACAACCGAACTTTGTACGCCCTTGAATATGTATAACAACTATTAAAACTACTAACGCCATGTAATGAGTGAGCAGGAATGGGTAAGAGTTGACAAATGAAATAACTACTGAGTGTAAAGTACAATTCTCCAATTGCATTGGCAATGTGTTTCTCACAAGAGGTTTCAATAGTATCGGTGAATGTACCTCTGTCCCTCTAGGGTGATTCGGGGGTATGCTCCCCCGTAAGAAAATTGTGCTTTTTAAATGTTAAATTCATCAATCTGGTGCACTTTGAGTTCAAAATTATAGCTCCAACCCATATTCAGTGTGCAAATTGAACAAAGAAACACTCAACTCTTTTAGTTGTGATATAGTGTCAGTCTACATTACACCACTACATAGTTATGTTAATCACATGACAGTAATAGCCATATATTGTAAAACACATGCACTGAAAAATAAAAGCAACTTTCATAATTAGTTTAAAACTAATTTCTATACTTGAAAGAGATAACACATTTTATTTGATGGAAACTGCATCAAGCTTTTATTTTGGCAGAAAACATGGTTTACAAATGGGTCTCATACTCTCATTACAGTTCTAGTAAAATGCGTAATCGTCAAATATGCAGATGTAGGATTAATGCGCAACTGGGTAATGGGTTCCTTCTCATAGCCTGTGTTCTGAAAGTAGCCTAGTTCTGCTTACCACAGTTCTCTACACTCACGAATGTCTCTCCTGATCCTCCTCAGACAATTGAAGGGCCTGTTTCTTTTTTTCACACCATTTCTCTGCACATTCCTTGCGTTTCTTCTCCATCGCTCTGACTATTTTGACAGATACACACTGACACTGCACGCTCGCTCAGGCCCAGCCCAGTGTCAATCAAGAAAATAACCAATGGGCCGCTGATCTCCGTGTTTCATGGGCCGGTCTGTGAGAAAGAAAAAACCCACGCTGACTTTGTCCAATAGGTTTCAACGGCACAAAGATCCCAGCGCCGCAGCCGGCAATTAAGCAAAACTAAACGAATGGCCCGCCGATACAAGTTGTATGGGCCGTTAAAATAAATAAATAAATAAATAAATAATATGAGATGTATCAGCCCAAAAAGTGCGTCGGCCCACCGGGAAAATGCCCGGTATGCCCGATGGCCAGTCCAGCCCTGCTGACAGAGGCTCCCTTCTTCATGGGTCACGGAGCAGAGTCCGTAGCCAGGCTTGAGACCGGTAAGGGGGGCGTAGAGGGAGACGAAGCAGGTACTGGGGAGACCACCGCAGGCAAGGGGGATTCCATGGAGGACGACTCCAACGCGGACTCCCACGACAAACGTCTTCCACGTGGGCGGGCAGACAGACACGGGTGACAAAGTTTATTATAAACAGAAAACAGAGAAAAGAAAACCCACGAGGGGGCAAAACATGAACAGCAAAAGACATGACAAGACTAGGACTGATGAATAACTAGACTAGAACAAACAGTAAACACAGATTAGGACAGAACAGTAGACAAATACTCACAGGGTACAACAATGCTCGACAGAGATTCTCACAGTGAATCACACACTATCACAGATACAACAAGTGACGACACTCAATGAACCAAGACAGGACAGCAAACACCAGGGGAATAAGTTGGGAGAAACTAATGAGGGGAACAGGTGACACTGACTAGGTAATAATGACAATACGAGGATAACAAGGGGGCGGGGTTACGTCAGTGGCGTAGGCAGAAATTGTATTTTGGGTGGGCCAGTGAAAATGTGAGTGGGCCTATAGTTTTTCCTAGAAGAAAATTACTTCAATAATAATTAACCTTAGAGAGTAGAAAAATGAATAGACAAACTGCAAAAACAGTTACACCAATATTCGACAAATCATCATGTTCAACCAACAGAGCTCAATAAAGGCTGGACAAACCAGTATAGACAATAACCTGTCTATTTTATTCAGGCTAGTCAGCAGTGCAAATACAGTTCACCCGAAAATAAAGTAAGCTAAAATAATAATATCGCAGTTAGATCGGCGGGTTAATTAAGCCGCGTCAGGCTGACCGGGAGAGAGGGAGCAAGAATCGGCCGCCGCCAGAACCTGACTAGCCTTCTTGTGGGTTAATGAGTCTGAAGAACAGGGCTGGGTGGACTCGATAGAGGAAGGCAGTGGTGTGTCTTCTTCCTCAACTCTTGCTTTTTTCAAATAGCACATTAAAGAAAGTTGTTTAGCCATTATTGTGGCGCCGGCGCCGCTGAGAGTTTTCCTGTCGGTGGTCGGAACCCCCAGCAACCATAGCAACCAATAACGTTCCGGAGGCTTTCTACAACCAAAGAGTATATGTTCTTTGCTACAACAACTTGCTTCAACAGTTCCATTTTATTCGGGAAACAAATTAAACACACACAGCAGTCAACAATAAATCAGGTAGCCTATATATTAATATATGTTCTTAAATACATTTGAATAATAAAAATAAACTAAAAATGTATTTTTATCAAACTTGCCTGGGCGGGCCAGTGAGTAATGTGGGCGGGCCAGTGCCGCCCTGGCCCAATACTGGCTACGCCCCTGGGTTACGTAACGAGACAACACAAGCACATGGCCCAAACAACAGGCCATGCGCTTGTACACAAAACATGGGTCTGCCATGATCCTGCCACAAGACCAGGAAAAATCAAGGACATGATGGCAGAATCATGACAGTATATTCATTAATGTAATTTTTTCCCCAAAGATTCCATAATGTTGTTTTGTTTTTATATTGTTTAATTGTTTATTGCATACTATATGCATACATCTAGCATGTATTCTCTTCTAGGTTTGTAGTTTTATTGCTTTGGGTAGTCTATTGCTATTTATTTTCTTAAATTGTACTGTAATGTGTTAAATTAATCTGGCATTTGGGTTAATTTTACCAGCATTTGGGTACACTATATAACAAATATGTAGTTGAATCAGCACAGAATTGTAATTAATTTGACCCAGCATGGGTACACTTTATAACAAATATTTAGCCTAGTTGAATCAACCCAGATTTGTATCTAATTTGACCCAGCATTTGGGTAGAATCTTTAACTCATCTGTTGTGACCAAGCCATCTTAAAATGTAATAGCTTTCCTGACTCACATTTACTTAGTTAACTTTACTCAGTAATATAAAATACATACTTCTTACTAGGTTTTGTTGAGTTACATTCAATTGCAGGGTGAAAATAACAAGTTACTCAATAGTTTGAGTGACGTTTACTTGAAACAAGCAAGTAGCAACAAAGGATGCAATGACGTTACTAAACCAGTGAGAGGCAGCAGTGCATTCAAGCGTGCCTAATGTGCAGAAAAAACAAAGAAGAAGAAGCGGCACTTGTGAGAGCATGCGCGATCATTTCGGCGCCAATTTTGCAGATGTGGAAAGACGTTGACAGACGGTCAGGGAAAACTGTGTCGGATACTCCTGCTAGATCTGCTAACACAGGTGACGATAAACAAGCAGTTTATCCTGCATCCGGGGTATTGAAGGACAGTTTGCATGATTATTGTGGACAAAATGATGAGTATGAAATTATGCTGGCGGAGGAGGTGATTCCGCCGCTTCCCAGTTATCCATTTTGACGGTGATGCGCTTTTCTTTTTTCTCTCTTTCCTGAACACACGTATATCCCTGAGTTTTTATTTTCTATTTTTATTTTGTTACATCCACTGTAACGAAATAGGTTTATTTCAGACTTTCGTCGATTTAAGTAAATAATGTAAACTCTTTCAACCCCTTTAAAAGGGGGAATTATAGTAGTTGTTCCTCCATTGTACATGTTCTCTAGATAGATTAATGAAGGGATTGTTGACCTCATCCCTTGCTTGTTCTGACCGGTTGGGTTCTCTGTCTCGGTGACTCAGTCCTTACTTGTTCTTAGAATAATTCTTTCTTCTATTATTGTTCTGTTCTTTTTCTTCTCTTTATTCTTCTATGTCCGTATCTGTTATTTCTTTAAATTGTAGAGGGCTACGAAACATTCTCAAGCGTAAAGCAGTCTTTCTGTATCTTTAAAGTCTCAACACAGATTTTTTTTTTATACAAGAATCTCATTCAACTTTACAAGATGTCAAGTTATGGAGATCACAATGGGGGTTGGAATTGTGGATGTCTCATGGAAATGAATATTCTGCTGGAGTTTGTATTTAAAAAAAATAATTTTGGTGGAAAGATTCTGGCTACTGATTGTGACATCAATGGTCACTACGTTATACTTGCTTTTCAGTTTGCAAATATGACTTGTATTACTGCTAATATCTATGGTTATAATTCACCAAAAGATAAAAAAAAAAATTACAAATAAATTAGAAAGGCAATTTCCAAATTCTTCCTTAATATTTGGTGGTGATTTTAATGTTGTTTCGAATTGCACCTTGGATAGATGGCCCCCCCAATTTACTAATACTAACTCTGAGCATTTGTTATCTTTTATGCAAAAAATTTCTGTTGTTGATGTGTGGCGAGAAACCCATCCCTTGCAAAAAGTATTCACATGGAACAATAATTCCCTTTCAAGACAATCTCGGCTTGATTTTTGGTTGACCTCTGCAGAGTTATCAAATATAAAGACTGATATACTTCCCTCACTATTTTCTGACCATAAGGCCATATCTATCTGTATTCCATTTGTATCCGCTCCCTCACTGAGTAAAAGATCCTCATATTGGAAACTTAACACTTCAATTCTTCAACACAACGAGGTTCTCACTAAGATTGATAACTTAATTTCCTTTTATTGGCATAAAGCTAATAAAGAGAATACTTTTTGCATTAATTGGGAACTTCTTAAATACGAAATTGGGAAGTATTGTCGGAAATACAGTAGTTCGTTAGCAAAATTAAGAAAAAGTAATGAAAACCAGATTATGGCTAGAATTTCGGCATTATCATGTAAAAATGTAGATGATCTTACAGACTCAGAAAAAATTGAGCTTGTTGATCAAAAACATAATTTAGAGGATATATATAAACGGAAGGCTGATGGCACCTTCATCAGGTCTCGGCGGAAATGGCTAGAGGAGGGTGAGCAGAGTTCTGCCTATTTTTTTAGGTTAGAAAGGCAGCGAGTTAAAAATTATATTCAGCAACTATGTATTGATGGGAATGTAACTGGTGACTTTAAGATAATTGCAGGCTTTTGTGCTAAATTTTATAGTGATTTATATTCCTCTAAGTTTTGCCAGCAGTCCACCACGGAATTTTTTGAGTCCTTATCTTACATAAAACAAATTAATAATGAAGATTGTAATCTGTGTGATGCACCCATTAGTCTTTCAGAAATTCTTAAATAACTTAAAAAGTAACAAATCCCCAGGTGCTGATGGGCTATCTGCAGAGCTCTATAAAGCATTTAGTCAAAAACTAGCACCTTTTTTACATAAAATGTTTTTAGAGAGTATTGAAAAAACCACGCTTCCTCCCTCTTTATGTCAAGGGATAATAACTTTGATCCCCAAGCCCAATAGAGATCCCCTTCTATTAGAAAATTGGCGCCCGATTTCTTTATTGAATACAGATTATAAAATTATTGCCTTAGTTTTAGCAAAGAGGCTAAAACTTATTCTTAATAATATAATAGATGAGTGCCAATCAGGTTTTATGCATCAGAGACATATTTCCAATAATATACGCTTGATTTTTGACTTGTTAGATTACTCAGACCTTATTTCTACTGATAGTTTTATCCTCTTTCTTGACTATTATAAAGCATTTGATTGCTTAGAACACGAATTTATGTTACAAGCCATGCACAGATTGGGGTTCGGCAATTTTTTTAGTAAATGTATTAAAATGCTTTACTGTAATGGTAATAGCTCTATCCAACTCAATAATGGCACCTCGCCTAGGTTTTTTTTAAAGCGTGGTGTAAGACAAGGTTGCCCCATTTCCCCATATCTTTTTCTAATAGCTACACAATTTTTAAATTTACATATTAAAGAGAGCCCTGTGAAGGGAATTTCTATTGCTGGCACAGAATTGTTTATTACCCAACTGGCAGATGATACAGCATTGTTTCTAAGAGATGTCTCTCAGATCCCAATTGCTTTAACCTCTCTTCAGTCTTTCTCTAATGCATCTGGCCTTTTGCTTAATATTAATAAATGCAAATTACTCCCGATTAAAAAATGTGCTGCAACCTCTATCTCCAACATTCCCATCAAAGAAAGTGTCACCTATTTAGGAATAAAAATAATAAAAGATGCTAAACTAAGATGTCAGATGAATTTTAGTCCAGTTGTGGAGAAAACACAAAAGAAATGTAACCTTTGGTTGTTAAGAGATCTATCTTTGAAAGGCAGAACTCTGCTTACTAAAGCAGAAGGGATCTCCCGCTTATCCTATACGCTGCTCAGTCGTTATTTGTGGATAAATCTACTTGCAAGTTGATTGATGTAATGTTGCTCAAATTTCTTTGGAAAAATAAAACGCATTATGTTAGAAAATCAGTTATTTTGAATTCTTATAATAAAGGTGGCTTAAATTTCATTGATTTTGATTCTCTTAACAGTACTTTAAAAATTAATTGGCTTAAACGTTTCCTTCACAATCAATCTTCTATTTGGAGTATAATCCCAAGATATATCTTTTCTCAATTAGGAGGTATACATTTTCTTTTAATGTGCAATTATTCAGTTAGTAAACTTCCGGTCAAACTTTCCAATTATCATCAGCAGATGCTTATGGCTTGGAGACTTATTTACAAGCATAATTTCTCGCCACACAATTTTTTTATTTGGAACAACTGTAATATTCTACATAAGAGGAAATCTTTATTTCTTGAAAACTGGTTCAATAATGGAGTGATGTTAGTAAACCAGCTATTTGATAGTGAAGGTAATTTATTTAATTATTCCGATTTTGTTTCAGGATACCAATTCCCAGTATCTAGTAAAGAATTTAATATAGTTTTCAAGGACATCTCTTTGGAAATCTGTATGCTGTTTAGAAACAATAATAGTGCTACAGTGACTTCTGTTTATCCTCCTAGCCCTGAATCCACTGTGGTTGGTTCTATTTGTTTTTCAATGCATAAATCCAATTATAAAATTAGATCATTATTTTTGGAACCTGTTACTTCAATTCCTTCCTCCATTTCTTATTGGAATAACCTTTTTGATGATATTAAATGGTCATATGTTTGGTCACTTCCTCAGAAATTCTTTCTAACAAATAAAGTTAAAGAAATA
Source organism: Semotilus atromaculatus (assembly GCA_031834385.1). Lineage (NCBI taxonomy): Eukaryota > Metazoa > Chordata > Actinopteri > Cypriniformes > Leuciscidae > Semotilus > Semotilus atromaculatus. The sequence goes on along the minus strand of JAULUF010000012.1, from coordinate 4,000,893 downwards.
TCCTATAAAATTATTCAAAGATTTTATCCATTAAATACTTTTTAAAGAAATTTAGAAGTGATATTGATACTTCCTGCTCTTTTTGTGAAGCCTCCTCTGAAACTGTTGATCATTTGTTTTGGGAATGTCCTTTTACTCGGTCTTTCTGGAATAATATTGATGCTCTGATTGTCCAAAAGGTTTTTTGTCACTTTTCTTTATCATATAGACACATTCTTTTTGGGTTTTATGTCAAAGACAAGAATCTAATTAATGCATGTTTTTGTATAAACCTTCTTTTATATATTGGAAAGTTTCATATCCACAAATGTAAATATATGAAAAGTAAACCCCACTTTAGCTTTTTCATAGAAGAATTGAAGATGTATTTAAATACAATTTCAACTTCTGTTAACAAGAAAGCAATGAAAACATCCAGAATTTGTGCCATGTTTAATATTCTCCCTTAATGTTTTTTTTTTCTCTTTTTGTGCCCTCTTCTTTTTTTTCTTTCTTCTTCTCTTACTCTCTTTTTCTTTAAGACCATTGTTGAATAGTTTTAATTTTCTTTCACATTTCCTCTCTTAATGTATTTTGTACCATAATTTCTCTTTGTTTTGAAAGATTGTTTATATTTCCTGTATGTGTCGACTTGGTCTGTTTGTTGTTATTGCAATTACAAAAATATATATATATATAAAAAAAAATAAAAAAAAAACGTTGACAGACGGCCTACATTTTTATCTGGAGCTTCGCTACGGTTTTGGAATAATAGTATGAGATCAGATAATAATAAGGTGAGTAATCAAGCATGCGACTTTTGTGTGAATGTTTTTTTTTCACTGTCTGTCGCTAATCTTTACTGATCTTCCTTAATGTGTAACGTTACCAAAAAGCTTGAAGAATATGGTTTGGCCTGTTTTTTTTTTTTTTGCGCATAAAACTATCAGGTACCATAACAGTTCCTGGAATGCCTGAAAAGCCAACGTTATTTATTGTTCCCAAATGTAAAACTGATGCATTCTCCTCTGTTGGCATTGGTTTATAAATTATTAAGGTTACCAATCTGGTGACATGGCGCACATTTACAGTTAAAGGTAACGTAACCCTCAGACGGTCTTGGTTTCGTAGTCACATCCTGGCCTTGAAACTTCCTCCATCCCAGTAAAACCAATGCAATTTATTTTTGTTCTATAATATTTATTCTTTTTAATTTAGTATTTTGAGACAATTTGATTGAACTTATTCATATTTATGCAATATTTATGGTCCATTTTTTCCCAATGAAAATAATGACTTTTTTTTTCTTTTTTTTCTTTCTATGCAGTATTTTCGGTTAAAATAGAGACTAGGCTTTCAGAAGAAAAATAAATAAATAAATAAATACATAAATGTATTAAACATAAAATTAAATAATCATGTTATTGCATGGGTTTACCACTAGATGCCTGTATAGCTCTAAATGGAGATGCTTGTGAATTCTAGTTGTTTTTGGACCAAATTACTTACTTTTAAGATGTGGATTGAATGTTTTTTTTTTTTTATAGAAATTCTCAAATAATACTTTTTGCCAAGGTTTATAACATTTTATTAATTATTATTTTAATAATTGTTATATTAATTATATATATAGGCCTATTAATTATAGGGCTGTCAAATGATTAATCGTGATTAATCACATCCAAAATAAAAGTTTTTTTTACATAATATATGTGGGTGCACTGTGTATAATTATTTTATATATATAAATACACACACATGCTTGTATATATTTAAGAAATATTTTCATGTATATACTGTATATAGATTTATATATAATTTATATTATATATAAATAGAAATATTTTATATATAAATAATATTTTTTTCTTAAATATACATGCATGTGTGTCTATTTATATATAGCCTATACAAAATAATTCTACACAGTGCACCCACATATATTATGTAAAGAAAACTTTTATTTTGGATGTGATTAATCGTGATTAATCATTTGACAGCCCTAATTAATTATAATTATTAATTATGTTATGTTTTTCACTCTTGATGTTTTAGAGTTTCACCCCTTCATTGCTGAGCACTTTTTTTCTGCATTGTGGCCTATTTGTAGAGAATTTTTGTGTTTTTGTCAATTTCCCATTCATTTCCTATGGGGGTAATTTTTGACCGAAGACTAAAATCGTGACTAATTTTTTTACGACCACTTAGCATGCTCGGATCATGAACTCAATTTTTTTGTGTGTTCACATACATAATGCCATAAAAGTCACCAAGTTTCATAACATTCCGATGAAGCTGTGATTTTTTAAAATTCAAAACAGAAAATTTTCCGGTCATAAATGACCGAAGACCGTCTGAGTTAACCTGCAGCTTATGCAGAGATGAAGTTTGTGATGATTTTTGACAGTATTTGTGATTTCACAACAGCATTATACTTTTATTTTTTTAAATTGAGTACATTCAGAATGTAATGCAAGCACTGTAAAAGTGATTTTCTTTACTTGAACTCAACTGCTTTATCACTGCTGATAAAATTAGCCATCTTTTAACAAGATGAGAAACTTAGTAATGTTAAGTGATGTTATCCCTAGTGATATTACCCTAGTGGAACCTCTGATTGCATCAAAGATGGACCAGACCTTATCAATGCGAAGACGTGAGATTGTGGATACAGATGGAGTAATGGCTAGCTCTTTTTACAGAGAGACAAGTAAGAACGTATTCATATCCCTTTTTCCACCAAGAGAAACCACATTCTGTTTAGGTTTGGCTTTAGAATTGGCCTGTAGGCCTGACCATGCATTGAAAAATTTCCACACTGTCCCATGCCTTTTTTGTGTTCCTGTGTTGTAGGTTCTTGCAGAGTTTGACAGGATAGTCACCGCAGACTGCAGAGTAACTTTTATGGGGCTGTGGATCGCTACACACCACGTTTTGTCACAAGTCTTCAAGAAGCATTGGAGAGAAATTGGATGAGCTTATGCAGCAAATTAATACAGGGGTGAGTTTACTGCAGCCTTCATTTTTGATTATTATTCTGAGTTGATCACGGTTTTGCTTACAATCTATTTAGTTGTTGTCTAAAGTGTTGTGGGGTTTTGTTGATAAACCCTTTAACTGTGGACTGTTATCTTAATAGTCACTTCTCCACTTAAAGGATAAGTTCATTTTAAAAAAACTTTTGCTGATAATTTACTCACCCCCATGTCATCCAAGATATCCATGTCTTTCTTTCTTCAGTCGAAAAGAAATTAAGGTTTTTGATGAAAACATTCCAGGATTTTTCTCCATATAATGGACTTCAATGGAACCCAAACGGTTCAAGGTCCAAATGACAGTTTCAGTGCAGCTTCAAAGGGCTTTAAACGATACCAGACGATGAATAAGGGTCTTATAGCAAAACGATCGGGCATTTCAAAAATAAATAAAAAAGTTGGGGTTTTATAAGCACAAATGCTCGCCTTGCTCCGTTCTGTAATGCGCGTTAGTAACGTCACGTAATACGCAATTACATTGAAAAGGACGTGCATTGAAGTGCATTATATGGAGAAAAATCCTGGAATGTTTTCATCAAAAACCGTAATTTCTTTTCGACTGAAGAAAGAAAGACATGGATATCTTGGATGACATGGGGGTGAGTAAATTATCAGCAAATGTTTTTTTTAAAGTGAACTTATCCTTTAAAGGCAGTATGGTAATGACACATTTTGATGGACTTTCACTGCCATTATAAAGCTTGGAAGAACCAGTATTTTTTTTTTTACATAACTCCGATTGTATTCGTCTGAAAGAAAATTGTCTTATACACCTAGGATGACTTGAGGGTGAGTAAATCATGGGCTAATTTTAATTTTTAGGTGAACTTTCCCTTTAAGAGTCTGGATAAAATAAAATAAAAGATAAATTATATAAACTTAATGGGACATGGATTAAAGGCAGTGTATGCTGGGCAGATAACTGACAATTAATCATGCCTTTTCACTTTTCCCTGTTGTAATATTTTTGTTGTTTGGTTTCATTCAGGTATGTGATGTTGATGAAGCCTGGGCACAAGTATCTGTTGGGGTGCTGACTGTCATTGACAAAGAAGAACCTCTCTCATGGACTATTTTAACGGTGTCTTTACTACCTTTCTGGGCCTTAAAAGTTGCAATGACGTTACAGTCTTTGGAGGGACAGAAAGCTCTCATATTTCATCAAAAAGATCTTCATTTGTGTTGCGAAGATTAACGAAGGTCTTACGGATTTGGAACGGCATGAGGGTGAGTAATTACTGACAGAAATTTCATTTTTTGGGTGAACTAACCCTTTAAGATGCTGTCAGCGTATTCATTTCTAATGTACATGTGTGTCAGAGACATTGCTTTTTCATTGTTTAGGCTAATGAATGTAGCCACTTTTTTTGCACTTCTATATACCAAGTTTGGTCTCCGAAGTGTTATTGCTTAAAGTGAGTAATTGTTATTTACTGAATTGTTAAAGCTGTTTGTTGATGATGTGTTAGAGTCAGGGTATGGTCTCAAATATATTTATTTTTATTCAGATTTTATATTAAAAATAATTATATTGTTGTACTGTAAATGGTTTTTGGGTAACACTTTACAATAAGGTTAATTAGTTAACATGAACTAAGAATTAACAATACTTCTACAGCATTTATTAATCTTAGTTAATATAAATTTCAACATGTACTAAAACATTATTAAAATCAAAGGTTGTATTGGTTAACATTACTTAATGCACTGTGTGAACTAACATGAACAAACAATGAACAGCTGTATTTTTTATTAACTAACATTAACAAAGATCAATTAATACAATAGCAAATGTATTGCTCATTGTTAGTTCATGTTAGTTAATACACTAACTAATGTTAACTTATGAACCTTATTATAAAGTGTTTCCATTTTCTTTGTTTAATTTTTTTTTTAAACCTAAAGTGACTATTTACATAAATTGTATACCCCAATGCAAACTTGTGTGGACCACCCCTGTGTCCGTTTTTAAGAAAACAAATACAATAAATTTACCTTTGAACTGTATCATTGCCTTCAATTGATTTGTCCTGTTGTACTTTGTAAAATTGTGAAATTATTCTCAATGATTTAGGATTGATAGCACTTAAGTTATTGGAGTAAAGCTTACTTGCTCTTTTTAATGCAATCGGTTTGCATGGTTTTAACAAGTAAACTCGATTGCTTTTGAAGTAAAGTAAACTCAGTAATTCCAAGTTGTATGCAGAACACAGAGTTAACACAACTAGCATAAATGAGTACATCTAAAGTAAATGATCAAGTATACTATACAAATTAGTTTTAAGTTACTGGAACTCTCTTGTAAGTGTACATTACTAGACATGCACTTGTTAGTACTACATACTATTCCTATTTCACTTTACTCGGTTTTTACTCAAGGCAACTTTACTCAAGGCAATCGGTTTGCATGCTTTTTTTAAGTAAGGTTTACTAATTGGATTTTACAGTGTTGATGGATCAAATTAACTACTGCTGGTCTGGTGCAATATTGATCTAGCGGTTGGGTTATTTTAACCCATCATTTTTCTGTGCATGCCCACTGTCGGGTTGTGGCAGAAGAAGAGTCTGAGGCAAAAAGGCTCCAATGCAAACATTTACTAAAGATACTCAAAACAGGTACATGCAGGCAAACTGGCAGAGGTTTCACACACAGTGGTAACATAGCAACCTTACATAAATGGGTAACATCAACGTAACCATAGACGAGAACCGACAAAGACTAACTGAACAGAAGGAAACTAAATACAGATACCAATGAACAATACTGAGGTGAGGACAGGTGACAGGGATGATGATGACGAAGAACAGCTGGGTGATTGAGGGAGTGAGTTCAGGTGTGGAGACGAGGAGGATTCTGGGAAGTGTTGTGGAGACAAAGAAGGATTCTGGGAAGTGTAGTGCAGACGATGACTGTGACACCCACAACCCAGAAAGTCTCAAAAAAAAAAGAAGAAAAAAAAAGACCTAAATTGACATCTGGGCTCATTTCTATTGCCCACTTGAGTTGCTAAATAGCTGACATATCCTTTTGATTCAGTTTCTGTTAACAGGTGTTATACCTAATTCTGTGACCCAACCGATTTCTGTGACCTTAAGCGCTGTTGTGACGAAAGGGTTAAGGCCCAGATATACTAATAGCAAAGTTCTTTTTCGTTCTTTGAAAAAAATAAATAAATGACACCCGTGAGAAAACAGTAAAGAAAGCATCTGATCATGTGATGTGGATGTTTCCAGGAGCTCTGCAATTTTGCATTCCAGACAGTAAAGTCATGTCACTTTATACAATATTGTTTAAAAGCAAGTATAGGCCTTGCTTTACAGTAAAAAATAAATAAAATAAAAGTGTCAGTATCTCTTTCAATAGATTTATAACTTTTCTTTATAGTATAACTTTTTTTTTTTTACTATAAAGCGCTCTCTTTGGCCTGCTTTTGTTTGAAATGACATAACACAAGTTCGTTCTTCGATTTCGCTTGAAGTAACATATTGGGGTCCTTAGGGTATAGGATTGGGATTATAAATCAGTATAGAGCCTAACACGGTCACATAATTCGGAACAACACCGGTATTTCACGCACCCATAAAACTTCCATGAAGACCCAGGTCTCATCACCAGGCACATCGTGATTAAAGGACATTTGCAATAACAAAGAGTTGCATTTGTGAGGTCCTGCCTTCGTCCCACACCATAGTTGTGCTGAAGTTTAGTCAGATGCGCTATGTTTGTCTTATTTTCTTATTGCATGTGATCCAGCTGGGCCAGTTCATTGAGAGATTTGTCCTCTGTAGGCTACAACTGCATTGGGTAAGTTAAGTGACCCAGAATGCTGGCTTTAAAGGGATTTGCTTCAGGGTCTCTAACTTTTCCTTTTACCCGTCTCATTTTGACATCCAAACAGGAGAAACACCGTTTTAAATCTCATGTAAAATGATCATAAGCATTTTTACATTTTCAAAAAAACAAACAAATATAATTTAGTAATATTTATAAGATGTTATCTTCAAGAGGGCCAAAAATGTCCCCACATCAGAAAAAAAAGAAAACCTGACCTTAATTATTATTAAAAAAATATTTGTATTACATTAGCCTAATAATTTAAATAAAAAGCCTCTCTTACTATTGCAACATTTTACTGTAAAAAAAAAGAATTTAATAACAATAGACTATATGTTATAATAAAACTAGTAACATGATTATTATTGTTATATTATTAATAATAATTATTGCCATTATTTTGTATTATTTTATTTTACAGAACATCATTCAAATTACAATAACATTTAAAGTTGATTTAGTTTCTCTGCTTTCAAACGTAAAAACCATTGTGCTATTCTCTGTTGACAACATATTTGGGGAAGATATTTGCGCATGTTGTGTTCCTAAATGTAAATTATAAGCGACTCAAACACACAGCATTTACTGTGAATTGAAACTGAAAATGAACACAGAGCAGAAACATGCAGCGCGTCAGACTAATTACAACAGCGATGTGATGATCGCACGCATACCCTCACTTTTTCTTTAAACTTAACGGATGATCACCATACAAGCATAAAGTTCACTTATTAAAGAAAAAAATTATAAAAAATAAATCATTTGATAGCGAAAGGGTAATCTATATTATTATCTCTATTTACAATAATAGCCTATAGCCTACTTAAGGCACAGAAAGACACAACTAGCCTATTATTAAAAATTAGCTACAGACTATAGAGCTACACTCTTCTAGCCTATAGGGTGAAGTCATTGAGTAGCTACATTTACAACGATTTGGGACAAATAGGCCTACAATAATTTAATGGAAAACTATGAGTGCACTCTGGCGCTGCAGAATTTTGAACAGCTCTGTACTTTTCATACAAGTGTGACGAACTTTAATCTTAAAATAGCACGTCACGCAGCAGTCGCGAGTCAAAATAGATGCTTTAAAGGTTAAATGAAATTTCACTCAGCACCAAACAGCCAGTATATCGAATACAGTTTTGGGGTGGCCAATCAGATGTCAGGGGAGTCCAGTACGTGCCACAGCCCTGCCTCCGAAACACAAGCAGGAACACAAGCAGGAAACTGAACGAGCCTGAAGCTTCTTTCAGGAATCGAAAGTGATACACACTGCAGCACACTGAGCTTAGTGCAACAGAGCTGTCCCGTATCCTTTCCCGCGAGCTAAAAGAAAAAGGATGTCAGAGATGAGGTGAATACTGTTTCTATATATTAACTAAAGATTTGTCTTGATTATGAAACTAAATTACACAGGTTAATGCTAACAGTCTGGAAAGTTTTGAAATAAATGTTACAAAGTTACAATAAATGCGTAGCCTAGTGCTACAATAAATGCAAATAGCAAGCGAGTTTCAAATGAAGTTGTTGTTTAAATAAATGATACTTTGTTCAGATTACACTTCAAACTCAGTTGTAGCATAACAGTACTTAGAAAACAAAGAAGCACATTTTATCTTGTATGAAAATGTAGATATAACCAGTAGCGGAGTGGCAATCGGGAGAGTCGGGACTTTTCCCGGTGGGCCGGTATTGTTTTGAGGCCGTGAGGGCCGGTCTGATAATAGTTGTACTATATTGAAGTGATATTATATTATTAGCAATACCATCTGATCTGGCGGCCTGATGTGCGGCCGTTTCCGCTGGTCAAACTGTCACTGTGCAGCCTCTCTGTCTCTGCTCAACACTGTGCTCAACCCGTTCGGCAGGTCCAACCATGTCTAGGAATTTCAAAAACATAGGGGGATCAGAGCGCGGCCCCTCCCCAAATGGTATAGCCTGTCGGGCCGGCCTTTGATGTAAAAAGCCACCGAACACCTCTTTTTCCTCGTCATATTTTGGAAGTTTAACGGACGGTCGGTGTGAGTTCTATGTAGGGATGTGCACGGATATTCGATCTGTAATTATTATTTGAAAAATAAAATACTATTCAAATTTTACTACGTTGCTTTTCTTGCCGTTAATGCATGCAGTGAATCCATGATAAATCCAAAGCACTAACTCGCAGTTATAATTAAATGCACTGGGTGGCGCCGGCGCGTTTAACAAGTGGTATTTGATAACATAATGTCGCCGTCTGCCTTGTAAAGTTTGAAAATGATATTACAAAATGGAAGTACACCACAATGAGAAATCGCATGAAATCCAAACTGAGGAAAGACAGCTAACAACTTACAGGTAACGTTAAGCGCAGCTGTAGCGCGAGTGATCAGATATATGATATCTTCTGATAGCAAAATGATTTTGAGACATAACGTTACTTCCTTTAAGTTTCGTTGAGGCCGGGAGACAGGTTTAAGAACTGAAAACCCAAAGTGCTTTTAGAAACTTTGCTTAGCAGCAAAACGTTATATTTTGTGTCTGTCAGCGCAGCGCGTTTTCTCACTCGAGCATGTGGATATTATTTGTATTTATGAACATGAAACAATAGCCATATGCTGACTCGAGTGCGTGTATGTTCTGTACTGTGCAGTCTGCTTTATTTGCATTTTTTTTTTACCGTTCGCGCTGCTTGAGCTTAAATGCTTTTGTTCTTTATATTTTTTTGTTTACACATATTGTTTAATGTTTTCAAGAAACCCTTTGAGAGCGCGTTGTGAGGGCGCGAGTGCCAGATCCCGTGTTGCCAGATCCACTAATGGAAAGGTGTTAATTTTCACACTGAATATGGCTTAGAGCTTTTTATTTTGAACTCTCAGAGTGCACCAAATTGATGAATTTAACATTACAAAGCACAATTTTCTTACGGGGGAGCATGCCCCCGAACCCCCCTAGAGGGACAGGTCCACTCACTACAGCTTTACCTAAACATTCTGTGAGAAACACTGGTATTGCTTTTCACAATTTGCTATGTATTGCTATGTGTATATTGCCTAATTGTAAGCTTGTTCAAAAATGGTGAAAACTCGATTTCGTTTTCGATTCGATTTTTATGAGCCCAAATATTCAAATACAATATTTTTCAAAAATGCTCATCACTAGTTCTATGTCGTTAGTAGTATATATATATTTTTTAGCAAATTTTGGCCGAGGGCCGGTGGTCTACGAAATTTCCCGGTAGATTTTTTGGTCCCACTCCGCCCCTGGATATAACCAGATAAACTTTTCATCTAGGCTCCGTGTAAAAAAACAAACAAACCATGAACAAAGCAATTTAATGGCTAATCAGACAGACCCCTGCATAATCAGGAGCTGTGACGGTGCAGATTTCTCTTGGTTTCTACTGAAGACAGGCAGGGCTGGGCCAGGTAAATCAGAGGCTGCTCACTGCAGAGCAAATGCGCTGAGCTTATGTCTAGCTCCCCTTCACTAGACGTCCAGCGAGGAGGAGCGAAGGTAATTTGGTCCTAATGGGTGGAGTTACAGTATCCAACCACAACCATAACTCTATACCCAACAACTCTATCCCTCCATCCCATTAGACGTCCAGAGAGGTGTAGCTGGATGTCATTTGACTCTGCAGTGCATGGGCACCACTTGGGTAAATCCCTTGATGGCAAACTTCTTGCAAAACTAAGGCCACTGCTGGAAGAAATGTTAGTGAGGTCAGCAGGGGGCGCACTCTTTGCATCCAAATACACAAGTATAGTGGTGGGATTTACCCCTTCTACGGAGAGCCTGGCCACTCCCTATTAAGTCCTATAGGGACGTCCCACGTGACGTCACGCCATTTGGAGCAGCCATCTTGACAGAATAGAGTGCTAAACCGCCGGTGATAATACAGCTCGTCGCAAAGTATTCCTATCATGCCCGAGCAATGCTGTGCAGTTGGATGCGATCAGATACGTGATCATACAAAAGGAATATCTATACCGTATCCCAAAAGAAACAAAACTGAGAAACAAGTGGTTGGCTGCAATAAACTGATGGCGGTATTTGTGAAAATTTATTTATGGATATTGTAGCCTCAGTCTTTGGCTTAGCCTACCTGTTTTTGTTAATCGAAAATGCGTTAATAAAGACTTTATTAACATATTCAATGCCTGCATTTTGTGCTTGCGAGAGCTTCAATTGGGCATTTACGTGGCGAAATAGCCTAAGCCTACTATAATACAAGTGGGAATCCTTATTTACCTTTTGAATGTTGAGCGTTATTAACTTTTGAATAAATGCTGACAAAATGCCCGATTTCCCAACACGTTGAACTGAGCAATGCCATTGTACCATTTTACTAGGCTACTTTTAAATGCATACAGCTCAGTAATGTAAGTTTTATGTATTTTCTGAGAGCCGGCCGCACCCCTAGTTCCTACGTCTATGGCCAAATGACGCTACGATGAGCACTTACTACTTTTAAAAAATTCGGGTCGGATACATTATATATTTTTTGAGGTCCGAGTTGCGGGCAGGTTAGTTGAAAACGTCGGTCGGGTGCGGGTTGTTTATACATTGACCCGTGCATCACTGGCCCACCCCTAATAGATCCATTGCCACTGAGTAGCTGACGGACGTATTCCGGCAAAATGGCTGACACGCGGCTAGGGGTCACGTGACTGGGATATCCCTATAGTACCGAATTTTGGTTGTAGTTCCACCAGAGTTCCATGAGTGGAAAATGAATGGGAGTCTATGGAGCTAGACGGCTAAATTTGTCTCTTTCACCCGATTGCCATTGAGAAATCTCAGATTTCATTTTAGGTTTTGCAAATTCAACATGGGTTATAGGTCGAAAGTTGAATGAACGAGTACTTGTGTCCTTTCGATTTCTTACAGGTTGAGTTGTTGTTGCCCATAATATGCCGTTCCTCCCGGTCAGCAGTGGTGAGAATTTACCAACAGTGGTCCAAAGAGGCACAAACCGGCAACAGGGTGTTGTGCACCCAAGACTTATCGATGCACAAGGGCAACGATGCGTAACCTGTCTGGTCCGAACCAACATAATGTCTACTGTGCATCAAATCACACAAAATGTTATTAATGGTTATGGGAGAAATGTGTCAAAACCATACTGTAAAAAAAATATGGACACAGTGTCCATAATGCCACCCGTAGGCCCAAAATGGGCGGAGCCTGTCGTCGCCATCTTGGTAGTGCATCACCGTGTGTCATTTCTGGATTACCGAAAATGGGCAAAGAGGCGGGTTTAGCTGAGGTGATGTGACGGCTAACGGACATCAGACAAGCGGCTAGTAGTGACAGCAGCGGCAATCCACCTGTCACTCGAGTGGCCACGCCCTTAATTATGCAGAACTTTAAGGCTTAATATAATTTAAACGAATGAGTTATACAAAATGTCACTGTAACGAAGTTCGTTGTTATGGGAAGAAGGAGGCGGGAACCGGCGAACATTCAACAATTTTAATAATAAAATAAAGCAAATACAAAAACAAAAGTATCCGCCAGTAGCCCCTCGCGGACGACTGCTGGCTACACAAAACAGAAACAAAACATACACTAAAATCAGGCCTGTTCCTCTCTCGATCATCCACGTCGTCGCTCCTCCTTTATGCCTCGCTCCTGCATGAGAGATGCGAGACCGGTATGCTCACTGGTGTCGCTCATTAACACTCGCACCACCGGCCTCGCGCCGTTCTCTCACGTCCCTCGGCCTCGTCCTGTTTGCCACAGTCACCCCCCTCACAGTTGTCATGAAGGGCAAAATTAGTTATATAGACCAAAAACACTTTTTGTACCAGGCTGTAAACATATTTCTTTGTGCTGTAAAGTTGGGCATATTAACGTGGGGGGTCTATGGGATTGACTCTCTTTTGGAGCCTGTCTTAAGCAGCCAGTCGATGAATTGCAGATTAAGTCACTTCCGTGTGGGATTCAGGAGAAAGACTGGAAGGTTGTCGCTTGGTCAAAACACACAGTGCATCGCACTCTGTGGCGTATGGGGCTGCAAGGCAGCAGACCAATCAGAGACCCCTGTCCACCTTCATAAGCACCTACAATGGGCACATGAGTGTCGCAACTGGACTTTGGAGCAGTGGAAGGTCGCCTGGTCCTATGAGTTTCGGTTTCTTTTACATCGAATGTATGGTCGTGTACATGTGTGCAGTGTACCTGGGGAAGTGATGGCACCAGGATGCCCTGTGGGACGACGACAAGCTAGTGGAGGAAGTGTGATGCTCTGGGCAATGTTCTGCTGGGAAACCCTGGGTCTGACCATTCATGTGGCATGTTGACACGTGCCATCTACCTAAACGTTGTTGCAGACCAGTTACACCCCATCATATGACCAGCTTCGTCTCCATGCTGGCATGATGGATCTGATCTTCAAGCAAATGGAACTGGATGAAATATTTGAATGCTATCGATCCACAATCTGATTTTTTGACTTGTGATGCAGTATGAATCATAATCAGTCCGTGTTCGTTCATTGGCCAGAAGAGAACTGGCTGCCCGACTGAGCCTGGTTTCTCCTAACTTTGTTTTCTCCATTCTGTCACCCGATGGATTTTGGGTTCCTTGCCACTTTCACCTTAATAATCAACAATTTTACTGAGAACTGAACTGAGCTGGACAATTACATCACTGTTTTCTGCAGAACTGCTTTATAGATGAAATGAACTAATTTAATAATTGATGATCATTACAACAGAGCTGAATCTACACTGAACTGAACAATGACACAATTTTATTTTAGAGCTGCTGTACAGACATAATTAATTTATTTTCCTGTTTTCACTGTATAGCTGCTTTAAAACAATCTGTATTGTATAAAAGTGCTATATAAATAAAGGTGACCTGACTTGAATTCATGACAATGGTGTTCCACAATGGAAGTGGCCTCTTTCAGCAGGGTAACGCACCCTCCCACACTGCACACATTGTTCAGGAATGGATTGAGGAACATCATGAAGAGTTCAAGGTGTTTCCCTGGCCTCCAAATTCCCCAAATCACAATCCAATTAAGCATCTGTGGAATGTGCTGGACCATCAAGTTTGACTTGACTTGAAGTATCTGCTGCTAACATCTTGGTGCCGATACCACAGGACACCTTCAGAGTTCTTGTTGAGTCCGTGCCTTTTGGCAGCACAATAGCATATTAGGCAGGTGATCATAATGGTTTGGCTCATTGGTGTATAACCTACTATAAAAAGTATTCTGGGTTTGGGCCCTCCCCGCGGACAGCACGCCAAATACGCATTAAACCTTAACCCACTCTAATTGTATGTAAGTGTGAACTTGTATTAAGGCATTATTAAGGCATTTTTAGATATATTCTTGTATTAAGGCATTATTTAGGCATTTACAGAATATTAAGGCATTTTGTTAGAAGGCATAAAGATGTTCTAATGAGTTGTTCATTTCATAATGAGTTTGCTAATTCATTTGTTTTCTTGTCAGGTCAATCCAGGAGAGTTTACAACCAAAACTGGATCAGCTGGAGTGTCACTTCACTTGGAACATTAAAAAAGTTGATCTAGTCTTAACAGATATCGTCAATAGGTTTGAGGAACAGGTCAAGATGGGTCTTGGGGGGGAGCTAGGAGTCGCACGAAGTCATTGCTCTTTAGGATATGTAGAATTCCTTCTTGAGCACAAAGAAGCGGCCCTTACCCACCTGTTGAAATCTGAGACACTCATTAAAGAAAACCTTGGAGAGAACTGTGACAAGACTCTAATTGTCACCTATGGAAATTTTGCCTGGATAAACTACCACATGAGGAACTACACAGAGTGTGAAAGTTACCTGATGAAGCTTCAGAAGATTAATGAAACATTTCCAACCCAGTCTTCATCTGTTCCAGAGGTGCTTGGTGAGAAAGGATGGGCCTATCTTAAATTCTCTCGCAAATATTATGACAGGGCCGTAGAAGTTTTCCAGAAAGCTGTGGAACTGGATCCAGAAAATAGCGAGTGGAACGCTGGTTATGCCAAGGCTCTGTATCGTATTGAAACTGGTACATTTTGCACTGTGGATTCACCTGCGATCAAACAACTGAGACTAGCCCTTGACGACAACCCAGATGATGATGCCACGAGAATTCTTCTAGGACTTAAACTTTTGTTATGTTCCAAAAAGTTGATGAATGAGTCTGAAAAACTAATGGAGACAGCTCTGAATGGCTCTCCTGAAGATCCACATGTCATAAGGTATGTTGGGAAATTCTTCAGGAATCAAGGATCTGTAGACAAGTCCATTGCACTGCTGATGAAAGCACTTAAAAGATCACCAGACTCAGGTTTCATACATCATCAGTTGGCAATGTGCTACAAGACCAAGAAAATTAATTTACAGAAAGAAAACCGACTAAACAGAGGAAGCCAGACTGAGGTAAACAATGCACGAAATCAGTGCATCTACTACTTAGAAAAGGCAACTTCTCTGAAAGCTTTCTTCATCATTGCCATGAGTGAGCTTGCACTTCAATACGGAGAGAAACGTGAACTGTCCAAGGCAGACAATCTGTTCAAAAGAACATTTAAGACAGCTAGAGAGAAAAATGATAGTGTCCATGTTGTGCACTATTTCTATGCTGAGTTCCAGCAGTACAGTAATAGACGTGAGGACTTAGCAATCAGGCACTACGAGGAGTGTTTGAAAATGAATCCACATTCTAGTGAGGGGGAAAGAAGTGCAAAGAAACTGATGGCCATTGCCCAGAGACGTATCAAGGTTAACCCAGATGATTGGAAGGCCAATGAAATACTGGGATTAATTTATCGAATGAAAGGGGAAATGTTTGGGGCCACCAAGAGCTTTGGAGCCACTTCAGACAATGAAGAAGATGATGAATACCATAGTAATCTTAGTGAGTGCCTTAAAGGATGCACAATTAATGGTTAAAAAATCAATGGGCCTTAATTGTCCACAGAAAACATGTGCGTAGACACATACATCTGTTCTTACTTTCATTCTAATGAAATCCTGGTGAGTCCTCATGATGAATCCAGGTGATTCCAACTGTGGGTGTCTCGGCAGCTTGTAATTTGCATAAAACATGTCCAAACTATGTCCATATAAGGGCATTGCGTATAGTCTCACATATTTCTTTTTCTTGCTAGCTTGCTCCCTCTCTCATGCATGATCACTTCTGTTGAGAGGAAGATCTTTGAGTAAAGCTTTGCATTTTCAAAACCATAAAAATACATTGGTGATATCATTAATAAATTAAAGCTACAGTCCGTAGTTTTTCCTCTTTGTCACCATCTCTGTTCGAAATCTGCAATTGCAGTTATTTGCGGAATTATCAACTTTACGTGGGTTGTAAATCGGCATGAAACAGCGCGGATGAACACAATGTTTTGAGGCGAGTGCTGTCAATCACCGCGCTGTGGATACTGGCATTCAGATTCACAGATTCACATTTTGAAAGTTTGACTAACATAAGAATTTTCACCGGAAAATATCTTCTGAAAAAGTAAGTAACATCCATTTTTGTTCTGATCAACTAAGGCATTAAAAGCATTCGACATGTTAAGCGATCGTTAGATTTAATCAACGCGATTTACAGCAACCGTGCAAATTATAGCCTACTTTGTTCTCAAATTGTTCATGTTAACAACATCAGCATTGCGTGACTAACGTTGCATTTAATGTGTTTTATTACCTGTGTAGTTCAGAATTCATATTCTCCATAATAGCTAAACGAGAAAGGCACAACAAGGAAACTCCATAACTGTGTGAATTAAGAAAACAGTGGTACTGTTACACGATTGAACTATTGAAATGTCTTACTTGTTAAGCAGAAAAAGACGTCTCTTCTTCCGTTTTGAACCCCTTCAAAACACGCAGTTCACGCACCTTCGATGTTTAAATCCTTGTGTTCGCATGAGACGGTTAATTTCTTTCTCTTTCTCTAGCCACCTTAAATCCGAAGTACGAAGTCTTTTGGGTTTCATAACTGGTGAATCTCCAGTTGACACTGATGATTGTTGTTTGGATCTTGAATTATGTAAAGTGCTGCGAGAAAAGCCTATACATCTCTACATCTCCTCACGCGCAGTATAGCCGGCGAGCCGAAACACCTTCACTATGTGTACGGATGTGACGTAATGACGCAAAGACATGCTCGAATTTCCCGCGGAAACCCACCAGTAACACTGGAATTAAAATCATTATTACAAGCTAACCGTTTTGAATCTAGCTATGGCAAGCAGATCGATTTGAACACTGGCTGAAGATGTTTTTTTTTTTTAATAATTATTTTGGATTATTTTTAACTTAAAAAAGTTGCGGACAGCAGCTTTAACATTCACTGATTATTTTATAATTTACCATGTATAATTGACTGTAAAACATTTTTATTAAATTAAAACAGCAATAAGTATCCAATCAGAAATTTCAAAGTCAGAGATGATGACTCCTTGTAAACTGTGTTTTAAGAAAATGTAGAAATTGTTTTTAAGATATGGTTAAATTTAAGGTTCAGTTTGCCTTATTCATTTATTTTGTTAGCCTGTTTTTTGCATTATGTATAATCCAATTTTTATATGATGTAGAGTTCATTTGCATCAAAATTCTGTTACACTTATGCATGTTCAAAATTTTCTGCATTTCACATATGCTTATATGTGTTCTCCTGCATTCCCCTGAGACAGAACCTATGGCCCTGTCATTGCCATGCATTTGAGCTACAGGAATACTGTTGTTGTTGCAACAGCCATATATATATATATATACATTTTACTTATAGTCTATATGTCTTTGGTTTTGTTGAATATGAATTTATGTGTGAATAAGGTCCTTTTCTAATTTCTTATTAAAGTGTAGGATAATTTCATAATAAATCAGGGATGGCCCACTTTACCTGAAAATACCATTTGTCTGTTAGTGCACGACAGTCGAAATGTTTTTGGTATATACCTTCCAAAGAACACACTATATGAGTTGAATAAAAATATTACAAATGAAACTAAAATAACTAACAAAGATAATAAATATTTGGTTATCATAATTACACATTTAACAAAACGTGGTCCACCATAAAAACCCTAAGCTGTTTCTATATATATCCCTAGGATTAGGTCCAAATATTATCATATTTAAAACACATTTTTACACCTTTATTGATGAATCATGAATTTTGTCTGAAGACATTTGTGCACAGATTTAAAAGGATAGTTAACCCAAAAATTAAAACTTTAAAACTTAGAATACTGTCTTTCAATAGCCTATATTAAAATATAAAAACCTCTGTGTTGCCAAATTCTGTGCAGTTCTTTAAACTGAAATTAAATTAAGGTGATCTGGGGCCCAGAAAAGACTTCTTCTTATAATAAAAACAACTGTAAAAAAAAATAAAGAAAACTAATTCAGCCCTGTCGCCTAATAAAAACAACCATAAAAATTCAAAGTAATTCAGCCCTGTGGGCCTTAAACATGCTTGTTTGCAGTTGCAAACATTGATGTTTGCAGTTGCACTTATTTAGGAGAGCTGAATGTCAGGCGTTTTCTTCCTTTTTGACTAGTTGTTTCTTAAGGTCTTTGAATGTCATTTGAATGCATGTGGTGTTCAGTAATGAGTATTTTAATGTGTCATGTGTAGGGAACACATTGTAGGAATGTTGGATGTGTCATTTTAAGTGCAATTATAATTTGTGTTAACATGTGGGCTTTAGTTAAGCATTAAACTTGTATTTCTTTTACAAATACACTACAGAAAATATTTGATGCAAAATCTTTTTGTGCGCTTTTTGTGTTTGAAATTTTACATAATGACCTGCCTGTATTGATTTTACCAATAAATAATGTCACTTGATGTCATATCTGATTCTGTAAGTTTATTTGAGAAACAGGGTTTGATTCACAGGATACAATGATCACAATCATGTTGGTTGTCAGACTGATGTTGGTATTGTATTATTAAATTAAATTAAACATGACACATTATTGACCTCAATCACAGTTTATCAGTCAATATATTTTTTGAGCTGCAAAAAATTATTTTCACTGACAGTGAGGCATGTTGTCTCTGGTACTACAATGAACCATCTAAAGTATCACTGAAGAACTGTTAAAGTGTAGGAAACTTATGATCATAACAAAAGGCATTACTGAGCAAAAATACCATATTAAAAATACTATTAAAGTTATAATTTGAAAAATACTTTATATTAAAAAAGCCTTTATATTAACTGCCTGCAGCACAGGTATTTGACAACCATCTGTGGTTCCTAGTGGTTTACAACACACAGTTTAGAATTGTGTGATTCATTTACAACAAAACAAAGGAATAATGCCTTTATCTCAGTGGCAATTTATTTTCTTATTAATTCATTTTTGTGAATTAGAATGTGTGCAAAGGATTGTGGGTGATTGGAGGACACAAAGGACACACATGCATCCTACAAAACAGGCTGAATGAAGGATGCGAAACGAAGGCTACCTTCAAAGGATCCTTGAAATTGAGTTCGATGAGCTCGATGTTGTAGCAGCTGCCATATGTAGATTTACTAGTGTGACATAGGCATATATGTTATCTTTTGTTTTGGTATAAATTAATCACTCAACACTAAACTGCCAATAATATATGCCACTGGGAGAAATATAAATGGAATCAGTACATAAAATGCTTAATATTAAAGAATCAGAGTCAGAAATGATTTTCTCTTATCATCCGATCATGGTTGTATCTCGCTATTGGTGTTACTCGATCTTAGTGCTGCATTTGATACTATTGACCACAACATTCATTTAAATAGACTCGAAAATTACGTTGCTATTAGTGGAATTGCATTAGCATGGTTTAATTCATACTTATTTGACCGCTATCAGTTTGTACCGCATTTTTCCATCTTAAAAATATATCTAAATTACGCCATATGCTCTCATATGCAGAACAATTAGTTAATGCGTTCATGACGTCAAGGCTAGATTATTGTAATGCTCTACTGGGTGGTTGCCTTGCACGCTTAATAAACAAACTGTCACAGTGTCTGGTTGTGTTTCCCTGGGTTGTCACTAGAGGTCCTCGTTCTCACGGTGTCATTCACATTAGACTTCATTTCCCAGCATTCTGTCTGTCACTCATCTGTTCATTGCACACAGCTGTTTCCCGTCACCTTGTTAGTGTCTGTGTATTTATACCCTGTCTGTTTCTGTGTTTGTTACGGAGTCCTTGTTATTCGTCACACCACTTCTGAGTCCTGTTTTGTTCTGTTTTTCATGTTTGGATTGCTTATTTGGATTTCGACCCTTGCCTGGACTGTTCTGAGTACGGATTACTCCTTAATAAAGATACTGCTTTTGGATCTTCTACTTCCTGTGTGTGGTTCCGTGACACAAACTACAGCTAGTTCAAAACGCAGCTCGAGTTCTTACCAGAACCAGAAAGTATGACCATATTAGCCCGGTTCTGTCAACACTGCATTGGCTCCCTATTAAACATCGCATAAATTTTAAAATATTGCTGATTACTTACAAAGCACTAAATGGTTTGGCTCCACAGTACTTGAGTGAGCTCTTAATGCATTATAGTCCTTCGCATCTATTGCAATCTCAAAATTCCGGCTAGTTTATAATGCCTAGAATATCAAAATGAACTGCTGGCGGTAGATCATTTTCCTTAGCACCAAAACTTTGGAACAGTCTTCCTAACATTGTCCGGGAAGCAGACACACTCTGTCAGTTCAAATCTAGATTAAAGACACATCTCTTTGACCTAGCATACACATAATACATTATCGACTTCTATAACTCAATGTTAGGCTGCATAGATTAGGTCAGCCAGAACCGGAAACACTTCACATAAATCCTGATGTACTCGTTACATCATAAGAAGAATGGCATCTACGCTAATATTAGTTTCTCCGTTCCTGAGGTTTACAGACCTGCGCCTGGACGCGATGACAATGCAGTCCTCCTGAAGTGTCAACTAGTCTCTCCCCTGTGAAGGCCTCCCTCCCTTTACCTCTGTACAGATAATCGTTGTCGGGATAATTCCGGTTCACGTGGTTATACCGAAGTGATACAATTCTGTATTATATATGTATTATTAATTTTAAGGCCAGACAAGGAGTTTGTTGAGGGTTGGTTTTTAGGGAAGGACTATATGCCTGCGCACGTTTTAAATTGATCAGAACCCCTAAAAGGTATATGAAGCACTTGACAGAACCCTTTATGGTTCTATGCAGAACCTTCATTAAGAGTGATGGACAAATAAACCCCACAGACTGTCATGTTTATGGACTTTCAGTTGGTTGTCGTGAGTTCTCTTTGTTTTTAGTTTGTTTGTCTTGACCTAATTTCCCAGTTTGATTGATTAGTCATTTCGGTCACCTGTTGTCATTCAATCAGCTAATTTCCCTGGCGTATAAATACTTCCTCTTTGGTTCAGTTCAATATTGGTCATTGTCAATATTAGTTAGTTCTGTTTATGTTACTGGCTACCTTTTAATTCCTGTGTGTTCAAGTTTGCTATTAAAGGACTATTTTGCAAGATATCCTGTTTCAAGTATCTTTGGATTCCAAGACCCATGACAACAGACATTATAGCTATACATTTTTGAGCCTGTATTTGTTTCAAAAATAAAAACACTGCTTTTTGTGTGGATTGTGTTTTAAGAAAATTGTTTTTACCAGTAACTAACATCACTTAAACTTGCAGAATTGTGAGATATGCAAGCCATACTTTATACTCTTGAAAATTACAAATGGAACATTACCTATATATTTCTTTATGGTTTTATATAGTCTAATTTTTTAACCCAATGAAATAGATGAAAGTCACTATTACTAAAACATTTCTAAACATTTAGTTCAGACTGTTGACATCAAGTTCTAAAGGTTATATATTAGTCCCATGCCTTAGTAGCATCCATCAGTCTCTTACATAAGTCTCAAATTCATTTGTTATCCAAAGAAACGTTGACTAACTGCTTCGTTGTAGCAAACTAATGATCATAAAAAAGGCATTGCTGAATAAAAATATCAGACCTTTACAAACGATTTGCAGAACAGGGGCAAATGTACTACCCTTTGATATCTGAATTATACAGCAGTTCAGACTGTCCAGATATCTAGGGTTCAGTACTGTCCTCTACTGACTTAAATAATGTACTACAACTATAGCTTCAAGTATAATAACCTACATTTGTAATTCTATGTCCACAGAGAAAAAATGTCCAAAAGAAAAACTCACTGAATACTGACGCACTATTATAAAATATGAGACACAAAGAAAATACATAAAATGTAAGTATTATGTTGTAACCCACTTTCTTTAAAGCTTGCAAATGTAGATGAGAATAAATGCTTTTGAACAAAAAGTCAACAAAAGGCATGAGAAAACCTTTATACACAAACAATTCTTTTCTCAATTAAACATTATTAATGACTCTATATATCTAACAGTATTTCATAAAATTGATTAAACAAAGAAATAGACATTAAAAAAAATACAAATTGTTATTTCAACGCTATGAAGCTGCTGGTATAATTATCATCAAGTCTTTATTTTTAGAACTATAATAGTCCACTTGTTTGCCTTCGCATGACACCAATTTTGGATCTTTGCTCAGGCTGTTCTTTCGGTTTCTCCGGCAATGCCGAATGATGGCAAAAGAGAACAGCAGGAGAGAGCTTGCGATCAGGGCGAATCCACTCAAAAAGAATGTTGCCGTGTAAGTCCCTGTGGTGTCAACCAACCAACCTAAACAAAAAATAAATAAAAAAAGAATCACATGATTACCTCACAGCTTTTTTAAAGTAACATTTATCCTACCAAGAAAATAACTGTTTTTAATATGGCGAATTGAACAGTTTGGTTGGTTAACATGTCTCTGTACATTAACAGTTTTCCACTTTTTGGGCTACTTTAATAGGGCACGTCATTACAAAGCAACAATTGTGGTTAATGTTTTTTAGATTTTAACCTATCAAAATAAAACAATTTGAGGCCTTTACCTCCAATGGGTGGGCTGACCAGATAGGGAAGAGCGTGGAGGAAGTACACAACCCCGAGAGCTGAAGAGAGGTATGTTGTCCCTACAACATCTGATGTTACCACAGGAATAAGGGCAACATAGGCTCCATCAAAGTACCCATAGAGCACAGAGAAGGGTACCAGCAAGACAAATGTGTGTAAAAGGGGGATAAAAAGACAACATAGTCCCTCCATTCCCACAGCAAACATGTAGCATATATTCCTGTACTTCTTTAGACACCTGGGAGAGATACAGAAAGGGTTAGTCAGTATGATCTGGGGCCAGTTGCATAAACATAGCCATTATGTTAAGACACTGTGTCAAGTTCTAGTATGACCCACTAGCAGTTAGTAAGGGGCAGTCAGTCTTAGTTTTAGGTATCAAATTAGGCTAATCTATGTTTTTATGTTACTGAACAGTCTTAAAGGAATTTTTTTGCAGTAAAACTTGTAAGACTAGTCTTAGAGATTTATGCAACCGTCCCCATAAGTAAACGATCAACATTCTGTTTGGTCTCCTTAAACCTGAGGGTGTTTTTGTTGCTTTTTGACCTCTTCAAATAACTCATCTGGCGAAAAACCATGACATGTACACCCTCTTTCTAAACTGACAGCTGGGTCAATGATGAATAAAGAAAAGGACAAATCTTTTAAAATCTAAAAAAAATTGTTTTTAGTTATTAGAAATGTACTATTCTTTTTACACCATTTAAAAAAGGCTTCAATTTAATGATTTCAAATGTCAAAAATGTCACCACATTTTCCTTATACATTGAATACATGTATACACATCTTAAACATGATTATTAAACTTGTAAAAGTTTTAAATATTTTTTTTAAAGATAATTTTTGTTTTTTACAAATATGTATTATTTAAAAAAATTAAACGTTAAACGTTTTTGGGAAGTCACAAAACATGACATTTTACAACCTGATATTTTAAGAGACTTATTTAAATAATCATGAGGGTCCGCAGGGGTCTTCTCTATGACATCATTTCCTGTTTTGTATTTATTTCTGCTTGTTGGTCGTACCACATGACTTTGATTAGGCAATTAAACGGTTTTCAAATATAAAAAAAGAAGTGAAGCTTTTTTGTTCATAAAAAAAATAAATAATTATAATTATAATAATAATAATACGGTTGTGCTAAACTACTAGGCTTATATACCCCCAATAATTTAATTAATCTTAGAATAGGTGTAATAATGTCACTGTATTGAGATCTGGACAAAAAAAATTGTGTCATGTAAGTGACACAGTTGCTTATTGGATAACAAAATCGGTTCTTAGAAAAAAACAGATACTTAGATCTGAAGAAAAGAAAAAACAAACATGTGTCTTAGTCAATAAATGACTAATGCAATATTAAAACAACATACCTCATGTCAGTGAGCCAGCCAAATGTGAGGTTGCCAACAATGTCAATGACACCTAGTATTGACATCAGGAACGCAGCATGCTGATGACCGACACCTACATCCAGCGCGTAGGGCACTAGGTACACAAATGGAAGACTGCACCCACTGGCCAGCAGCAGGAAGGAGCCTGACAACACCATGAAGTCAGGCATGAGCAGGAAGTGGTATTCTTGCATGGACTGAAGGCAGCGTTGTTTAACATTCACTTCTAATTTATCGCCTGCAGCATTCCCCGTTTGTACGCCATTTACCGCAGGCGACTTAATGCTATACCCACACTCTGAGTCCACTGGAAGAGGACAGGCCTCCTCTTCCTTTAGAATGATGGGCCGTAACAGAGCTCCACATACACACAGGTTAGACACAAAGCCCCCTAAAATGAGGAGGGCCCCACGCCATGAATAGTGTTCGATTAGCAGCTGCACTACAGGGGCCAGGATGAAGGTCCCGATGCCACTGCCAGACATGGCAATGCCATAGGCCAAAGCCTTCCTCTCACAGAAATAGATCCCGACCATGGCAATGGCTGGAGTATAGCAAAGGGCAAAGCCAAGCCCTAAAAAAAGAAGGATATAAAATAAAACCGTAAACATGTTGAACTTGCTACATACTGTACTAAGTGCCACGCATGGGTCTGTAGATCAGTGTTTTAGGGATCTTGGGGCTCTTACCAGTAACCACTCCCAGGGTAAGATAAAGATATTCCAGACTGGTGGCAAAGGAGCTGAGGACTAGTCCTATTGAGGCCAGGAATCCTCCTAGTATTACAGCTATGCGGCATGACAACTGATTCCCAATCAGGCTTCCGAGTGGAGCTATAAAAGTAATAATTTGTTACTTAAATGTTACTGTTGTGAATAAATGTTGTGCTCATACTGAACAATATGTTCGAAATAATAAATGTCATATTTAAATCATATTTACTGTAAGCCAGGTTTCCATCCACAGACACTACTTGGTAAACATTACTGTGTCATTCCGTGTCAATTCAAAAGGTCCCCGGCTAAAATTTTTGATTTTGATCCATTTTTGTCTGGTGAAAGAAATATATAATTTTCACCTGAGATTTGGAATAATAACAATTATTCGTTACATTTATAGAGCTTTTTCTGGGACCTCAAAATGCTTTACATGGAAGAGGGGAATTTCCTCATCCACCACCAATGTGCAGCATCCACCTGGATGATGCGACGGCAGCCGTATTGCGGCTGCTTAGCTTCAGTCTTGGGCTACAGGGTGATATGGCTGCTTGGTTTTGGTTGGAGCCAAATTACAGGGGTGTAAAAATGACTTTAGAAAGATGGCAGCATTATATTTTACACAGAGGTTGCTAGGTCTATTAGTAAAATCTGTTGACTTGTGACCGTTCCAACAGTGACCGTTCAAAAATGGCAAAAAGCACTTGTGTATTTTGCCTCAAGTTTGCATGCCTGTGACTCAAGAAGTATTAAAGACACATTAATATCCTTTTAGATTCTGGTTCTTTAAAAACTTTCCTTTTGGTAACTTCACTTTAAAGGCCCTCTGTGATTCAATCCCAGAGATATGGACATGTTAATGTGGCTCCATGAGTAAATTTGTAAATTGTACACATTTTCAGTGGTCAAAAACCAAACGTGGGTCAATTTGCATAAAGCTGATACTTTTTTCTATTAAAGAGGAATATCTAAAGAACAAATAATGATAAAATTAGAATTGTATCAATTTTTTTTCATCAGCTCAATTGCATAGAACATACCTGTCTGAGTGCCATAAATATTATTTTTCCAAAGTTGTCATGCCCGTAACTATAAAAGTATTAAAGATTTCTTAAGATCCTTATAGATTCTAATTCTTAATAAACTTTCCTTTTGAAATCTTCATTTTCAAGACCCTATATAGTTCAGTCCAATCAATATGGGGATCTCAAACCAATGTTCAAATTGTTGAATTTTACCCATTTTCAGTGATCGAAAACCAAATGTGGTTCACTTTGCACACAGCTGAAACTTATTGCATTTAAAGAGGAATGTCTGAAGAAAAAATAGTGTTTAAACTAGAAATTAATCTGGTTTCCCTCTACCAGAAGAATCGTTTAAAAAAAAAAGAATCAGCTGTGTGCAAAATGTCATGATTCCTGTCTTGTGTGGACCTTTATTGTTTCCTGTTTTGTGCCATGTTTTTGTAGTCCTTTGTAGTTTTTCCTCTTGATTAGTTCATGATTGTTCCCAGGTGTATCTTGTTTCCTCATTACTTAAGCTTGTCCCTGTGTATTTATAGCCCTTGTGTTCACTTGTTACTTGGTCAGTTGTTGTATGTGTAATGGTTGTCTCTGTGATCCCTCTGGTTTTGTTCCTCGAGTTCCAAGTTATCTGTTTTATGTGTTACTTTATTAAATAACCCTGTGTTTAGGTCCTCATCTTCGCCTGCTTTTCTCAGCTCTGTTACACAAAGTGACGCTAGGTTTTTGACCACTGAAAATGTGTACAATTTACTGATAGAGCCACATTAAGATCTTCATAACTCTGGGATTGAACCATCGAGTGCCTTTAAAATTAAGATACCAGAAGGAAAGTTTGTTAAGAACCAGAATCTAAAAGGATATTAAGATATCTTTAATACTTCTTGAGTTACAGGCATGCAAACCTGAGGCAAAAAATATAAGTGCTTTTTGCCATTTTTTAACTGTCACTGTTAGCATATAATGCAAAAAAGATGGTTAGAGTCAACAGATTTTATTAATAGACATACCAATCTCTGTGAAAAAAATATTAATAATGATGCTGCCATCTTTCTAAATAAATTTTTACCCTCCTGTAATTTGGCTCCAAATCTCAGGTGAAAATTGTCATTTTGATCCCCCTCTACAAAACAGCGGATTACTCCGTAAATATACATCCAGGACATTTAATATTTTGGTTTTCATCACTATTAATGCTTGTCTTTCTACAGAAAAAATATTGACAAAATCAAACATTTGAGCTGGGGAAGTTTCCGAAATTTGGTTGCATTGACACGGAATGACCCTACTTTTAAATTAATACTTTTGTTCAGCAAGGATGCATTAAATTGTTCAAAAGTAAAGAGACTTTTTCATACAAAAAATGCTGTTGGTTTGAACTTCTATTCATCAAAAAATTCTGAAAAAAGTATTATGGTTTCCACAAAAATATTAAGCACCACCACTGTTTTCGACATTGCTTATAATAAGACATGTTTCTTGACCACAAAAACAGCATATTAGAATGAATTCTGAAGGATCATGTGACAATGAATACTGGAGTAATTGCTACTGAAACCTCAAACCTTTGACCAGTAGTGTTTTTTTGAACAAATTTAGAGATATTACAAAATTCACTCAGATAGTTGGTCACTATTACCGCTATTATTAAGCTGCTCTCTCCTATTACATGACAACATACAGTATTACAACATTTGCAAACTTTATGCTTCCACAGACCTCTGACAAAAACAAATCAGCCTTGTGATAAAAGAGAACATGTCAGCCAAACATGAAATTGGAAAGCTTTATGTAATAACAGCATTTCTTACGTCTTTTGTTTACTAGTCAGCAGCCTTAAGAAGGCCTTTTCTTTGCAATGTAATTCTTAAGATTGCTGCACTGTCAACAGCAGACAGTGCCGGGTGTATAGGAAAGCAAACAGGCCTGTTTTTCTGGGTCAAGCTTGCGACACTGGCGTGTCCTCTCAAGATGTTCGCTGTGTGTTGCTGACTTCAAGAGAACGTTTTGAGCCTCCCACAGGCTGCAGGTCTTGCTTAGTTTCTTATGCAACAGTATTGTCTCAGATGTGCAAAAACTTTCTCACTGAGTTCTGCAGATGGAAACCCTATTTTAGACCGGCCAATGATGATTGTGATGCGCTAGTGTGTGATGATTTCAGTGTCAAGTATGACGTTTCCTTACCACACAGCATGGTTGTGCAGTCCACTAATGAATGAATCCATGCCGTCCCAGAGTAATCTCTTCCAAAGTGCATCTGAAACTCAACAAAGAATATAGAGATGCATCTGGAAAAGAGAAAAAGACAAAACAACTCTGATCAGACAGAACACAAACAAGTTTGTGGTCTTTAAAGGACCATATTGTGACACTTCAGACTAACAACACACTTTAAAGACCAGTGCCATTCACAGCCAACTACTATGAACAGCCGTGCAGATCGTGGGTGTCTGGATATGAAAGGCTGAGACGGGGTAATGAGGCACAAGCCTCTGCAGTGCCTGTTCAGCACCTGAACAAACAAAACTAGATCACCAGGCAGGTCACTCGGGTCAGAGCAGTCAGTGTGGTTATGACAGCCAGCAACTCTCACGTCTTCCGCCATTGAGACAGACGTGTCTGGCCATCGGCCATTAAAGAAGGAGATGTCCTTCAGGCAACCATTCCACAATTAGTGTGAAAACACCATTGGCTTAGCCAAGATGCAGACTCAAAGGGTAAAATCTTACTTTAGGACTTGAATAACACACACATACTTGAATGATAAGAGCTTTTTAACGGGTTGAGGGCGGAGAACAGAATATCCATAAGATAAAAAAGAGGTTAAAAAGGCACATTTACCATCTGAAAACCCCTGTCTGCACTTTAAGCTCAAAAAGAGTTTCATCATCTGGTAATCCTCGGGTTGATTATTACCACTTATCTCAGCAGGACTTAAGAAATGGTCAAAAGAATGCTTGTTTCAGAGGTGAGGTCGAATGAACTGTTTCGTTCTTGCCAGCCTGCTTGCAATTTCATCCTTGTAAATGTCATTTTATGCAGAGCTGTTCTTCAGGTTCTCTTGTTTCACACCTTTACATTCCAGATGATGTACCTGCACATTTAAATTTAATGATGAAATAATTACAGTGTTTAAACAGCATAGTTGGCAGAATGCATTCACCACCCCAGGGGTAATACTGCTAAAATGGAACAGGTTGTCTAAAGCAGTATGAAAGGAAAACTTTACCTCTCACCACTACTGTATATAGAAAAAAGTTCGATAGTAGCAACTAATGACACTTACAACAGCATATTACAAAATAAACACACAAATGTGTAACTGTCAAAGCAGTAAAAACCACTGTGTTATCTATATCCAAGTGCGAACGCTTGAAAGTTGTTTACAAGTCAGTCAAATGTAACCTGACCCTGAAGGCTGTAGCAGAAACACCAGATAGTGCTTGTCACTTTGTGAACCAATGACTCATTCTAGGTAATTCTCAGTGTGAACTAAATATAGCGTTCTGTTGTGCCACTTGTACTGTAATATACAAGAGTATGTACTATTTGACAGGTTAAACCCATTTGAGGAACAAATCCAGACATTTTTAAGGACAGAAGGTTCCCAAGACTGTTTGTTCTTATTGTATGTTTACTTTATATTTGCATTATTATTATTATTATTATTATTATTAAGATTTAAATTCAATAGAAATTTTTGGTCACTAAAAAAAGAAAGTTTAAGAGCGAAAATATTCTTCAGCTATTCACTTTTATTAAGAAACCGGGCAGGTTAAAACCTGTGGTTTAATTATAGCTGAAAACAAAACACCTATCCCTATATCAAGATGTTCTAGTATACTCAAAAAAAAAAAAAAAAAACCTTACCTCGTAACAGCTCTTGTGCAAACAGTTACCACAAAGCAGCCAGCCACGATCATCCATCCCCACCCTCCATCCGGAGGAAGGACCCCACCTTTCTTCCTTTCCTGAGCCATGGAGTCTGTCCTTCCCACCGCTTTTATTTCCTTCAAACTCCAAAACTCCCAATCCCTAACACACGCTGCACCTCTCTGCCGCCACACTCGCTGGTCATGGAATTCCTTCTGCAGATGTGAGGCCCGGTCAGTGAGTCCGCTGAGCGCAAGATGACACACACAGCAAAACAGGCAGGAATAAGTAACAAGCTCAGCTAAAATGATTAACAGGCATGATGTGTGATGCACGTCTTCTGTAAATACGCAGAAAATGTGACATCTTTCAGGTTTGGGGCTGCTTTTTGGTCTTGATTCACTGAGAGAGGTGAAATGTTGCATGACTGCATGATGGGACATGTTTCTGAGCCCATTCTAACTGATGGGGTGCCATATTAATTTGAGACCTTGCAGTTTTGGAAAATTGTATGCAAACTAGAGCCATTAAGACTAAGAGCTAAAAACAATCAAATGAGGTCATGTGCAATGTGCTTTGTCGTACACAATGTACAATGTCAGGATAAGATGATTCCAGTTGTTTTCCCTTATTATGCAACTGAACTTTTGAAGTTTTTGAGTCTTCTAGTCTAGATATCAGCCGACTGTGGGAACAGTCCCAATTCCACATTGTTTCACTGCAACATGAAAAACATACGTCAGCTCAATAGATTTCTTTGAAATTAGGCTTGTCAAATTGTGACAACTGATGACTTCTGGGCTTATGTACTCCTCTACCTCACTTCAAAGTATGCCTTGTCAGTATTTAGCAAATTATATGTGTCTAATTTAGTCTCAAATGTGATCTTTAACATGCAAATCCAGTCACATGCTAGGTGCAAAGAACCACATTGTTGGATTTAAAAGTGGTTCCCTTCAGAAGTTGTATACAAGAGAGGTGGAAAAAAACAACCAAGATAGGGAGTCACTGGAGAGCATTTTATTTTTTGTTTTGTTTTTTAAATTTGCATTCATTTTATTATTAGGCTATATATAATTTCATTTAATTTCACACCTGCAAGGTTTAAAGAACATTTGTTGTGCATTTGCCTAATTATCAAATAGGTTAAACCTTAGAGAGTTTAGTGTGAGAGCTTTTTTTTTTTTTTTTTTATCTAAAAGTAATTGCAAATACATTACATCTGGCACACAACATATTATTACTATTTTTTAGAGGTTTATTCTTGACATTTGTTAACATTTAGCTAAATGATTGTATGTATTTAAAAGAATACAACAAATGTTAAATAACTTATTATTATTAGGCCGAATAATAATAAAAATAATAATTTTCCAAACATCTGGTTTCAACACGAGAATAATGTTGCAGTTGTGAACTTATATTCAGCTGTTCAAAGAAAAACTAAATATGAAACTTTTCATCAATTTTCTTTTTTAATTATTATTATTAATAAATAATAATAGCACAAATGAAAGAAAACTGATAAAAGTTTCATATTTTGTTTTTCTTTGAACAGCTGAACATAAGTTCACAACTGCAACATTATTCGCGTGTTGAAACCAGATGTTTGGAAAAACGTCTTAAATGGGAAAATTGAGGCACTTACCATTTGATAAAACAACCGCAGACACGGTCCAAACGGTCCCCATTCAACTCTTCTGCAATCACATGAACTGGTCCTGACGTCTGAAATTCTTCTGAACATTAATTGAATTGAGTTGGTGCTTCATGTTCATCATCATCCTGCGGCTTTCCACCAATGAACAAGTTTGCAGGCAGCTGCGGGAACGTCACGGCCACGGTACTTGAACGTGTTTCAGCGTGCGAGCTGTTAACCTACTTACCTCAGTTTCCACTCCCCCTTACACGTGAAAAGAAAATTATGCAAGTATTCATGGCAGGGTCTCGTGAGGATTTCCTACTCTCACTTGAAATACGGGGAGTTTGGGAGTTCCCCCTACTGGTTGTGGAGGAACAATGCCACTGTTTACAAACATGCTCAAATAAGCTACTAGGCCAAAACAAGATTTGGTAAATCTACCAAAACAAGATTTACCAGTGATCTTGTTTTGATTACTGTCAAATAAATTATTCAATAGACACATACAAATAAGTGCATTCATCATCGATTCGCAGGTGATAAATAAAAAGTTACCATAAAATTAAAATGGGCAATTCTTATATTTTTATGGTAAACTCCACTTTTCATTTCAAATGATTTATCCTTGCACGTTATTACTTTTTCTTTAATCAAGCTGCGGCTGAATGTAACCGATTGGCGAAGAGTTGCCGGTTGCAGGCGGGGACGAGCTGAAAACGGAGACGTGCAGTCACTTTATGGTTCCTAGTGACACGCTGTTTTATCACATCTAAAGTGAATAAATGCACATTTTCATTCTACTTCAAACAGTCTGTTTGTACATGAATAAAGTGCCTATGCCTATACTATTTAAATACCAATGAAGTGGGGTCCGTTTTTATCAGTTTTATTTTAACAAACATGACACAATATAACATCGCGACTACATGAAAAGAGCTTTTACTGTTATAAAAATGCTGATTTGTGAGCATCAGTGGAACTGAAGTTGTCTTGTCAGAATAATCAGAAAACACACTTGATCATTTAATTGTCATGCGGTGAATCCGGCCAATCATGGAACAGCTGTGTCATCACCAGTAGGGGTGGGCGATACTGCAAAATTCTGTATCGATCCGATACCAAGTAAATACAGGGCAAGTATCGCCGATATCGATACCGATACCAATACTGTTTTCATTTTAAAGCATGCACTTGAACTTAAATGTATTCCTGTGCTAGAGCAGTGTCATGATTTATGAGGTGAATACATCATTAATATGCTAAATCTGAATACGTTTTCATGACCACTAAATATTTTCTGATTTGTGCTCTCAACTCGCCTGTAATTAGTCAGTGACTTTTTCCAAACTACCCTAATTATAGTAAATGCACTATTGTACACTAGCCTACTGTTCAAAATTGTGGGGGCTGTAAGATTTTTTATTCTCTTCTGCATTTATTTGATATAAAATACAGTAAAAACTGTAATATTGTTACAATTTAACATAGGCTATCTGTTTTGTCATAGTAATTTATTCCTGTTATCAAAGCTGAATTTTCAGCATCATTACTCCAGTCTTCATTATCTTTCATGATGAGAATTAATTTTAATATGCTGATTTGCTGCTCAAGAAACATTTCAATGTTGAAAACAATTTCGTATTTTTGAGGAAACCATGATATAATTTTAGCTGAATTATTTAATGAACAAAGTTGAAAGAACAGCATTTATATGAAATAGATTTTTTTAACAGTGTAAAACCCTTGACTGTCACTTTTGATCAATTTAATGCATCGATCTTTGTTGAATAAAAATATAAATTTCATTAAAAAAAATCTTACTGATGTCAACAATTTGAACCATTATGTACACATTTAGTTTGTTTATTGCAAAATAACTCCCAATTGTTTATCTGTCATCTAAGCAAGACTTCGTTTCCCAAACGCACTGTGGGCCTTGAGCTCAGCAAAGCACCAGCATCGGACGCTCTCTGTGATTGATTATTTTCGTCTTGTATCCAGATGACTAGGAGAAATAGTCTTACACAATTATTCGCTTATTTTTCCACTTACAAGTTTATTTTATTTAATTGCGTGCGTGCGTACATAATAAAAATTACTGGTAAAAAAAAAACACACATTTGGATCGATATTTTTATGTAAGGATCGATCCTTTTCGATACCACATCAGTATCGAAAGTATCGATTCTTCAGGATCGATCCGCCCACCCCTAATCACCAGAGCTTGTGCAGCTGCTCTTTAGAAACTGCGCTGGCTGAGTCAGCCATCTGCTCTCGAATACTTTGATGCCATTCGTCACAGTGACGTAGCGCTGCTGCCTCAAGTCGAACAAAATTGTCCGACTGGCGCAAAGACGGTCATGTGGCCATCATCAGCCACATGAGATTGCAGCAGTAGCACCATCCGATGATCTAATCACAGGGCTCTCAAGTTTTGAAGACAGGCAAGAGTGACATCCACCCCCCCCCCCCCCCCCCCCCTCTTTTTGTTTTTGGGGGCCAAAGGGGGGCGGGATGGACGGGTCGCGGGAATGGGGGTTTCATTAATAATATTTTTATTAGTGTTTTTGTTGTTGTTATTAATAATTGCTGAATACAAATTTGAATGTTAACACTGCGTGACAAAAGACAAAAGCGTGACAAAAGGGCGTGACAAAAGACCAAAATGAGTGACTGTCACTCTCAATGCGTGACACTTGAGAGCCCTGTAATCAATTCCCTATGGACAAAATTAAGTCCCTGCCTTCTTGTTCAAGTCTAGAAGCCATTTCACGGTCATATAGGCCCTGTCCCAAATGACACATGCACTTTGGTCTTGTGGACTTACAATGGCTGCCACGTGCGTGTGTCCGTTAAGTCCATGAAACCGGGTCCCATTTGTCATTTTAGGTTTCAGAAGGGTGCTCGCGAGCACCCCCATTGCGGTCAATATGCACACTTTTGCCAAGCACACACTGATGTGAGCTCTGCAGCAGACTTCTTCCTGACAGTCAAAGTGGCGTTATGTCACAAAAGTGCAGACCCAGAGGAAGACCGCAAGTGTTTAGGGTGCCATTTGGGACAGGGCCTTATGCACAGTGGTGCAGGTATGACGTCACTTTGTAGGCCAATCAGCAGTTGGCATCACACTGGTTCCCTTAGGCTTTTGGATTATCGTTAAAAACCAGCAGCTCTGTGATCAACAAACGTTTATGATACCATTTTGTCCATCAAGGTAATTATTACAAGATTTACAACAAAATTGTATGCATTTTGAAGCCTAAGTACAGTTGCCAGAAGTAAAAAGCTAAAGGTAGGCTATAAAACAAACCACACCACGGCCCCACGAATTCAACGTGCACCATCACTATGCTTCGGACAGCTTTTTCAGAATTTCCTGGAACGTGTGAGTTAGAACAGTTTATAAGAGCACAATAAGCATAACAAGGCTGTAAAAGTGGACTGAGTTTATCTGCACGGCGAGGTGACGTTTAGTCTCCTCGACAGCCTCTTAGTCCCATTTAGCCACTTGTTTGCAACCGCCTTTTTCAAGACACCTTACAGCTTAAAAAAATCATGAGTGGGGTAATACTGATGTATTTTATGTCGCAGAATAAAACGTCTGTGTTCACTGCAGACCTTATTTCAGGCATTTAAGCAAAATACCATAAAAAAAAAACATTAAAATCCCATTAAAGCTTTTCCATGGAAACAGAGAATAGTAGACAATATCAGACAGCTGATTCCCTGGCTGACCAATCAGAAATAAAGGGATTAATCCACCCAAAAATTTTAAAATTTTGTGTTTGCACTTCGACTGTTATGTGGTATCTGTCATCATGTTGTATTAGTTTATATCTCATTAAGTTGAGCACTGTTGGTTTGCTCTAAACCTGCAACAAATTCCTTGTAAGCTCAAACTGATTCTGATGCATGTTTGTGAATATCCTGTAAACTGGTGTAAGGTTTGATATTTGGATTAAATGAAAGAAAATGAATGAAAAGCCATTAGAGTAAACCATTTTCCACAATTAACACATTTATTAGATATTTACAAAATAGTTTATTGACAAATGAAGTTAGCTTTTCACATGATACAACTCAAAACCAATATAAAAATCTCTTAGTGACATGAAGTATTGTGATCAGTTCATTCCTTACGAGGCGCAAGACAATTAGGGGTCCCTATCAACATCAAATGTTATATCATAAGAAATACACTTAAAATGTGTGTAGTGATTCTGTTTGAGATTTATATGTGCGCTGAAACTGAAGTTAAAATCATTTTTAATATAGAATTATACATACTCATTCAGATCACATACATCAGACAAGTTTGTCAGGAGATTGAGGTCATTGATGAGGGTTATTAGCATGAAATATTAACATCTAATTATCTAAAATGATACGATTTATAAATACACAATTTAGCTCTAGAAAAAGCTTATAATTCAGCTGTAATGGCGACTCAGCATTTACAATTTAGAACATGCTTTCTGAAAACTGGGCATTGAAGATGTACAGTTTGGGAGAGACAGAATATATTTATGAAAGGGCAGAAAGGTTTTGTACAATTTAACATACAGAGCAAGGAATGAACATGCATTGACATTAGATCTGGTTTACGAGAACAAAACCAGATAAAAAGGCAATTTGACTACATTGGATGGAGAGATCCATCCAAGTGCCTTAGGAAATGTCCCCCTAGTTGAGAAATCGCTTACATGCTTTACATTGCTCAAGTAAAAATACAAAGTACCGACACATGCATTCACCCCCCGACCACCCTCCCTCCACCCAAAAGAAATTAAAAACACCTCAAATATACTGTTAAGGATTGATGTATACAGTGACATCTGGATTTAGTATTTGCGACGACACAGAGATAAAGCCTAGTCTCCATCAGTAAAAGGCACCCCATAACACTTGGAAGTTACTTTTGTGGCTCAGAGAGATGTTGGGGTGCCATTGTGCATAATCCAGACATCCAAAGACAAAATGGCACCCCACTGCATAAGGCAATTCTAAGGACTGAGCAGAGGAAGTAAAGCATGATCAACAGATAGAAGGAAAAGATATAGAGGCAGTGCACGTAATGTGCTACAGATGTTGCCACAAGCAGATAGAAGACACTTTAATGTCAGCACAGGTCTGTTGTTGAACATGTAGTAGGTTCAGTACATGCACAATAGGTGAATATTTTTTTTTACAGTCAATCCTCCAATAAAAAATGCATTATGAAATTATTCTTAATGTACATTTTACTTCCTCTAAGAAGTTTTGGTCTTGCATTCATGATGATCAGCAAAGAAACCCTGCAAATTACAAGCACGAAAACTGCTTTTTTTATCAGTGCTGTGAAAAATAAAGGATTCAATGTCTCGACTACATATTTACACTGCTGAAGCCAAATGAGAAAATGCTAATTGGTAGAAAAATAATTGCTGTCATACTGTTCCCTCAAAGTGAGGGAAAGACAATATATTTTTCTCTTGGAAGTGCTTATGTTTCTGATCATACACATTTAGACAGATTATAATGACTGCAATATCTATTTTGGAATTTATGATTCCAGCTTTAGGAGCATGTATTTAACATACTTCTGGTTCTGAACAACACTTTTTACAGTTCAGTCAGGCCCAGCTGTACAGTATTAATACAGAGAGTCAAAAGGTGTTTATGCATAAAGTTAGAGATGCTCATGTTGATACATGAGGAAAAAAAGGCAAAATATTTCATTAATAGACAACGTTTAAGCTGAAAATGTTTCAAGGATGAAGGCATTGCGAGGAGGTTTGACAGTAAATATAAGTCTTGGTTAGCAGTCTCTAATGAAACTTGCATAATGGCATGAATATGACAAGAGATGGTTTGTGCAAATGTTAAATTAAATAAAAAAACAAAACATTATATACTACAGTGTATATACACAGGGTAAACTGTTAACACATTCAGATCAGAGAAATTTTGGCATTAGGGACTGTAAAACCAAATAAAATTCATCACGATAAGAAAGGACTTACTGAATGTAGTGAACTATGAGAATTCTCCATCTGATGAAGATACTGTGTTTTCCAGTCAATATTGACAATTTGGTCCCAACACAATCAGTGTCAGCTCAGGTGCATATGTTCACTGTTCATTAGACAGACCAGTTAAAAGGAGGTAAAGATATCTTAGAATCTACAGCTACTCATGTCAACAATCCACTAATCGTGCAAGGCCCAATGAAGATAAAACAGGTCTACCTGACGATTTTTTGCTAATTCTGTAAGTAATTGAAAAAGTACCGAAATTCAATTGTCATTTGCTGTATTAAAAAACTTGGACTCACG
The DNA here is from genome assembly GCA_031834385.1 of Semotilus atromaculatus. Classification (NCBI taxonomy): domain Eukaryota; kingdom Metazoa; phylum Chordata; class Actinopteri; order Cypriniformes; family Leuciscidae; genus Semotilus; species Semotilus atromaculatus. The sequence continues at coordinate 3,963,093 of JAULUF010000012.1, read as the reverse complement.
CTTTAGTGTCCAAAATGATTCTACGCTTAATAATACAACTTAGCATTTTTAATGTAATACAGATATGATGAATGCTCATGTGTGACTAGAACAGGGGGAGAAAAGGCCCATGTAAATCACTCTTAAGGACAGTCAATTAATGATACATCTGATTTGCAGTTCAAAGCATGATTTGGTTAGAGGGGAAGGTTGTTTTTTTATAATGTCCCACTAATAAACATAACACTCACCTCCAAACCCTTTTCATATGTTACAATTTTTTTTCATAAAGCTCACAAACTGGGTGTAGAGGGATTATACAGGCATTATAATTAGTGTCCTAAATCATCATCCAATCAAAATATCAATACACGCAAAGCCAAAGCTGTGCTGGATTTATAGAAGCGGAAATGAGGCACACTTAACAAGTTAAGTGCGTTCACACACTGAAATTGTCACCTGCTTCTGTAACAAGCATTGACGGCCCAACCAGCATAAGACGGATGATTTGAAGGGAAACTTGATCATATTATTAAATGGCTTTTCCTTATTAGGGGATGGGGCTTTCCTGAAATCTTACAGCAGCTTCTGGTTTGAAGGTTGGGGTTTCTTCAGTGTCTCAGGAGTCTTCAGTCATCTTCAGTAGCTCTAGGAAGGCACCAACAGCTCCAAAATATCCCTGTGGAACAGAGGCAGAGCATTCTATTATATTTCCATACATGCTCATTTCATATACTGTGGTATCTGTTAAGTCAAGTCAAGTCAAGTATATTTATATAGCGCTTTTCACAATGCAGATTGTATCAAAGCAGCTTCACAGTATCAATCAAAACAACAATGTTCGACCTCCACGTTTGGTAGAGCTGATCAATGGTATTAATGATTGGTTAATTAATTTGAATATCCCCAACTGAGCAAGCCAAAGGCAACAGTGGCAAGGATCTATGATCTATTAAGGCCTATGATCAATTGAGGGCTGATATTTTGACATGCTGTATATAAAGTACATTCAAACATCTGGGGACAGTAATTTTGTTTGGACATTAATAGTTTAATTCAGCAAGGATACATTGAATTGATGAAAAGTGACAGTAAAGCGTCAGCAGTTTCATCACAACTTTGTTCCTTTTTAGAAAGAAATAATATCTGCGAGGATTTTCAGTCCGGATTTAGACCGTACCATAGTACTGAGACTGCTCTCATTAAAGTCACAAATGATTTGCTCTTATCATCCGATCGTGGTTGTATCTCTCTATTAGTGTTACTTGATCTTAGTGCTGCATTTGATACTATCGACCACAACATTCTTTTAAATAGACTAGAAAACTATGTTGGCATTAGTGGAATTGCACTAGCATGGTTTAAATCATACTTATCTGACCGTTTTCAGTTTGTAGCAGTAAATGAAGAGATGTCTTATCGATCACAAGTTCAGTATGGCGTACCACAAGGCTCAGTACTAGGACCGCTGCTGTTCACTCTGTACATGCTACCATTAGGATATATCATTAGGAAATATGGAATTAGCTTCCACTGTTATGCAGATGATACTCAGCTGTATATTTCTTCAAAACCTAACGAAACTTACCAATTCTCAAAATTAACGGAATGCATAGCTGATATAAAAAATTGGATGACCAGTAATTTCCTATTACTAAATTCTGAAAAAACAGAGATTCTAATCATTGGACAAAAAACTGCCACACGTAATAACCCAGAATACTGTCTAACAATCGATGGCTGCTCTGTTAAGTCTTCGTCGTCAGTTAGGAACCTGGGTGTGCTCTTTGATACCAATCTTTCATTTGAAAGTCACGTGTCTAGTATCTGTAAAACCGCATTTTTCCATCTTAAAAATATATCTAAATTACGTCATATGCTCTCACTGACAAATGCGGAACAATTAGTTCATGCATTCATGACATCAAGGCTAGATTATTGTAATGCTCTACTGGGTGGTTGCCCTGCACGCTTAATAAACAAACTACAGCTAGTTCAAAACGCAGCCGCTAGAGTTCTTACCAGAACCAGGAAGTATGACCATATTAGCCCGGTTCTGTCAACACTGCATTGGCTGCCTATTAAACATCGTATACATTTTAAAATATTGCTGATTACTTACAAAGCACTAAATGGTTTAGCTCCCCAGTACTTGAGCGAGCTCTTAACGCATTATAGTCCTTCACGTCTATTGCGATCTCAAAATTCTGGCCAGTTGATAATACCTAGAATATCAAAATCGACTGCTGGCGGTAGATCCTTTTCCTATTTAGGACCAAAACTTTGGAACAATCTTCCTAACACAGTCCGGGAAGCAGATACAGTCTGTCAGTTTAAATCTAGACTAAAAACACATCTCTTTGGCTTAGCATACACATAACACATTATAGATTTCTATAATTCAATGTTAGGCTGCATAGTTTAGATCAGCCGGAACCGGGAACACTTCCCATAATTCCTGATGTACTTTGTACATCATAAGAAGGATGGCGTCTACGCTAATATTAGTCTCTCTGCTTATCCCGAGGTTTACCGCGAACCGCCGGATCCAGGCCATATCCAGATCTGAGGAAGGACCATCACATGGACACGACGACAACGCATCCCTGATGAGCCGGCCCCATCAACACTGTGAAGGCCCATGGACACCTCAACACACTCATCTCCTCACCGGCCGGATGACCCAACCCAACCAGATGAACTGGATAAATATCGTGAAAGTTCTGATCACATCTGACTCCTGACATTATGCTGCCTAACTCATAATCATACACTGTTCGTTCATTGGCCAAAGGAGGACTGGCCCCCTGACTGAGCCTGGGTTCTCCCAAGGTTTTTTTCTCCATTCTGTCACCTGATGGAGTTTTGGTTCCTTGCCACTGTTGCCTTTTTCGCCTCTCTTCGCTTTTGTCGCCATTGGCTTTTGGCTTGCTTAGTTGGGGACATTTAACATTTAATTTTGAATTTAACAATACTATTACAACATTGTTTTCCTGTTATCTCTGTAAAGCTGCTTTGAAACAATTTGTATTGTAAAAAGCGCTATATAAATAAAGGTGACTTGACTTGACTTGACTAAAGACATTTATAATGTTACTAAGGATTTCTATTTGAGAATCCTGAATAAAGGTATCATGGTTTCTACAAAAATAAAAATCAACATTTATAATAATAAGAAAAGCTTCTTGAGCACCAAATTAGCATATTAGAAGTTTTTTTCTGAAGGATCATGTGAGACAATTTAGGTTTGATCAATTTCATCTCAACAATAAATTACAACTTAAAATGTTTTTTTTTTATTGTAATAACATTTCACAATATTACAGTTTTACTGTACTTTTAATCAAATAAGTGCAGCCTTTGTTAGCATAAGATAATATATTAAAAACATTCTAAATATACATTTAAATGATAGTGTATATAAAATATAGAATTTAATAATATCTTATGAGACGTATACAACCTAACTGAACCTAAATGGGTTATTTTACATAATATTTTCTCAAAGTGCACAATATTTGACAGCAGAAATCAACATTATCCATTGATCGGAGTGTGGGTAGATTTTGGATCTTTTGGACACAAGGGGGAGCTAAAAGTCCAGTTAATCAGCAAAGCAGTCGTGCAGTGACAAGCACAGACTATTGCAGGGGAGGAAAGACAGGTAAGTTCATATATTCAAATTAACCTTTATTATATACCTATATATAACTTATGATGGCTACTCATCTGTAGTTGTTCATTTTCATCTTAATCCCTACAATTAAAATACTCACATTCATCTTCAGTAACATTTCACTGTTATTTACTATCTTTTCTGGTCTCATTTTCTTCACCTGTACCTATATCTGTATAACAGGACTGAACAGGACTGAAATGTACAATGTGAAAAAACTAGAACTCTTGTTATAATCAATGAATCTGCCAACATGTTATTAAAGATGTTGGAGTAAATACATTGAAATTAACTTCTACGTGAGGAGTTGTGGAATATTCACCAAATTTTTATATTTCAATATTTTTGTCCGGTCTTTAAAGACTTTGAAATGTGTATGAAAATTAACTAAAAGCTACAAAACACTTGTGGGGTGTTTCTAAGCACCTAATTTTAATTTATAATCTTTTAATGTCTCCACTATAAATAAACTCATGTGTATTAAAACATTGTTAATAATATGTGTGTGCTTATTGGCTGATTCCAAGAGTTATAAAATGCCATATACTTGCTTGGCTGATACATTGATTGAACACTATGGAGAATGTTATGGTAAATCTTTATTAATGCAACAAATTTTAGCATTGACAGGGAATTAAAATGATTAAAAATGAAAAATAAAATAAAGTGTCTTACTTCATGTTCTAAGAAAAGGGCTTTCAGTTGACTGTTAGACCAGAAGTCCATGGCATAAGCTAGCAGCTTAGTTGATACAGTGTTGATCCGAAGGAAATTCCCAACAAAAACCACTTTATCGATATTCTGGAGGATATATAACACAAAAACAGACAGTCAGAATAAACAGTGTTACTGTTCCAAATTTGAGAGAGAAAACAGGAAATATCCACATTATACATGTTGACTTTTACACCAGAATATTTTAGAAAAAAAGAAAAAAGTGTATCCATCTTGTGGCTGTTCCGTGTGCTGTGATAGCCCTGTACAATGCTGCTTGATCTCCATGCCACAAGACAACACTGTAAAGAAGCTCAGAGCACACAGAGTTCAGGCCCATCTTTAGTACCACAGACTTGGTCTTGATATTGTTTGTATCATGGGGTAATGCCCATAGAATTAAACTTATGCATTTTTAATCAAACAAAATCAATCAATGTGACTGGAAGCCTGGAAATATGGATAGAAACAGTTCTTAAACATGGTAAGTGAGCTTTTGCATTAAGAGAAAATGTTTTCAAACCTCGTTCACTGCACACATGCGGGCGATGGAGCCGATGTTGTTTGTGATGGTGACAAGAGTGGCTCTGGCTAGGTCCTCTTTACTTATACTATCACGTTTTTCCTTGCTCATCATATGACCAAAACTAACAAATTAAAGAAAAAAAGAAAAAGAAAAAAGTGTAAAGATTTTTTTTCAAATCACAAATATCGTAATTTTTTACATGTGAATGCTGGCAAATCTGTCTGTACCTGGATGCAACGGCAGAACCCTGGAGACCGAAGCGTTCATAATCGCCACCGTAAATGTCCTTCACAAGTTTGTCCACATTTGTGCTGTCCCCTTTAGCTGCCATCTCTAAGGCTTCCTCAAATGTATCACAGCCGGTCAGCAAGCAACACAGGCCTAGAAACGTACCACCTCCTAAACTGAATCACAACCAATGAAGCAAATGAATGTCAGAGTATTTAAAGACTGATGCATTGCTTTAAGTAGGTTCGTTAGATATCTTGTTTTTACAACAAATGTAACAATTTTCATTACAAAATAACATCCACAACAACAAAATCATCATGTATCATTTTAACATCAATAATTCATTTTTCATTCATCATTTTTACTTTACAGTTAAAGGAATAGTTCACTTAAAAAATTAAAATTGTCATCATTGACTCACTCTCAAGTTGTTTCAAACCTGTATGAGTTTCTTTCTTCTGCTGAACACAAAAGAAGATATTTTGAATGTTGTTAACCAAACAGGTGATAGACCCCATTGACATCCATAGTATTTTTTCCTACTGTACTATGGAAGTCAATGGGGTCCATCAACTGTCTGGTTACAGATCTTCTTCAAAATATCTCCCTTTGTGTTTAGCAGAAGAAAGAAACTCATACAGGTTTGAAACAACTTGAAGGTGAGTTAATGATGGCATTAAAGATATTTGTTGTAAATAAAAGCTGCACTAAGGAACTTTAGCCTCTTTTTCGCCATATGTGGTAAAAACATAAAATGGCAAGTTTTATTTTTGATGTTGTTGTTGTTCATTTGATCCTGTGGCCATGAATTTAGAATTTGTTCCCACAACTTATTAATCCATGTCTGCAATTTCTAAATTCTTTCTTTTGTTTTAGTTAAATTGTTAACATGATTTAAATAAAACAATGGAAACAACATGGCCATGCTTTAAAGAGATATTTCACCCAAAACTGAAAATTCCATCAACATTTACTCGCCCTCATGTCTTTCCAAACCCGCAAGACTTTCGTTCATCTTGAGGTTAATTCTCGTGTGTTATGGAGGTTAATTATCGTGTGTTACGCAGCACGCTTGTGCTTCCACAAGAACCAATGAAGTTTGTTCCTGCACGTCATGCAAGTACGGTTGAGCTTCTGTTTATGTTCGCCGATCAATGTTTATGTGTGAATAAAAGCCTAAATTCAATCAGTTCAACATATGTGTGGTATGTGATCGTCAAAGTGATCGTGATCACGTCAAAGTGATCGCGTCTCTTCATAAAATTTGGACTAAACCACTCAATTCATATGAATCTTTGTGTTCCAAAGATGAACGAAAGTCTTTTGGACTAAAGCGCTAAACTCATTTGGATTAGTTTTACGATCTGTTTATGAACTTTTTGAAGCGTCAATGTGGTAGTTGCGTAGCTGTCAATGGAGGGACGGAAATCTCTCAGATTTCATTTAAAATATCTTCATTTGTGTTCAGTAGATGAATGAAAGTCTTACAGGTTTGGAACGACATGAGGGTGATTATTTTGGGTGAATAACCCTTTAACTAAAATGACAAAACAAATGAACAAGTCAAAATAATGTCTCCGTACTTTGGCAATGCACTTCTGTGGGAATAAATATGATGGTTTGAGGTTTATCTATGGTTCTGAAATAACATATCTGATAAAAATGTCATCAAGTCAGGAAGTAAAATATCAGATCTTCTTTTCTTACGTATGCAAGTCACGTATACAAGCAAGGACAAGTGACATTAAACCTGAAATGAACATGTTTGCTTAGCTATAAGAAAAAGATGATGCAGGAATTCACCTAGTGCCCGTGACCCGCTTGTAATCATCCTTAGAGTAGACGGCCAGGATGCTAACCCCCGAGCCAATGTTTACCAGCAACATAGGGAAGGGGTTCTCCAGGCTAAATGGCCTCTTGACACAGTTTTCAGGGTCAGAGGCATTTTGGAAAAAATAACACTCTGGATGCCCATTGAACCCGACTGAGTCAACATACAGCAGACCATGAATTAGACAGTCCAGTTCATCCAGCTTCTGCAGCTCCAAACTAGCCACCTGTGGGAACAAACAAATACACAATCATAAATGTGAAAGGGCATATCCGATATTAGCAAATTTTTGTTTTTTTAGCAATAACAGTAATAGGATAAGTGGCAGAAAGATAACCACCAGTCATTGTCATCAAAACAACACTAGCCTGGCACAGATCAACATATTATTTGCATTCAATCTTTTGCGAATATTATAAAATCCATTTTTATGTTGCCATTCCTCCGTGGATCATTTACCGTTCTGAAGTCTTCCTCAAACTTGTATGCGCCCCCACCCGTGGCGCACAGCGTGGTGTGCAGGCTGGAGAAGTTCTTGTCTTGGCCCATTTGAATGAAGCGGTGCATGTCTTGAGTGGGGAACCGAATGAAGTGCAGGTTGCCTTTGCGGCCACACATGGTGAGATTCTTCAACTCCAGGTGAACGTCACGGATACCCGTGTTTCCATAGGCCACGTTGGAGGTCAGGTAGCGGCGGATGCTCTTCAGGCTCTCCACTTCCTCTTGTTCTTCTTCAGCAGCGATGTCCTTGGGCTCAAAGTAAACCAGCTTTACCAGGGTGCCTCCAATATCCATTCCAAACCATGGAAAGGCTGAAACAAAAAAAAACTTTTAGAAAGGGAAATTTCAATATTCTTTCCAAACAGCATAACCTGAATATGTATGTGTGGTATCAATTGGTGTGAAATGGGACTCAAAAAAGTGATGTTGGATTATTGGCAATACTTGAATAATTTTTTCAATGTTTCTACAATTTTAGTTTAATAAGTATATTAATGATACTGTCTGATTGCAAATTACTATGACTACTTTGGCAGAGGGTCAGAAATAGTATTTTGGTCTATTCACACTGTGGCTTGTGGGGCCATTTGTTGCCATGGTAACAGCAGTTTCAAAGAGATTGCCTAGCTATTCAGAGAAACATCCTGTCTTTAAAATAAAAGTTACACATCTCACACAATCTTTCCAGCATAAAAGTATATCTTTAAAAAAAAAACTTTTTAGACTTACCTTACTTATATAACCACAGTATGTCATTTAGTAACCTTAGTGAATCAGTGAAATGTTTTTTTTTTGTTGTTTGTTTGAGAGAAAGCAGTCATTGATTAGTTGAGGCAGTCTGTGTTTAGATCAGTGATAATAATGTAGCTGGCAGACGTACATGTGGGTGAAAGGTGTGTGTACTCCTTGTCTCAGAGAGCAAAGTACTCAAAAGTCACCAAGAACACAGTGACATTACAGCAGACAGTGCACAAAAAGTGAGGTTACAGCAGTTTACTGTAAACATATTTTAAACCAATATTGAATATCAACAACGCATAACTAAATACTTATACTAGCTATGGATGCTTACTGTTACTGCAACTACTTGATTAGTAGGTTTGACAGTAAACTTAAAAAATATGCAAAAATGGAATCATAAAAGTTTTTTTTATATATTTGTACTGTCGTGTACTGATTTCATTGATTAAATATTATGCAAGACCTTACCTTGCTTTTTCACAATTAGTTTCATACTTTCAGGTGAGACAGACAGCAATGAAGCACGCAACGATCTAATCAATATATGAATGTATCATTCAAATGCAGCTGTCAGAAGAATGAATGTGTTCATGTCAGCTGGCAGCTGTGCTATTGCCTTTTTATGTTCATTTTAAAAGAACTGTAAAGTCTGCACGCTCATATGGAACGATTCCCCCACCCCGTTGTGTGATACTTCCCTCTCATTGGCTGATCAAGCATGCCTTTCATATCTGGCGTGTTTTGGCCACACCCCCTGTTTCTGATCTGGCCAATGAAATCCTCACAGCAAACATCACATTGATTTCACAATATTAAATAACCCTGTCTTTCAGAAACACATAAACCTCTTAATACAGGCACATTTGAAATGTGTATACATTGTAAGCTATTTCTCTTTTAAAATGACTCTCTTTGTCTAAAATGAGTCTAATTGCGAAGAAAACAATAAAATTGGTTCATTACTTCCGGGACTTCATGAACAGGCTCTCTCATTTTCAGAATCTTGATACAAATATCAATAAAAACGTAATGCGAAAAATTTCATCGTTTCATCGTTACAAACATTTTAGTCAAACAGTTGGACCTTTTGTTGTACATTTTAACGTACAGTAAGATAAGCTTTACTTATCAAGATACGTAAATGAACGCGTCAATTAAATTAAAAGAAAGAAAGAAATTCAAGTTTTATGCCCTGGAATCGGTTTTAGTTGCTTAAATTATAGATTTTAAAATAAAAAACCATACCTCAAAAATATGTATTTACTCTATGTCTATGTTGTGTTAATTGTCAATGTTCCGTTTAAGTTACAATTTAATATGAACGTGAAAAATCCGACTTACGTGGTCTGTTCTTCTTTCCCGAATCCACGCGTCTTTTGAGTCTGCAGCGCTTCGCAGGCGAACCATTGTTGTGTACATCCTGATGAAGATGGTGGAAATTTTCAATACCATTATGGCCACCGCTACTGTCACTAGCACCCAGACCACCTCCGCTAGACGAAATACAGTCCCCGTTACCGGACAGCGGGGTGTGAAATCCGTTCACTGAACCGTTCGTGTAGTGCGTTGTTCCGTTTTGATCGGATGTTTCAGCATTTTCCATTGTTTACGTAGCAAATGTAAACGCTCGGAAGACAGATGCGTATATAGCGACTCGACGTTTCGAAGGCGCTTCAAAATGTAGGCTACAATTGTTTGATCGGAATTCTACATAAATGCTGATGTGTTGTTAAGAGATGAAGACAATAGATAGGTCTTCAACATCTTATTCGAGGTCACTGTCGGTCATTTCTTCTTTACACGCTGTATGGCTGTTTCCGAGTCAAACAGCCGGTATGCGACGTCACTAAGGAAATGCCTCAACTCCCTCTACTGAAACGTCATGTTTCAGAGCCGCCTACTTAGCTGTATCATACAGCAGACATTTAAAAGCTGACAAAGCGTTCACGTAACATAGGTTAAGTTGAATTAAGTAGGCCTAGCTTTGATTAATTGTAGAACCCTGGGAGAGAAATTCTTCTTCAAATGTACATTTTTAGACTGACTGGTGTCTAGTGTATTCAATGTAGCCTATAGCCTACTCTGTGTTGTCAAACCAGGTAGGCCTATTAAATAAAGCTGCACGAAAAATAGGATACTATAGCTACGTGAGTAAGAGGGAAAACCAAACATACAACACTCGCTGACAACACCTTTTTAATACATAACAGTTGTTCGCCTTCTTCAGTTTTTAAATTGATTTCATATTCAAAGCAAGATGCTTTTGCATAACTCAGTTATGATGCTTGTGAGGGTGGAAAAATTAAGCATAAGCAAAGTTTCGATATCAGTCTTCAATTGGGTCACTATAACAGAACTGAATATGAAATTAAAATGATTCAACTATTATCTTAAAAATATGGCCTAGCCTACTTTGTCAATTTGAATTTGTTCATTCATTAGCAAAATGCCTAATGCAGGCTTTAAATTCATCATGGCAACAACAGACTTCATGTTCAAAAAATTAAGTAACACAAATTGAGCTAGTCTATAGGCATATATTTCCGTAGATATAGCAAAAATATTAAAAGGTTGTACAGAGACCTCAACGCCTGACATACAAAATGCAAGGACAATAACCAAATGTATAAAAATGAGCTCTTGACTTCATAAAACAACAAATAACTAACAATAATGACAAAACCAAAGTTTTAAAAAAGGCCAGAAAACAGAGAAACAATAATCCCATAACAGTAACTGCTCAATTTTGTATTTGATGCAGTGCATGCTGGGAACTCAGTATTGTTAAATGTACATTTTTGGGAATTCTATTGGTCTAAGATGGGTTTTTTTTTCTCCTTAGTATTTAGCATGTAAAATGCACATTTTGCACACCAGACCAGCATGAGATGTAAATCAATTGTTGTTCTGTCTTGACATTTCTTAAAGTGGTATTGCCTCAAGAGGGTGCTATAAGCGTGGTAGAAGTCATTTTTCACAGATATTGTCAGGTAGTTTCCATGTTTTATGGGGACTTTCCATAAGACATAATGATTATTAAAGGAGCTGTATGTAAAAAATGTATTTCAATGAATCATAAAATGGCACTGATATGTCACTAGACATTAAGAAATTATGTTCATTTCAAATACTTATATCACTGACAACAGTAGTCCGGCCAGGATATCGTCATTTAAAAAGTGAAGTTGCAGCCCTCAACTGATGTTGATGTTGTCATGTTGTGTTTTTGTCTGATGCTCCACCCTCCACCGATCCACCTATCACAGAGTCAGTAGTGTTGCGGCATTCGGGTTGCCATATCTGCTCTAGTAACCACAGCTGCAGATACAAACGTGTCGGAATCGGATCCTGCAGCCTATCTGGCAACCTCGAGTCAGTAATTTGAAAGTGATTGCAGTACCAGTTTTGGCCACAATCTTACATACGGCTCCTTTAATACTGTACAAACCTTCTGCATTTTTACATTTTTCAAAAAAACATAAATTAGTATGTTTATTAATTAATTTCCCCCGTGGGGACCGCTGGCTGGTCCTCACAATGTAGGTGATCTCAGGTTTTACTATCCTTGTGGGGACAGATCCCCACTATGTAATATAAAACGGAACACACACACACCTGGCCAAGCCAAAAATTGTCTTAACTATTGCAATTACAAATCACTAGTCAGGAAATTAGCAAGAACTGCTGGACATACTGTAGATAAAGTAACTTAGCACGGAATAGCATTCCCTAACTAGCAGACAGCTTTTTACAGAAGGAAGAGTCAGTGTTATCCCACTCAATGTTAATGGCTTCAAAACAGTTCACGAGTAGTTGAAAAATGTTTCCCAGTTTGTTTGAGTTTAATGTGAAGGAAAATATTCTCTCTATATATTTAACAATATTCCCGAGAGCCCAATCACCTTCGAGTGGTACAAAACGAGCCAATGGGACGCAAGGTACCTTGGTCTGCAGAATTTGCATCGTGAGCTCCCCCCCGCTGTGTGTGTGTGGGTATATAGGGAGCAGTGCGGGCATTCAAGCTTTCGCTTCGGAGCCGGGTGTTACTGTGCTCTACGATCACTTATCGAGTCAATCTATGAGTCAAGCCTCTGCAGTTCAGTGTTGGTGGGTTCTTCAACGATCAAAGAAAGAACTAACTCCTCTACCTCCCGGTCCCAAGAGGGCGCGGATGACAATGGGTGATGCAATGCCTTGCCACTCTCGCCCCCCTCATTTCCTGTCGCCGGCTCTCAGTCAGAGGCCCAAAGAGAACGCGCTGCCTTCTCACGCCCTCTTTGCCAATCCGTGGAACCAGATCCCCCCCTCACCACGGGGCGCTACTGGCAAAGGGTGCGATCGAGCCGGTCCCTCCAGAGGACATGAAGTACAGGTTTTACTGCCCCTACCTCATCGCACCCAAGAAAAGCGGTGGGTTACGACCAATCCTGGCCCTGCATTCCTTGAACTGAGCCTTACACAAGCTTCCATTCAAGATGCTAACGCCCAAACGCATTTTCAAATGCGTTCATCCTCTGGATTAGTTTGCAGCAATCGACCTGAAGGACGCGTACTTTCATGTCTACATTCTCCCTCGACACAGACCATTTCTACATTTTGCTTACTAGGGGCAGGCATATCAGTACACAGTTCTCCCATTCGGGCTGTCCCTGTCTCCCCGTGTCTTCCCGAAAGTCGTGGAGGCAGCTCTTGCTCCACACAGGGAGCAGGGTTTTCGTATTCTCAACTACCTCGACGACTGGCTGATTCTATAGCTCACTCTCTGGAACTGTCGTGCGGGCATAGGGACCTGGTGCTCAAGCACCTCTCCCGATTGGGCTTTTGGGTCAACTGGGAAAAGAGCAAACTCTCCCCCATGCACAGGATCTCTTTTCTCGGTATGGAGATAAGACTCGGTCGCCATGTTCACGCAGCTTACAAAAAATATATATAGATTTTTAACATGCAAAAACACATATGGTTCATATTTAAAACACACTCTATTCTGGTTTACCCACAACACATTTTTCTGGAATTCAATCTTGGGCCTTATTGCAAAACAGGAGAAGGAAAGATAAATCACAAATGAAACCTCTTTAATATCTCATTCAGCAATGAGATTGAAGACGAAACTGAGATTTTCTCTTCTCAAAACTGTTAGAAATTTTGAACAGTTTGCCATGATAACAACAGTCTAGTAAAAAATAAAATAATCTAAATTAACTGAGCTATGCAATATCTCTATAGGCCTACTCTTAATGTATGACAATTGTCATTTGTTTTCAGTTTTAAAACCATTAAGGTATTATGATATATCTAAATTAAATAAAACAACTGACGGCCCCATTAGCAATAGAATCAGTGCTATCAGTAAAATGTGTCTGTATGTGTCAATATGTGTAGACTGTGTATCTGCAAATTATTTCTCAAAACTGTGTAAAGAGAAGTGTGCTATAGGTGTATGCTATTTATATATTTCATTACAGAACATCTTATAGATTTCATTTAGCTGATTCCATCATGTCTGACATAAGTGTCACAGTCACCACCTTCACACATTTCCCATCATCCTTCCTGGCCCTCAACTGCATGCACTTCTCAATCACAGAGAATATTAATCACATGCACCTGTTGTTTTTCAACCATGGACTACTTAAGCACACACCATCGTCACATTGTCATCCGCACATTGCGGACTATGAACTGCGCGACTTCTCCAACGGGACGGACGGATGGACTTACTGCGCGAGGAGACGGAATTTCGGACGGACTTCTCCGACGGACTTTTAACTTGAGCTCGTCGACTTCTAAGGCCCCCCCCCCCCCCCCCCCCCCCCCCCCCCCCCCGCCTCCGCCTCCGCCTCCGCCTCCGCCTCGGGCCCTGGGTACTCTGTCCCCTTTTTCCCCCCGGTACCACGCCCCTGATTCTCCCACACTGTTATATTCAAGAAAGGACTATTACTTTCAATTAACGTCTCATCACGTGATTTTTGCCTGCTATCAACGTGTGGTCTCTTGCAATTTCAATAAACAACTGTTAACTGTTCTCCCGGTGTGCTCTCTAAGTCTATCGTTATAATAAGAGTGTTGTCTTATTTTAGACCTTATCATTTTTCTGTTCAAAGACAATTGTTAGAGGATAAATAACAGTTTATATTTTGCTTTTTACCTTCTTTCTGGACTATGGTGAAGTTGAGGTATATCTCTTTTCAAAAAACAATAAAAACTCCCTCATCTGTCAATGCTGCAGTCACACACTGTATTTTAATAATTCATGCATGTCATGACTTATAATTGTGTCTTCTAAGATGTTTTTATAAAGTTATGCTTTAGAAAAGTTAATATCCTCTTCAGAATATAGTGTCAGCCCTGATAAGATATTACGTCTACAGTACAACACAAGAGACATAAGTAGCCTACTTGTAGTGCTACAATGATGTCTTGCTGTTTCACAACGACTGGATGTAATATAACTCCCCTAAGGGCAGAATGACAACAAAACAAAGACATGATAGTCAGACCCTGGTTTACAATATATATAGTATATGAAGAGATGACTGGTTCCATTATCAGACTCTCCATGTAAGCCCTTGGAGGCAATAATGGAAGAGTATATTTTGTCTGCTGAGGGCCACAATAAGGCTCTTATAGGTATAATATTTGGCTCTTAATATAAGCCATTTTTCCCCTTTTAAAAATATAATGCACTTTTTTAAATTTGCTCAGCATTTCATTGAACTTTTTTTGAATCGTTTAAAAAAAATAAAAATAAGGGTTGAACCTGGTCAGTACCTGGATGGGAGACCTCCTGGGAAAACTGGAGGTTGTTAGTGACACCGGAGGTGTTAGTGATGTGGAGTGCTCACTGTGGTCTGTGTGGGTCCTAACGCCCCCATAATAGTGATGGGGACACTATAATGTAAAAAAAAAAATACCATCATTCGGATGAGTCCTAAATGTAGGTCCTGACTCTCTGTATTCATTGAAAATCGCAGGATGTCATTTGAAAAAGAGTAGGGGTGTAACCCCAGCATAAAAAAATCTGTCTGTCATCATAGCCTCCTAATCATCCCCATATTTATAGGCTACTGAATGGATTTATCACTCCATCTCCTCTCCACCAATAAGCTGGTGTGTGGCGGTGTTCTGACGCAATATGGCTGCCATGGTGGTTGAGGAGATTACCCCCTTCTACATGAAAAGCGCTAAATAAATGTAACATTATTATTAATAATTCGATGCCTCGTAGACTCATATCAGTAAAGAAAGATGTTGTAGTGTACATGGAGAGTTCTGCTCTTTTGTTTGTTAATTTGGGATAGTTCGCCCAAAAATTATAATGATGTCATTTACTCACCCTCATGTTATTCCAAATGACATTCTTTCTTTTGTGGAATACAAAAGAAGGTATTTTGGAAAATGTCTCTCTTTTTTTCATGCAAAAAAAAGTCATGCAAAATCAAACACAGTTGAAACCTTTTTAAAAATATCTTCTTGTGACTGAGCAAAGCTTGTATTGCTGTAAAACCGAATTTGTTACAGATTATTAAGCAGCATTGAAAGGCTCATTTCAGTGGCAACATTCTCCCAGCTTGATTAAGCTGTAAAAGATTCACAATTCCATGGCTTACATTAGTGAAAATCAAACAAGAACTTATCTTGTGACTGAGCTAAAACAAACACAAAGAGTGGATTATTTAAAACACCGAATTATAATTAATTTCAAAGCTATAATATTTTGTTATAGCAATACATCTTTTTTTTCAGTCAGCTGCTTCATGTTCCATTTTTGTCTGGAAGTCATATTTTATTCTTTTATTTAGAGAATAAGTTTCTTTCATCAGTGACATTGAGTAAGCATTTTTTTTTATTTCAAATCACAACAACACAAACAATCTGGGCATCATTTCTCAAGGTGGCAATCACAAGCTTACATAATGGATCATGTAATTTATATTTAACAGTTTTAGATTTATACATTGTTGTAGACATTTTTAAAGTCGCAATGAAATGGAAGTACATGAAATGGTACATGCTCTGAACAGTACACATACAAGGCATGACATTACATAAATAGGCAAAAAAATAAACAGAATACAAATAAATATAGGCTACTACAGTACACAAAATACATAGCCTACATACACAATCAAATATAAACATAATACAGAATGTAGCTACACAATACAAATATACAGGATTTATACTGTACAATATACACAGACTATAAACACAGTATAGCTACACATATGCACAATACAGTTCGACGTAGAGTATATACATAATCACATAGTGTGTGTTTTTGACTTAACCTCCTGAGACCCTGCGTCCTCATATGAGGACATTACATTTTTGCCTCTTGACACAATTATAGTCAAATTTGTAAATCTTGGACATGTTGGCCACATTTAGAGGCACTGCCCACACTGCCCACACCACATTTTGTGGTGATATCACAACATTACACCAATGTCAGTGAGAAGAAAATGACCCTAACCCTAACCCTAACACTTCTACACCAGTTCCCGAAAGAAAAATGACCCAGGTAAAAAATCTATTCAAATTATATGAATGAAACAAATGTATTTATGTACAATACTGTCTCTATCATCATATGGGGATTAAAATTTGACATATTTTAGTAATAGTAGCACATAGGACATCAGTAAATGTGAAGTACTCGTTTGAGGACATTGGGACTATATTACGTTATCCCCTTAACTGTCACCGTCCCACCTGGGACGTTTGCCCATATATTTAGAACAAGAATATCTTAGTAAAAACCTAAAGTTATATTGACAAACTATATATCATTTGAAAGCTTACAATCTCTAGTTTTCATATTTGGTGGCTGTTTTTTTAAATAAATTACAGAAGAGCAGTAATTTATCAATTTGCAACAAGAATATTTCATATTCATTAGGCGTGTTTAGGCCTTTATTTTGAAATAGAAAAAAACATGAAAAATCATGAAAGATTGGTAGAAACCTCAGTTTGTTTTCATGCCAAGAGACCCTAATTAAATGTTATGAGAAAAAAAGGTCTGAACATTTTTAGAATATAATGAAAAATATTATGACTTCTCGATTTGTGATGCGGCAAAAAGAGCACATTTGTGATGTGCTCTTTTTATGTTTATTAGAGGTTGGAATCAAATCAAATACTGCCAAAACACCCATACTATTTCTGAATAGTATGTATACTTAATAAATTGTATGAAATTATGGAAAGACATGGTTCAGATCACTCAAAACTTATGAAAATGGAGGCGCCCTTATATGGTCAGTAAGGAAGCTGGCTGTCCATCTAGTGAAAAAGTTTGGTACTACGCCCAAATAAAATCTTACTGAAAGCTCATTTTTTGAGATATCAACCTAAAATTTGGAACACAACTTGTTTAGGTTTTTGGCTTTCATTTTCTAGCAGTTTTAGAGTAAAATTTATTTTATAATATATATATATTATATAAAATATAAATAATTATATTTTTACATTCTGTATTTTCATAAACTCAAACTTATTTAACTTTTTTTCTGTTTCACTTTCATAATTTATTTCACTTCTACAATAATCTGGCAAATGTCTTCTTAAAAACAAGACCAACCATATGTCTATATTCCAAAGCATTCTTGAATTACAACCATTTAAGTTTTTTTTTTATTGCTAGTATACTGTGTCCTCGCATGAGGACATCATATGGTAAATCATAGACCCACTGTCCTCACATGAGGACATCATTTTCTGCAAAAACTACTTCCTGTACAAAAACTAATTTTAGTTATTATATTTATTAGGTCCTACTTACAGGGGCGTGTCTACGTGGTGGCCAGGGGGGGAAATCCGATTGGCCACCCCAGGTGCCCCCCCTATAAGGTGTCTCGTGATTGGTTCAGTTATAGACTCTACTGAAGTTCATGATTCAAAGAAGTGCAGCGCCAGAGAAACAACGGTCGTCGCGGACTAGGACTTTTACTTTATCAAGTGTGGGAAGTCAAGACACCAAACAAAGAGCTGGTAACCTTTATGTAGGCCTATGGTTTAATTGGTATGGTTTCCTCAGATCAATGTTTTTACCCCGTCAGGCTCTGCTCGCGTTGGTCGTGGTTGATTTCAATCCAATGTTCAGTCAAAGTTTAATAAAACACAATAAAAGTAAAATACGCTGGGCGCTATCAAACAAAAAACACTGTCATGGTGATTATAGACGTACGGCGCGGGACTAGATTTGATGGCCGAGTGCGAGCGGTAACGTGGTTAATGCACTCACTCTGTGCGGGCTGCGGGAGAATAAAACGATTCGCGGGACTCCCGCAATATATAAATATCTATGAATAAAACACATAAAAACAAATAAACTGTTTTTCATCTGTTGCAGAAAAAGAACAACTAAACCAAAACAGAAACGATTTACAGGCCAGTTTCTTTTTATAACATCATGTTTGCAGCTTTGAGCGATGTAGCCAATCACAGACACATGTGTTGATTTCTTAAACACAATGGCCAATCAGAAGCATTTAACTCTGTGTTACTCAGTTTTTTTGTAAATTTATCTGAAAGAAATGTTGAATGAAACACTATGATGTTTTGGCCAAACATTTGAATTATTACAGTGGGGGGATTTTTTTATTTTAAATTATTATTATTTGAAAGAGATTGTGAATAAAACTACTGTATATTGTAATGGCCAAACTAATTAAAAGAAAATAGTTGACATCGTTTCTGCTTCTGGGTTTTTAAAATTGCTCATTATTAAAATTGCTTTTATTTTATAAACTTGTTAGTTTTATGAAAACACAAAAAATAATGTTAAAAATAATAAACACTGGCTGTCAAATTTAACTTAATGGATATATACAGGGATGAAAAATTTTTTTTATTAATCAAAAATGTGCTTTATTACTAAATTTGTTTACAAGTAACTTTATTCAAGTTAAAGGGGTCATATAATGCCATTTTTGTACAAGCTAATATGATTATTTAGGGTCTAAATTAAAAGTTTGTAATATACTTTAATTAAAAATTCTCATTAGTATTGTAAGAAAACACTTATTTTACCTGGTCAAAAACAGCTCTGTTTTCAGCACGCCGTTTCAGTGCATATGACTTTAAATGATAATGAGCTTTGCTCCCCCCGCCCCTCTGTTCTGTGCCTACACCGTTTATAACATAATAACACAATAACCATAACGCGTTGTTCATTATAAACGTGGGATTATGAATTATATTGAGAACGTTGTACATAGAAAACATGCCGTAATGTACCCTGAGTGTAAACATAGCTGCATTCATCGTGAAGCGTGCAGCTAGCGATGTGCAAAGATTAATATAAATATTAATATAAAGGTTAATAAAACGTAGGGGCGTGCGAGCTTGTGACGTCACAGGCTCGAACGGCTTGATTTGAGGCAGGGGAAAACATATAAGGAGATTAAAACAAAACCACTGGATGGATTTTTATCATTATATGATGTTTGTGTACAGGCACTGCCAACACACATTTCAGTGCAATCAACTTGTAAAAGTGCATGTACCATTATATGACCCCTTTAATAAAATAATAAAATCAATAGGATTTAAGTAATATACTGTAGAATTTAGCTTTTTTTTTTTTGGTCACTGGCGGCCACCCCGTTTGGAGGCACTGCCCCAGCATGGCCCCCCCACTGAAAATGCTCTGGACACGCCCCTGCCTACTTATCCCAAATAGCAAGAAAAATTATAAAATGCACATTACAAACTCTCGGGTCTCAGGAGGTTAAAGGACAACTCCGGCGCAAAATGAACCTTTGGTCTAATTACACATTGGTACATAGTCAACCGTTCTCTGAGATTTGTTTTCATGATTATCGAATGTAAAGAGTTTAATCTCTAAAAACTGTTTAGCTTATAACACTAGTATTGAGAGTGAGGAGTCACGTGCCGAGCTGGTCGGCCATGATGGTAGTAGGAGACGCTATCGGTTGCCAGGGGCAACGCCTTCAGAACTTCACAGAGAAGCGACTATTCTAGCGACATGCCAGAGCTCTTTCATTTTCGTGCATTTATTATTTTCATATAATACAAGATACATAGAATACACTCTCATCGACTGGGGGGTGAGATCGAAAGTAAGGTATTTTCTTCTTATTGCAGCCAACCAAGCAATACAGCGTCTCCTCCTCAGGAGTGCGTTTCCCGAAAGCATCGTTAGCCAACTATGGTCGCAAGTTCCGTCGTTATCAGCAGTTCAACGAGTCAGTGTTTCCCAAAACCATCGTTCCAACGAACATTCGCAAACAGCATCGCAAAGTTGTGTGGTTGGAAGGACAGCTCTCAAGCTGTGGTTAGAAGCATAGTTTCTAGATTGCATGCCATTTGGACTTAATAAATCCTTATCTTGAGCAAAATAAGCAAGCTGACATTCAGTACAACCTGTGTTAGAATACATACAAATGTCATTTACGTCTTTGAGTTTGTCAAGAGATTTTCGCCTACCGTTTTTGAAGACTGCGCATGTGCGAACGTGCTCTAATAAATAAGAACAAGCCTTGATTGAATCTGGAAATAAAGAAAAATAACTGAGAAATAGTCCTCAGATGCCATATCTGTAATTTATATCAAAACATCTAGCGTTATTTCGACCTCAAACAGTTTAATTAGTTATTAGTCCAACACCTGACATTATTAACCAACGTGACTTAATCTCCCTAATGCTGTGTCCATTTCGGTAACCTAAAAAACTGTATTCCAAAATGTTTTCCATATGTGTCGTGTGAGGTACTGGAGCAATTTTTAACGCAGCAGTGACTTCCAGGCATGGTAAATTAGTGCGAAATTGCGAGAACCTCCTCTACTACCGAGTTAACAACATGTACGTAAACAATCATGTTTTGCCGCCGGCGGAGAGGTGATATCGAGGGGAGGGGCTCTGTACCATGACGGCAACTCCTCACTCTCACTGAGCCAAGTGCACTGAAAAAAAAAACCCTTTTTTAAAATTATTTTTATTTATTTAATTTCTAGTGATGGGGACGAGACCGCCTATGCCGAGTCCGAGTCTAAACCGACAAGACCGAGTCTTTGAAGGGCCGAGTCCGAGTCGAGACCGAGTCCGTTGTTTTTCAAATACAGTCGAGTCTGACGATCGTTTCACACATACTCCGTTTGCAGTGCGTATAGATGGGTTTCCGTTTCTCTAATTACCCATTATCCTCTGCGGCGCGCCGCCATGTTGTGTGTCAAAGCTGTCATCAAAGCCCGTCTGTCATGCTCATGTTTACCTGATGTTTACCGCCTTTTCATTTACCCAAGTATTTTTGACTCTTTTGTGTTGAGGTAATTTTTTTGTACGTGTTTTAAATCTGTGTGTTATTCGTTCAATCAAATTTTTTGATTTCTTATTTGATCGGTGAATAATGTACATGAACTGCTGCGCTTGTGACAGGACCTATTTTTTACAGTCTATGGACGGACGCATGCTGAAAGAACGAGCAGAAAGAGAGAGAGAGCCGGTCGCGCGCGCGCACTCCCTCTCTCTTCGGAGCTAGGCGAAAGTGTAAACAAGACTTCACCGTCTCCAAACTAAGCGCTGTCTTGCTTTTACTCCCTCGTGGAAAAGTTAGTCTGGAGCCCTGCATTGACGGTTCACATCGCTGTAGCCAGGCGGCTGATATCTGCACAGCCCTTATTATACGGTACATTTAGACTCAGTGTCAAGACAACACCATCTGGGTAAAAAAACAACAACAACACAACGCTCCGAACTAATTTAGTGTAGGAGAGAGATGGAGAGCAGAAGCACGGAGCGATGTGCTCCAGGTGTAAGTTAGCCTCTGCCTCTGGCTCGACCAGCTGATGTGGCCACAGAGAAAGTGATGAAGGTGGACAATCGTCAGAGTGTTGTTTTGCCCAGCCAACACCTCTCAAGGGCTGTGTCGATAGTAGCCGCCTGGGTACAGCGATTTGACAGCCGATGAGAGCTAACGTTAGCGCATTTAGCTAGCCCATCTTGGAAATGATTAGATAAAGTGTCACATCTCCAGAGCACAAAACCTCTAAATGTTCACAAGAGCAGCACTGAACATTAACTCCAGCCAAACGGAGAATAATTGCATGATTTTCATGTTCAGAATAATGCCTAGTTTAATTATTATCATGCTCCGTAACACAAACGCTTGACCCACTTGACACACAAGATGGCGCCGTAAGGAGTTGCGGGAGAAATGTGACGTCATCGGAAACCCATCTATACGGTGCATATTTTTTTCCGTACCCATGTTAACAGGTTAGAGCTTTCACACTGCATGCGGGTGCGGTCCGGCGATCCGTTCCAGGTGCGGTGCGTGTACAGCAGTGCAGCGATCGTTTACTATGGAAGAATTAATTGGACTTTAATATTTGTAACCCACAGAAGACAATCTACAAATGTGTACAATGATGCGCAAATATTTCACTATCTGCAAATGTGTATATTTACATTTGTGATACGTAAAATCATATCGACAAAAATACAGGGTGATGTACAACACAAAACTGTTTTTACACATTTGCAGATCAGTTCCTGTGAATTTGTGGGTCACGTTACATTTGTAAGTTTTTTTTACACATTTGTGGAATTTTGTCCAATGTGTACTGCGGAGATCTGTAAATAAACATATACACAAATATCTCACGATTTGCAAATACACACAATTAAATCTGTACAAATATCTTTTTATTTCACATACAAATTGTGATTTACGCATTTGTGGATCCATTTCTACACACAAAACTGTTTTTACACATTTGCAAATTACTTCCTGTGAATTTGTGGTTCATGTTACATTTGTAAGTTTTTTTTACACATTTGTGGAATTTTGTCCAATGTGTACTGCAGAGACCTGTAAATAAACATGTACACAAATATCTCACAACCTAAAACATGTATTTTTACATTTGTGTTGTGTAAAATCATAT
Organism: Semotilus atromaculatus; assembly: GCA_031834385.1. NCBI lineage: Eukaryota > Metazoa > Chordata > Actinopteri > Cypriniformes > Leuciscidae > Semotilus > Semotilus atromaculatus. Next base: position 3,939,981 of record JAULUF010000012.1, on the reverse strand, counting down.
TCACAAAAATAATGTGTGATTTGTAAATACACAATTTAATCTGTACAAATATCTTTTTATTTCACATACAAAGTGTGATTTACGCTTTTGTGGATCCATTTCTACACACAAAACTGTTTATACGCATTTGTGGATTGCTTCCAGGCAATTTGCAGGTCACGTGACATTTGCAACTCCCTTTTTACACATTTGTGGATTTTTGTCCACTCTGTCCCGCTGCGATCTGCAAAAAGAGATTTGTAAGGCGTACGTGTGAGAGCAGTTAATTAGCCACACCAGCAGGTGGCGGTATTTCGTTTATAAACCAAAAACGGAAGTCACGTGGTCTATTCCTTTTTTGGAAGCGAAAGTAACCGGAAACACTTTCAAAATAAAAGTAACTATATAGCGAGGTGATTGTAGACTAAAACTGAACTAATATAAAGTTTTTTAGTACAACTAAAGTAGCACTGGGTGTGAAAAAAAGAATCTACCCATCTACTGGGTAGATTCAAAAAAGGGCTGTTTTTAAATAAGAAAAAAACTTGCGAATGTATTGACTAGAGCTAAACTACAATCTGAACTAACGATTGAATGCCAGATAATTTAATAACATCAAGTAAATAAAATAAAGCACTACTGACAAATAATCGGCATGTAAAATATGCTTTTATTCTGGAATTAGGTAATGCTGGGTTATAAAATGGTATCCAGTAATGTTTGTCAGTTGTCATCATGGACTATCGAACGAAGATTGTCATTATCACCCTACTTTACATGCGAAGGAGATGGCGCCATAGGTTCTGGGTACACCCTATACGCCAGTACCGCAGATCACACAGCGAGTACTACCGTTTGGTACAGGAGCTTCGTTTTGACGATGTCTTGTTTCAGCGTTATTTCAGACTGAACAAGACCGAGTTTGATAAGCTGCTGACCATACTGGCACCTAGGATAACGATGCAGAACACATCGTTTCGTCTGGCAATTCCCCCAGCCGAGCGCCTTGCCATTTGCCTACTGTGATTATTTATAGGATTTTTAATGTCATTTTTGCATTATAGGCCTTTTACATGTTTATTTAAAAACATAATTCTCACGTTTAACTTGGGAGAGTAATTAAATAATTATTTCTAAATAATAATAATAAGAAGAAGAAGAATATAGTTAATTTTATAGATTTTCTTGCAAGATGAGAAAATGGAGAATTTTTTTAAATTATTTATTATGTTGGTATTTAAAAGTTTTCTCTGTTACCTTAAATTATATGTTTATCTCTGTAAAGCTGCTTTGAAACAATCTACATTGTTAAAAGCGCTATTGTAACGATCACCAGCTGGAGTGCCCTCGAGAGCCACCAGAGGGCGCTCCACAATAGACTATAATCACTTCTTCACAAACTACATTTCCCATACTCACTGCCTGGACTCATCATCACTGATCACATTCACCTGCACCTCATTGTCACTGATTGTATTCACCTGTGTCTTGTCATCCTGCTAGTCTCAGTCTATTTCTACCATGTTCATTCATTCACTCACCGCGAAGTCTTGTTTAAGTGTTACACTGCATTTCTGAGCATTATCCTCCTGAGTTTTGATTCCTGTGTTTGACCTGTGGATTGTTTATCGTTGCTGACCCTTCTCTGCCTGCCCTGACCCTGGACTGTTTCACTGGACTCTGATTCTCTCTGCCTGCCTTGACCCTTTGCTTGTATCTGGTTTGTCTCTGCCTTGTCTCCGTTGCCCTGTTTGCTGTTGCTGATCCCTGCCTGTTTGACTATTCTATATTAAAGCTGCATTTGGTTCTTCACCTCCAAGTCTCGGAGCAGTTCGTAACAGCTATATAGCCTAAATGAAGATGACTTGACTTGACTTGACAGGTTAGTGAGGTGGGAATCTTGTGATGGGTCTGTTTTGAAAACCAATTTCATAAAAAAAAAAATATTTTTTTTTTTTTGTTATTGTAGCTACAATTGATTTGTTTAACATTAATTTTCTTATAAATACCACACAGCTTTTTTTTACAGTCTACCTTTGTTGTTGCAGTTACCTTGCCACTGGTGACTCATTCACAACAATAAGTTACAGCTACCGTGTGGGTGTCTGCACAGTGGCACGCATTGTTGGGGCAGTGTCCCAGGCTATATGGGAGTGCCTGTTGGATGACTATATGCCTGTGCCATCAAAGCAGGACTGGAGCAACATTGCTGCAGGTTTTCTAGAGCAATGGAACTTCCCAAACTGCTTGGGTTCCATCGATGGCAAACATGTTGTCATCCAGGCCCCTCCAAACTCAGGGTCTCTGTTTCATAACTACAAGGGGACCTTCTCTCTTGTGCTTCTGGCAGTTGTGGATGCCAAATATCTGTTCCGTATAATAGATGTTGGTGGATATGAACGTAACAGTGATGGCGGGACCCTGGCCAACTCTGCCTTTGGTGAAGCCCTGAGGAATGGCAACCTTGATCTCCCAGATGACTGTGTATTGCCAAGATCACAGCACTGTACTCCACTGCCACATGTGTTTGTGGGGGATGAAGCCTTTCCCCTCCAAAGAAACCTCCTGCGTCCCTTTCCTGGGTGCAATCTCTCCTGGGAAAAACGTGTTTTCAACTATCGTCTCAGTCGTGCCAGGTTGACTGTGGAGTGTGCCTTTGGCATACTAACAAGCCAATGGCGTATGTACCGTCGACTGCTCACTGTCAACCCAGCAAAGGCAGAGGTGTGTGTGAAGGCCACCTGCATCCTCCACAACTTTCTTAGAATGTCCAGAAGAGGGACCAGAAACCACCCATGTGTCTCTTCTTGCCAGAGAGAGGGGCCAGCAGCACTCCAGGAGGCTCCAAGACTGGGAAGCAACAATGCTGCTCGTGTTGCCATTCGCATCAGGGATGCTTTCTCTGCTTATTTCTGTACAGAGGGTGCTGTGCCCTGGCAACATCTTGTGCTGTAGCTTAAACCCCAATTCCAGAAAAGTTGGGACATTTTGACAAAACACAATAAAATCAAGAATCTGTGATTTATTTATTATCTTGGACCTTTATTTAACTGATGGAAACACAAGAAAAAAATTATATATTTTCACTGACCAGTTTAATTTTATTTTGTATAAAAAAATATTTTGATGGCTGCAACACACTCCAAAAAAGTTAGAACAGTGGCAAAATAAAAGTGAAAAGATGATCAAAGTTAAAGTGTTTTAAAACAGTCCACAACAAGTAGGTGAACTGGTGATAGGTGAGGCTATTTGTAAGCAAAGATGGGTCATGGCTCACCACTTTGTGCAAAATACCATGAGAGAATAACAAACAATTGAAAAATCACAATTAGTATGTCACAAGTATTTATGTCTTTCACCATCTACCACACATACTATTGTGAAAAGATTCAGGGAATCCAGAGAAATATCAGTCTGTGTACAGCAAGGCAGGAGACCTCTGTTAAATGTGTATGACCTTTGTGCCCTCATGGCACTGAATGAAGCAAACATACAGTATATTAAGGAGGTACATCAGTGCAAACGGCATGTGGGACTTGCATTTGTGTGAAGGTTTCGCTGACATGGAGGCATATATTTGGATTGTACAGAGACATTAACTGCCATCAAGGTGACATCTTTCCTGGGAAGCAAGACAATTCCAGGCCTCATTCTGCACATGCTAAAACTGAGTGGTTTCTAGACACTCTGCACCATAGAAGGGATGTGCCTGATGCCTGCAGACCAGAGCTGTCTCTTACTGAAAATGTATGACCCATCATGAAAAGGAGAATCAGACAACAATGACCATGGACTGTTGAGCATATGTATTCAGAAGAGATTGGGCAAAAATTCAACTTGCAAACTTCAAGAATTAGTATCCTCAATTCACAAACTATTAAAAAGTGTAATTAAAAGGAAATGTAATGTGACAGTTGCAAACATGCCTTTGTCCCAACTTATTTGGAGTACCAACTTAAAAATCTGTGTATATGTACAAAATACAATTCATTTGGTCAGTGAAAACATTGAAAATATTTTCTTTGTACTTTTGTCAGTTTAATAAAGGTTAAAGAGAATTAATAAATCATAGATTCATGATTTTATTGCATTTAACAAAATGTCCCAACTTTTCTGGAAATGGGGTTGTAATTGAAAAGCATACATTATTTTCATGTGTAAAGGAAGTACTTCACACAGACATAAATACTTCTATCTTTACTAATTCTCATGTCATTCCAAACACTTATGTTCTGAAACATTTATTCTGTTTGATCTCCTTTTTTTGATCATATAATCTTACTACCAAAGTTTCACTTTTATATTATGTTTTTTTCAAACCGTAATATTTAACAATACCAATGTACTCAGTTTTTATATTATTAACCATTATGGTATGGTTTTTAACCATTGATTGTACAGATTACTGTAATGATTGAAGAATTTACCATTTTCATAGAGTGTATGCTTCTTGTTTTTTGTTGTTGTTGTTTTTGTTGTATTTTACATTAGGCTATATATATATATATATATATATATATATATACACTCACCGGCCACTTTATTAGGTACACCTGTCCAACTGCTCGTTAACACTTAATTTCTAAGCAGCCAATCACATGGCGGCAACTCAGTGCATTTAGGCATGTAGACATGGTCAAGACAATCTCCTGCAGTTCAAACCGAGCATCAGTATGGGGAAGAAAGGTGATTTGAGTGACTTTGAACGTGGCATGATTGTTGGTGCCAGAAGGGCTGGTCTGAGTATTTCAGAAACTGCTAATCTACTGGGATTTTCACGCACAACCATCTCTAGGGTTTACAGAGAATGGTCCGAAAAAGAAAAAACATCCAGTGAGCGGCAGTTCTGTGGGCGAAAATGCCTTGTTGATGCCAGAGGTCAGAGGAGAATGGCCAGACTGGTTCGAGCTGATAGAAGGGCAACAGTGACTCAAATAACCACCCGTTACAACCAAGGTGGGCAGAAGAGCATCTCTGAACGCACAGTACGTCGAACTTTGAGGCAGATGGGCTACAGCAGCAGAAGACCACACCGGGTGCCACTCCTTTCAGCTAAGAACAGGAAACTGAGGCTACAATTTGCACAAGCTCATCGAAATTGGACAATAGAAGATTGGAAAAACGTTGCCTGGTCTGATGAGTCTCGATTTCTGCTGCGACATTCGGATGGTAGGGTCAGAATTTGGCGTCTACAACATGAAAGCATGGATCCATCCTGCCTTGTATCAACGGTTCAGGTTGGTGGTGGTGGTGTCATGGTGTGGGGAATATTTTCTTGGCACTCTTTGGGCCCCTTGGTACCAATTGAGCATTGTTGCAACGCCACAGCCTACCTGAGTATTGTTGCTGACCATGTCCATCCCTTTATGACCACAATGTACCCAACTTCTGATGGCTACTTTCAGCAGGATAATGCGTCATGTCATAAAGCTGGAATCATCTCAGACTGGTTTCTTGAACATGACAATGAGTTCGCTGTACTCAAATGGCCTCCACAGTCACCAGATCTCAATCCAATAGAGCATCTTTGGGATGTGGTGGAACGGGAGATTCGCATCATGGATGTGCAGCCGACACATCTGCGGCAACTGTGTGATGCCATCATGTCAATATGGACCAAACTCCCTGAGGAATGCTTCCAGCACCTTGTTGAATCTATGCCACGAAGAATTGAGGCAGTTCTGAAGGCAAAAGGGGGTCCAACCCGTTACTAGCATGGGGTACCTAATAAAGTGGCCGGTGAGTGTATATACATACACACACACACACACACACACATCAAAAGACAAAAGCTCTTAAGAAGATCACAATTCCAATACATTAATTCAGCTGTTTTCAAATGTAATGTACAGCTTTAGTATCAAATTTCCTATTAATCAGTTCTGTTCAGGTAGACATAGACAGAAGCCTATATATGATAAAGTGAATTCTAAAATTCACTAAATTCATCACCAAAGGATTACTTTCTTTAGTTATTCTGAGTTCTGCTATGTCATGCAGATGAATACTTATAGGACACAAATTATTTAAATGAAATGATCACAGTAATTGTATTTATTTATTTATTTATTGAAATGTCACATTTTTAAACAAAGATCCACAGCTAATAAAATTAAAGAAGCGACTTAATTAAAAAAAAGACAAGCCATGCCTGAATGTGAACATAAACACAAGTAGATCTGATTAAACCAAAATGTATTTACTTTTAGGCCCCACTCAAACTGCTTTATTACATTCTACTTCAGCCTCATAAAGAAGACGATGCATATTAAATTTGACCTCTGATCTCTTTTGTATGGGGAGCCTTTTGAGGACCGGGAGAATGCTTTTTAGAAAGAGCTCATCTTCATCTTGTTGAGCTGAATTTGGAGCAGGGCTAGATGCACTCTCTACTACTGAGAGCATCCGTTTTTCAAAGGATGACATTTTGTCCTTTCGAACTCGCTTTCTTTGAGGCTGTGGTTGGGAAGACAGGCTGGCTAGTGGCTGACTATCAACACATTCCTCTGGTTGGGTGCTTCTGCCTGATCCTGTAGCAGGGGATGCTGGGGGCTGACTGCACTGACTGTGAGAGGGCACAGGTGAAGCTGGCCAGCTAGACACACTGTTAGGGGAGCTGGGACAGTTTTCCATATTAAACTGACTGCCTAGGTGCTCTGGATGCATGGCAGGGCATTCTGTTCGGTGTTGGTATTCCTGTGTGCGCTGGCTGTCCTGCAATTCTGGTGTGATCTGGCCGGATGGGCTATCTTTGCACTGGATGCCTGGGCACTCTGAACGTGATGTACATGTTGTAGAGGGTGGAGAGATTCTTGAAATGTTACTTGAGCTCTCCCTGAACTCCAGGAATGGGGTTAAGAAGCTCATAATAGCAGAATATTTCCAGTGTTTATGAACTGCTAACCCCGCTCCACTCCTGCTAGCCTCCTTCTCTCGGTTCTTGTTCTTTTTGAACGTATCTCTTAATCCCTTCCATTTTTTTTTGTTGCAAACATCAGCTAAATGTGGTGAATATAAAAACATTGTATTAATTTAATCGTTAAATCACACAAAAATGTAATTGTCAAATTGTCATGAAACATTTACTACAAAAGATACATTTAGCCTACTTAAGATGCAATTTGACATAAGATTAAAGAGGTCTTGTTTTCAATTCAATTCAATTCAATTCAAATTTATTTGTATAGCGCTTTTCACAATACACATTGTTTCAAAGCAGCTTTACAGAAAGTGCATTAAAAATGTACATAGAAAATACAGTTAGTTCATCATGTATTAATTTAGGGCATAACATATCGCCGGCGTTGAGTCGTCTCTTCACAGGCGTCGAGTCGTCTCTCCACAGGCGTTTAGTCGTCTCATCACAGGTGTTGGATCATCCGAAGTCTCCGTGAGAGGCTGGATACAAACTGGAGCTGACGAACGCTATTTACCTCGGGACTTTCGTCCCGAGATAACAGCAGAAAGGCAGATGAGAAATAATTAGCGTAGCTGATGTTCATAATATTAATGCATTCGATCTGATTCGGCAGTAGTATAAAAGGTAAGCATTATGTGAATGCTTGGTTAAAGAGATGCGTCTTTAATCTGGTTTTAAACTGGGACAGCGAGTCTGAGCCTCGAACAATATCAGGAAGGCTATTCCAGAGTTTAGGAGCTAAATGTGAGAACGCCCTCCCTCCTTTAGTGGACTTAGATATCCTTGGAATGACCAGAAGCCTCGAATTTAGTGATCTTAAAGAGCGCGACGGATTGTAGGGCGATAGAAGGTCCGTTAAATAGACTGGAGCTAAACCATTTAGGGCTTTATAGGTCAGTAGCAATACCTTGTAATTGATACGGAACTTAATAGGTAACCAATGTAGAGATGATAAAATTGGTGTTATATGATCATATTTTCTTGATCTAGTAAGAACTCTAGCGGCTGCATTTTGGACTAACTGTAGCTTGTTTATTGAGGATACAGGACAACCAGCTAATAAAGCATTACAGTAATCTAGTCTCGAGGTCATGAATGCATGAACTAACTTTTCTGCATCAGAAACGGATAGCATGTTACGTAGCTTAGCAATGTTTCTAAGGTGGAAAAAGGCTGTTCTTGTAACATATGAAATATGATTTTCGAAATCAATCGCTCAAAATTAATCGCTCAAATCGTTTTCAGATCAATCGCTCAAAATTAACAGAGTTTTAATAAGACCAAATAAACTTTTTTTCTCTTTGAATGAAGTGTATTTTTTCTTACCAGAATGCATGTATTTTATTTGTTTTATTATGAGTTTCACAGAAAACAACATTTATTATTCATTGTTATTTTGCTTCTCAAATAAATGTACCTTAATTTAAGAATGTTACTTTAAAAGAAGATTGTTATTTACTCAAATTAGTTCCTAATATAGCTTCTTTTTTTAACTGGCATTGTAGACTATGAATATTGTTGCCTCTATTAAATGTAAGTTCTATTTAGAACATTTCTGTAGCTCAGCAAACACATCCTATCCAACAGATATGATGCATCCTACTTAATATGTCTATAAATATAACTTAAAAATCAAAAAGTAATCGTTTAATCCTACTTCTTGCATTATTTTAATAAAAAATGTTAACACATGTGAACAGCTCAGTTTAGGTAGAGTAAACTAAAAAAGTTAGGGACTGTCTTATGTCATTTAAAAGCAAGTGATATTGATTAAAATTTTGTGAACCAAATCAGCAACAAAACAAGTCTTTGCTATCTGGTAGTGTTGAGAACCATTTTTTTCTTATCCAATAGTCTAAAAATACAATAAATAATTTGTAATTGTGACACTGTTCAAAATGTATCATATAGCCTATATGTGAAATCAATAGCATATAATGTAAACAGGACTTAACACGGACACAAACAGTTTTATTACTTTTAAACCTACCAGGAACACCAACAACCTCTGCCACTTTTCTCCATGCGTCAGTTTTCATTGTTGTGTCTCTATATAAATAAAGTGATGTGTCATAGAGAACGGGGAAAGAAGACACAGCGACAATCAACTTCTCCTCCATGTTGCCGCTGACAAAGTTTTCAGGGGGAACTTCGCGTTGTTTACACATTTATATGCATTAATTAGCTAATGATCGTTTTGAAGAAATTATCAAATAAGTAAACATAAGCCATGATTTCTCAGTCCGGGAAAAAGTTTATTAGCATATGTTTGTGTAAACTTAAATACATTTTCATAGCCTACATTTAATACAATGACAGTTTAGTTTTTTTCACCCATTCAACACATATGATGAAAGCATGCAAAAAGTAACCTATGACTTTTTAAATATCACGTGATTTCATCTCAGTCCACCTCAGTTTCGCAAACAGTCGGAAACATACGTACAAATCTTGCCTTGCCTACTTTTCACACCGATTGGTTGTCGCCCTCCGTTTTTCGCTTGATATTTGCATACAGTCAAGAACTGGCCAACCTTTTTAAAGGGTACCCCGACTAGTGTGGCATGTTGGCCTTATAAGATTAACGTGGGCGTCAGCTATAAAAAGGTGATACAAAAACACTCCAAATGTTTTTGATTTTATTAAAAAAAGACGAAAATCCGATCACTCGTAGGCCGCCATTGTTATTTACATCTCAATGCATTCTGGGTAGTGACGTGTAAAGGTTGTAACTAGCCAAGTTTGACAGTAGCGAGATGAACACGTCTGCCGTTCAGCCTTTTCAGTTTGAACCCGAGCGCACCGTAGGCTTAAATCAAGAGAATAACGCGGATAACGATAGGCCTACTCAAGAGTTACATGAAAATGAAGATTATCAGAGAGTTGAAGAAGCGAGAGTGGGGCAAAATAGATGGTGTCTGCGTCAGTTTGCCAATGCCAAGCGAGAACGAGAGCGTTTGCTGTAAAGAGCTCCACTTTTTGTCAGCAGCTGTCCTGGGTAGGCTATAGATCAGACGATCGTACTATCGGTATAAATAATTTAATAAGTCATCTACCGCCGTCGTTTGCTTTATTTTCCCTAAGCTGTCACTATGTAGTTGAACGCATAGAAATACCCTCTCGGATCTTGTTCAAAATCCTGCCGCGCCACAGAGCACCATTTACATAGTTTTATATTAAATTTACATTTATTTGTCTCAAATCGTTGTTAATGTATATACTGACTTCACCCTGCGCAGCAATATACATTTAGTTTTACATTCATTTACAGAAATCGGCTGGTTGAATGAAAATTGCTGATGTTACCGGATTTTGAGCAAGTTAACAGACGCTCTGAGGCAAAGTGAATTCAGACTGCAACGATTGTATTTAATTGTACAGTACAATCATAACATAGTACAGACATATCTTATTTCCATAATGTCCTTAAATATAACAATATTGCTGCCCATAAACTGACAAAGTGCGCGTCCGGTGTGCGATACCTCGAGTTGTCAGAGACGCGGAGCGGCGCTTCTCGTCCGGACCGGTGTGCAACCCCCTTTACACTGAACAAAGTCAACACTATTCTGCTCATCTACCTCATGTACATTTTCAATCTTACAATTACAATATTAATAATTACCATTGCACTAAATTGCCGTGCACTACATATTTAAAATCTGAAATCTCAGACTATACTGACTATACTAAGCTCTTTACAGCAAACGCGGTCGTTCTCGCTTGGCATTGGCAAGCAGTTGCCGCACAGACACCGCGTTATTCTCTTGATTTAAGCCTACGGTGCGCTCGGGTTCAAACTGAAAAGGCTGAACGGCAGACGTGTTCATCTCACTACTGTCAAAACTTAGCTAGCTATCCGGTACGTTGGAAAAACAATAAACGAAGCGGCTACAGCGGCTAGGCTCAACCAACTACAACCTTTACACGTCACTACCCAGAATGCATTGAGACGTAAATAACAATGGCGGCCTACGAGTGAACGGATTTTCGGCTTTTTTTAATAAAACTAAAAACATTTGGAGTGTTTTTGTATCACCTTTTTATAGCTGACGCCCACGTTAATCTTATAAGGCCAACATGCCACACTAGTCGGGGTACCCTTTAACGCTTTCGGTCGCTCTCAACGCTTTCTCCGGTCCGCTGTCAATCCCATAATGCAATGCGCGAGCGTGAAGCTCACGCACCGTAAGTCTGGCAGCGCCGCCGCTCAAGGGGGTAATCCATCGACCGGAAGTTGAAGCCGGCCGCGTGCCGCCATCTTGTAGCAGAACTTCACTTGCGTTAGCATTCCATTGACTCCCATTCATTTTGGCGTCACTTTGACAGCGAATAACTTTACATCTGAGGCGTTTAAAGACTCCATTTGTCCATTATTTATTTCTAAAGACACACGACAATGTATAAAGGGCTCCATTACCTTCTATGTTACATTATGGCCCCGTAGAAACAGTTTTTGTAAAAATAGGCTAACGATTGCGTCATAACCACTCGACTCTCTGTCGCACAGTACAGAAATTTCCGTACAGACAGGAGGAGAAGCTCGCAGGCAATCAATGCATTAACTTAATATGGCGTACTGGAGTTACATTTTTAAATAAATACTATACAAATTACTTACTCCTGCTCACTCACGCCAAAGAACTCTTTGCTCTAGCTCGCCGTCTCTGCAAGATTAACGTTGGCAGTTTCACGCACAGCTACTAGAAGATTTACATCTGTCAGACGGGGTGCTCACGTCATCAAGCTCAGTTTGAGTCGGTTTGAGTCTGCGCGTCAGGAACGGAAGTGGGAGTTGCAAATGTCACGTGACCTGCAAATTGCCCGGAAGCAATCCACAAATGCGTAAAAACAGTTTTGTGTGTAGAAATGGATCCACAAAAGCGTAAATCACGCTTTGTACATATTAAATTGTGTGTATTTACAAATCACACATTATTTTTGTGAATATGATTTTACACAACACAAATGTAAAAATACATGTTTTAGGTTGTGAGATATTTGTGTACATGTTTATTTACAGATCTCTGCAGTACACATTGGACAAAATTCCACAAATGTGTAAAAAGGAACTTACAAACGTAACGTGACGTGACCCACAAATTCACAGGAAGTAATTTGCAAATGTGTAAAAACAGTTTTGTGTGTAGAAATGGATCCACAAAAATGCGTAAATCACAATTTGTATGTGAAATAAAAAGATATTTGTACAGATTTAATTGTGTGTATTTGCACATCGTGAGATATTTGTGTATATGTTTATTTACAGATCTCTGCAGTACACATTGGACAAAATTCCACAAATGTGTAAAAAGGAACTTACAAATGTAACGTGACCCACAAATTCACAGGAAGTAATCTGCAAATGTGTAAAAACAGTTTTGTGTTGTACACATCACCCTGTATTTTTGTGGATATGATTTTACGTATCACAAATGTAAATATACACATTTGCAGATAGTGAAATATTTGCGCATCATTGTACACATTTGTAGATTGTCTTCTGTGGGTTACAAATATTAAAGTCCAATTAATTCTGCTGTGCTGCACGCGCTGAATTAAAGTGACAGTGCATAGTTTGTGGTCAAAATGAACACAAATTGACATGAAATTGTAGTAATTTCATCATAAATGTATTAAATAAAATAAAATGTATAGTAATTTTACCATAAATGCATTTAATTAAATACTACTATTTTTCATAGTCATCTTTTTACTTTAAGACCGGGGTAAACAAGGAAAACTGCAATTTACTTCAGCAAGGCGACATAATGAACGACACTCGTCTCATTCGTGGAGGTGGGAAAAAAGGTTCTTTGTGATGCAAGATTTATTGTATATAAAGATTTAAATTATGCAAAAGAAAAGGTATATGAGTCTGCTGTTTTTGTCAATTTTAAGTTTTAATTGAAAATGTTTGCGATTTTAATATAAGTAGCCTACATATGGTTCAGTATGTTACCTTGCTTGAGCAACTTAATATATAATCTATATAGAAGTAATGCATTGAATAATTCGTTGCTTAAATTGTGTTTAAACGTGAATACGTCTATTAAAGTGTGTAGCCTATGTGTACAAAGAGAATCGCACTGGTGACAACTTTTTTTAAATAAAAGTTGCTGATAACTTCTGAATTTGAAATACAAATAAGTATTATAGTGAGTAAATATGCTTGTTTGTGTTTGTGGTAGCCTACAGCCACGGATCAGTTGCGCACTGCAAACGCAGCATGAAAGCTGCTGTACCGTATACGTAACGCACCCCAACATGCACCGCATACGCACTGTGTGAAACGGGCAGGCCCGTCGGAACAGGACAGGCAAACCAAGCAATTGCTTGGGGCCCCGAGCTGGACTGGGGCCCCAAGACAACGACTGTTTAAGAATAAAATGCAACGACAAACTGTGAGCGCCCCTATGATAGTCAATGCAGTAAAGTGCAATGACACTGTTATCGGAATCCCCCTCAAGGGGGCCCTCTCAGTAGTCACTGACAGCAGCCAGCCAACCACGCGATCTCTGCTGCCGGCAAATACAAACCTCCTCGGCAGTCATCATGAAGCGGAATTATGCTTCAGGAAGCCAGAAAAGAAAGAAGAGAAAGGAAGAGGAGGATAAGAAAAACACCAGATAGTGGTAAAGTGATAAATTACACGGCATAAAAATAGCTCTACTTGTCTTGTACAAATGGTGGAATTTTGCAGCAGGTAACGTTAGGCTAGCAAAAATATGTTTATGTTAGCTACCTTCCTGACGGCAAATGCTGCTTGTAACGAACAGTTAGTGCACATTTTTTTAGAACGGACAGAATATGGTTAACGTTACATACTGTAATATGTTTTTTAACGGTTTAAGGAAGACGCAGATCCGTTTATCTTATTTAATGACATGACATTGCTATAGCTTTGTAATAGGTTTTGATGAAAGTGGCATAGCATGCTATACTAACTTTTCCACCGTGATAATCTATTTACCAATGGGGGTTAGGAAAACCACACAATAAATTCCGTGCATCAAACATTAGCTTGGGATGTTTTTAAGCATTGGTAGTGAAAGCAGCATCCCTTCCCTTCTAATATCAAAATATCGAAATGCTAACATATCTTTAAGTTTTCGGTAACACTTTATAATAACCATCATTAATAGATGGTAAATTGTTAGTTATTTAATATTTAGTTGATTGTCATTTAACTGTTAGCAAACAGTCTTTTTACTTAATAGATCATTTGTAACCTTACCCATTTATAAACATTATTTAACCTGAAAAAGGCAGAGGAACATGATTTTTTCATAGCTTATGTCACTGTAATTTTTTTTTTATGCACAGTATATGCAACAGCAGTATTTGCACTGTAAACCTTTTTTATTCATATAAAGTGTGGGTACACTAAAACTGTATTGGGGGGGGTGGGGGGCTCCATGTCTATTTTGCTTGGGGCCCCCAAATTCCTTCAAACGGCCCTGGAAACGGGTGTTAGTCAAGACCGAGTCTTTGAGGAAGCAAGTCCAAATCGAGATTTTGTCTGGACATGTCAGTTTTGATATTAATGATTTAATATCACCCCAGTGGAAAAAAAATCTCGAGTCAAGACCGAGTCTTTGAAGGGTCGAGTCCGAGTCAAGACCGAGTCTTTGAAGGAACGAGTCCGAGACGAGTCAGAGAAAGCAGAAATCGGTCTCGAGACCGGACTCGAGTACTACATCACTATTAATTTCTCTGTTGCCTTCAGTGCTTCTCTTATGCGCTCAGTGCTTTCTTCCGGAAACAACGGACCATATGAGATTCCAAGACAGTTCAGCGCACTTGGCTCGGCGTTCATGATTCGACTGGTCAAGACTGTTTTCCAAAGATGGCTCCTGCCTGTATAAGCGAAGTGGACTGTCTTTAGAAAATATCATCTTATTAAACTGTCTGTACACTTACGTTCTCAATGCTTCAGTTTGCAGGTAGGGACCCTCATTATGCTACCGTGTTAGTGTTGGGCTATTTTGACCCTTAGTGGTATTAACGATTTTTATTTTCATTACTCTATATACTAGCGTTATAAGCAGGGGTTAAAGTGGGCCGGAACGGTCCGGAACTGTGTTCCGGCACCTCAGATAAATTAATAAATAAATAGATTAATTAATTCTCGACTAATATTGCTGATCCCGAGATGGGCCGACCGACCGACCAACCTCCCTTCCTCCCCGCTGAACGCGAGCGATTACAAATGCGTGAAATGCACTCACTGTGAAGCGCAGTAAAGTTAGTTAGGTTCGATATTTCGCCGGACATTAGTTTTCCCTTGCCACTGTTCTATAGGGTCGGCAGTCTTACAAAGATATTAATAGCAGGATTAGTTTTAACATTATGTAAACATTGTATATCGACATTAAATATTCGTTCAAAATCACCTACGTGCATTAATGCTGCATACCTGAGAATGCTTTGACGCGATTCCACAGCGCATGACGAGGGAACATCTGACAATTCCACCAACTGCGTTAAACGTAGCCTATAATTTGTATTATTTAAAATTACTTTTCAAATTCCAAAGCTTGTAGAATGCAATACTGTTCCTGGTAGCCTTGAGTAAATTAACTTATCTAAGAAAATGATTAATAAAACCAGTTGAGCCTATGTTTACTTTCTTCTCTGACATAGACGAAAGTGAAAAGACGTATCAGTCAAAGTTCAGCTTTAGGAGGGGAAGAAATTGGGCAGGATAAGGAGACTGAGAGAAAAAGAGTGATGAAAATGAGGAGAGAGCAGGTATTGATAAATAATCTAATGCCCACTGACATGGTTTTAAAGCTATTTCTTATCCATTTTTCTGGCCTTCAAAAGTCTTAAATTGCACACATGTAGGTCAGAAATAAAAAAAATTCTCGGGGGAGCATGCCCCCAAACCCCCCTAACTACCTCACATTTAGGCTAAATTGCAAGTGAGTCTGTGGGTTGTGCATGTTAATGTGGGCTGGCGTGACTACAGTGCCAGGGCTCAATTTTTCTCCCAGTGGTAAGCAATTTTAACATATTATCTTCACCATATCCGTGTAGATGGGCCAAAATAAAAAACATTAAAATATCAAGTAAATAAGTGATACTTGGTGCCACAGTGACACTCTTGTACCTAAAAGTGTTGCTATACCACGATACTCAATATTGTCCAATATGGTGAGTCATTTTTCCTTGTTGCACCGACACAAAATTTGAGGGTTCCCCCACCTGCCAAATCCAACTTTAACCACTGGTTATAAGCTAAACAGTTTTTAGAGATAAAACTCTTTACTTATTGTACAGTTGGCTGCATACTATGTTCTAGCACAAAACCTTGTGGCTGTGTCATTCCTCCATCTCATCGTTTGATAACACACTGGATGATACTATTACAAACATTATGAATTTTGTCAATTAGGTAAGTAATGTAAGTGTATTTTTTTATTGTGGCACCTGTAGTCTGTATTTCTTTATTTCAGCAACAATGGTGATTTGAAACATATATTTTGGATTGTTTGTTATTGAATGAACTGATTGGTAAAAATATTGAAAGATCATACTGTTGTGTTTCGGTGATTAAACCAATTGTTCTCATTACATATTACAAGAATCTTGTGTTCTGCAACAATGGTTATGTGAACTGAAAATATGTATAGACTATAATAAAAGAATGAGATCAGGGTTTGAAAGTATGACTTGCTGTGTTACAAGTGTGAAGAGTACACCTTACTAAGTGAAAAAAAAAGACCTGCAACATCTTAGACATCATTAAACTGTACTGCAGAACTGTTCAATTATGTCAGTTGTTTCAACATATTATCCCAAACTCATATGGTACCTTCAGACCACATTCCAAAGATCACATGCAAACTTTAATTTGTATAAGTCAAATAATTAAGATATAACCTCACTTCAAGCTTAACATTACTGACATCATCTTTGCTGGCATGTTGTATGATTTAAAATATATAATATATAAAATATATATAAAATATATATTTAAAATGGCAGACAGGGAAAATGGGCAATCTTGGGAAGATCATATGCCCCAAGGAATTCAATGTACCAGTCTAAATAGTTAATATTTCTTCAACACTAGGTGTCGCCTTTTTGAAACTGCTCATTCTTTCAAGGTAATTTCTGGATACTTTACAAATGAATAGTCTGAAATATTACAACTTTAATTGCATTTTTATATTTTAAATTATTTCTTATTTTAAACTTTATTTGACAATTATCTTTTGTAGTTTTTACTCTGTGGTGGAAACTAGGTTTCTATACTGGGGGGAAAGGATAAATAAGAAGAAAACAATAGGGGTGTCACACCTTCTGGACTCAATTATTTTGCGTATCATTAACTTAAATTAATGATTTATGTCTGATTGAGTAGAATTACCATGAACCGTATCTGTGAATTTGTCAGCAGCCTTGGCTTTTGGGTTGCTTAGTTGGAGACATTTAATATTCAACAATATTATTGATCTACCTTACTTAACGGGATACTTCACCTCTGGAAAGATGAATGTGTATTTAAAATGGGTCATTTATGTAGAAGAAATGTGAAATAATTTTTTGAATTTTAGACTGAGAAAAGACAGAAAATGTATTTTTGACTTATGCGGATGAAAGACAACAACTCCCAGAATGCACTTGCTTCGCTGCCCTAGGAGGCCACGGCTACCGGAAACAGAGCGCAGTAGTTAAACAACAAGTATAGGCTACTGGTGAGTCTCTGTGATGAGTCTGCCCGGGATTTCGAGATTGAGATTGTCCAGGATTCGGCTTTTGCATTCTACAGTCGCCATTCATTATGTTTACTGTGTCGAGCAGGACAAGACTGAGGGCCGCGGGAGAACGGCGCGAGGCCGGTAGCGTGATTACTGATTACACGCATCAACGGATCACTTGTTTAGCGTTTATGTAAACACTACATTCAGATTCACAAATCGGAATAAATTCAGTTAGATTGAAACAAAAAGGTGTGCATGTAAACAATGAATGTCGACTGCAGAAAGCAAAAGCTGAATCCCAGACATTTTGGACGATCTCACTGTTGGACATTTCCGGGAAAAAGAGGATGGTAACCCCTACTACTCCACAGAACTGCTTTCTCCACAGAACAAGAGCCTGCTAGCTTAGCTTCCAAAAAAAGATGGCTGACACTGTGTACATTCTGTGAGTGAGATCCCACCCTCTATGGGCGGGTTGAGAATATGCGGGACAGCCCCTACTACTGGCTGTAGTGTTTAGTCTCTGGCCAAAAAATCCTCAGATGACACAAAACGACGAGAATTGAGGATTGAGGATTTTTTCCAGACAAAAAATACATAAATCTCTCGTCTCAGGGGGATATGAGGGTGGAAAGCATGGTAATTCGAAAATACTTAGTTTTCTACTAATACAAAGCTTTAATGCTGAATCCTGAAGTATCCCTTTAAGATGGATGATGACGCAATTTATTTCTAGAAACAAATTTTGTTGTATTGTAAAAAGCGCTATATAAATAAAGGTGACTTGACATTGACATATCAGGTAGATGACACTTTAAAGCAATCTAAGGGTTCTATAATGCTGTTAATTTTTTTTTTAATGTGCTGTAATTCTTTATCTCTTCTTCTTGTTTATGTTTCTCTCTGTTTTCATTTGTATTCACCTTTATCTATGTTCTTGGCACACATATTTTACCAATGTGGTGTCGAGAGGGTTTGTAGCAATATGGTTTCCACTCCGTAGCAGTCAGTGATCTGTCCTTGTGCAGAACTTAATGCTAAATGTTCTGAGGATAAATGTTGTGGGGTGGGGAGGAAAATGGGGTCCACAGCTGCTTCCATACAAAACCTGACCTTGACTCTTATGGTTACATTTATTATGCTGTATAATTTCAGGAATCATTGTCAGTATTATAATTTGGATTTTGAAATAATCCCAATCTCTTGGGTGTTTTCAATTTTCACAAGGAGGTAGAATCAGTTTGTATCAGTCTGTGGAGATTTCTGATAAAGAAAAAAAGATCTCGGTGCATCTCCAAGCCCAGACATTTACCATGCATATGTATGCCTTTTGGAGAGATAAACTAATTTCAATAGATTCAGCTGACAAATGGCTCCAGATCATATACTTTAATAGTTTCCGTAGACAATCCACCCCTGAGATGGGGTTTAGCTACTGCAGAAATGCAGTCTGCCTAATGAATATGTAGATTAAGGCATAAAGTACAGTCTGTCAGTCATTATTGCAAACCTCGACAGGGTGATCAAAAGCCCAATAGAATGGCAAGAAAAAAAGGTCACTATACAAAACAATCGGCCATTGGATCTGATTGTTAAGACCGGTTTCTGTTTACCTGGATTTATAGTTTATACAGTCCAGTATTAATGGGTGGTTATTATATTAGCAACTCTCTATTCTACTTGACTCTCTACATTTAAAGCATATGCACTCTTTACTCAACTGTGATGAGTAATTCAATGCCAGTGCATTAGCAGATAGGTGCTGTGATGAGGCCGAAACCAGCACGCCCAGTGCAAGTGGGCCATGACTATTTCATTTTACTTAACATTATTTTATTTATCTGTTATATTGAAGAAACCTTGGTTAGGATATTGGTTTACTTATGCCCTTCTTGAGCACTTGAGCTTAACTGAGACTTTTGTTTGTAGACATTTACAGTAAGAGGCTGTTGTGTTGACCTTGAATTCTAGCAATATTGAGGTGCTCTCCTCACAAATAACTGTTTCTTGTTTTTCACTGGCACGTCTCTTAGGTGTTGAGGACAAGTGCATCTTAAAGCCTACGTTCAGTAGGCTGCAAGTAAAATACTTTAAAAGTACTGTTAAAATCAGACACTCAAAAGACTTCTACTCAAGTCATGGGCTTTGGGTGTGAGAAAAGTGCATTATTAATAAAGTGTATTATTATATTGGAATTGGTGACTTGTAACATGTGGAGTCATTTTAACTGCAAGGTATCTGTATTTTATAAGGTTCCATAAAGAACATTGAAAGTGCTATACAGAACCTTAATGGTGTTATAAAGAGAATTCTAACAATAGTTTATTTTCATTTGTTTTTTAAAATATTATTTCTTAATATTATGCTTTTTACCCCTCTATTTACCTGGTCTTAATGCTTTGTAGCCTCTATCAGGGTTTTACATAAAAAATACAGTCGTCAAATTAGGTACTTTTATTTTTTATTGACAGGAAATTGTAGTAAAAATTACAGTGCTCTGACAACATTAGCGGAATACATAAATTACACTAAACAGTATAATTAACAAATAATTTAACAAATAAGTAAAAACAATGAATTTATCATGGCCAAAAGTAGCCATTGTGAATGGATAATATGTGAACCCTTTAAAATGTTAAAAGGAAAAGATTATTTTTAAAAGTCATACTAATTTTTGTGTGACTGCATGTTTATGCATAAACCTAAATAATAATTGAAAACTCTAACAATATGGATAATAAATTCAGTATCTTCATATACTTGCTTAGTGGAGAAGAGGAAGTATCATCAACTAAGCTGGTAAGAGCTGGTCGCATATATTCTGTTAAACTGAAAAGACAAAAAAAATTATTGACATTTTAGGAAGTATATCAAGTAGCTGTTGAGTGTCTTAGTTCGATGGTTGAGCTAGAAAATCAATATTGAGGTGGGTTTCTTTGACATTTACAAATGTTACAGTTTTGTTAACAAAAAAGGCGGTAATAAAGAACCATTTCAGAATAAAATTTGGAATGATATGGTTCTAAATAGAACTGTTATGAAAAACAGTTGTGTAGATAATCACAATATAATCTGTTAATAAAATTCATCTTTCAGTTTGACATACATAAATTATTAATCTACAATGTACATAATGTAAACTGTCCCTGATGTCTCCCGTCACTCTCTTTATCCTCATATTCAGTGTACTGTCTCTTTCCATGTTTCCTTCCATCTTTCCTTGTTCTCTAGCCACTCGTCCCTCTCTTTTTCTTACCGGTCCTTGCTGTCCAATTTTTTTATTTTTTTTACTCCCCTTGAATAATACATGGCCTCACCTTTTTATTTCTCTCCTGCAGGGTTTTTCTATTGTCCCTCGTTGTGTGAGCTAGGGTCATTCTGTAGAGACAGAAGACACCATCATATCCTACCTCGATGAGTTAATGATGACTGGAAGCCAAATACTGTTCCTGTGCATCAGTGTTCGTCCAATTTTAGAAGCTTTATTCACAAATACTTTCTCTGCAAAATCTAAATGATTATTTGAAAAATATTCTGCACATCTTATTCAATGCTATATACTGCAGTTTAAAGGTTTCAATCAGTTTCTCCTTATTTCTTAAAGTTTCATTCACCATGCTACTTTTTAATTCTAAGAAAATATATAATTGAACAGTTGTGTTATCATGCTTTTTCATTATTTAACAGTTTGTTTTGCCAATCAAGCTACTGCGGTTAGTTCACCCAAAAATGAAATAATTTACTCACCCTAATGCTGTTCCAAACCTGTATGAGTTTTTTTTTCTTCTGTTGAACACAAAAGAAGATATTTTGAAGAATGTTATAACCAGATAGTTGAGCCATCCAAAAAAATTATTATTTTTTTCCTACTATGGAAGTCAATGGCTACTGTCAACTGTCTGGTTACCAACATTCTTCAAAATATCTTTTTCATTTTTGAGTGAACAATCCCTTTAAGGGGAATCAATCTGAGGACATCTATAAAAGTTATTCACATGAGGCAATCAGAGGAAACCGTAACAATTTATATTAAGAATTGCCACTTATACCCTGCTCCCCGAAAACATATTTTATTTAAAAAATTAAGACATATTATTATAACCACAATTGATTCTACTCAACTTTTTAAGAGGATTTAAACTTGAAACTGATAACTGCAACGAAAAGTTTTTTTTTGTACTTAAGGTAGCAATTAAACTTGTTCAATTTGAGTGGTTTGCATTTTATAAAAGTGTAAATACCACTATGATTGGTAATCATAATTCTATGTAAGGCCATGAGATGGTAGTGGAGAAAAGTATTTCTAAAGCAAAGTCTTAGAAAATACTATTTGCAATTTTACTTTTTCTTTACATTAGCACCCAATTCTTAAAAAATAATAATAAAAAAAAAAACAGATGATATTGTCCTGTTTGTCTGGTCTCATAAGATCCAATTTCTACAGTCATAGTCACAACACTGCACATTTGCAAACAGACACTTCAACACAAATCATTTTTAAAAGAGTTACGCCTTTTAAAACCTCACGTCATTACGCACTGTCAAGACGCCAATGAAATAAAAGCCGTGAAGAGCGCGCGGTTCATTCTGTGAGCATTACTTGACAATTTGTGTGGCTCTTCGCGTGTAGCTGGGATGTTCTTCTATTATTTCAGATAGAGCCAGAGAATCAGTGGAGTATAGGTGTGTGGTTACACATAATGTATTTAACTTAGACGATATCTTATGGATAATGAGCAACATCTTTTCAGAACCAAGGACAGCTCTCAACAGTCAATATGATCTCGGCGGTGACGAAGGATCGCGTGCAGGCACTCATGGCCAGTTTGACATCTGAAGTGATGGATGTGCGATTTCTTAATAAGATGGACGACACCACTACAACTTTCCCGGCGCCAAGTTTTATGGACAACGAGACCAGATGCGGAGAGCCGATTATGAGTTACGGACATGTTGAGAAAGTGCTCGTCGGAGGCGTTCTGACCTTGCTCACCTTTTTAACAGTTTGCGGGAATCTTCTGGTGGTCATTTCAGTGTGTTTCGTGAAGAAACTAAAGCAACCTTCTAATTATTTAATCGTTTCTCTGGCCATTGCAGACCTGTCGGTGGCGGTGGTCGTCATGCCGTTTGTCAGCATCACTGATCTCATAGGAGGACAGTGGATCTTTGGTCGTGCTTTCTGTAATGTTTTTATCGCCATGGACGTGATGTGCTGCACCGCTTCAATAATGACACTGTGTGTCATAAGCATTGACAGGTAGGTCTCCCAGATATACGTGCTGTATGATATAAAGCTAACCAAGTAGAAGTTAGATTACCTAAATAAATCATTAAATCCGAATGCATTAGTTAATTAACTACTGCATTCAGATTAAATGTTTTATTCAGTCAGTATATAGTAGTGAGGAGACCGCGTCAAGTTGTCACAGTTTTAACTTTAGTGAAAATTCATCAGGGTGGGTTTATTTTTTAAAGTCAGTTTCTGTATAGACACATACCCTAAGATTTGCCTACAAATAAGCCACCCAACATTTTCAACATTGACCAAGAAGGAAAAAACACGCACGCACATTTAGCCTACCTGCAGCGGGCACATTGTCACAGTTGGAACTGTCATTAAACAGTATATATAATAGGCTTTTCAGATCAATCTAATTATGAATGAATGAAGCATTTATATAGTGCTTTCATATGTAGGCTAGGCTACTACACCCAAAGCGCTTTGTGCAGCATCCACTTGGATTAATTATGAAACAAAATTCATAAAATCTGCCAAAATGTAAAGAGAAAGAGATAGATTAAATATATAAACAAAATTACAGCATACAATACACTGAAAAACGGATATACTAAATTAGCAGGTTGTATTCAAGTAAAACAATATTAAATAAATATAACAATTTTAAATCAGGTAGAAATAGCTTTTTATTGCAGGATACCACTTTTTAGATTTAAATATTGTATGAAAGCATGTCACTGTGGTTTTATGTTCACTTGTCCACCAAACAAATATTTTAAAAATAAATTATTCAGAAATTTTAGTTTGGAGGACAGAATTCAAAATTCAACTAGATGTTGAAAACCACCATATAAAAAAAAACTCAAAACCTTTTAGCTACTGAGATTTAGCCCTTTTGACAAAAAGCATGGGTCTCTTTTCAAGAAGCTATTTCAAGCTTAGATTGTAAAATTCCAAAAAAGGGCAAAGAATGTCACTGTGAAATTGCCCACCTTTATGCAGTCTTTGACTGATGCACTTTAGTTTTTTTTTTTGTTGCCTCCTTTCATTTTTCCCATTCTCCACTCCATTTTCTCAGGTACCTGGGCATTACTAAGCCATTGACATATCCCGTGAGACAGAGTGGAAAGTGCATGGCCAAAATAGTGCTTTCTGTATGGCTTCTCTCTGCCTCCATCACCCTACCCCCACTGTTCGGATGGGCTCAGAATGTCAACGATGACAATGTGTGTCTGATCAGTCAGGACCTGGGCTACACTATATACTCCACTGCCGTGGCCTTCTACATCCCCATGTCCGTGATGCTCATTATGTACTACCGGATATACAGGGTGGCGAAGGTGAGTGCTGCCAAGCACACGATCGCTGGCTTTCCCAAAGCGGAAGACGAGGAAAGCGTGAACTGCGTGACTGCGGCCCTAAAGCTGCAGAGGGAGGTGAAGGAGTGCGTGAGCTTTTCTCGCCTTCTCAAAAGTGATCGTAAAAACATCTCCATCTTCAAAAGGGAGCAGAAGGCGGCGGCCACCCTTGGGATTGTTGTGGGAGCTTTCGCCGTGTGCTGGATGCCCTTCTTCCTGCTGTCCACGGCGCGTCCGTTCATCTGTGGGGTGCAATGCAGCTGCGTGCCTTTGTGGGTGGAGAGGACGCTGCTGTGGCTAGGCTATGCCAACTCACTCATAAACCCCTTCATTTATGCATTCTTCAACAGGGACCTCAGGACCACCTACCACAACCTCATTCGCTGCCGCTATCGGAACATCAACCGCAAGCTCTCGGCAGCCAGCATGCACGAGGCTTTGAAACTTGCTGAGAGACCTGACCCGGTGCTGTAGGCTGTCCGTACCCTTCATGTCTCTCTAGGGACTGATGCAGGCACACGGAGGCTGAGAGACGGTTTTGATGAATTCCTTATTGCTCTCGCGGAGGAGCTTTTCAGTCACTTCAATTAAGTCGAATTGCAATGACTTAAATTAAGTGAAATTGGGACGGTTGTAAAGCTTCATGAAATGTTGTATAAAATGCTGTATAAATTAGATCTTATTGCTGTAAAGTTTTACAGCATCACCTCCTGTAAAGTTTTACACCATCACCTCCTGCACCCCCTCTCCTCCCCCCTCCTGCCATCCAACCTGAGCTTAAGGTCTGTGTGGAGGACGTGAGCCGAGTCTTCAAAAAACAGAAGACTAGGAAAGCCTCAGGCCCAGACGGCATCTCATCTGCTTGTTTAAAAGCCTGTGCTGACCAACTGGCCCCGGTCTTCACGCAGATCTTCAACAGATCATTGGAGCAGTGTGAAGTTCCCTGCTGCTTCAAACGCTCCACTATCATTCCTGTCCCCAAAAAACCCAAAATCACTGGACTTAACGACTACAGACCTGTCGCTCTCACTTCTGTGGTCATGAAGTCGTTTGAAAGACTGGTGTTGGCCCACCTGAAGGACATCACTGGACCCCTGCTGGATCCCTTTCAGTTTGCCTACAGAGCAAACAGGTCTGTGGATGATGCAGTCAACGTGGGACTGCATTATATCCTGCAACATCTCGACAGACCTGGGACTTATGCAAGGATTCTCTTTGTGGACTTCAGTTCGGCCTTCAATACCATCATGCCTGATCTTCTCACAGCCAAACTGACCCAGCTCTCCATTCCATCCTCTATCTGTCAGTGGATCTCCAGCTTCCTGACGAACCGGCAGCAGCTCGTGAGACTGGGGAAGCACACATCCAGGACTCTCAGCACCAGCACTGGTGCCCCCCAAGGGTGCGTTCTCTCCCCACTGCTCTTCTCCCTGTACACTAACGACTGCACTTCTAAAGACCCCTCTGTCAAGCTCCTGAAATTTGCAGACGACACCACTGTCATCGGTCTTATCCGAAACGGTGACGAGTCTGCTTACAGACTGGAGGTCGAACAGCTGGCTGTCTGGTGCAGTTATAACAACCTTGAGCTGAACACGCTCAAAACAGTGGAGATGATCGTGGACTTCAGAAGGAACAGCCCAGCACTCCCCCCACTCACCATCATGAACAGCACTGTGGAAGCAGTGGAGTCATTCAGGTTCCTGGGCACTATCATCTCTCAGGACCTGAAGTGGGACAATCACATTGACTCCATTGTGAAAAAGGCCCAGCAGAGACTGTACTTCCTTCGCCAGCTGAGGAAGTTCAACCTGCCACAGGAGCTGCTGATTCAGTTCTACTCAGCCGTCATTGAGTCTGTTCTATGCACTTCCATCACTGTCTGGTTTGGTTCAGCTACCAAATCTGACATCAGCAGACTACAGCGGACAGTTCGGACTGCAGAGAGGATTATTGGTGCCCCCCTGCCAACCCTCCAGGACCTGTACTCTTCCAGAGTGAGGAAGAGAGCAGGTAAAATCATCACAGACTCCACTCACCCTGGACACCACCTGTTTGAACTGTTACCGTCAAGACGGAGACTCAGATCACTGGCCACAAGAACATCTCGGCACAGGAACAGTTTCTTCCCACAGGCCATTTCCCTCCTGAACAGTTAACACACCTCCCAAGGCATGTGCCTTTAAGTGCAATACCCCCACTGTTTTAATGCAACAACTTACAACTCAGGTGACACTTACATGTAGATTTATTTATTTATAATATTAAAAACACTGTAAATTTGTTCATAATCTGTAAATCTGTAAATGTCTATTCTGGCTAAACCCAACTGTGATACTTTTATTCTCATATTTTTATATTTTATATTTTATTCTTAAAATTTGTATTATTATGTTTCTTGTTGTAAATTATGTTTCTTGTTGTATTTGTATATGTGCACTGGAAGCCTCAGTACCAAAACAAATTCCTTGTGTGTGCAAGCACACTTGGCAATAAAGCTCTTTCTGATTCTGATTTCTGATTCTGATTCTGATTCTGATATGTAATAGTCCTCAATATGAACACATGGCAGCATGGAAGTGGCATTTTTATATTATAGGTTATAAAGGACAGTTCAACCAAAAGCTAAAATTCTGTCAACATTTACTGACCCTCATATCATTCCGAACCTCTGACTTTACTAAGTCAGAAAATATTGGTTTTTATTTTTTTATGAAAAATTATTTCCTTGAATGAAAAAAAAAATTCCCCTTGAAAAAAAACTGAGATGTTGTTAAAAATATATTTTGTTTTCCACAGAAGAAAGTCATACAGGTATGGAACAACATGAGGGTGAGTATATGATGACAGAATTTTCATTTTCGGGTGAACGATCTCCAGGTAATTGTGGACACATTTATAAAGCAATATTAGAACACTACGATAAAGTATTCAGTGTACAAGCAATCATAAAGATGAACACTTCACTTCGTTGCAGTCCCGTACCTTCTGCCCTCCAAACAGTCACCTGATTTGACCATCAGTGATTGCCACTAATAATGTGACAGCAAGCTGAGCGTGTCTCGCCTATAGTTGTATTATTAGAAGCTAGGCATTTATTGCTTTCTAGCTGTGAGAAAGGCAGAGTTGGGCACTGGGCAGGAGCCTTTCATTTCTGTCAGCATGCTTGGCCAACAGATGGTAAACAATGCATCAACACTAAGTGGCCCTGCAATTCATCAAGCATTTTAGTGACCACGCTTTTGGATTTGAAACCTCTATGCATATAAAGTTACAATTAATATTGTAAGAAAAACTACTGGACATGAATAAGTTAGAGTTTGAAGTAGGTTATTTAAAGTCATGTGGTAAAAAAAGTCATTACTGCAGTGAAAGAAGGATTGGGGCCACCAGACTGAAAAAGATAGCAGACAGCAATAATTGTTATCAATACAGTCAAAATTACTATGATAAAACAAATGTAATGGAAATGTAATAAAATTAATACAATTAAATGGAAAATTCCTTTAAAAATAAAAATGTAAAGAAACCAGTTCAAAAACATAACAAAAACAAACCAACTATACATATCTATATATATTCATGTTATGCAGCTGATTATTTTCATGTTATGGCTAATTAGCATTATATTATAAGTATATATTATATTATACTGTTTTGTCTAAATAAATATATATAAGCCTATATATATATATATATAGATAATGGACAAAAACGTTGTGTTAGATGACAGCAAATCATTAAATATACATTTTAAATAATAAAAATTGGGGAAATGAGCATACATAATTAAATAGGCGGTATTGACTGATACCATTTCAAAATATAGACCGATTAATAAATATCAATATATTGCCTTTCCCTATACCTAAATAAGAATTACAGGCCTGAAAGAGAAAAGATGGAAGTTTATCATTAACATGCTGAGGGCATCAAAGAGGCACAAAACAACAAATCTGTTCTGATCTACCAGCTGTTGTTTAAATTTATAGAAGATGCAAATTTTGGGGGAAGGTTTTGTGAGGAAAATAAATATATCATATGCTCATTCAGAAAGACAAATTACTGTGGTCGTTGAATTGAATGATTCATTATAAAAAAACAAAACAAAAAAACTTGAGATTGTGCTTTAGTATTTGTTAAACTATTCTACATGAACCGAAGTCCACATTAATCTTTCATTATTACATTTCTTTTTTTTTTTTGGTTTGCATGCATCCCATTTGAGGTGACATGTTGTCCTTCATTCTATAAACAGAAGTGGAAATGAATGTGGATGTCATCAGTGTAATATGTCAAGCCTCCAAGACTAAAAAGCATAGGATAGGTATATTGGTATTATATTAGTCCACATTACTGTATAAAAAGCAAAGAAAAACGAGAAAGACTTTCAAAGAGTTTCAGAATCTACACTAGGCAAAACGGTTTTGTTCTCATGTTATACCTGAACTGAACATGAATGACTGCTCCATAAATTGTACCTCTTTCTGAATTCTGTGACAGTGCCATGCTGCCCTGCTGAGGCTTTCAGTTTTGTTTTTCCATCTACGGCAGCACAGCATGAGGGCTGCTTTTTCCCAGGGGGCTTTTTGAAATCAATGTACCTGCAAAAATATTCTGAATTAAGGCTTCAAGGTGATAAGAAATAGCTGTGTACTTTATTAACAGAGTATACCTGTCAGTTTAATATAGTAACTAATGAAGTTGAAGACTGTATTTCTGTAGTTTAATTCTAGGTATGTAGCATCATTCTGAAATGGTAAATTTCACTTTCAATGATCACTATGAAATTAACTTTGAAATAGTTTTTTTTTATGTTCTCCATGTAGTCTGGCAATAACGGGCTGGTTAACTGAACAATAATAGTGTTTGCAAGACAGCACTGTCTTGACATTCCTCAAATGTACTTTTTTTTATTTATTTTTTACAAATATTAAATATAAGATTGACTTTCATTTATATATAGGCAAGTTGCATAAACTGTTTAGACTCATCTTTTTCTTCAAGACTGGTCCTAACTTTTTAAAGTCGGTTACATAAAAAGGTAGATATAATTTGAAACAGAAAAGTAAGACTGGTTACCTCTTGTCTAACTGCAAGTTGGTCAAACTAGTACTTGAGACACAGTCTTAACATAGTTGCAACTGGCCACATAATTCAAATAGTAACTTACAGCAATGGTGCCTTTGTAATAATTGCATATACTGAATTAAGATTTGATTTCTTTTGTCACAAAATCACAAACTCAACTGTGATTAATCTCATCTTCCTTGCCTACTTTTAACAATTTATAGCTAAGTAAATTAAGATTTGCACAATGCACAATGATTTGACACTGAGTGTCATAAAATAGCATAACAAAAACTAAGCCTACAACCCAACATTATTTAAACCTTTACACATTTGCTGCCTTGCAAGCACTTACTTTGGGAAATGAAAATCTAGTTTCAATAAACAATTAAAATGTATGTCAAATGTAAACATTATTAGTAAACAGTATTAAACATCATTTTGTGGCGAGGTTTATATTTTTCTTGCCCCAGATTTACAGGTTATCAGATTATCAAACAAGAAATCCAAATACTGACAGTTTAATGACTGAAGTCAAAGTAGATTTACTTACCCATAAGGATACACTCTTCTCTGGTAAAAGAAAAGAAAAAAGAAGACAACCTTAAGTATACTTGCAGCCAAACTATACTTCAATTGTGTTAATGATTAGTCAACTTGAGGTGTGCTATTTTGGAACAACTCATTTTGTACTAAGTATATTTTAGTTGTAATTAAATTGTAGTAAAGTATAACTTTAGTGTACTTTGGTGTAAATTGGAACAACTTCAAGTATACTTATAGTTTGTACACATATCCCTACACAGGAAGATACTTAAAGTAAAGTGTACTTTGTGCTACAAGTACATTACAAATTCATTACGAATTGATTCATTACATCATGTCTTCGAAACATACAAGCAATATAGCATAAGTGTATTATATTAGAGTAAAAAGTATATGCTCACCCAAATACTACAAATTGCACACTTTGTCTTCAATAACAAATGCATATACATAGCTATACTTTGTACAATATACTATTGTATACTATAATATATTTTGAAAGTATACTTTCAGTGCATTGTTACAATGATCATTTCCAGCACACAGTTAAAAATATACCTAAAATATATTTTTAAGTAAAGTGCAAATAGATACAATTTAAAAAAATAAACAATGTTGTGCTAAAAAATGCACAAAAGTTGTATTGTGAAAATAGGTAGGCCTACTTTTTAAAAATTGTTAGTATGCAACGAACTATTGAAAAAGGAAATATATTTCAAATACAATAAAGTATACTTTTTTCACTAGGGTTTGTTGTAATCCTACTTTAGATTTAATATTGTCACATGAAATCAATGTTGATGGCATTGAAATTTTGCAGCAGAGCAATGACATCCTCAGATCATTATCTAGCCTTGCCTTGTGTAGACTCCATTTTGAATGCAATCAACCCCTTGTAAACTCCTCAGCATATCCGGCTACTCAAAAACTTTGATGTTGCAACAGAAACTGGACTCCGTTTTCTAGCACTTTAGACGCAGTTGTTCCTTTGCACTTAAGCACACTTGCACCCTTCAAGAGACAACCTGAAAAATGGAGTGCAACTAGAAGAAAACAAAACTAGAGGAATTTTGCATCACGTGGAAGTAGCCTAGTATATTTCCCTACAGAAAGGCCTTGAAATTGCTAGATCTGCATACGTTTTGACTAACAAACACCCAAGGTATTTATTTGATAGAGTGGCTAAATTAACAATAAAGCACCAACAAGTTCAGACATTTACCAACAGAACAACAGTAATGTTCTTTTTTTATACTTTATACTTATAATTATTTTTTAAGATTATAAGATTGATACTATCAGAAAGAAAATTATAACTATGCCATCGTCTGCTAGTGTCGTATCGGACAGTGCACAATAGACCTCCTGAGGAACAATTCCATTCATTCTTTGCAATTGGAGAGGAAGAAATGACTAAACTTGTGAAATCATCTCAACAACATGTATTTTAGACCCCAGAGATGCTTCTAGAAGTTATAGATCATCTTCTTAATATTATTAATTTATCATTGTCCTTAGGACCCAAAAAATGTCAACTTCTAGTTAACTTCAGACCGATCTCCCCTTTTCTGTAAAAAATACTAGATAAAAGCATAGGCTATCACATTTCCTTCTTAGAGAAGAAGACAGCAAGGATTTCCAATAAGGATTTAGACCGTAACTGAGATTGCTCTCATCATCAGTGTTACAAATGACTTGCTCTTATCATCCGATCAAGGTTGTATCTCTCTATTAGTATTATTGGATCTTAGTGCTGCATTTGCTACTATCGACCACAACATTCTTTTGAATAGGTTTGAAAATTAGGTTGACATTAGTGGATTTGTTCTGGCATGGTTCAAAACGTACTTATCTGACAATCATTAATTTGTAGCAGTAAATTATGAGCTATCATACAAGTTTAGAACTGCAAGGCTCAGTAGCCAGGACCGCTACTTTTTACACTCCACACGCTAAACATGAGAGATATCATTAGAAAACATGGCATCTGTTTTCACCGTTACGCTGATGATACTCAACAGAATGCAGTTGCTATAAAAAATGGATGACTTGTAATTTTCCTACTAATATATATATATATATAGGCTATATATATATATATATATATATATATATATATATATATATTTAAGGTTTTAATCATACCAAACCTCCACACATAATAACCTTGAATACTGTTTAACACTTGATGGCTGCTCTGTCAAGTCTTATGGGCCCAATCCCAAATGGCACACTTCATGTGCACTTTCGGTCTTGTGGACTTACAATGGCTGCCGCGTGCGCGTGTCCGTCAAGTCCGTGAGACCGCAGTGTGTCCCATTTGTCATTTTTAGATCTCAGAAGGGTGCTCTGCGGTCGATTTGCGCCCTTGATGCGCACTTTTGCCGAGCCCACGCTGATGCGGACTCCACAGCAGACTTCTTCCCGACATTCAAAGCGGCGTTACGTCGCGAAAGTGCGGACTCAGAGGAAGACCGCGAGTGCTTAGGGTTCCATTTGGGACAGGGCCATGGTTCACACCGAACGCGAATAGACCGTCAAATACGTGTCTATTTAGACGCTTGAATATTTTGAACCCATTCGCGTATTGTATCAGGGTACCCACAGAGGGCAACAATTAGCATCTCCTCCATTTTCGACAGCAGGGATAGACCGGACGTATCAATTAGCTCTCCGTTGATTGGCTGGCGCAACAAAGCGTCATGCGAATCTTCCAAATTCTTCAACTTGGGTGGAAGACGTTCGCGGCAAACGCGTCGCTCAATTTGCGTCATTCGCGCCACCCGGCGCAAACAAATGATGCGTCTATTCGCGTCTTTGCATTGACTTTGTATGTAATCTACTCGCGCAAATAATTAAATTAGCGTTCGGTGTGAACACACCATTAGTCTTTAGTTAGGAACCACCTGGGTGTGCTTTTCGATAGCAATCTTTCTTTTGAAAGCCACATGGCATTTGTAAAACCACATTTTTCCATTTTAAAAATATTTCTAAATTATGACAAATGCAGAAAAGTGAATTCATGCATTCATGACCTCAATGATAGATTATTGCAATGCTTTACTCTGTGGTTGCTCTACAGGCTTAATAAACACCAGCTGGTCCAAACACACAAGCTCGAGTTCTTACTAGAACCAGGAAGTATATTAGCCCGGTTCTGTCAACACGGTTCTGTCTGTTTGGCTCCCTATTAAACAGTGTATACACTTTAACATTTTACTCATTTCTTATAAGGCACTGAAAAAATTAGCAATTAAATTATTTAAATTAATGCATTATATTCCTTCATTCCCATGTGGTCTCAAAATTCTGGCCAGTTGATAATACCTAGAACATCAAAATCGACTGTGGGTGGTAGATACTTTTCCACTCTAGCACCAAAACTCTGGAACAGTTTTCACTGTTTGGCTTTGTCCCCCAGACTGAACATGGTTTCTCCCAAGGTTCCCCCCTGCAGACACTACTGGATGATGACATCACTTTTTTCTGCAGAGCTGCTTTTAGCTGAATTGAACACATTCCATGATTTATTAACTTTACACAGTTATTGAATTGAACTGAATCAACATTGCACTGACTTCAGCTGAATAATGACAGTATTGTCTTTTAGAGCTGCTTTTCAGCAGAATTGAAAGTTCAAAAGTTCTGTTTGTGTCATTGAATCATTTTCCTGTGAATCACTGTAAAGCTGCTTTGAAAAATAATGTATTGTATAAAGTGCTAAATAAATTACTTGACTAATAACACTATTAACCTATTATTAATTGCAGAACTTAGAAATGATTGCATGTTTTTTTTCCTCCATGGCTGACAGTGTTATCTTTTTTTAAAAGAATCTAACAAGAATACTAAATTATCACTCTTGAGTCACCCTGTTTTAAATTAGGCCATCTGCAAATAAATAAATATTTCAGGATTTTATTCCAACATCCCAAACGCAGGGGAGATTTCAAGGTGAATCTATTGCTAGCAGTTTCAGAAGCACCGCCACACATATCGGTTCAATCAGAGACATGTCCTTAAACCTACACCATGTACAAAGGATGGAAGAGTGATGTTTTCCAGCCTGAAAAGATACTCCAGATATTGATCTTCTATATGGCTATCAAGCTGTGGAAGCTACATTCTTCTTGCTTTAGATCCCGCTGATTAAACAGAAGTTCACACTGTCTTTGCAACTTTTGGTTTGTTTTATCATATATAAAACATAAGCATGCTTGTCGCTCCACCATCCAGATGTCTTTGAATACTAGTTTAATGATACTAATTCCACCTGGCATCACTGTAAGTTTAGGCTGCAATTATAAAGGAAAGTCAGAATGACCCTGTCAGTGCTCGGACCTCCCGTCTGTTGTTCTTCAATGCACCGCAGGCCCCAAGCAGATTCCACACAATACGCCGCTCCATGTGAACATGCTCTCAGCCGCTACCTCTGAAACAAAGAAGTCTCAAGACTAATAAATCACACAGTCCTGAAGGATAGTCACAAACACACTGAAAGCGAGAGGAGGCGATATTATTAGCCTAACATCATCGGGGCTCTGGCACACAAACTGGATTTATGCAGGCTAACACAAAATTCTCATTAAGTACTCTATGCATGTTGGACGTTTTTAAAAATATGTCTGTTAAAGTGCCTGACATGGAGGATCTATTTCCAGGAGCCTGAACTTCTCCTTCCTTGATAAGGAGCTGTAATTGGCCAGCTGTCCTGGCTGTTAAAGTATTGCCCTTTGATAGAATCAGACTACATCATTAACAGAACTACACAATCAGTCAGGAATAACACCTCAGAGATTTCTCCACAGCAGTATCATTACTAACAGGAAGTCAGGGATTAATGGATGACAGCAATTAGGAACAGGTATGAAAGAGAGAGAGGACAACCTCTGTAGATGCTGATTGATTTGTTCAGCTGTTTTATGCTGTTAATTCATTAGCTACTATGAAATGTTTAAATGTTCCCATTGGGAATGTCGAAGGAAATGGATAGGAGCTGGAAAAAAAGAAAGAAAAAAAAAATGCATTTGCAGTTCTTGCAGTTCTTTTGCATTTCAGGTAAGTTTTTGGATTTTTTGGATCGAGCACCAGCATAAGTGATGTTAAGTGATGCATACTATTTTTAATTTGAACATATTCATAATGTGAAAACTGATTTGAAATTGGACATTGTGTTACCATAGAAATGGTACTTTAAACCTTTTAGAGAGCTACATTTTTGTGATATCAACTTCAAATTTGGAACACAACTTGGTTAGATGTGGCTTTGATTTTAGAGTCCAAATAATTTTGTACAAAATATATTTTGTATGAAATAATTTTTTTAGTTCATTACATATACTTGACAGTAAACTAAACTTATATAACTTTTTCACTTATTTTTTTTTTTTTTTGAGAAGCTGGCTGCCATTGCACTAATCTAACTCTTCAGTGAACCTTGAGAAACAGCTACTCTATCACACATGTTATTGTATTGAGATGCGGAGTAAACATTTCTTATTTAACATGACTGAATGGCACACCATTTATATTCATATAGAGCAAAATATGGGGCTTAACATGATCAATATGTAGGCTCCACAAAATTTTTTCGGTCACACTTTAGATTAGGGTCAAATTATCACTATCAAATAACTATTAAAAGTACTATTAATTACGACTTTTGCCTCTAAACTCCTAATTACTGCTTATTAATAGTTAGTGAGGTAGTTGTTATGTTTAGGTATTGGGTAGGATTAAGGGATATGGTCATGCAGAATAAGTCATTAAAGGGCCCCTATCATGGATTTTTGAAAATGACTGTTCGTGTATTGTGTAATAAAGCTCTAAGTGAATGAAAACATCCAGCAAAGTTTTATATCTGAAAGTGCACCGTATATAAAGTTGTCTTTCAAAAGTGAGAGTCGACTCTGAGTCTATGAAATGAATTGTTTTTGAAACGAGTCATTAGCTGTTTCGTAGTGACGTAGATACGAAACATTAGCATATTGGCCGCGCCCAGTTATTGCGCGCGCACTCGCAGGGAAACTTAAACCTCAAACCGGAGCTGATTTCTGAACTGAACAGCATCATGTCGAGAAGACGGCACTGTGCATGATGTGAAGGTAAAGCCAGTTATTTTTCACTCCCTAAGGATGAGCATGTGAAGAATCAGTGGTTAAAATTCATCTTTACCAAGATATCACAGCAGTATAATCCTAAACTATTTCTGTGTTCCCTTTATTTTATAGTATTAGACGACTGCTTCTCAAATCTCGGGAGTTCAATGCAGGATTCACAAACCGCTTGCTCTTAAAAGATGGTGTTCAAAATACTTCGTTTTGAGTTTTATATTGTGTAGATCTCCTGCTAACTGGCTAACTCTCGTTATCACTGTCTAACTGAAATACTTCTGCTAATCAGGTGTGGGCCACTATTATCGAGTCGTCCTTGCTATGGAGGTTGAATAACTAGTTCTTCTAATATTTCATCACCGGACTCGTGCTCGCATTAATATGGTAAAATCAACGTCATTGTTCGTTACTGTGTTTAGTTTACGGTGTAGGAAGCCTCAGGACACGCAGAGCTGTCGGTGTTATGCAATGGGCGTTTTTGTTCTCGACGCGCTCAGGCTCTGGAGACGCGCTGTACACGGGTAGGCCAATCACAACAGACTGAGCTGTCTGGCCAATTAGAGCAGATAAACTCACGGAAAGGAGGGATTTAGAGAGATTGATTCATTTGACGAGCCGGTTTGAGAATCATGGAAAATGTGATGTGCAAATGTATATTGTGAGGAAATTAAAATGTTTTTTTTTTTACTTTTGATGTGTGTAAACATGTTGTAGGAGACTCTACAACAACATTAGGAAACTTTAAAATACCATGATAGGGGCACTTTAATGTGAGCTTCATAAGTACTAATAAACAGCCAATATCCTTGGATATGCATGTGTGGTGGCAATTTTATGATATTCATTGATCTTTAGTAAAATATAGATGATTCAAAGAATGTCACATGTGTGTCTCTCACTTGTAGTAAGAGAAGATTCTGTTTATGTACCTGTGGAGGCAGAAGGGGGAGACACTCCAGAGAACAGACGAACAAGGACCTCTGACCTAGATGTCAGAAGGCCATTTGGTGCAGGGGGAGGCTTAGTGGGCCAACTAGTGACGTCTATGGAAAACTACTGGGAGGAAGGCTCTGGGGGGAAGAAGGCCTTGAAACTAAGATAAAAGCTAGTTCAGTCTGTCTGGAGGTGTGTCACTCTTCTGCACAGGGTAACAACTGTGTATTAGACTGCTCCTATTCTTGCAAGAATAAATACTTCTACTTCTATAATTTGACAATTTGAGTGTCTCTTATGCAGTGATGTTTGTTTGATGAATTTTCGCCACAACACATGCTAATAAGAACCTAGTTAAAAGTGAGAATAAAGTGTTACCAAACAAATTTTTTTTGATAAATAAACTATTTATAGAACAACTTACATGCATTAATTGTAAACTATTCTTAGATTCTGAATTCAAATAACTGCGGTTTTACTTAAGGCCTGGGTGACAAATTCAGGTTTGTAACTGTAGAACTTGCATTTCACTTTGGCCAATAATAAACGTGCAGAGCGTACCCTTCTGCTGACATACTGTTATTCACCAGGGAAACACTTTTCAAGGACCCTTCATCAGGCAGCAATGTGCCAAGGGTTTCTGGACAGAATGTCAGGTGTCAGGTTTATTGTCTAAATTGGAATTCCTCAGAGTATTTATTCACATCGTGTATTTCAATGAAGCCCGGGAGTGACATAAATCCAAAAGAGGTCATCTTACAAGCTTTCTATGTGTTCAACATACATTACTTCCCATACGGAAATGTAATATATGTATGTATATGAAATACACATATATTAAATATATCCACATAGTAAGTGAAAACATATATGTACATATATATCTGCCCATATATAAAACCTATTCGAAAATGGAACAATTTCATATATTGACATATAAAAGTAACCCATATATTTTATATGTTTTTTATATGTCACATATATAATTATCAATATACATAACATATATATATTTGAATAAATGTTCAATATACAAACTACACATATATGCATAGTATATTGCTTACATACATGTGACATATATATGTGTCCCTAATATGTTTTTATATAGACTTAATATGTATGATATATTTAAAATAAAATATATATTTTTGATAAATGTATTTGGAATATATAAATGGTATATACAAAAAACATTGTGTGCACATATATTTTAAATATGTTATGTTCTTATATTATGTATATTAATTGCAATATATTTTGCATTGATGTATGATGTAAACTAAACAAATGTGAAAAACATGCTTTCATTAATTTCTTACATATTTTTAAATATAGGTTATGGACGTGTACTTACACACTTGCAATGCAATGCACATGACATGCCTAAGCCTTAAATGTTAAACGGTGCAGTTAGCAAAAAAGAAGTAATACAGTAAAACAGTTAAAACATTAAAACTTTATTAAAACAGTTTTAATTTAAAAAGAAAAATTGTTAAGCTGCGCAAAATTAGAAAACTACTGAACACTGAACACACAACTATATTATATACTAGTGATGTCCGGTTCTGGAACGAATCGTTCTTTTGAACCAGTTCTTTTTAGTGAACCGGTTGAACCAGTACACCAAATCGGACTGAATCGTTCGAAACAGCGTCAGAGCTGATCCACAGCTACTCCCTTTCAGACACCTCTGACTCGAAATAAACAATATCCTGGAGAATACGTAACTCCAGTAACTCCAACAGTTCACTGAACTGAGACAAGTGCTGAGAGAAGTGATGAGCACGAGCAGCTGATACTGAGCATGCGCGTATTACCAAACGTACAGGTACAGCGGTTCTCAATTACCACTACAGAACCAAAAACTGTTTCTTTTGGACACGTTCGATACAGAGAACTGATGAGCTGGAGATACTGAGCATGCGTGACAGCCCCGTCTCTGAACCGAACGTGGAGGCGGAACCATTGCAACTCTGTCGTCATTATGTTAAGCCCACCCACCGACTCTATACAGGATGTGATTGGCCTGACTAGAGTTTGGTTTTTCCAGCTCGCAAGTCAACGAAGAGTTGCTAGTCGTAACTGGCTGCAAAATAAAATTTGCTGCCGCTAGGGTGCATCTAGATTTCTAGGGTAATTACAAATGCCTTTATCTGAATTTATTTTTATCCGCCGGGATGGTAGAATTGACGTCATTACGTGAGGACGTAAAAGAACTGGTGAACCGTTTTTTTGAACTGGTTAATTGAAACAAACTGTCCGAAAGAACAGATTCACGGAAAATAACCGGACTTCCCATCACTATTATATACAAATACAATATTATAACAAAACATAAAACAAGCCCAGAAAAGGAAAATCCACCAACAGGTATATGTGATACAGTCTTTTCATTTTTTACGTTTGTTGAGTCTTTTTGGATGTCCGCAGCTCAGTGACCGTTTGAATAATAGCTACCCCTAGTTGGCCCCTGCTGGTTCCAGGAAATATCTGGATCACTGCATCTGTAAAAAAGACAAATTGTTTTATTGGTATTTGAATTTCTTTGTAATAAGTCTTTACTGTCATAACTTGCTGTTACTACAGTAGTGGTTTGGAAAAACAGCATACCCAGTGTCCTGTGCTGGAAGGCGATGCCAGTTGTTCCTGTGGGCTCTGATCCTTCGCTTCAAGACAGTTCCCCAGCTTGCCCATTGTACCAAGGAGTGTGGGCATTTCTAGGAACCAAAACAGTTAAAAAATATATTAGATTTTCAGTATCAGTATTTTAAATTTCTTTAGCAGAAAATGAAGATCAGCTTGCCCAAAACAGTAAGCTCGGAAATAATAGCAGAGTGGATAATAGCAGATGGTATTAAAACAGGTAAACAGATATAGACTTGTATATAAGCTTTAACATAAGTAAAAACAGGCAAAGCAACATAAACAACTCTGACAGACTGCTTGTATATGGCTGTGAAAAATGACTAATCCTGTCGAGATACACTAATGTAGATAATTAGGTACTCCTAACTTTGGATGATTCACTTGAAGTATTTAAAGTATTTCATATCTAAATGTAGTAATTAATTTGCAAAGTTATGAGTAATAATGATTTTGTTTTATTTTATCCTGAAGCAACAACGTTATAGTAGGTAGACATTTTTCTTTTTTTTACATTAGCAATGCAGATGCTAGGTTTGGGTCTCAGTAAAAAAATAATTTTGTGACCTTTTGGGGCTAGATGGTCCATCATTACTGGTCTCCTCTTCAACAAGCCTAGGGTTTGGCCTGCATTTTCTTTTGCTCAGAAGTTTTGGACTGGACCGATGTTGTGTCCTAGGGTGGACTGTCTCTCTATGGGGGGGAAAAGGGGAATACAAAATGTATTAAAACAAAAGATACAACTACGGCTGACCACATAGTGCTTATGCACCCACAAAAGTATTGATGTCATGATGGGGGACAGTGTTCAAAATATTAGCACACATACTGACAGTGATTTAATATCCTGCAAGTTTACATTGGCATTTTTACTGAGTATTATTGTATTAGTTCTAGACTCTAAAAGCAAATATTGTATTATATTCTCCACTACATGTGTCTGACAGCTGAATCTTACTTAATATTATTTTTACATAACACACATTTAAATATCTTATAATGATGCACTGCAGTGTAACGTTAATAATCTGGGCCTACTCCTAGCTCTTAAACATGACTATGAAAATGAGAACATGAAAATGCGACGCACACAATAAAGCAGTATTAATAGTAACGTATAACGTGATGTAAAAAAAGAAAAGAAATAAAAAAAAAACTAATTCAGTTAAACATTGTGAATATCTGCTCAATTATATAGCGCGATATGATCAGTAGCTTATAAATAGCTCATGCAATTCAGCATTACTTAACTTATTTATTCTCTGTGCAATATCAATGTGTGAATTATAAGAAATGAACTTACCTGCAACGTTATGCACAGTTGCCTCGTACGGCCACGGCCATCCGCCTTTACGTTTTCTTCATTCCACCTCTCCACTCAATTAAATAAAGCCTACAGATCATCAAGTCCGTCTAAGAAATTATTAATATTGAAGTTTTTTTATGTTGGAAGTTGGAACAATGCTCCAACTTTCATTATCCGTTTCTTCTTTCCACTCGACATGGGCGAACATTCATCCGTTGGTCTCTGAAAAGAATGCGCGACGTACTTTGGCGGTCTTTTGATTGCTTTTGAATTTTGGCGCGCCTATGAAGATAGGGCATTAGGCAATGACGTAAGATATTGGGGTGGAGTGGAACGCATGCTAAATACGTGGCCTGAAATGCAGACAGAAAGTATTTCTATGCCTTTGGAATCACAGATGTGATTATATTATGACTTTTCTTCATTATTATGAAGGAACGTTTTAATTTTTTTCATATCTGACATCAGTGACATCAGTTTGCAGCTCTGCCAAGCTTTCACATATATTAACTGTGTATTATTCTGTATACATCTGCATAATGCATGTAATGTGTTTGTATGTATTTTCTTACATATAGAAATTGATTATATTGATATAGCCTATAGGTTATTGATTATTTGACAAATATAAAATTTAAGTTTGCAAATATAATTTGTTTAGTATTTGTTTTGTTTTTTTGAGCCAGTTAAAATAATAAATGAAAAAAATAATTGTATTTATAAAAAATTGTGCTAATTCTAAAATGGGATAGAAATTGAAATGAAATGTGAATTGTGTAGACTTGTTAAAAGTTCAAGATGTTCAAATAAGGAAACCAAGGAATTAATTAATAAGGAAACCATAAGCCTGTAAAATGTATGTATGTTGTTTACATAAATTGGCATATATAAATTAAACATATCAGTGAAATATATGGTTATAACATATAATATTATATAAACAATAATCATATACATTGTATTAATATATGTCAATATACTCATTTAATATGGACAATTTATATATGTTATAAACCTATATCTACATATATCTAGAGATATGTATATATGTGATAGCAATATATTGTCCTATATTTAGCATATATGATGGCGTCACTTGCGATATAGGGACATATATGTCATATATTACATTTCCGTATGGGTTCAGTGAGACTCAATCTATAATCAATCAACGGGGGACTAAAGAATTATCATTGAAATTCAACTTGGCTTTGTTTGTTTTGGTAAACAAGGAACCCTGTAACTCATAATTTATGTGTAAGAGGGATGATCGAAGACAGAACGTATGGGGTGCCAACCTGAAACACAGGGTGCAAATTGCAATCAAATGACACAGTTGCCTTTGTCTTTTCAAGGTTACATCTCATTTTGAGAATTCTATCACATTAAGCTCCCTGATGACAAAACACACTCAAAATCAGAGGATCATTTTGTTCGCAATGTGCAAAAAAATTCTTGCTTCAAGCAAGATTTTATTTTAATTTGAAACCTCCCAGCATCCTGACCGAAACTTTGGGTCAAACAATCCTCTCTCGCTGTATTTTACATCTAAATAGGATGGACCTCACGGCAAGAATCACAGTCATGTACTGCGATGCTCAAAAATTATTCATAGATGCTTATGTAAGTCAATCTCTGAACTTCAGCAAAGGCAGACGGCAAGTTAATGCAAGACTGGTGCACTCTAAGAAATAAATTAGGCAATACCAGAGATACATTTTTTAACATCCCTTTATTTATATGCTGTGATTTGTACCAAGCGCTGTTTCATCAGAGGATTTATTGCAGAATGGTAGTTGATTAATTTGGATCGATAATTATGAGGGGAAAAAAATTGGTTAATGGCGGTTCACTGATCGTGCAGCAGCTTAATGAATGTGAAACTGTTTCTATTAAAATCAATTACCCTTGCAGTGCTGAGACCCCCATTTCAAATGGCCAATGGTTGAACCAAAAACATAATGAAACTGA
This sequence comes from Semotilus atromaculatus, assembly GCA_031834385.1. Taxonomy (NCBI): domain Eukaryota; kingdom Metazoa; phylum Chordata; class Actinopteri; order Cypriniformes; family Leuciscidae; genus Semotilus; species Semotilus atromaculatus. The sequence goes on along the minus strand of JAULUF010000012.1, from coordinate 3,897,189 downwards.
TTAAATGTATTTCTTTCTGGAATTCAGAAAAAAACTTTGGTGCCTGCTGTCTCAGCTGTTTTAGAGAGGTGATGTGCCGACATTTGAGGTTGCAAAACTAAAACTAATTCTCAATAACAAAATGTAATAACATTCATGCACAAGAACAGTGTGGCATACAGCCACAAACTAATTCAATGTCAGCATTCCCTATTAGAACATGGTCTCCTCATCGAATTGTACCTGTTTGGTGCCGGTCCATAAAAAATAAAATAAAAAAAAGAGAGTTCAAAATGTACATTAGCTAACAAGAACAAAGTGTGCCTTGTCAGCACACAGCCAAAGAAACCTATTCGGCCCTTTTTTATGAAGGCCATCACTAAAAAACAAAACCAACAACAAAAACTTTTCAATACAGGCAAAATACTTACAGAATCAGGCCCATGATGCTTCAATGGTCTTCTTAAAAACTACATAATTCCAGTGATGGTTTATAATAAGTAAGGATGAAATTAATTGCTGTGCCTCTTGGGTCAATAGTTTTTCAAGCACTGGGCTAAAACAGCCCTCCTGCCACATTAATCACAGAAATAGTGTTCCTGAATTATAGTGTATTACATTTGGAGACATATTTTGAGTCCCACTATGCTCATCCAAGCTCTTGTAAATCACAACATTAAGGTCACCCTCACCGCAATAATTGCACCATGTCTTAAATACATTTCCACAGCCACAAAACAGGCTACTTCTCTCCATTCTTGCCACTTGGCAACATTTTACTTAAAGGGGTGGTAAAGTGTGATTTCACTTTTCTAACTTTAGTTAGTGTGTAATGTTGCTGTTTGAGCATAAACAACATCTGCAAAGTTACAAAGCTCAAAGTTCAACACAAAGGGAGATATTTACTTTTAAAGAAAAGGACTACAACAAACGGCTGGTAGGAACTACACTCCCGGGTTAGTGACATCACCAAGCCTAAAATGTACATAAACCCCGCCCCCGGGAACAGACAGTCCATGTTGAGAAGAGGAAAAGTTGTTGTATAGAGGACATTTGTGAGTCAGCTCAAACTGTAGCATCCATCTTTTCACATGCAATAGAAAGTTACTCTGTGTGCATCTCACAACAGTTCATATACGAGCGATTTATAGATTAACATGACAGAATATCCTAATTGAAGATAGTTAACTCCACATCAGCAACATAAATTCATCAACTAACCATTCAGTGATGTCCTGTTGCATTCTACACGTTGTAACTTCTTCTTGAGTCTCTCCATCTTTGTTTGACTCCGTTTTAACATTATAGGCAGAACAGTTCTGTCATTTTAGTATGTCTGCAGCTGCTAACACACACAAGCTCTTGAAACCCCGCCCTCTGCAGCAGCTCATTTGCATTTAAAGGGCCAGGCACAAAACTGTGAGTTTTTGCAAACCCTCAAAAAGTGACAACTTTAATATCTTTGGGGTATTTTGTGCTAAAACTTCGCACACACACTCTGGGGACATCAGATATTTATTTTACATCTTATGAAAATGGAATTTTACCACCCTTTTAAAGCCTTTATATACACCATAAAATAGTATCCAGATCTGACGAGGAGCTTCGCCTGGACCCGATGACAATGCAGTGCCAACTAGCCTCTCCCTATGGAAGATCCCTTTACACTCTACAGATAAAGCGTTGTGAATTTCGTTTCGTGTGCCTACCCCAAAGTGATAAAATGAAACAAAATTCTGTATCAAATTTATAGACAAGACAAGTAGTTTGTTCAGGCATGGTTTTGTAGGGAATTACAAACCTGCGCACGTATATTCAAACGCACATAACTATAGAATCAATTCTTAATGCGCATGTGAACGCCATCAGCGTTTATCACAGGTTCGCGTTTAAAGTCTGTTTAGACACATTCATATAAATTTTTATCTTACAGTTACTGTAAATCCGGCGTCTAGTTCATAAACGCCAGAGGAGAACTGGCCCCCGACTAAGCCTGGGTTCTCCCAAGTTTTTTTTTTCTCCATTAGGTCTCCTGATGGAGTTTTTGGACACCATTAGGTCACTTGATGGAGTTTTTCGCTTCCTTGCCACTGTTGCCTTTGGCTTGCTCAGTTGGGGATATTCAAATTAATTAACCAATCATTAATACCATTGATCAGCTCTACCAAACGTGGAGGTTGAACATTGTTTTGTTGTTTTGATTGATACTGTAAAGCTGCTTTGGTGCAATCTATGATGTGAAAAGCGCTATATAAATATACTTGACTTGACTTGACTTGACTAAAAACTCAATTTTAACTCTTTCCCCATCATTTTCGTGAAAACAAGCGATAACATTTGTAATCATATGCATAATGTAAAATAACACGATCATCAACATAAAACAGCATATAACCCTAATGTTACAAAATGTAATGTCAACCCAGGACGAGCTATAGGACTGTGCAAGATTATGTTGATGGGTTCGATCTACTCCATCTATGTTCCCTGAAGAGGGAACTCGAGCTGCGTTGAAACACTGTGGGAAAGCCCCTGTGTGATTGCGTCATGAAGCATGTATGGAATCACTCCAATGGCGAGACGGAACGTCATAAGCGGGTGACGTCAGAGGTGTAAAGTCCAGGGGTCAGAAAGTAAAAGTCCTGCCATATGTTTATTCTACCCATGAACTCTGCCAGCTGATTCCCTCGAGAGCTGACTGGGCATGCTGCACTCCCAAACAAACAAACAACACATAGTTTCACACTGTCAGTGAAATTTTTGGCTCATACTGTATGTGACACAGATCAGATGTGTTCTATGACTGAGTAAACAGGAAAAAAGCCCATGAATTCGGATATTTCGAGATCGGTTTCAGGCCTCATTCATATATGAAAATAAATCCGATATAAATTCGATATATGCCAATGCGACTGTCATGTAAACAGGCAGATCGAATTTTCTGATGCATTAGGCTGTCTCCGCAGTTTAATGACGAGAGCAACCCCGACACGCATCTGCAAAGTGACGGATGGCCCAATAAAATGTGTCGTCGTAGGAGAGGAATGTCGACAGGGGCACCGGAAGTGTTTTCACAGGATTGTAATTGTAATACAAATGTTTGTTCATTTACATTTATTAATTTTAAGCATTTAGTAATTTATTTGTAATAAACACTTAAAGTGGGCTATTTAAAAAGCGTTAGGACTATTTACATGTTAAAGCTGCAGTCGGCAAGTCTGACAGGTTGAGGGGACTTAGCCCAAATTTTCAATGTTTACAACTCTCATGCCCCTCCTCCACTACCACGAGCACCCTCCCATCGAGTTCGTGCTCGTCAGTGCGTGTGTAGATCTACCAGATTTTCTACCAGAATTTGGGATCAGTTCGGGGACGCGCAGGTAGATCTGTTTGCCTCCCACGACTTATCCTATTGCAACCTGTTTTACTCCCTGACCGAGGGCACGCTCAGCACAGACGCACTGGCGCATAGCTGATCATGTGGCCTCCGCAAGTATGCGTTTCCCCCAGTGAGCCTTTTTGCACAGACCCTGTGCAAGATCAGGAAGGACGAGGAGCAGATCATATTGGTTGTGCCTCATTGACCCACCCGGACCTGGTTCTCCGAACTTGTACTCCTCGCAACAGCACCTCCCTGGCCAATTCCTCTGAGGAAGGATAGCGCATGGCGCCTCGCTAAAAGACATCTGTAGAGCTGCAGGCTGGGCAACAGCCAACACATTCGCCAGATTCTACAATCTCCGAGTGGAGCCAGTGTCCTCTCATGTACTCAGTCCACGGACTGGATACGTGCAATATTTCCTCAGGTTCCTGAGATATGCTTCCCAGTGTACCTTGGTATTCCTGTGTTAAGGAGTCCTTCGTCCATGCTAGTCTCACGAAAGGGAGCTCAGACTTACGCAGGGCACTAGAAGACAGCCGAGAAGGTGGCGTGATTAGACTGGGAACCCCATTCGTCGTCACAACGTTACGTCTCCCTGCCACTTCCGGTGTACCAGCCTGAGTTCAGTCTAGGCTCCTCAGCAAGTAACATAACTGCGTGTTGCCAGCGTACTTCCTTATATACCCATGGTGTGGGGCAGAGTTACACAATGCAAATTCTTCAGACCCATGGCATTTCTTTGCCATTGGCTCGTTTTGTAATACTCGAAGTTGATAGGCTTTCTAAGCGAAACCCCATTCGTCGCCATGACATAACGTCTCCGTTCCCTTCTCAGAGAACAAGGGTTACGTACGTAACCAAGACGTACATACATGACAGAGATATTTCGATCATTGTTCTGAATTCGATCTGGATGTAGTTTTTTTTTACATGATTTTCTCAGCTTTTTACTCAAAATATTTCTTTTTTTTTATGAAACTTACATTCAAATGTTGATAAAAATGTTTTTTGTTTAAAAGCAGAGGGTCTGTTCTTTCTTTTGATATATTGCATGTTCAGATATTCATACAACAAAATATTCTGGGGGCCATGACATTTTTGTGAAAATGATCAAAAACGCTAGCAGTGACTAGCAAAAATTCTGGCCGGGAATGAGTTAATACAAATAACTATATGGTCTCAAGAATAATTGTTACCACAGTTATAATAAATTATAGGCTAATACTTAATCTATTCATTATTAGATAACATCAAACATGAGACAAACAACCAATTTCAGATGTAACAAGGAATCTGGAAATATTATAATGCATTTTAATGTAATGAATACCTTTATAATGCATTTGCATTGAAAAAGGGAATATTATTTCGAATACAATAAAGTATACTTTTTTTTCACTAGGGGCAACATTCCAAAGCATTCATGAACTACAAGCATTTAAGTTTGGATAATGCATTTTCACGTCTCTGCTCAAAAAGGGGGTTGACAGTTGAAAGGTTAATTATCAATAAACGTATTAATAAGGATGTAAAATATAAATTTCTTGTTTACAGAACTGTAAGAAAGCAATATCACATGCTGTACAACACACTTCGTGTGATATTGCAGTTGCCTGTGTGAGAAGAAATACTACTAGACGTCCAATATTCGGTTGCATTTATAAAGCAGTTTGCCACAGAAATAAGTTGTTTGTTTTGCTGAGAGATCTTGGGGTAATTGATAAGTGAAGTTGTTGGGCTGGTGCAGAGACCCATTAGATAAGAGAGTAATGAAGCTCAATATGGCACTCCTGAAAATGTTCAGGAGGTGGCTGGGAACAGCATGGGATTTCCACTCTCAAACAAATGATGTAGAAAACGAAAGCTGACATGCTAGCACGGATTTCAATATTTAATGCCACTTTTCATAAGTCATTTCGCCTGCTGCTGTCTCTAAAATTGGGCATCCGGACAGTGTCAACATTAGGGCACCAAAGAGCGTTATACATGAAAGCACTGTGAGCCCACTATACTATTAACTCCTATCAGATTTACGGATGGAGATGAGCTTTTATTCCCAATAGTCAAAACCATTTATCTGAATTAATAACCATATATTTCCCCCTAATATTTATCACCCACAACCAACCAATGTCTTAATAACCACAGACATACCCAGTGTTTACTGAAATTATTGCAGAAGTCACCAGCAGTTACAAATTAAATTAATATATATTTAATTTCAATAAAATTAAGTCAGACTAGATTGAAATGAGCCAACGAAATGTATCCCTCAACCTCCAAATCATCATATTAGCAAACGCCGTCATGCAGCGTTGCCCTTTCTGTGTTCAGTGGCACGGATAGAGTGAGGTCAAAAACAAGCACTTTCTGTTAACGGACCACTTGCTGCCTAGAGAGTGAACAGATGAACAGCCACAACAGAGTGAATATGTCAATCAATTCATCACACTGTGGCAGGGGCAGACACCAAAGCAAATCCCTCTTCAGGCTGGGCAATTATAATCCACTTATCATGTTTGATGGTGTTTAGTGTAATTGATACCATAGTGCATTGCAATCACATTTACACATTAAAACTCACAACACACAGTAATTTAAAGGGCACATATTATGCAAAATTCACTTTTACATGGTGTTTGAACATAAATGTGTGTTGGCAGTGTGTGAGCAAAACCACCCTAGAATGATAAAAATCCACCCAGTGTTTTTTTTTTACAATCTCAATAAATCATAAGCACTGTCTCAGAACGAGATGTTCTAAGATTCAGCTCAATGTGACGTAGAATTGCTCAAGCCCACCGACGTGGTTTGATTGACACTGTAGTTTTGGCATAGACCCCGCCCTCTGTGATCTGTACACCATCCTCCATTGTCTCAACGACAGCCGGTAATGTCTCCTAAGAAACATAAGTGTTCTGTTGTGGGATGTAATAATGTACATAGTAGTTTTCACTTACTTCCGACATCAGAGCCACTGAAAACGCAGTGGATGTATTTTATTTACGAAGGAAAGGCGCCACTTAAACTTCCAAAATACGTTTATGTTTGCGCGAATCATTTTCTGACTGACTGTTTTGTGAACGAGGGTAAATTCAAAGCAGGTCTTGCTTCATAGTTAATCCTCAAGTGTGGATCGTTGCCTAGCCTACTGTTCGCGATCCAACGTCACCTTCAGAAGAAGTAAGTGTATTTTATGATTTTTGAGCAAATAAGTTAGTCATTTCAATCGATGTCAGCCAATTCAACAACAAATGCGTCTAAAGTTGTTGTCGTCGTCGTAGGATGTCTGTGTATATAATTTAAACCTTGTTTGTATAGTGTGTAACCACGTTTATAAATATATATTTTTAAAGATATTGTATTAAAAACTGCATATATTTTCTTGTTCTGTAGTCACATTTGCCACAAGCACCTGTACGACAAGTAACGTTAATGTAAACATGACAACAACAGGTCCCTCGCATAAATGTAATTTCGTTTGTACCTAGCAAACGTTATCACAGTATTTGTGTTTGTAGTTTCAAAAAATTGCGCCAACGTTATCACAGTTTGTGTGTGTGTGTGTGTGTGTGTTGCACATCCATAATTGCAAAGGGGACGCGATTAAAACTCTATAAGTACATAGATGTATCAAATAACCATTCCGAAACGTCCTGGTCCATTCTCATTTGTGTTTCTTCTTCTGCCAGAGTCTCTTCATCATCTGGGTCTGATTCTGTTTCAAACATGTACGGCTGAATGCCATACAAAACAGCGGGTCTCTCACTCTCAGTGCTTCTACCTTTATAGGTATGCAAGTTATGCCCTCATCCAAAGGCAGGGCGGGGATATGCAGCTCATTTACATTTAAGGTGGTACACACCAAAACAGCTCTTTTTAAAACAGGCCCCAAAAATGACATTTTTAAATGGTTATAATAAAGTAACTGTGGGGTATTTTGTGCTGAAACTTCACAAATACATTCTGGGGACACCCGAGACCAATATTACATCTTGTAAAAAGGGGCATAATAGGTGCCCTTTAAGTCAGCGTGAATTGAAAATTCACCTTCTTTTCGCCATCTTATTGTGAATAATTCATCTGTGGATATGTTTTGACCTCGTAATAAGGCGACTAGATTTCTAAAATGGAAAACAGGGACATTCCCTAGTTCGGTGGTCAATATACACTCACCGGCCACTTTATTAGGTACACCTGTCCAACTGCTCCTTAACACTTAATTTCTAAGCAGCCAATCACATGGCGGCAACTCAGTGCATTTAGGCATGTAGACATGGTCAAGACAATCTCCTGCAGTTCAAACCGAGCATCAGTATGGGGAAGAAATGTGATTTGAGTGACTTTGAACGTGGCATGATTGTTGGTGCCAGAAGGGCTGGTCTGAGTATTTCAGAAACTGCTAATCTACTGGGATTTTCACGCACAACCATCTCTAGGGTTTACAGAGAATGGTCCGAAAAAGAAAAAACATCCAGTGAGCGGCAGTTCTGTGGGCGGAAATGCCTTTTTGATGCCAGAGGTCAGAGGAGAATGGCCAGACTGGTTCGAGCTGATAGAAGGGCAACAGTGACTCAAATAACCACCCGTTACAACCAAGGTGGGCAGAAGAGCATATCTGAACGCACAGTACGTCGAACTTTGAGGCAGATGGGCTACAGCAGCAGAAGACCACACCGGGTGCCACTCCTTTCAGCTAAGAACAGGAAACTGAGGCTACAATTTGCACAAGCTCATCGAAATTGGACAATAGAAGATTGGAAAAACGTTGCCTGGTCTGATGAGTCTCGATTTCTGCTGCGACATTCGGATGGTAGGGTCAGAATTTGGCGTCTACAACATGAAAGCATGGATCCATCCTGCCTTGTATCAACGGTTCAGGCTGGTGGTGGTGGTGTCATGGTGTGGGGAATATTTTCTTGGCACTCTTTGGGCCCCTTGGTACCAATTGAGCATCGTTGCAACGCCACAGCCTACCTGAGTATAATTGTTGCTGACCATGTCCATCCCTTTATGACCACAATGTACCCAACTTCTGATGGCTACTTTCAGCAGGATAATGCGCCATGTCATAAAGCTGTAATCATCTCAGACTGGTTTCTTGAACATGACAATGAGTTCGCTGTACTCAAATGGCCTCCACAGTCACCAGATCTCAATCCAATAGAGCATCTTTGGGATGTGGTGGAACGGGAGATTCGCATCATGGATGTGCAGCCGACAAATCTGCGGCAACTGTGTGATGCCATCATGTCAATATGGACCAAACTCCCTGAGGAATGCTTCCAGCACCTTGTTGAATCTATGCCACGAAGAATTGAGGCAGTTCTGAAGGCAAAAGGGGGTCCAACCCGTTACTAGCATGGGGTACCTAATAAAGTGGCCGGTGAGTGTATAATTGAACTCTCACCATTATCTATAAAAAAACAAAGACAATACATTTTTGTATGTTTTTATTTTTTTAATTGTTGTGGGTTCCTTGAACTATTATTAAAATTAACAATATAGGCCTAATGTTTGCAGGTCAAACTGATCCTAACTGGTTTTAATACAATTAAAATAGCATAATACAATTCAACAAATTTATAAGTTTTTTCTAAAACACAAAAATAAAACAAATAAATTACAAAAATAAATATGAGAATTTTCAGAAACTGTGAGTACTGCATAATATATGTCGGTGTCGGAGTCGGTGAGAGCTAACAACAAGCTAGCGGCAAGCACACTAAAAGCACACAGCATGGACCACATATTTACTATCGCACCACCGGAGTCCGGGACCATTCGACTTTGAGCCAAGCTCGTGGCCCACATGGATTAAAAGGTTTGAACGCTTCAGAATTGCGTCTGGATTGAAAGAAAAAGATGGCGCATACCAGGTGAATTCTCTTATCTATACATTGGGTGATAAAGCTGACGATATTCTGAGCTCACTGCAGTTGACAGAAGAGAAAGAAAATGACTTTGACGAGGTAAAAAAGGCCTTTGATGAACACTTTGTGGGAGTGCATAATGTAATTTATGAACGAGACAATTGTAATAAACGATGTCAAGAAGACATCTGCGAATCTGCAGAAAATTTTATCACCACAGTGCACAAGCTGAACATTGCAAATATTGCGTCTTACGTGAGGAAATGATCCAAGATAGGACTGTTGTCGGCAGTGGTGGTTCTACATTGAATTACACCCTGGGCGAGGGTGTACCTTTGTCACGAAATAGAGTTTTTAAAAGTGAAAGTGGCCGAGAGCTACTTGGGTAATAACACAATACTTAAATCTCTTAAATATTGTCTCATAACTCTCCTATTAACAACTATCCAAACTGTTTTAGACCTAAAATAGCTTTTGTAGGCCTTTGTCACCCTTAAATGTCAGAGAAAAGGACAGAATCAGAGATTTTTTATATATATATAGAAAATTGTATTTGGCATATTATAGGCTACTGTAAAAACACATAATTATAGTAGTTGATCATAACTAGAGATGAAATTATATGAAAATTTCATTTCATGAATATGACCAAAATGATCATGGTTAAACACAGAATCTTGTTCAAAAAGTAGGCCTACTAATACACAATGAAATCAATTCACCAAGTTAATAACATTAAAGATGATGGCCAGATTTTAGGAGTGTCTTTTATGTTATCTACTAACATGTACACGTTCAAATAAAGTTTTGACAAAAAAGGTTTCATAAAAAGATAAACCTCACATATTTCAGCCTTAAAATCCTTTTTATAAAAAGAATGAGTCAAAAAAGATAAATTACTGACATTCACAATGCACAGTAGCTTATCTTTTATTAAATAGTAAAATTCGGTCCAATTTTCCCATGGCGTCCGTCGTTGCTATGCAACCATGCACTCTTGACAACGACAAAGAAGTTTTAGTAGCTAACGGATTTCCACCACAGAAAAACGCTTGCTGTAGCTCTGCTACAAGATTTATTTATGGAGAAGAGAAAAACACCCACGTGTTTGGGTGCACCCCCATACTGAAAAGTAAACATTTTTTCATCTAGCTGCTCCTGGAAAAAATGAGCGTGTCGCTTCAATTATGAGCGTGCTTCCTGTGCGCCTACATTTTAAATAACGAACTTGAGCGTGCAAAAGATGCGACATGTGAACGGCCCCTTGGTGAGCTACCTTCAATTAGGAGACCCCCTTGACATAGCTTCTGTGTACGGCACCTTCTCAGCAAACAGGGGCGCCACTGCCAATAATTGAATTGAAATGATAGAAAATAGAAAATCCAGACGCAGAGTTTTTTTTTTTAACTCCTCGTGCCCCTCCTCCCCCCCGCCCCCCCCAAAACTGTCACGGTTAATGAATTCACTGTCTCTCTCTCTTCTCCCGTTCGGTTGTGTGTGTGTGTCTGTGGGCGTGGTCACTGATCACTGCTGATCAGCAGCGCCAGCTGGTTTCAATCCGTTTGTCCCTTTATAAGTTCTGTAACTGGTGTCTCGTGTCAGATCGTTGTGGTTTCCCCGGTGTGTTCCTGTGTTCGTGTTGGATCGTGTTCGTGTTGGACCGTGCTCGTGTTGGATTGTGGATTCCCTGTGTATTTCGTCTCGTCTGGATTCTTCACCTGCACTGGATACCAAGCACTTCACTGGGTCTTCACGGGATATCACCTACACCAGTCGCTCACCAAGGTCCCTGTGTCACCCTCCATCCAGCGGCTGATCGCTCGACCTGCACCTGTGGAGTTCTACTACCTGTGTTTTGTGTCTGACCTTTGTGTCTGTGTACACACTCGAATAAAAGTGTCTTTTGCATTTACATCCGTCTCTGTGATACATTACAGAACATTACAAAAACAGTGTGGGAAGTGTGGCAAAACCCCAAAACATTCATGGACTGAATGCCCTGCAAAAGACTTTGTGGCTGTGTGCAGATCAGCTCAAAAGTTGTATTCAATTGAAGAGGATGAGGCGGCTTATCTTGGTGCAGTTGTCTATCCACAGTCATCCACATGGATTGCAAAACTTACCATAAATGGTGGCCTGTTGCGCTTTAAGGTGGACACAGGTGCGTCTGTGACTGCTATCCCAGAAACAGAATAGATATGGTAGACACTCAGTGCCGCACAGACCCCTGCTGGGCCTCACCAAACAAGCTCTGGATGTAAAACGGCAAGTGTATGCGGTCATTCAGAGAGGGGACAGAAAAATTGAGGAGGTGGTGTTCATTGTGAAGGACCTGACCACATCCTTATTAGGCCTCCCGGCTATCCACAGACCACAGATGATCCCTCAGCTCAATAGCATTGATGACGCAGAGACACACTTCAGCTCAACCTACCCAGATGTATTTAAAGGACTGGGAAACCTTGAGAGGGAGTATAAAATTAAGCTGAGAGACAGGCACCCTATGCACTTGCATCCCCGCGACAGGTGGCCATTCCTCTCCGAGCCAAAGTCAAAGAGGAACTAGACCGGATGGAGAAGATGGAGGGTCACAGCACATGTTGAAGAACCAACTGAAGGGTGCGGGCATGGTCCCTATATTGAAAACGTCAGGGAAATTCGTATTTGCGTGGTCTGAACAAGAGCATCACCAGAGAGAGACACAAGATATACCCAGATAGAAAAGGAGGCTTTGGCTGTGACCTGGGAGCGCTTGCGAGGATACTTGAGTGGACTGGACTTTACCATAAGAACTGATCACAAGCCACTCATAACACTCCTGAAGTCCAGAGCATTGGATAATCTCCCGCTAAGGATTATCATATTTAGACTCAGGCTGCTCAGATTCAACTTTTAAATCATCCATGTCTCAGGTAAAAATCTGATAACAGCTGACGCCCTCTCCAGAGCGCCTCTTCCAGCCGCAGCCACAGAGGCAGAGCAAGACCTGGAAAGAGAGTGCAAAGCTTACCTGGACAGCGTAGTAGAAAGCCTGCCAGCCACACCGACAAAGATTAAGAGTGCACAAACCTCAGATAACACCTGCAAACGTCTCAGCCGATCCATTGCAAATGGATGGCCGGGACACAGATTAGATGTGCATGAGCAGCTGCTACCCTACTTGCCCAATAGGTCAGTTTTGCATGAAGGCAGAGGACTGCTCATGAAAGGAGAGATACTTATAATCCCTGAGTGCATGAGATCTGACATCCTGCAGAGACTGCAGCAGGGACATCAAGGTATCAACAAATGCCTAGCTAGGGCCAGAGAATCAGTCTGGTGGCCAGGCATCATGTCTGCTGTAAAGCAAATGGTCGAGAGATGTGAGATTTGCGCATGCGAAGCCCAAACACCAGTCGAGCCTCTGCTCACGACAGAACTCCCAAGCAGACCATGGCAGAGGGTCGCAGGTAATCTCTTCCAATGGCAGAATGGGAACTATTTAGTCATGGTAGATTACTTCTCTCGCTATATTAAAGTTTGGTTCCTACCTGGCAGCACATCAGCAAAACAGACTATTGCAAGACTTAAAGCTGTGTTTGCCAGATATGGATGCCCAGAAGTGCTTGTCACGGACAATAGTCCTCAATTCTCCTGTCATGAATTTGCTCAGTTTGCACAGGATTATGACTTTCCCCAAGTGACAAGCAGCCCCCCTGACCCCAGCAGCAATGGGGAAGGCAGAACGGGCCATCAGAACTGTGAAGTCTCTTTTAGTGAAAGAGGGAGATTTCCACAAAGCTCTGCTGGCCTACAGGGCCAATCCATTGGTGCACGGGAGCTCCCCAGCACAACTACTGATGGGGAGGAGAATCAGAACACCAGTCCCAGTGTCAACGGAGCAGTTACAACCACAGTGGCCAGATCTTGAGAGGTTCAGAGAAAAGGACACGGTGTTAAAACTGCAACAGCAACAAACGTTCAACCAGAGACACCGTGCTCAAACCCTACCACCTCTCCAGCCTGTACGTGTGGCAGCACGTGTGGATCAAACCTACATGCACAAGAGGGACAGTTGTTAGTCCGGCACCTATACCACGCTCATACGAGGTATGAGACCCCGGAGGGAGGACGGCTGCGACGCAACCGTTCACACCTCAGGGAAGTTCCAGTGCCTACAAGAGCAGGTGACATGAGAATGACTAGGGCAGGGAGACAGTCTAAGGCTCCTGAGAGACTGGACATTTGAACATGAAACACACGCATACACACAACAGAGGATAAGAGAAAAAAAAGGTAAATTTTCTGTTTTAAAAGTGAAATGTTTATTAGAAAAGCCATGTTCTGATTTATTGAATATTGCAGTTACTTTAAGATAAAGTCTACAAAAGGGCTAACATGAAGTAAAATGTCTTCTGTTAGTTTCTCTGTTTACATATTTAAGTTTGAAACTTATTTGAAGAAATTCTTAAAGTTATAAAGCAAGTGAGTGAAATAACTAAGTAGCCAGACTATTGAATGCATTTCATTACTTTAAGGTTCTGCTAAAACAGTTAAACTTTCATCTAAAAAGGGGAGATGTAATGGCAGGTTATGGCCACGTGGGGGCTGGAGTTGTTTAATGAGTGAGTGAAAAACAGGGAGAAGAATAAAAAGTTATCTGTTTTCATCGTGAGAGTTGTGTCCTTGAGTATGTAGTATAGAGGAACAATACATTTACTATTCCTAATCAGGCTTATTTTACATTCTAGTCTAATTTTGAGCACAAAGTATGTGATTTCTGCAAGTGTAATTGTTTAGTTATCATTTATTCATATCAGTTTGTACATTCACCCGTGAACTGACATCTGGTTTGGAGTCTAGTTTTACCTTTAAGAAATCCCAGACAGCTACTCTAGACTCGGCCGATTAAAAAAGGAACCAAACACTGAATCCCATTCTCTATTGTCATGGCAACAACTGCTGTTTCATAGCACCAGAATCAATAGAATTTCTAACCATGTACCACAAAAAAATGTCCATGGTAACCATATTTGCCTAGAGCAACATGCGAGCAGTTTATATGACACATTGCAGTAACTATACTTCATCTAAAACTATTTTACCTAGAATTTGTCTCATGTTGGTATAATTAGGGGCCAAGCTCTGAAGTAGGAAAATGATAAAATTTGCACAGTTGTAGTGATTGTAATGAATGGTAATCTGACCAACTTTGGGGTCTCAAGGACTAACTCTATAGTGCCACCACCAATTGAAAAAAAAAACACATTTCACAATCACATTTGAAACAATAATAATTGTTGAACTCTTTGATCATGAAAAGTGAAACTTAGTACACCTGATTCCTCTCTTCATGCTGACCATATTCATACATTAAAGGGTTAGTTCACTCCAAAATAAAAATTCTGTCAGTAATTACTCACCCTCATGTTGTTCCAACCCCGTAATACTTTCGTTCATCTTCGGACCACGAATTAAGATATTTTTGATTAAATCTGAGAGCTGGATCACTCCTCCATAGGCTTCTAAGGAATTGAAACTTGTTCCCCCAAAAAGTTATTAAAGACATCGTAAAAATAGTCCAAGTGACTACAGTGGCTCAATCTTAAGTTTATCAAGCGACGAGAATACTTTTTGTGCGCCAGAGCCTGGGATAACACCTCAGCAGTGCCACAGGCTGATTGCCTCCATGCCACACCGCATTGAAGCAGTCATTTCTGCAAAAGGATTCCCGACCAAGTATTGAGTGCATAATTGAACATAGTTATTTGAAGGTTGACTTTTTTTGTATTAAAAACACTTCTTTTATTGGTCGGATGAAAAATGCAAATTTTTTGAGATAGGAATTTTGGGTTTTCATGAGCTGTATGCCAAAATCATCAGTATTAAAACAATAAAAGACCTGAAATATTTCAGTTGGTGTGCAATGAATCTAAAATATATGAAAGTTTAATTTTTATCATTATATTATGGAAAATAATGAACTTTTTCACAATATGCTAATTTTTTTAGAAGGACCTGTACATAATAAAGGCTTGATGTCTTACGGCGGAGTCTCTAACGTCATCACCGGCGGCCATCTTGTCACAGGCAAGCTTTCTGGCGGGACTCATGTAAGGTGAGTGATCTGCATGAACACAAATACTCTTATCTCGCTGAAATCTTGATGGATTTACAAACGGTTTTTTTTTTTACAAACGTGGCTGTAATTCTGGATGCTTGAACATGTTGAAATTGCAGCTTTTCTTTTCGTTAAACAATTTAATCGTGCAGCATAGTTGTGTATCACAGCTACTTGCGCAAGTTATCAAGGCTGAGACCACTAAATCTAAATTATGTCATATGCTCTCATTGACAAATGCGGAACAATTAGTTCATGCGTTCATGACATCAAGACTAGATTATTGTAATGCTCTACTGGGTGGTTGCCCTGCGTTTAAGCGTTTAAAACAAACTACAGCTAGTTCAAAACGCAGCAGCTCGAGTTCTTACCAGAACCAGGAAGTATGACCATATTAGCCCGGTTCTGTCAACACTGCATTGGCTGCCTATTAAACATTGTATATATTTTAAAATATTGTTGATTACTTACAAAGCACTAAATGGTTTAGCTCCGCAGTACTTGAGCGAGCTCTTAACGCATTATATAGTCCTTCATGTTTATTGCGATCTCAAAATTCCGGCCAGTTAATAATACCTAAAATGTCAAAATCGACTGCTGGTGGTAGATCCTTTTCCTATTTAGCACCAAAACTTTGGAATAGTCTTCCTACCATTGTCCGGGAAGCAGACACACTCTGTCAGTTCAAAGCTCGATTAAAGACACATCTCTTTGCCCTAGCATACACATAATACATTATAGACTTCTATAATTCAATGTTAGGCTGCATAGATTAGGTCAGCCGGAACTGGGAACACTTCCCTGTGAATGGCATCTACGCTAATTTGAGTCGCTTTGTTTATCCCAAGGTTTTCCCGCAGACTGCTGGATCCAGGCCGTGTCCAGATCTGACGAGGAGCTTCGCCTGGACCCGATGACAATGTAGTGCTGAAGTGCCAACTAGCCTCTCCCTATGGAGGATCCCTTTCCCACTCGACAGATAAAGCGTTGTGAATTTCGTTTCGCGTACCGACCCCGAAGTGATAAATAAAACAAAATTCTGTATCAAATTTATAGGCAAGACAAGTAGTTTGTTCAGGCATGGTTATGTAGGGAATTACAAACCTGTGCACATATATTCAAACGCACATAATCAATTCTTAATGCGCATGTGAACGCCATCAGCATTTATCACAGGTTCGCGTTTAAAGTCTGTTTAGAGACATTCATATACATTTTTATCTTACAGTTACTGTAAATCCGGCCTCTAGTTCATAAACGCCTGAGGAGACCTGGCCCCCGACTGAGCCTGGGTTCTCCCAAGGTTTTTTTTTCTCCATTGGGTCACGTGATGGAGTTTTAGGACACCAGTAGGTCACTTGATGGAGTTTTTCGGTTCCTTGCCACTGTTGCCTTTGGGTTGCTCAGTTGGGGATATTCAAATTAATTAATCAATCATTAATACCATTGATCAGCTCTACCAAAGTTTTTTCCACTAAGAAACGAACATTGTTATGTTGTTTTGATTGATACTGTGAAGCTGCTTTGATACAATCTATATTGTGAAAAGCAAGTATAAATATACTTGACTTGACCACAATTGAGCTGTTCAATTATATAGGTTTTACTGACACCAATAACGATTTTATGACAACTAATCTTTTGTCTAAATTACAATATTTGTGGATGTGGTTGTAGTTATTAGCTGGCTAATAACAAGAAGCTGTGAGTGTGGATGTAGTTATTAGCCTAGCTGGCTAATAACAAGCTTTGAGTAAGACCTAGTAGCAGCTAACGTTACAGTTTATTTTACAATTTTACATCAGTGGGAGAGGCAGAATTGCTTTTTATTTTCAATATAACTTAAGTTGCACATGATTTCCAATCGGTTTGGTTATCTTGCATCTTGCATTATGATACAGGAAATTGATGGCTTTATAAGAGAAGATGCCAGACTTTTGTGCAGCAATTTTCTTAATTTTCACCCTATACCGTTAGTTTGCATCCCTGCTTTCTTGTGTCCTGTTTTGGCAGGATCATCATAGTAATACATTTGCTTTTGAAGGTTCCTCTCTGTCCTGGGCTTCATCATAAACATTGACACGTTGATGTCGATGGTTCCTGTACTGCTTGAAGGACAGTGATATGTCCTGACCTACAGGTTCAGCCAGGACCACTTGAACTCCATCAGAGAATCCGGTAGGGTTCATCATTTATATTTACCAGCTGCAACACTAAGTGACACAAAGTGTCAGCAAATGCTTGTATTGTTTGCAGTTTGTCGGTCCATATGTTTTGTTTATTTTTGGTAAAATGTGTTTTCTGAAGACATACACAGTAACCCTAACCCTAACCCTGCCCTAAGACATACACAGTACCTGGAAGTGTCACAAACCATTTTGAGTATTTAGAAAAATGCCTGTGTTTGACTATCTGTTTGCAGAATTAATCACCATTGATACAGCCTGAATTGTATGATAATGTCATTCAACTTAATTTATGTGGAAAGATCATTCAGGGGTGGTTAGTTCTAGTTTGTCTTCTTTTCTTTTTTTAAAGCATAAAACATTTTAAAGCATGTATTGAATATTTGTGTACTATACTAAATGGTAACTGTATTTATATAGCGCTTTCACAGACCCAATGGCCACCAAAGCGCTTTACATGTTAACTCACATTCACCCATTCACTCACTCATTCATACACCGACGGCAGTGTCAGCCATGCAAGGCGTCATTCAGCTCGTCGGGAGCAGCTGGGGTTAGGTGTCTTGCTCATGGACACCTCAACACTTGGTCAGGTGGAACCGGGGAATCACCAACCTTCCGGTTTGCAGACAACCCACATGAACCACTGAGCCACTGCCGCCCAACACTCCTATATACTCGTATATCTTGTGTTTTTTTTAAGGTGGCTGGAATAACAACCCTAATGCCAGCCAGTTCAAGTACATCTTTAGGAAGCTGATGGCCCTAAAGCCATCAGTGTGGGGTTGTTAAACCATGCAGAGGCAATGTGACGGCACAGGATTACACAGAGTCCCTACCAGCTGTTATCGACACCTCTACAAGCTGTAGATATATCCTCTGCAGCAAGAGGAGAAGATCTTCCATCCCCGTTTGCTGACATTCCTGCCCTAGTACATGACCACAGTTACCATCCCGTCCACTTCGATGATCTTGCGGACAATGCTCTTGTGTACATTTCAGGCAAAGGCTGACTGAAAGTCGATTTTGCCTTTAACCGATTGTGGCAATTGTCAAAATCTGGGGGGAAACAATCTCACAATAGTCCAAAAAGAGTAATGTTTCCTTAATTTTCCCAATGCTTATTAATGCTTATTATTATAAGTTATGATATTATTATACTAACTCAAATTTCAGGATTTGTTGTGCGATTGTCTCTGAAGAAGCTGTCCTGTGATGTCTGCCATACCAGCCTGGTCACAGACGCTGCATCTGCCATCAAGGACCAGAACTACCACCTGCTGACTTTTAAAAACAATCTGGTGATTCCATCAGAAGGCACAGTGAGGGTCGTCAGGGCAGCAGAGTGGGTCATTCATCAGGCATCAGCAAGTACCAGACGATCACAGCTGCTAGAGGTCGTGTACATTGTATGGAAGAGGATAGGGTCAGACGATGTGTTTGTGCTCGGGGAGCACATCGGCAAAACACAGTATGGCATAGACAGCCACTACTATAAGCTGTTAACATTAGTTGTGTCCCTGCTTTTAAGCTAAGGCTGCACCACCGCTAAAATGACTAACCTTAGCTTACAGAGCAACAACATGCGACAGAAGCTCAATAAAACCATCCTTTTCAAAGGGCATTAGCCCAAGCTGTGTTTTTTGGGTCATTTTTTATCTCTGTCCTCCATGTGTATACCTCCACAGTAGTGTAGTTCTCTCTACAGGGTGGGGACTTCAACATGCAGCATTTCTTTATGTATATTTGTAAAGGGGAATCTTGTAGCCTACCTATTTTTTTGTGTAATTATTCCATATTTTGTGTAGTCATTCTATATGAGAACCCCTGCAATCCAAATAGTCTACAAGAAACTTCAGAGTGTTACCTTTCATTTGAGACCAGGATTATGCTTCTACACCAAGAGGTTGCCACACACTAAGCCTTTTATTGTCATTATGCATTTTGGGTAACCAAAAGTCCTATGGGGAGTTTCCATAGGGCATTTTACAAAACGCATGAGCATACCTTGGCAAAGAATGGTTTAAAGTACTCATATTTCGTTCTATATTGATATGCTTTTGTAGCCTGGGAAAACCCAGACAACTTCCGGCAAATTTAGATTTGCTCTGAAAGTTAGTCTGGCAAAGAGCTCATTCAAGCCCATTTCCAGTCCGCAGAAATCGCGGCACCAATCAGAAACGTTGGGGCGGGCTTTACACGATGACGACAGCGCTGGGATTTTGAGGCCTACATTACAAAGATGGATGCCGCCGTCGAACATCACTCGTTCGAATCAGCTATCGCGTCTGTTTTAAGCGATTTAAAATTTTCCTTTTCGTTAAAACCCGAGCAAAGAACAACACTCAAAGCCTTCATGTCTAAAAAAGATGTTATCGCTGTCTTACCGACTGGATTCGGCAAAAGTCTGATATACCAGTGTGGCGAGCAGGACAATCGAGGCCGAGGGACGTGAGAGAACGGCGTGAGTGAGGCCGGTCTCGCATCTCTCACGGAGGAGCGGAAGCATAAAAGGAGGAGCGACGACGGTGAAGATCGAGAGAGGACAGACCTGAATATTATTTGATGTTTTGTTTTATTATGTGTGGCGACAGTCGACCGTGAGGGACTTTGTATTTGTTTTATATTGTCATTAAAATGTGTGAATGTTCGCAGGTTTCCGCCGCCTCCTTCCCATAACAACGAGCCCCGTTGGTGGCTAAACGAATGGGTGGGTCTTAGCCATAGACTGTCTTAGCGAGAACCCTCTGCATACGTCATCTCCTTCATTGCTCTGATTGGTTTTAGGTCTATCCAATTGCGCCAAGAGGCATTTGAGGGACGTCCGTTGGTGACGCCCTTTGGAAATGATTTGTCTATGGAGCTTTGCCAGACCCTAACTCAGTTTTAACTGAGAGTGGTCTGGTTTTAACCAGGCTAATGCTTTTGCACACAGCTTCACAATACCTTGTGGTAGGGCTCAGTTGTGTTTCTAAAGTCATATCAAGTGACATAGAGGGCTGAAATGTGGTCAGTTCAGAGATGCTTATATCCGGCAGAAAGAAAAAAAACAATATTCTAGCCTCTGTAATACTTTATTTTACAGTAACCTTGTTACATATGTTACATGTACTTACCATAGTAATAACAGTAATTACGCATTTATTATTATATTATTGTGCATAATTACATGCAACTAACCTTCAATCAAATCCTAATCCTACCCTAACCCTGCAGTAAGTACATGTAGTTGCTTAATAATACTCAGTACTTACATATATAATTACACTGTAACAATGACCCCTTAAAATAAAGTGTAACCCTAGCCTCTATAATTCTGTGCCAGTACTTCACACAATTATTCTGACTGTTTCCTAAGAAGCTACAGGGTCTCAGCTTTTTAAAGAGGTCAGGCATTTGATGATAGGTAAAAATAGTTGGGAACAGTGATCTCTGAAGTAGGAACAGTGCAATGTCGTGGGGAAAAGCCTAGAAAATGGCTTAAAAGAAAGTTAAAATAAACATGTAATAATTCAAATTATTTTATTATAATAGTAATATTCATATCATAAAAGTGTATGTATATATATATACACTCACCGGCCACTTTATTAGGTACACCTGTCCAACTGCTCCTTAACACTTAATTTCTAAGCAGCCAATCACATGGCGGCAACTCAGTGCATTTAGGCATGTAGACATGGTCAAGACAATCTCCTGCAGTTCAAACCGAGCATCAGTATGGGGAAGAAAGGTGATTTGAGTGACTTTGAACGTGGCATGATTGTTGGTGCCAGAAGGGCTGGTCTGAGTATTTCAGAAACTGCTAATCTACTGGGATTTTCACGCACAACCATCTCTAGGGTTTACAGAGAATGGTCCGAAAAAGAAAAAACATCCAGTGAGCGGCAGTTCTGTGGGCGGAAATGCCTTGTTGATGCCAGAGGTCAGAGGAGAATGGCCAGACTGGTTCGAGCTGATAGAAGGGCAACAGTGACTCAAATAACCACCCGTTACAACCAAGGTGGGCAGAAGAGCATCTCTGAACGCACAGTACGTCGAACTTTGAGGCAGATGGGCTACAGCAGCAGAAGACCACACCGGGTGCCACTCCTTTCAGCTAAGAACAGGAAACTGAGGCTACAATTTGCACAAGCTCATCGAAATTGGACAATAGAAGATTGGAAAAACGTTGCCTGGTCTGATGAGTCTCGATTTCTGCTGCGACATTCGGATGGTAGGGTCAGAATTTGGCGTCTACAACATGAAAGCATGGATCCATCCTGCCTTGTATCAACGGTTCAGGCTGGTGGTGGTGGTGTCATGGTGTGGGGAATATTTTCTTGGCACTCTTTGGGCCCCTTGGTACCAATTGAGCATCGTTGCAACGCCACAGCCTACCTGAGTATTGTTGCTGACCATGTCCATCCCTTTCAATTATACACTCACCGGCCACTTTATTAGGTACCCCATGCTAGTAACGGGTTGGACCCCCTTTTGCCTTCAGAACTGCCTCAATTCTTCGTGGCATAGATTCAACAAGGTGCTGGAAGCATTCCTCAGGGAGTTTGGTCCATATTGACATGATGGCATCACACAGTTGCCGCAGATTTGTCGGCTGCACATCCATGATGCGAATCTCCCGTTCCACCACATCCCAAAGATGCTCTATTGGATTGAGATCTGGTGACTGTGGAGGCCATTTGAGTACAGCGAACTCATTGTCATGTTCAAGAAACCAGTCTGAGATGATTCCAGCTTTATGACATGGCGCATTATCCTGCTGAAAGTAGCCATCAGAAGTTGGGTACATTGTGGTCATAAAGGGATGGACATGGTCAGCAACAATACTCAGGTAGGCTGTGGCGTTGCAACGATGCTCAATTGGTACCAAGGGGCCCAAAGAGTGCCAAGAAAATATTCCCCACACCATGACACCACCACCACCAGCCTGAACCGTTGATACAAGGCAGGATGGATCCATGCTTTCATGTTGTAGACGCCAAATTCTGACCCTACCATCCGAATGTCGCAGCAGAAATCGAGACTCATCAGACCAGGCAACGTTTTTCCAATCTTCTATTGTCCAATTTCGATGAGCTTGTGCAAATTGTAGCCTCAGTTTCCTGTTCTTAGCTGAAAGGAGTGGCACCCGGTGTGGTCTTCTGCTGCTGTAGCCCATCTGCCTCAAAGTTCGACGTACTGTGCGTTCAGAGATGCTCTTCTGCCCACCTTGGTTGTAACGGGTGGTTATTTGAGTCACTGTTGCCCTTCTATCAGCTCGAACCAGTCTGGCCATTCTCCTCTGACCTCTGGCATCAACAAGGCATTTCCGCCCACAGAACTGCCGCTCACTGGATGTTTTTTCTTTTTCGGACCATTCTCGGTAAACCCTAGAGATGGTTGTGCGTGAAAATCCCAGTAGATTAGCAGTTTCTGAAATACTCAGACCAGCCCTTCTGGCACCAACAATCATGCCACGTTCAAAGTCACTCAAATCACCTTTCTTCCCCATACTGATGCTCGGTTTGAACTGCAGGAGATTGTCTTGACCATGTCTACATGCCTAAATGCACTGAGTTGCCGCCATGTGATTGGCTGCTTAGAAATTAAGTGTTAACGAGCAGTTGGACAGGTGTACCTAATAAAGTGGCCGGTGAGTGTATATATACAGTACTGTGCAAAAGTTTTAGGCAGGTAAGATTTTTTAAGTTTTTAAAAGAAGTCTCTTCTGCTCACCAAGGCTGCAATTATTTGATAAAAAATACAAAAAAAAAACAGAAATATTGTGAAATATTATTACAATTTAAAACAGCGGTTTTCTATGTGAATATATAGTGAAGTGTAATTTATTCCTGTGATCAAAGCTGAATTTATCACCATCATTACTCCAGTCTTCAGTGTCACATGATCCTTCAAAAATCATTCTAACATGATGATTTGATGCTCAAGAAACATTTATGATTATTATCAGTGTTGAAAACCGTTTTTACATTTTTATTTCATGATGCTATGATGAATAGAAACTAAAAAAGAACAGCATTTATCTGAAATCTAAAGCTTTTGTAACATTAAACTCTACCCTTCAAAAGTTTGGGGTCAGTAAGAATTTAAATTTTATTTTTTGGGGAAAGAAATATAATAAATCAATACTTTTATTCATCAAGGATGAGTTAAACTGATCAAAAGTTACAGTAAAGACATTTATAATGTTAGAAAATATTCTATTTTAAATAAACGCTGTTCTTTTGAACTTTCTCTTCATCAAAGAATTTTGAAAAAAAAACTGTTTTCAACATTGAAAATAATAATGAATGTTTCTTGAGCATCAAATCATTATATTAGAATGATTTCTGAAGGATCATGTGACACTGAAGACTGGAGTAATGATGATGAAAATTCAGCTTTGATCACAGGAATAAATTACACTTTACTGTATATTCACATAGAAAACCGCTGTTTTAAATTGTAATAATTTTTCACAATATTACTGTTTTTTTTTTTTTTTTTATCAAATAATTGCAGCCTTGGTGAGCAGAAGAGACTTCTTTTAAAAACTTAAAAAATCTTACCTGCCTAAAACTTTTGCACAGTAATATATATATATATATATATATATATATATATATATATATATATAATAAACGTTGTGAGACTGCACTGTTTGTTCTGCTGCTACTTATATGACGGTGTAACTGTTTTTTTTGGATACATCCCTTCTGATTAGTTTTTTTGTTTTGTTTATATAGCTTATGCTAATGCTGGTGGCATAGGTGAGGAGTGGCTAGCCTCAGAGTCATCACTTAATGCGAGATGTGCCGTTAACAGTGCACATTAGCCCCACCGTTTGTTAAATCACCACCAGCAGCGTTTGTTTGTTTATTATTTCGGTTGCTTTCTTTGGTCTGTGCTTTTCCTAGGGACTGTGCAGAAAAGTGGACTGTACCTGATAACACCAAATGTTTCCTTTGTTTTGTTTAATGTTTTGATGTGAGTATTTAGTGAAAGCTGCCAGCTCTGTCAAGTTTCTGTTTTCCATCACTAAATACTTTTGGATCTGTTCAATGTGATTTAATTTGGTTGAAGCCCAATTAATTGTTGTTTTCATTTGTATGGTTTGATCTTTTTTGCTGTTTGTTGTCTTTTTAGCAGTTGGCTGCTCCACTGTCTAGGTTTTACTGGCAAATTGGTGTAAACCTATTGGGCTACACCAGTTCTGTCTGACTCCTGTGGCCAGTAAATCGCCAATTGTTGACCTCCTTTATGGTTTGAACTTGTTCTATAATAATTTACCGATGAATGGGTCTATTGACTATTTGTGGATATATTTTATTTTTTTGTTGTTGTTTATTTCAGGAGCTGAAGGCCCCCGGTGTAGGGAAACTAGCTGTCCTTGCCCTTTTGGAGGTGTTGTTTCTCTCACAGAGTGTTTCGCCATTGGCAACTGCGTCTCCCTCACTTAGGCCTCATTTACACTGCAGGTCTTGATGTCCAATTCTGATATGTTGGCTGTATCCAATTTTTTTTTTTTCCAGCTGAGTGCTAGGATGGAAAATATGACATCATGATGTGGCTGACAACAAGACATGACATTTCTCTGTACTGTATATGTGTTGTAGCCATTAAAGAAAACATATTTAGTTTCATATTTATGTTTAAATATTATAGGCTAATGTTATTTTTTAATTTAATCAATGTTGATTGAAAGTGAGCATGCAGCATGAGAAAGATATGATACATCATGAGATGCGCAATATGTCTGGAGACATGGAGTGGGTAAGACATGATTTTGACCACTGCATTGAGTTGTGTTTTGTAGAAAATTTTGTATAAATTGTATCTTAATTTTTTTATCAATGTTTTATCAACCAATTGCCTGTATTTAATAAATAAGAAGCAAAAGCGGACATTGTAATAAGGCGCCGGCACGATCACTTGCATTGCACGTGAAATGGAGAGTGCCGAAACTCTGTGGGGCACAAGCTATCTATTATAGAAAGCTTGAAATGTCTACTTTTAAAATAAACTTTTCAAACTAAAAGAAATAGGCTACTCTCGGATTATGTAATCCATATTAAATGTGCATTTCTCTCTGGCGTTCATGGCTAGTCCGCATCGCCAACTTCATCTTTGCAGCGACACAGAAAAAAACAGTTTATTAATAAACAATTAAATGTCTCTTTGCTATTTTTGACACATTCATAATCATTACTTTTGCCGGTTCTTTGTGGCAAGCTTTATGCGTGCGGTCATGCGCTTGAGTGCGTCTATTTTAAGCAAATGCTCATTAACCTGTATATAGCCTATTTAAGTAATTAAATTAATATAAAGGGGTGATTTGTCCACTAATGGCTTAAATGAACAACTACTAGTCGACTAGAACAAGCAGGCCATTCTGGGTTGAGTGAGCGGAGCGGAATATTCAGAAATGCGCTCTCCGCATTGTTGTTGACATCCTTTGTTTGAGAAGAATTCCCATGACTATTTTTACTTTGCTTAACCGTGTTTCTCAAAAAAAAAGTCAGAAATACGTTTCTGCTGCTTATTGCTAGCAATGACCAAACGAGTGAAGTGCTTCCTGAGGAGTAGGCTAGTCTTTTATCAACAAAATATTAAAATAATTAATCATTAGTTTATATCTTATACACTGCCCATAATTGTAGTAGTAATCCCCATTCCTCACCAGGAGCTGCTGCTATGACGAGGAGGGCTGCAGCACCCCCTTCCCATGCTACTGGCTAAACCTACACGTGGTTAGCTAAGTTTGAGCCAGACAGAACATCAACCTGACCATCAAGAACTTTTGTCACTCTAAATAAATTATAGACCCATCCATTGATATATAGAAATGAATTGATCTCTACCAACCCTAGCTTTATCTAGCTAATTGTTTATAAATAATAAATGTTGCATCATTGCTAAACAATAACTTTAGCAGATTATTTAAAAATACCTCAATTCGTGTCGCTGTACAGCCTCACCCTACTGGATGCATCAGGAACAACAGTGGCATAAAACTGCCTGGGACCGGCTCCAGGTCTGCAGCCTCCCCCTACTCAATGCCTGCCTTACACAACACTGACGGTGTCACACTCTGTGCGTATGTTTTAAAAAATATAATTTAACATGTTAATAGTCCTAACACTTTTTAAATAGCCCACTTGAAGTGTTTATTTCAAATAAATGACTAAATGCATAAAATTAATAAATGTAAATGAACAAACATTTGCGTTACAATTACAATCCTGAGAAAACACTTCCCGTGTCCCAGTCGACATTCCTCTCCTACGACGACACAACGTTTTATCAGACTATCCGTCACTCTGCAGATGCACGCGGGGGTTGCTCTCGTCATTAAACCGCAGAGACAGCCAAATGCATCAGAAAATCTGATCTGCCTGTTTACACGACGGTCGCATTGGCACATATCTGATTTATATCGGATTTATTTCCACATATGAAAGAGTCCTGAAACCGATCTCGAAATATCCAAATGCATGTGTTTTTTTCCTGTTTACACGGTCATAGAACACATCCGATCTGTCACATATAAGCAACAAACAAAAAATCGGAATTGGGTCACATTTCACTGACAGTGTAAACGAGGCCCAGGTGTGCGGGAGTGTGTTTGGGTGGAGTATAATTGGGTGAGAGGAGTGGTTTTTGGATACTCACTGCTCAGCTAGCCGCCCTACTGGTAAGCCTCAGTCTGAAAGTTCTTTTTGTCATTCTTTCTTCATTTTTGTCTGGTGCACACTGAAGTTGTGTATAAACTATTGCTCTGAGTCAACAGTTTTATACATTTTATTTAGTTATTGTTGTGAAATAAAAGTATTTTGTATTTATATCCATGTCTCCTGTTTTCCATGGTATGAACCTGTGTGTCTTATTTTGGGTAAATGTCCTTGTTCACAGAAAAGGGGTGGTGTAGTCTGCTCTTTATCTTGCTCTATTTGTACATTAGTGTCATTTTTGCCCTCCACTCGCTTTGCCACAATTGCACAGCAAGTCGAGCCGGGACGGAATGCTTCTATCAGGGGGACATCCTTGAAGAGGAGCAGACTGGCATGCGGCGACTGCGGAGGCCGAGATGTCTGCTTCTGAACTGCTGTGCAAGTCCTTGACAGTGTCCACCTTGCGAGATTGGAGCATTGAGAAATCTTCGAGCATCGTGCACTGTCGACATCTCGCATCTCTGGAAGGTTTACTCAGAGATGGCGCACCTGGACCACCAAGGTGGACATCGTCTGGTCGAGCCATGCGCAGGTCCTGCATCAACCCCGGCTTAGAATTACTTGTGTATTATGAGTGCTCTGACTTGCAGGACAGCCATTGCATGCAAGGTGGAGGCGGTCTGTCCAGCAGTACTGTGAGGCTTACGAGCCAAAGCTGCCATCGTCTCACAGGCGCTCACAGGTGGTGGCACTTTCCATTTGCAATTGGAACAATTGCACACTCCACCTGAGGAATCCCTACGAACTCCCAGACTGCCCCACAGTCGAGGGTAGTGAAAGAGGAAGAAGTTTTGAACAGATTTTGGCACTAATTTGCCTGGACACTGCCAAAACTCTTCATGCAATTCTGAGGAGAAAGGCATGGGGGCGGGGCAGCGTGAGGCAATCTTCGTGTGGTAGGAAGGGCAATTTTCCCTTCGTCATTATCCGAATTGCCATTCCAGCCTATCATCGGTGCCCCTGGGCTATAAAAACGGTAACTGATTTGCTGCCTGGTATGCGTCACTGTTGTGAACTGCTGCGTCGTTAAAGGGATAGTTCACCCAAAAATGAAAATTAAGTAATTAATTACTCACAAACTTGACGGCCCAGAAAGTCATTGAAGAAAATGTTTAAATATTCCATGTGACAACAGTGGCTCAACTATAAGTTTATCAAGCGACGAGAATACTTTTTGTGCGAAAAAAACACAAAAATAACGACTTTATTCGACTATTCCTTTGGGGCCTGAGACGTGAGTTCAAGAGATTTCCACGACGCATGCGCGAGAACTGAGTAACAAGTAACAAGAAGTAGTTGAAGAAGAACGTCCTCTTCTCAGTTCTCGCGCATGCGTCGTGGAAATCTCTTGAACTCAAATATCTTCATTTGTGTTCCGAAGATGAACAAAGGTCTTACGGGGTTGGAACAACATGGGGGTGAGTAATTAATGACTTAATTTTCATTTTTGGGTGAACTATCCCTTTAACGCGCTTTCGTCACCGCTTCCTAGGAAGCGGGTGCGAGCTCCCGAGCTGGTAAGGAGAATACACTGCTAATTGTTTAGGTTATGAAGTGTATTTAGTTACACAAGGCACATCTTGTCTAATGTGTATTTTAGAGATCCTGATCTGTGTTGGAGTGGGCCTCTGTCCCTCCCGCTGTACGAGCTTGGTGTGGTGTTGTCGCTGTTTGTATGGGCTTGAGTTAATTGTTTTAGTAGTACGAGGTGCGCGTCTCGAAGCACTGGTCTGTATTTTAAAATGTGACCATCTATTTCCTTTCTCAGCGGTGAGAACCCGATGTAGTAAATGCTGTTTCTCTGCCTTGTCCCTCGCCAGTGAAAGCTATGGTTTCACTGTCCCTTGGTAAACCATTCACCAACTTTCTCGACGATCGGTATGTATTGAGTAAAGATACATTAGATTAGGAGGGAATGAATCCGGCAGATTAACAGTTTCATCTCGATTATAGGTTTGTGGAGGCCTATCCCTGCATTCCAGTCGGGGTGCTTCGCGTTCTATCGCGGCTGCAGTGCTGTTCTGTTTCCAAGATAATTTGAGTTTATTGTTTGTTTTCGTTTTTACTGTTTTGTTTTCTTGGTTTGAAGCGGACCTTTTTGACTTTTGGGATCGTTCCTATAGGTCTGAATGGTCTATTGTTTCTTATTTAACTTTTTCATTGTATTATATTTGTTATCTGATCTGTTATTTTGTGTAAATTGCTTTTTCTTCAATTGGTTCCTTTTGGAATATAATTGTTGGTATTGTTTTTTGCCATTTGTCTTTACTCTAATCAACTGTTATTTACTTTATTTATTAGTGGCAAACATTTATTTTCCTTTTATTTGAGTTTACTAAACGTATTGAGTCGTATACGCAACCCTTTAAAAGTTGTTTATTTTGATGTGCATCTTTTTGCGTCTGTTGGCAGGACTTGAGCACCGGGGGCAGAGGACTGGCCTATTTAGGTGGTGGTATCTTCCTCACCGTGTGCTGTGATTAGTATTAACCCCTGTGTGTGTGTGTGTGTGTGTGTGTGTGTGTGTGTGTGTGTAAAGTGCAGTGATCTTCCTTTGCGGGTGGCGTGGCCTGACTTCTGCCTCTTGGTGAGCCTCGTCCCTGGCCCTGCTGTTCCTCAACTAGGAGTGGCCTGTTGATCTGTACCAAAGTCCTCCGTAATCCTTTTTAATGAGATGTCAATAAATTATATTTTTGTACGATGATCAATGTCTCTGATTCATATCGGTGATACGAACTTGTGTATGCCTTTTTGTAGGGGCTAAGTTAAATTCTCTGGGTGAAATTCCCAGGGTGGCGTAGTCGGAGTGTGAATGGTACATCTTGCTGATTATTTGTGATTCTTTAGGAATCCCCCGTACTGCCCTCGTCCGTCTCACCCCGCCACATTCGCATTGCGCTCCAAACTCAGAAACCAATCATCCAGTCACGATCACTCAGAATGAGTCCGAGTGCCCGGGCAAACATGGCTGTCAACTCTGAATCTGATTCAGCATGAGCAAACACCGCCAAGAGGGGAAGGTCATCTGCCTCTCCAGAGGACAAGAGCCCACTCGCCGATACAGCTATCGACATCTGATCCTCCTCCAGAGTGCCGAATGACGTGCTGGGTTGCTGTGATAGGAACCATGCCGTCACCCAGCAACTCGATGGCACACGACACGCTAGAAGAGCGGGAGATCCGTGGGGATTTACCTGGTGGAAAAAGCTCCCACTGTAACCCTCAGGTCCACCAAAATCGTTTATCAGACTTGCAGCTGTACTTTACACTCAAACGGCAAGCTGGGTAACAACAAAGGGGACTCTACCCTTTACGAGAAAGGCAAGTTGCATCCAGCGTGCCGACATGGTCATGTTCTCATAATGAGACCATGAACTATCCACAAACGTAGCCTCACCATGCTGGGCATGAGAGACATCGATCGTGGGTATCAGATAAGGACAGGAAACGTGGTCTTGTTACCACTTGGAGGTGATTGGGCTCCCAGGCGAGACCCCATTACATCAGTATCGAGCATGAAATATTGTCGACAATAGTGATAGCATGCAATGACATACCTTTTACTATGTGCATATTTTGGAATCAGTGACTGACAGCTGGATTTTGACACATGCGAGTTCCTAAATAAGTATGAAAGTCAGCAACTTTCAGTTTTGAACTTTCATTATCCAGTTTATATTAACTGTCCCATTGAAAGAGCTGTTCTCAATCCCTGTTATTGAACAAACTTATGATTATGCTTTTAGTAGGAATTTTTATTGGTTTCCATATCTCTAAATGTTTTTGTTTTGCATTGTACTGAAGGTCTTTTTATTGATTATAACTGATTTGTGAACAGATCTTTTGAATCAGGAGACAATTCCTTTAGTAAAATGTTAAAACGTTTCAAAGCATCAGTGACATGGATTAATAATGTAATCATAACTAAAACAATAAAAATGTTCAGGTACTTTCAGCAGAGGGAACAAAAGAAATTAGTTATCATGATTTAATAAATCATGTTGTACCCTTATATTGTTTTTCCTTTATATTGTTATTGTGTTAAATATAGAAATATGCAAGCAAAAACAATGCGCTTTCCTTGAGACTGACTCTTCTGCACTCTCTCATAGCCAGCCAAATCTACTAGACACAGTGTGGCTGAAAAGCAATCGATAAGCATTTAAAGTCAGGTATCAATGTAAAATATCATATCTTTAAAAGTGTGGACAAACTCAATATTACTCATGAAGACTACTCTAAACTGGACTTTTTGGACAAAAAAGGACACCTTTAAGGAGAACAGTTTATCTACCATATTATATCAAGTTATTGCAGATGCAGTAACTCAGAGTTCTCCCTCTTTATGTCTAGCTGGACATTTAATATTCAACAATTGTATTGATCTGCCTGCATTGACACCATTATATGAGTACTGAACTGAGCTGGATGATGACATCACTGTTTTCTCCAGATAGGCTATATACAGGTGAAACTCAAAAAATTTTAATATCGTGCAAACGTTATAATTTTGATGATTATGGCTTACATCTTATGAAAACCCCAAATTCAAGATCTCAGACAATAAGAATATTACATGAAATCAAAAAAAAAAAAATTAAATACAGAAATGTCAGCCCTCTGAAAAATATAATCATGCATATGTATATAGTTATATATTTTATTATATATATATTAGTTAGTTATATATAGTTTCACCTGTATATAAATGAACTAAAACTTTTTTTACAACATAAAATAAACCATCACTGAACTAACTTAAACTGGACTATGACACTATTTTCTTCTAGATCTTCTGTACAGCAGAAGCAAACTTTTGCAGTATTTTCCTGTTATCACTGTAAAGCTACTTTGAAACAATCTGTATTGTAAAAAGCCCTATATAAATAAAGGTGACTTGACTTGGAACAGAATGAGAACATGAAGAGTGATAGTTCATTCATGTGCGGGCAGTGTACCGGTTTGGGTTTGCCAACATGATCAAGTTGTGCACCTGAGACATGAGGAAAGAAAGAGGCACATTAATAAACCACAACAAGAATGTATGAAACAATGTAAACACATCAATTACAACTCTGATTACTCTGAATTTTAACCGAAATTTAGGAAGAAAATGTATTGTAGTCAGCATGAAATGGAAATTATGACCATCTCTTTCCTTTTGTGGCAAATTAAAGTTAAACGGTCAATCGAACAATAATACTGATGTGCACTGATAAGTCATTTATAATAATAAAGCACTTCAAATGAGCAGTACCTCATCCTCATTGTTGACTTTTTGATAGGTCAGGTTGGTAACTGTGATCTCATTGTTGGAGATCTTCCTGATCTCATGCTCCGGTTTCTTGTCTGGGTTTCCCTTGTAGAGAAGATCTTGAAGTGTCTCATTGTAGATCTCAAGCTGGTGATGAAGGTGTACTAAAAATACAAACCCAGGAAAAGTCCAATAATAAACAAACCATGATGAGGGCAAAACCATTAACACTCAGTGGATGCCCTGAAAAGATATATCAAAACATATTTAACCTCTCTTGGACAACAGATAGTTTCGACATGGAAATCGATGTAGCCCTTGACCTAACTTACCTGCCAGTAACTTTATTGTAATTCTGAAAACCTTGATTGTCTTGTTCAGGTGTGTTTGATTAGGGCTGGAGCTAAATATTGCCGGAAAGTGGACCTCGAGACCAGAGACAACCCCTGCTTTGGGTTATACCAAGAAGAAACATCCATAAAACCAGAAGCATGATGGGCAGCATTTACTTCTTCCATTTTGACAGGCGTGAGAAAAGGCCTTGTTGTCGTGGGCCGGCAGCTGGATGTGCAGAATATCAGACTGATTGCCAGTCAGTGGGCAACAAAAGACTCTGATATTGCCCTAAAAAAAAGAAGAAAAAGATGGTGTGATTAATGCATATATGCACATACATGACTGATTACTTGAAAATATGAGTGGGATTTCGGACCAGTGACATCTGACTTTGTGCAAATCTACCCGGCACAATGGCTGCATCCAAAATCGCATACTTCCTTACTACAAAGTACACAAGAAAAAACAAACAAACAATAAAATAAAACAAAACAGTATGTGACAAGCCACAGGAGAGGATTTGTGCATGGCAGTAAAGTGACACAACTGACACTGGTAGGTGTAGGTAGGTGTAGGTGGTAGGTACATCTTCAAAATATGTACCTACTTAAAAGAGTAAGCGATTTCAGATACAGCCAATGTGACAAATAGAAACCAAGCCAACAACAGAATGCATTCCGGTCATATATGGTTAGGATCTATCACTTTATGTCACGCAAAATTAATACAGTTTTATATTGTTTTCCAAAACATGCATATAGGTCTTCATCACAGCTTACTTTGAGCTCTTGAATGGTGTTGTGAAGTTTCCGTCACTCCACTTCTCCAAAGTGCCACTGTTTCCTCAAGGTTTCTGACCAGTTCTTGGCAACAAAACACAAGAATATTTACAGTTTGATAGTATTAGGTCCCTAAATACTGTTATTAATAGCAGGTGTAAATGGGCTGTGTAGATTTGTGGAACTCAGACTCCAAATGATCTCTGAGTCCTTCCAAAACCTTATGCTCCTCGGTTAGCTTTTTGAGGTCATCTTTCACGATAGCTAGCTCCTCTTCACAATCCCTTCAACATAATCTGGAATATTATCAGACAAATAAATGAAGGACCACCAAGTTCTCATTTGTTATCTTTAACACAATACCTGAAATGATTTTTGAGAACATTATTCTCCTCTTCGATTTCAGCCTTAAGCTTTTGGGCTTTTGTTATGGACTTTTTGAGACACTTGTTTTCATGATTTACAGATTTTATTTTGCTCTGGTAGTTCTGGACCTTAGTCTCAATATCACTGACTTCAGGTCCCATCCTGGCCTTCGTGACACACCTGAACCTGTACTTGCTGAAAGTAGATAGTCATTTGTATTATGTTAAAGTTATGTAAATTCTAACATATTTACAAATGGAAACATTGGAAAATATTTCAACCCATATACACATATATTTTTTACCTTTAGCAACTGCTGCAAATGGTCTTCTCTGGTCACCTTGATTGAAAGACAATGTGGATGTTAATTTGACATATTCCAACTTCTGATATTTATTTGTGACAAGTTTATTGATATTTACAAACGCAGAGAGATAAACGTGGACTTTTGTGCCAATGACTTGGTTTTAGTAGTGTTAAGCAAGTTCTGTTTGTGTGTTATTTTCCTTATTGTGACATAGATCTAAGTGAAATGGCTTCTTGAACAAGAAACATTTACTTGATTTTTTCCATGGGGAATTGATTGAATTGTTGTTGTTTGCTATTGCTGTGATCTAATGTGAGTGACAGGTTGTCTCACCCTTGTGCCAGTAAACAAAAATGTCATCAAAAATATGTCATTGAATTGGGAAGTAATTTTGACTAAAGATTAGAAGAGCACATGAATTTAAAATAATAAGAATTTATAATAAATACTGCAATATTCTGTTTTTTTAAGTCAATTTTGATTTCATGCTGACTTTAAAGCATGCCCACAAAAGCTACAGGTTTTGCAAAACCTCTTGAGTGGGCAAAGGCTACTGTTACAGCTCCAGTTGGCCGAAGAGGTTTGGCTGAAATAAGAGACAACTTAAAGACACCATTTGCCATTTTAGCCAAATGGTCCCCAAAAGCTAAAATGTTACATTTTAAAATAGCTTTGACTGCCACAGGCCATCTCGGGGGTGCAACACTACCACCTTGCACAACTTCTTCTGCAGACAAACAAGTTTGTTTTTCATTACATATATTTGAGAATGTGTGTTAAAGCATATGTCACCAAATTGTAAGGCCGTCTATATCTATCCAATGGCGGCATTCGATTAGTGGGGAAGGTCTCACGTGTGTTCCGTCTTTTTTGATTAAAGGGATTTTTAATTAAATGCAATACATTTTCTCATTTATTAACTCGTTATTTAATCTGACAATCTAATCAATACAATAAGATCAAATGCTCTAGAATAAAGAGAAAGAGAGGTTACATGAGGCTGAGAGTCTCGGCCACACTCAGCCTCACGGGCCAATCTGAGGTACAGAAAAAGGGCCCCGATCCCTTGCTGCATTTAATTAACCATTTGCCTATCTTCCTTTGTGTGTCAGTTTCTCTAAACTTAAAAACCTTTTTTGTTTTACTTATTTGGAAATGAGACATTTGTACCACTCATTCTGAGACATTTGAAATGATACTAAACATAATTAATTACTCAATGATTATCATTTCACATTAAACCATATATATATATTCTTGTGTGAGTTTTAGATGTCCCTAAGAGGGGGAAAGTCAAATGCTAATTTCCAACAAGGTCCTTTGTTTCATCGACCAGTGGTCAGGTATATCTCTTCAACCAGCTTTTCCAGTCTTACAATATGCAGCTTCGAACACTGCAGGTACAAAAAGAAGCGAGAATCTGAATTAACTGAAAACGGTAACACTTTACAATACGGGTGCACTAATATGCATTAATTCATGCTTAACTAATGAACAGATAATCATGTGTTAATGTATGACCTATGAAGAACTAAACCATTAATTAATAATTACTGCATAAGCAACTAATAAAGATTCTATATGGTTAATATATTAAGTAATATATGAATTGTTATTAATTAAATGTGTCATAATGTATTAATTTCTTAATAACATTTTATTAACTAAAAGTGTAAATTAATGCGTGAATTACCACAATTGATCAAAGCAATGTTGTTCAACTTCGAATTGTCTGCTTAAATTAATCATTAGCTAATGATTTGCAAATGTACCATTGTGGTATGACTACTTGTTGAGACACATGACTATTAATTGTTAAGTAATATGCCATTTATGGGTTTTGACAGTTGCACATGCAGTGAATGTAATGTCAAAGAATGTGTTTGAAGGATGGGTAAGTTGGGCTGCACATAAATATCAGCACACCAGAATCTGAACTCCTGACCGCTGTTACACAGTGTTTAAACTGGACGAGACCAGTCCATTTGTCCTTTGTTACAGAAGTACAGTAGCACAAGAGTTTGGAGTATGTCAGAAATAGAATGAGGCATCATTTTACTGTCAGGGTTTTGTTGTGTAGTGTCGTGCCGCATCCAGTGTAGTATCACTGATTATAATGGGTTATATTGTCTTTGTCTGGTCTAGACACAGTGTAATGAAATAGCAGTGCTCGTCCGCATGTTCTCAGTGTTCCACGACCTGTTAACCTGACATATTCCTGTGCATGAACAACAAGGTACTGGATGCGAAATCTTGGTTGTATGGATTGAAATCCATGGCTTAGTGTGGATGTCAAAACGAAAATGACATATTACTTAATAGTCATGTGCCTCAACAAGTAAAGTCATAAAATAATGATACATTTGCTAATCATTATAATGATTAATTAAAGCAGACAATTCGAACATGACTTACATGAGTTCATGACTTCAGTACATGACTTCAACCCATTGTGGCAATTAACACATTCATTTACACTATTAGTTAATAAAATGTTATTAAGGAATTAATACATTATGACACATTTAATTAATAACAATTCATATATTACTTAATCTATTACTCATTTAGAATATTTATTAGTTACTGATGCTGTAATCATTAATTAATGGTTTAGTTCTTCATGAGTCATACATGATTATGATTATCTACATGTCATACATGATTATCTGCATTAGTTAAGCATGAATTAATGCACCCGTATTGTAAAGTGTTACCCTGAAAACACACCTACACAGGCTGTTAGTTTCTCCCCATCTGTGCTGTTGGTGTGAGCCTGTTCCACAGACATAACAGGGAGATATGATGTTGTATTCTATTTAAATAAATAACTAGAGAACGACATGAACAGTTTTTCAAAGGTGACAGCAGAACATTTCAGAGACATGAAATCCACAACAAAGAGTTATAGTTTAAGAATGTACGGTGTCTTTAAAATCGAACCACAATGACATGTTAACTTGGGCTCCATACGCATGCATGCAAGTTGATTTTAAATTGATGAGCCTGTATCTCTCAACGAATTTCAATGTTTATAATCTTACCTCTTTGTTCATGGATCTTTCTCGGTTCTTCTGGAAGTAAAAAAAAATTAAAAATAAAAGTTAATCTATAGGTAAATTTGTCAAACAAGATTCAAATCAACAAACTACAAATTACTTATAAATAGTCAACGTCAACTTTAAAAAAACAAAAAAAAAACAAAAAAACAACTTTACAAAAAAACATTTATACAATAAATTGTACAACCCTCTACGGACATACTGAATCTCCATTGGCTAGTACATTTTTTATTTTACTCGCCAGACGTTTTACATGGAATGCAAGAGCAATAAAAAAAAATAAATAAAAAAAAGTAAACAGTAATAAACTAAGAACAATCAAACTAAGAAAGTGCACAAATAAACAAAAGAACAAAAATGCTAATTAAATAAACTGTGCTTTTCAGATTTTTCAGGTAGATCTAACAGATTAGGTACAACCAAGTAGCCAAAGTTGTCCGCACACTGATTAAATGCAATCAGACC
Source organism: Semotilus atromaculatus (assembly GCA_031834385.1). Classification (NCBI taxonomy): domain Eukaryota; kingdom Metazoa; phylum Chordata; class Actinopteri; order Cypriniformes; family Leuciscidae; genus Semotilus; species Semotilus atromaculatus. The sequence goes on along the minus strand of JAULUF010000012.1, from coordinate 3,859,387 downwards.
AAAAAAAAAAATGTATAGTTAATTTTACTTATGCATGTGAAAAAAGGTGCAGTGTCTTAAAACAGACCAGAGAGCAGCCCATGCCCACACTTTCTTCAGTTTCTCATACCACAAACAGCTACAGCAATCTTTAGTGCACAATTAAAAATTGGCACCAGCTGAGCTAGGGGAATTACAAAAACCAATTCCAAGAATACAAATGAAAAGGAAGTTGCTTATTTCACTAAACAAAACAAAAAATGCTCTTTGATACCAATCTTTCATTTGAAAGTCACGTGTCTAGTATCTGTAAAACCGCATTTCTCCATCTTAAAAATATATCTAAATTACGCCATATGCTCTCATTGACAAATGCGGAACAATTAGTTAAAGTGGCCAGGAGCTACTCATGTAATACAACACTTAAATCTCTTAAAAAATGTCTCATAACTCTCATATTAACAACTATCCAAACTGTTTTGGACCTAAAAGAGTTTTTGTAGGCCTATGTCACTCTTAAATGTCAGAGAAAAGAACAGAATCAGAGATTTTTTTTATAGAAAATTGTACTTTGGATATTATATTGTAAAAACACATAATTATAGTTGATTTTATAGTGCATCATAACTAGATATGAAATGGCATGAAAATTTTATTTCATGATTATAGTGACCAAAATGATCACGGTTATCACAGAATCCTGTTCAAAAAGTACTAATACTACACAATAAAATCAATTCACCAAGTTTTATGTTGAAAACCAGCAAATAACAAATAAAATCAGCATCAATATGCACTTTTTGTTTACATAAACATTAAAATAATAACATTAAAAATGATGGCCAGATTTTAAAGGAGTATCTTGCAACATGTTATCTACTAACATGTACAAGTTCAAATATGATGCGATATGTGAATGGCTCCTTGACGAGCTAACTCCAATCAGGCCACGAGCTACTGGTAGCTCGCGAACGACGTGTTGGAGACCCCTGCTCTACTGGGTGGTTGCCCTGCACGCTTAATAAACAAACTACAGCTAGTTCAAAACGCACCAGCTCGAGTTCTTATCAGAACCAGAAAATATGACCATATTAGCCCGGTTCTGTCAACACTGCATTGGCTCCCTATTAAACATTGCATACATTTTTAAATATTGCTGATTACTTACAAAACACTAAATGGTTTGGCACTGCAATACTTGAGCGAGCTCCTAATGCATTACTTCACGTCTATTGCGATCTCAAAATTCCGGCCAGTTAATAATGCCTAGTATATCAAAATCGACTGCTGGCGGTAGATCCTTTTCCTATTTAGCACCAAAACTTTGGAACAGTCTTCCTACCATTGTCCGGGAAGCAGACACACTCTGTCAGTTCAAAGCTAGATTAATGTTATGCGGGTAAGTGAGGACCCAAAAGCGTTTTAACAGAAACAGAGTCTTTAATGTCAAACACAGGGTAGAACACAGATCTTCTTCTTGAGAGATAACGGAGAAAAATAAACAACCCGCAGAGCGGGCGATAACAGGAACAAAAAGTCTTTAAGGTAACTTCTTCAGGCTTTAAACAGCAGTAGAGAATAGCCGGGTAGCGGCGACAGGCTGCAGGTCTCTCAGAGAAGACGCGGGACGAAGAGAGACTGTGTCTACCTGATCTCTCGTAGCATCAGATGAACTGGACAGAGTAAATAATGAGATCATTAGTTGAGAACGGATTACACTTGCCAGGCGGATTCCAACAGGACAGGACAGGACAGGACAAAGTAGAAACGAACAAGACTGTAGTCTGCTTCAAGCATGAGAAACTCAAATGAGAATCTGACAAAGAAAGCAGTAAGAGCAGAGAGGGAAATAGAGACCTAATCAGAGGAGAAAGGGAACAGGTGGGAAGAGAGTGAACGAGGTAGTTAGAGGAGATGAGGAACAGCTGGGAGAGCAGAGAAGGAAACCTAATATGACCAGCAGAGGGAGACAGAGTAACGAGAAAGAACAGGAACAAGACACAACATGACAAGACATAACAGTACCCCCCACTCAACGAGCGCCCCCTGGCGCTTCCGAGGAGGGAACCTGGCGGCTACGGAGGAAATCATCGATCAGCGAACGGTCCAGCACGTCCCGAGAGGGAACCCAACTCCTCTCCTCGGGTCCGTACCCCTCCCAATCCACTAGAAACTGATGACCACGGCCCCGAGGACGCATGTCCAGAATTTTGCGGACCCTGTAGATAGGGGCGCCTTCGACAAGAATGGGGGGGGAAGGGGGACGAGCGGGTGCGCGGAGGACGGGTTTAACACAAGAGACGTGGAATACCGGGTGGACGCGATGAAGATATCGAGGGAGAAGAAGTCGCACCGCGACAGGACTAATGACCTGAGAAATACGGAACGGACCAATGAACCGTGGGGTCAGTTTACGAGAAGTTGTCTTAAGGGGAAGGTTAAGAGTGGAGAGCCATACTCTTTGACCGCGACAATGTCTAGGGCTCTTAGTTCTACGTTTGTTAGCGGCTCTCACAGTCTGAACCCTATAACGGCAAAGTGCAGACCTGACAATCCTCCAGGTGCGCTTACAACGTAAGACAAAAGCCTGAGCGGAGGGAACGCAGGACTCGGTGATCTGAGACGAGAACAGCGGAGGTTGGTACCCGAGGCTACTCTGAAAAGGTGATAGACCGGTCGCAGACGAAGGAAGCGAGTTGTGTGCGTATTCAGCCCAGGGAAGTTGCTCTGACCAAGACGCAGGGTTACGGAAAGAAAGGCTGCGTAGGATGCGACCGACAGTCTGATTGGCCCGTTCGGCTTGACCGTTAGACTGAGGATGGAAGCCGGACGAGAGACTGACGGAAGCCCCAATCAAACGACAAAATTCCCTCCAAAATTGAGTCGTGAACTGCGGACCCGTCCGAAACGACGTCCGACGGAAGGCCGTGAATTCTAAAAACATTCTCGACGATTATTTGTGCCGTCTCTTTAGCCGAAGGGAGCTTAGCGAGAGGAATGAAATGAGCCGCCTTAGAAAAACGATCGATAACCGTAAGAATAACTGTCTTACCCGCCGATGAAGGCAGTCCGGTGATAAAGTCTAAGGCGATGTGTGACCATGGTCGAGAGGGAATAGGGAGCGGTCTGAGAAGGCCGGCAGGAGGAGAGTTACCAGACTTAGTCCGCGCGCAGACCGAGCAAGCGGCCACGAAACGGCGCGTATCACGTTCCCGAGTGGGCCACCAAAAACGCTGACGGACGGAAGCCAGCGTACCCCGAACGCCGGGATGGCCAGCTAACTTGGCAGAGTGAGCCCACTGAAGAACGGCCTGACGAGTAGGAACGGGAACGAAAAGAGGGTTCTTAGGACAAGCGTGCGGCGACGGAGTGTGAGTGAGTGCTCGTTTTACCTGCCTCTCAATTCCCCAGACAGTCAACCCGACGACACGCCCCTTAGGGAGAATCCCCTCGGGGTCAGTGGAGACTTCTAAAGAATTGAAGAGACGAGACAAAGCATCAGGCTTGGTGTTCTTAGAGCCCGGACGATAAGAAATTACAAATTCGAAACGAGCGAAGAACAGAGCCCAACGAGCCTGACGTGCATTAAGTCGCTTGGCAGAACGAATGTATTCGAGGTTCCTATGGTCAGTCCAAACGACGAAAGGGACGGTCGCCCCCTCTAACCACTGTCACCACTCGTCTAGGGCTAAGCGGATGGCGAGCAATTCGCGGTTACCCACATCGTAGTTACGTTCAGACGGCGACAAGCGGTGGGAGAAATACGCGCAAGGATGGATCTTGTTGTCAGAGAGCGATCGCTGAGATAGAATGGCACCCACGCCCACCTCTGACGCGTCAACCTCGACAACGAACTGTCTAGAGATGTCAGGTGTAACAAGGATCAGTGCGGATGTAAAACGACTCTTGAGAAGATCAAAAGCCCCCTGGGCGGAAACAGACCACGTAAAGCGCGTTTTGACAGATGTAAGGGCTGTGAGGGGAGCAGCCACCTGACTGAAATTACGGATGAACCGACGATAGAAATTCGCGAAGCCAAGAAAGCGCTGCAGCTCGACGCGTGACTTAGGAACGGGCCAATCAATGACAGCTTGGACCTTAGCGGGGTCCATCCTAATGCCTTCAGCGGAAATAATGGAACCGAGAAAGGTGACGGAGGAGGCATGGAAAGTGCACTTTTCAGCCTTCACGTAAAGACAATTCTCTAAAAGGCGCTGGAGAACGCGTCGAACGTGCTGAACATGAATCTGGAGTGACGGCGAAAAAATCAATATATCGTCAAGGTAAACGAAAACAAAGATGTTCAGCATGTCTCTCAGGACGTCATTAATCAATGCCTGAAAGACAGCCGGAGCGTTTACGAGCCCGAAAGGAAGAACCCGGTATTCAAAGTGCCCTAACGGAGTGTTAAACGCCGTCTTCCACTCGTCCCCCTCCCTAATGCGCACGAGATGGTAAGCGTTACGAAGGTCCAACTTAGTAAAAAACCTGGCTCCCTGCAGGATCTCGAAGGCTGAAGACATAAGAGGGAGAGGATAACGATTCTTAACGGTTATGTCATTCAGCCCCCGATAATCAATGCAGGGGCGCAGGCCACCGTCCTTCTTCTGAACAAAAAAAAAACCCCGCTCCGCGGGAGAGGAGGAGGGAACTATTGTACCGGCATCAAGAGCTACAGACAAATAATCCTCGAGGGCCTTGCGTTCGGGAGCCGAGAGCGAGTACAGTCTTACCCGGGGAGGGGTGGTTCCCGGAAGGAGATCTATACAACAATCATACGAACGGTGAGGAGGGAGAGAAGTGGCCCGGGACCGACTGAACACCGTGCGCAGATCGTGATATTCCTCCGGCACCCCCGTCAAATCACCAGGCTCCTCCTGTGAAGAAGAGATAGAGGAAACAGGAGGTACAGCAGACATTAAACACTCCACATGACAAGAGACATTCCAAGAGAGGATAGTATTCCTAGACCAATTAATAGAGGGATTATGATGAACTAGCCAGGGATGGCCCAAAACAACAGGTGTGAAAGGTGACTGAAAAATTAAAAAAGAAATGGTCTCGCTATGATTACCAGAGACAGTGAGGATTAAAGGTAACGTCTCCCACTGAATCCTGGGGAGAGAACTACCGTCCAAAGCGAACAGGGCCGTGGGATCCTCTAATTCCTTAAGAGGAATGTCATGTTCTCGAGCCCAGGTCTCGTCCATAAAACAGCCCTCCGCCCCAGAGTCTATCAACGCATTACAGGTGGCAGACGAGCCGGTCCAGCGGAGATGGACCGAAAAGGTAGTGCAGGATCTTGAAGGAGAGACCAGAGTAGTAGCGCTCACCAGTAGCCCTCCTCTTACTGATGAGCTCTGGCTTTTACTGGACACGAGTTATATAAATATATATATAATAAAGGTGATATATAAATAAAGGTGACTTGACTTGACTTGACGAGTTAACAAAATGTGCAGCGGAAGCGCAATAGAGACAGAGGCGATTGGTGATTCTCCGCTCTTTCTCCTTAGTCGAGATGCGGATGCCTCCCAGCTGCATGGCCTCAGAACTCGAGCTGGCGGAGGGAGATGGTAGTGATGCGGAGAGGGGAGCAGCGGAGAAAGCGAACTCCTTTCCTCGAACTCGGCGGCGAAGGTCGAACCGTCGCTCTATACGAATAGCGAGTTCAATCACGGAATCCACCCTGGAAGGAACCTCCTGGGAGAGAATCTCATCTTTAACATCCGCGCGGAGACCCTCCAGAAACCGGGCGAGTAACGTTCCAGTCACAGGAGGCAGCAAGAGTGCGAAATTCTATGGAGTAATCTGTTACGGATCGATTACCTTGAGTTAGGGAAGACAAGACCCGGGAAGCTACTTCACCAAAAACAGAACGGTGAAATACCCGAATCATTTCCTCCTTAAAGTCCTGATACTGGTTAGTGCACTCAGCCTCCGCCTCCAAGATTGCCGTTCCCCACTCTCGAGCCCGTCCAGTAAGGAGAGAAATCACGTAGGCAATACGAGCTCTGCTCTTGGAGTAAGTGTTGGGCTGAAGAGAAAAGACAACATCACATTGAGTGAGAAACGGGCGGCATTCTGTGGGCTCACCCGCGTAACACGGGGGGTTATTGATTCGGGGTTCAGGGGATTCGGAAGCCCTGGATGCAACCGGAGGGTCGAGGCGGAGATGATTAATCTGTCTTGTGAGATCGGAGACTTGGGCAGCCAGGGTCTCAACGGCATGTCGAGCAGCAGACAATTCTTCCTCATGTCTGCCTATCATCGCTCCCTGGATCTCGACGGCTGACTGGAAATGACCCGGAGTCGCTGGGTCCATCTTGGTCAGATTCTTCTGTTATGCGGGTAAGTGAGGACCCAAAAGCGTTTTAACAGAAACAGAGTCTTTAATGTCAAACACAGGGTAGAACACAGATCATCTTCTTGAGAGATAACGGAGAAAAATAAACAACCCGCAGAGCGGGCGATAACAGGAACAAAAAGTCTTTAAGGTAACTTCTTCAGGCTTTAAACAGCAGTAGAGAATAGCCGGGTTATTAAGCCTGGTAGTTTTACAGTAAAAACTTTATCCATCCAAAACTAATCAATGAAATCTTGTCTAAATATTCATATTTAGTCTGTAACATATCGTGTTTATGCGAGTGTGAGATGCGCGCTGTACAGCTGTAAACAACAGCACGCGCGCATCTGTGCCTTTCATTTATCGTTCACACTATCAATATCGCGATTATAACAAAGCTATTAAGAATAAATACCTTACTACATCGGCTTGATCCGCTGCTCCTCGGAATGGAACTACCAGGACTTCTGAGGTAAATTGTTCCAGGATTAGGACGATAGTATTATTCCTCAGAGCGCAGCAAGAGGTAAAGTCCACGATTCTTGTTCAACTTGGTGTGTATTATCCAGCTGATATGGGGGCGTTAACAGTTTGCATGGCTTGCCTCAGATCATTTGCGTTTGAATAGCGCGTGCTATACCCACGCTCTGTAGGCGTGGTCACATTAAAATCCATAAAAAAGTAGACATTTAACAGTTAATTTTTTCATATTTCTTAAGTGTGTATGACAAAAAATGACTGAGTATTTTAAGTCTATTTTGCTGCTATGTGAAAAAAAATCGCGCAAAACGTGCCGGCGCGTTTTCAGACCCCAGAGGGTTAAAGCCTTTCAGTCAACATTAAAGTGCCACCCTCAGGCTTAATAACGTTAAGTGTTCGGCGCTTAGAATATAAAGCTTAGAAAAAATGTTTATCATAAACTAGCGCTAAGACACAGAATCTGCCCTACATAAATTTACTGTCAAGAGTAGCTGATTCACGTGCTAGTCGCGTGGCTTTCTAGGCACAAGCTTCAGATGTGCAGTTTGGATTCAAATTCTTCTTTTCGTTTAATGGCAGATTGCAACCATGACTTTTGAAGGTGCATACCGCCACCTACTGTATCAGAGTATGTAACATGAACTATATTCATTGGGACTACTTTATAAAATAAAAGGACAGCGGTCAGTCTGTGGAAACGACAAGAGCGCGCAAGTAGACTTTTTCTGAATATCCAGTTCTCCTGTTGTTTCAGTTTAGTTTCTATCTCAAGGTAGGGCTATTTTCGATTCTGTGGTTATTTTTAATTTTTACCGTAGCACTAATCTGTATTTTAATCAGACGCGTTCCTACTTTTTATGACAGCCGCGTCTGAGTAGTATTGCAGTTTAAATTGTCATAGCACTTAAGTGATTCACTGGCCAGCAGCTAGCTTCTATTACACCCATTTTCTGATTATTTGACGTTGCTGTGCTAATTGCTGGCCAGAGGCAGTGGTCTTCACTCAGTAAGTTGAGTGCGTTATATCTATGTAGTGTGCGCGCTGTCGCGGGAGCGTTCACCCTCCTCGTGTGAAGACCGACTCGGGTAAAGACCATCGACTCTACCTGTGCGACTCCACCGAGCAAGGACACAGCAAGGCACTTAAGTATCTTCTCCTTCTCCCCTTTCCTTTCCCACTTGTATCGTACTTCCTTTACTCAACATGTGTTTTCAATACATTCCTGTTGTCTCGTCAACGTGCTATCTTCACGCACAGAAGGCAGCGCAATACTGCTAATCTGCGTCCCATTCTCTCATCCACACACACACCTCTCTCTCTTTCTATGGGTCTATGGAATTGTCAGTCAGCAGTCAATAAAGCTGACTTCATTCCAGCCTTTGCATCTCATTCTACTCTTAATATTTTAGGCTTGACTGAGACCTGGATCCGTCCAGAAGACTCAGCAACCCCTGCTGCTCTCTCTAACAACTTCTCTTTCTCTCACACCCCTCGCCAGGCTGGGAGGGGTGGGGGTACAGGTCTTCTCATTTCTAACAATTGGAAATACTCAACTCTCTCTTCTCTATGCAATAACAACTCGTTTGAATATCATGCAATTACACTTACGACTCCCATTAGGATCCATATTGTAGTTATTTACCGCCCCCCATGTCAACTGGGAAGCTTTGTTGAGGAGCTGGATGTGCTGCTGTCCTCTTTCCCTGAGGATGGCACCCCACTCGTAGTCTTTGGTGATTTCAACATTCATCTAGAGAAGCCGTCTGCAACAGACTTCATCTCTCTGCTAGCCTCATTCGATCTCAAACGGCTCATCACCACAGGTACTCACAAATCAGGCAACCAACTGGACCTGGTTTACACACACAACTGCATCTCAGACAACATTTTGGTGAAATCTCTCCACATTTCTGATCATTTCCTCATTTCTTTCAATCTACAACTCTTTACCCATGCACCACCAACTCCCCTATCAGTTACTTTCAGACGAAACCTACGTTCACTTTCTCCCTCCCATCTCTCCACTGCTGTGGCATCTTCTCTTCCCTCACCCTCACAATTCTCATCTCTGGATGTGAATATCTCAACAGATACTTTGTGCTCCACTTTAACTTCTTCTTTAGACAATATCTGCCCTCTCTCCTCCAGGCCAGCACGCGTTACTCCCTCCAACCCCTGGTTATCTGAGGTTCTTCGTGAACACCGGACCAAACTCAGGGCAGCGGAGAGGAAATGGCGCAAATCAAAAGACACATCTGACCTGAGTATGTATCAATCTCTGCTCTCTTCCTTTTCTGTTGACGTTCATGCTGCAAAATCTTCATATTTCCACAACAAGATCAACAGCGCCTCTAACACACGAACACTTTCAAGACATTCAACTCTCTCCTCTGTCCACCTCCACCACCACCCTCCTCCTCTTTAACTGCTGCTGATTTTGTAAACTTCTTCACCAACAAAATGTAGCGACAACGAGAATGGACCCAAACACAACTGAATCTTCCATGTGATTCATTCAAGCATAATCCCACACAGAGTCTTCACATTCTAGACTCAAATCACCAAACCCAGAGCCATAAATCACCCACAGGCTCCAGAGAGTCTGCAACCAGGAAAATACTTTAATTGTCAACGTTTGGTAATTTTGCAAGACAGACATGAGAGATGAACAGAACAGACTTCAGCAGGAAGAACGTTGTCAAAATTAGATAGTTTGAAAAGACTGATGGGTTCAGAGATGTCACGGGATAGGACCCACCAAGTTAATGCCATGAGGCCATTTGATCCCATGACAAAGATGTAAAACAGACTTCCCCCTTCTTGAAGACCTCTGAACGACTTCATTGTTGAGACCTCCATTAAAAACCACAGAGACTTTTCATATAAAAATGCATACAATCATCACAAAACAATTCTTGACGAACTTATAATCAAAACATCGTTTAACTGCATAATTCTATATTTTGTCTATGACCCCTGTATGTGTTTATTATGCTTAGATCACATAAAAGTCATGTGATTGTTGTAACTATTACATGGGTGAATGAAAGTGCATCGTGTCTCCTATCAATGTTCTTAATTCAGACGATGGCTTGATTGAAATCTGTGTAAAATGTTTATGGTCTTAAAATGGAAATTATGTCTAAACTAAATCCTCTGCTCAGCTGCAGAGTAAAGCAGACCACAGATGACACGTGATTTACGATGAGAGGGGGATGATGGAAAATACCCCCTTCTCAAATAACCTTACAAGTATCTTATTGTCCGAATTCCTCCAGGAGGCGGGACAAAACACTTGAGTTTACACAGAAGTCGGGCGGGCTCTCTCTCGAAAAAGGTCTCGGCAGAACAACAAGTCGGGTGGAGACAGCAGACGATGGTTGTAGTAACCATGTAGATGCATTGAGACAAAGAACCCAAATTAAGATCAGAAGAACGGGTTCAACAGCTTCATTCAAGCCATCATCTACTCGTCACGCTTTTCTTTCTTTTCTTAGTTTTTCCTTTTCCGTTAAAAGTCTCGGTTCTAAGTTAAGTTTTGCTGCAAAGTTTCGTTTTAACGTTTCAACTGCAAAGCCTGCTTCAACTTCAAAGACTTCATTCATCCGCGCCAACACACTAGAGTGCGGATCGGGCCGAATTTTTCTGTCCGAGCCCGGCCCGCGTCCGACAGAGCAGTAACCGAGCCTGACCCGAGCCCGACAGGCATAAAGATATTTATGTCCGAGCCCGACCCGAGACCGACAGTTAAAATCCCATTTTTTTCTCATACTAATGACACATGTACGTTTGTTTGTGTGGAAAGCCCGCTTTTTATTAAGCAAATGTAGGAAGGCATTCGGAAATGTCAACAGGACGAGCACATCAGCGCGTACGCAGAAACAAGCGCACTTAACACAGGCGCGCATGCACGTGTTTCGTTGTCACGGCTACATAAACAAATTTCCGCACACAGGAAGACAGATGTTATGGTAATATTTTACATGTATTTTAATCACAAAAACGAACGTTTGCATCAAGTGAAAGCATCAGGCACATTTGCTACCTACATAAGCTGTTTTAAATAAAAAATGTTCAATGCCTTATCGCGCTGATGTGACCGAGCCCGACCCGAACCCGAACATAATTTCTAAATATCTGTCCGAACCCGGCCCGGCCCGTCGGGTACCGGCGGGTCCCGTCGGGTCCCGTCGGGCTCGGGTCGGGTATCCATCCTCTACAACACACCACGTGATTGGCCGCCCCAAGACGTCTCCAGGCACAGCCAGCCAAGCAACGGACCGGGAAACCCCTTTTACGCCAAAAAGGGAATCCCAAAGCAACGCGAACGCAAGTACCTCCAGACTCTTAACTGAACTAGTGCATTGATATAAAATCGAATAACCCGCCTAAGAAACGATAGAAGGGTTAAATTAATGACTGATGGTTCGTTCAGGTCATGTCTTATAAGTGCATATAGAAACTTGGGATTTCACTATCTCACTCTTAAAACTCATTCTTTCCTCACTCTCTTTCTTTCTGCAACTTGTATGAATGCGTGTGCGTGTGTTTATGTTAGATATTAGTTTTATGTTCTAGGATAATCAATAAAGTATTGTTTTTATTTGAAAAGAGAAGCATTGCTTGTGTTATGTGCTTACGAATTTATTGTCTTGAACTTTGATCTAAGTTACCTATGCTTTTACCCTTGATTTATTTCTTAATTTAGCTGTTAGCTGGGAATTAGTCTTTCTTGGCCAGGAAGATATTATATTTCCTAGAATTAATAATTGTTTATGCTTTCCGTTCATTGGATGAACTGATAAAATGATCATACTATTGATTCTGCTACAGTAAATTCTGAAAATAATTAAATGATTAATTATTGATCATAATCCGTTATGAATAATAATTAGTTATATTTATACAGGCGTATAAACGCTACAAAAACAAACTACTATCAGCAGTCAGTTCTCAGCTCCACACACACAGGAACTCAGAACATCCTCTCCTACATCCAAACACTTTCTCTCCTCCTTCTCTCCACTAACCGAGGAAGAAGTATCTAAACTACTTCTCTCCAGTCATCCTACCACCTGCCCTCTAGACCCTATCCCCTCACACCTTCTACAAGCCATCTCTCCCACACTTCTACCAGCACTCACACACATCATCAACTCATCCCTCAATACTGGCCTTTTCCCTACAGCATTCAAGCAGGCTCGGGTAACTCCACTGCTCAAAAAAACAACATTAAACATCACTTTTAGAAAATTACAGACCTGTCTCTCTCCTACCATTCATTGCGAAAACACTTGAACGAGCTGCTTTCAACCAAGTGTCATCTTTCGTGTTTCTGACCAATCAGCTTGATGTAAACCAATCTGGCTTCAAGAAAGGACACTCGACCGAGACTGCACTACTGTCGGTCACAGAAGCCCTGCGGATCGTGAAAGCTGCTTCCAAATCATCTCTTCTCATTCTCCTTGATCTGGCTGCTGCCTTCGACACCGTGAATCATCAGATCCTGCTGTCCTCCCTCTCATCACTGGGCATCAGTGGATCTGCCCTCCACTGGTTTGAGTCCTATCTCACAGGTAGGTCCTTCAGGGTTGCATGGAGAGGTGAGGTATCCAAAGCACATCAACTGACCACAGGGGTTCCACAGGGCTCAGTTCTTGTAACGCTCCTCTTCTCCATTTACACCACCTCACTGGGACCCATCATACAGGCACATGGTTTCTCTTATCATTGCTATGCTGATGACACCCAGCTCTACCTTTCATTTCAACCAGATGATCCCACAGTATCTGCACGTATCTCAAGCTGTCTGGCGGACATCTCGGCATGGATGAAGGAACACCACCTACAGCTCAACCTGGCAAAGACAGAGCTTCTCGTCCTCCCTGCCAATCCGTCTCTACAGCACAACTTCACTATCCAGCTAGATTCATCCTCAATCCTCCCATCAAGGTCGGTCAGAAATCTTGGAGTTACATTTGACGACCAGCTGACCTTCACAGAGCACATTACAAAAACAACTCGATCATGCAGGTTCGCATTGTACAACATCAGGAAGGACAGGCCTTTCCTAACTGAGCATGCAACACAACTTCTAGTCCAGGCCCTGGTTATCTCTAGGCTTGATTACTGCAATGCTCTTTTGGCAGGACTTCCATCTTGTGCAACTAAACCGCTACAAATGATCCAGAATGCTGCAGCTCGTCTTGTCTTCAACGAGCCCAAAAGGGCCCATGTCACTCCTCTGTTCATCTCACTACACTGGCTACCACTCGCTGCTCGCATCAAATTTAAGGCTGTGACGCTTGCTTACAGATCTACCACTGACTCAGCTCCGTCCTACTTCCACTCACTCCTACGAGTTTACACCCCGACCAGAAACCTACGATCGGTCAAGGAGCGGCGGCTCGTGGTACCCTCACAGCGAGGCATAAAATCACTCTCCAAAACATTCTCATTCACGGTTCCATGCTGGTGGAATGATCTTCCCACCCTCATCCGGAATGCAGAATCCCTGTCAGCATTTAAAAGTCAGCTGAAAACTCATCTCTTCCGTGAGCACTTAACATAAAAAAAATAAATAAAAAAAATCCCTTCCCCTTGTCTGATTTTTACTACTCTGAGCAATGCCTGAACTTTGTATTTTTAATACTTCTTGTGTTGTTCTTTGCGTCTTCCCGATGACTCGCTTAATTTAGTCCTCAGTTGTAAGTCGCTTTGGATAAAAGCGTCTGCTAAATGACTAAATGTAAATGTAAATGTAAAAGAAATAAAATATAGATCCTCTTATATATTCAAACCTTAGCCTGGTTAAAACGCTCTCCTCTCTTCTGTTACTTCTATTCACCTCCTGAACATTAATAGATTTTTGCAAGCTGTAATATTTCCTTCCACTTTTATCCACATCCCACCTGTTCTGCCATTTCTTTATTATTCATTTATTGATTATCGCCTTAGCTTCTCCTTTTCCAATGGGTATATTTATAAAATCGTTTGTCCTGGTTGATTTTTTGGCTATTTGGTCTGCTCCCTCATTCCCTTTTACTCCTATGTGGGCAGTTGGATTCAAATTATTATTCTTCTGTGAATTTATTGGCGGGATGCATAACATCTTTTTAGGTGCATACCGCCACCTCCTGTGCTGGACTGTGAAGTGATTTCAAATGCGTGATTTTCACCCCAAACCAGTTCAGCGGAAGTCCTGCCCAACAGCCGATTCTAAAAACTTCTGTACTGATTACCTACATCAAACACTGATCTCTAAACCTATCCGTCACTGTAACCTTAACCAATGAAATTAGCTGCAGGTTGGGATTTGCGCTGAAATGGTTTGGGGAAAAAAAAATCTAATGAAATCTGTATTATATTCTTAAAGGTTTAAATAAAAAATGACATTTACTGTGTAGCAATGCATATATTTTGTGTACTGCCCTTTAAGTACTTTCACTCTCTGACACCTCCTCCGAAATTATACTCGGCCAGGATTGGAGGAGAGGAAAATTAACGACGGCAATGAGTAGGGGCATGATTTAAAGAGTATGAATGGGTCATGTTCAACTGACGAGTGGGGTGCGTTACATTCCCGTTGGAGGCAGTTATTGTGGGTGGATTTCGTGGGAAAAGTGTGTGTTCTCTTACGAGAGGTTCTCTCGTATTGCGTAAGCTAGCTTACGCTACGGGAAAGATTCATCTTTTCTGAGAAACTGAAGCCAAAAAATTATCCTATAATTTGTATCCATTGTCAACGCAGTTCAGCTGCAGCAGACCATGAACGGGCTAGCTAGCGGCTCATTGGTTCGCTCACAGGGAACTGCTTAAGCCTATGAGGAGACGCGAATGAACTCCCGGCCAATGAGAGTCAGACATGCTCTCATTGCGTCAGAACCCGGCGAGTAGGGCGTGGTCAGAGAGTATAAATATCGGCGTCAAAGGCTGTAACTCTGATTTTCATCTCTTCAGCGAGGCTACACGCATCTGCTGATCTTGAGAGAAGCCGCCGTCGTTGAAAAGGCAACTTAGCGAGCATCTGGGAGACTGAGGAAGCTGGCCGTCTTCGCCACCTTCAGCCGTCCTGCGAGCTAGCGCCATCCGACGGATTTGTATCCTTTTTACAAAAGCTTCCTATATTGTATCCTAAAGAGCTGAGTGTCTTTTTCAAGATGTCTCTAAAAATTTCCTGCGGTTCTTGCCGCGCTCCCCTCGAGGGCGGAGACCGCCACGTCATCTGCGCTCTCTGCCTCGGATTGGAGCACGCCGAGCTCGCCCTCGCCGACGGCGACTGCGAGCTCTGCGAAAACATGCCGTTGTCGACCCTGCGGGCTCGACTTCAGGTCACTAAACATGCTTCCGCGCCGCCTCTGACTTCGCCGCGGAAGAAGAAACGCCGCTCTCAGAGGCCGCCGGAACCCCAGCCTGAAGCGTTCATCCCGCCGGAGCCTGTCGCCTCCCGCTCTCCGTCTCCGCCGCTTCCGGACATACAGCTGCCGCCGAGTGGCCACTCTGTTGCCTCCGATGACGCCGCGGACATCAAGGAGACATGTTCGCTTCTCGCTTCAGACAGTGAGGAATGGTCCGGTTCTCACTCCGGAATTTATGCGCCTCCTCTCTCAGGCCGTCGAACGCCTCGGGCTCGAGTGGTCCCCCGAGCAGACCACCAACCGTATGGACGGCAGCTACTTCCGCCAGCATTCGACTCCCGCCACTAAGCGGGCCGCGCCCTTCCTGCCTGAACTGCACGCGGAACTCGCGAAGTCCTGGAACGCCCCGCTCTCTGCTAGAACTCGCTCTGACTCTTCCACCCCGCTTCGCGTTGTGGATGGAGCCGCAGAGAAGGGCTATCTCTCCATTCGCCCTGTAGAGGACCTGGTCGCCGCACATCTGTGCCCGCCCACGCGAGATGGCGCTCATCACCTGTGCTTCCCTCTAAAGCCTGCAGAGCGACTTCTAGCTTTCACGCCCGCGCTTACTCAGCCGCCGGCCAAGCAGCCTCTGCACTTCACTCCATGTCCGTCCTGCAGATTCTACAGGGTGACATACTTACTTCGCGAATGGGATGAGAGTGGAAGAAATTCCCCTCCAGTCGCGGATTTGAGGCGCGCCACGGACCTTGCCCTTCGCGCTGCAAAATCTGCCGCTCAAGCCCTGGGGAAATGCAATGGCGGCATTTGTGTGTCTGAGAGACATTTGTGGCTCACACTCGCCGACATGGGAGATTCTGAGCGCGCCGCTTTTCTCAAACGCCCCGCTCTCTCCATCCGGCCTCTTCGGATCTGCCGTCACGGGTATCGTCGACCGTTTTTCCGAAGTACAGAAAGCCTCCCAGGCCATGAACCTCTTTCTGCCTCGTCGCGCTAGCTCCTCTGCAGGCCGCTCACGTGACCAGCCTCCTGCACGAGCCCCACCCCAGCGCCCAGCTCAGCACAGTCAGACTTCTCAGCGGCGCCAGGGCGGCCGCCCTCGTTCTCGCTCTGACAGCCGCCACAGACCGCCGCCGCCTCGGGGGCCTCGGCCTAGGAGCGCGCTGAAACCTGATCACTCGAAGTCTGCCTAACACAGCTGAGAAAAAGACGGCGCTCTCCCGCCGCGGCCGGACCGCCGTCAAAGTTTCGCCCTCTGTTAGTCCCCGCTCACGCGGCTACTACAGCAGTGAATTCCGCCATTACCAAGCCGGTCTCTTTTCCCGCTTGCATGAGGACAAACGCCGTTTTCACGGTGACCCAGAGAAATCGCAAAAAGAGCATAAAAGCCTCTTGTGTAGAAAATGTGCCCACAACACAGTGTTCACTCATACACAAAAGCACTTCAGTTCCCGTGTCTCACACAGAGTCCACTCTCATAAAGCGGTTCCAAATCGCTCGAGTTTCAGGGTGCATAAGCGTCCTCCCTCTGTTCACTCTGTTACACGGCCCAAAAACTCCTCTCTGAGCATAAGTCCCGCTGTCATAAATACTATGAGCGCGCTCACGCAGCCCGCTATGTGCAGCGACGGGGACCATGTAGCCATTCACCCCCTAGCGTTACGCTTCAAAGCGTGGGAAGCTATTCCGGGAATTTCCCAGTGGGTACTAAACACAATAAGGCTAGGCTATCGCTTACAGTTTCACCGCCGCCCTCCACGTTTTCGAGCATGGCTAGAAACTACTGTGAACCCAGAAGCAGTGACGCTGCTCCGTTCAGAGATAGCAAAGCTTTTGTGCAAAAGAGCGAGTCTGGGTTTTACGGCCATTATTTTCTTGTTCCCAAGAAAGACGGCGGCCTCAGACCAATCTTAGACCTCAGATTTCTGAACAAAGTTCTCGTGAAGAGACCGTTCAAAATGCTCACTATCAGAAAACTCCTCGCGCATGTGCGCCAGGGGGACTGGTTCATTTCACTAGATCTGAAAGATGCGTACTTTCAGATTCAGATAAATCCCCTTCACAGGCCATTCTTACGTTTCGCCTTCGAAGGCCAGGTTTATCAATACACCGTCCTTCCGTTCGGCCTATCATTAGCGCCCCATATGTTCACGAAGTGCATGGATGCGGCGCTCGCCCCCCTGCGGAGTCAGGGGCTGCGCATACTGAACTATTTGGACGACTGGCTGATTTTGGCACAATCACATAGAGAGCTACTGTCTCATCGTACAGTTCTCCTCGACCATCTGAAAGCTCTGGGCCTCTCTGTCAACTGGACAAAGAGCGCGCTACAACCCAGTCAGACTATCTCCTTCGTGGGTATAGAGTTAGACTTGGTCACGATGATGGCTCATCTGTCAACACAGCGCGCGCGCCGTGTTCAGCGTCTCGCCGCATCTTTTCAGATGAACAGACTCACACCTCTGAAAACCTTTCAGAAGGCGTTGGGTTACATGGCCTCAGCCTCCGCGGTGCTCCAGCTGGGGTTACTGTGCATGCGCCCGCTTCAGTTCTGGTTGAAGAGCTGTGTGTCTCACCGCGCGTGGACCACGGGCCGCCAGCTGATAAAAAGTAACGCAGACCTGTATCACAGCTCTGCAGCCATGGACTGTGGCAGAATGGTTTCAGCGGGGCGATTCCATGGGGACCTTTTCTCGCCGAAAAGTTATCTCAACAGACGCATGGGCTGCGCTCTGCGAGGGCTCACCGGCCTTCGGCCCCTGGTCAGCTCAAGAGAGCCTCCTCCACATAAACTGTTTGGAGATGTTGGCGGTCGAGAACGCGCTCACGCGCTTTCTCCCGCGCATTCACGGTCACCACGTGCTGATCCGTTCGGACAATATAGCCGTGGTCTCCTATCTAAACCGTCAGGGCGGAGTCAGATCCAGGAATCTCTTCCGGCTGACAGAACGCATCTTAGTTTGGTCTCAGTGTCACCTGCTCTCGCGCAGAGCGACGCACGTGCCAGGCCATCTGAACGACGGTCCAGACAGCCTGTCCAGGATCCCCATTCCCCCCGGGGAATGGTCCCTGCACACTCTTACAGTCAAAAAAACTGTGGCGAATATTCGGCAGAGCAGAGGTGGACCTCTTCGCCTCAGAAGAGAACACCCACTGCCCAATATTTTTCTCAAAGAGCGAGGACGCGCTAGCCCAGACCTGGCCCAGCCGCCCGCTTTATGCATTCCCTCCGGTTTCTCTACTACCACAGGTACTTCAGAGAATCAGGGAAACACGCCACTCGGTGCTCCTCATAGCTCCGCGTTGGGAGGGTCAGACTTGGTTTCCGGAGCTCACTCAGCTGTCACTGACAGCCCCGTGGCCCATTCCAGTCAGAGTAGATCTCCTCTCTCAAGCTCGCGGCACGATCTGGCATCCCCACCCAGAGCGCTGGGCGCTACATGCATGGGTAATCAACAACTACCCGTTGCTTTGCCAGAGGGAGTGTTAAACACGATCATGCAGGCTAGAGCGGCTTCTACCAGAAGGCTCTATGCGTCTAAATGGTCTGTGTTCTCAAAACGGTGCACCGACAGAAATTTGTACCCACGGTCAGGCGAGGTTCCTTCCTTGCTAGTTTTTCTCCAAGAGATGTTGGACAAGGGCAGGTCCCCGTCCACTCTCAAGGTGTATGTGGCAGCCGTCGCAGCGTTCGTTGAACCCCGGCGCGGCCAGTCACTGGGCAAAGACGGCTTGGTCATCCGCTTCCTCAAGGGAGCTAGAAGGATGAACCCCCCACGCCCCCCTTCGGTGCCGATTTGGGACCTTTCCATAGTTCTCGAAGCTATGAAAGCCCCCCCATTCGAACCACTAAACACCGTGGACCTCAAATACCTTTCCCTCAAGGCCGTTTTTCTGCTCGCATCAGTAAAACGTGTGGGAGACCTTCACGCGCTGTCCACTAGCGCGTCCTGTCTTGAGTTTGGGCCCAATGACTCCTTAGTCGTTCTCAAACCTAGACATGGTTATGTCCCAAAGGCGATTGGTACCCCGTTCAGGGCACAAGTTATTTCCCTATCGGCTCTGCCTGCATCCGATAGCGAATCTGACTCTAATCTCCTGTGTCCGGTCAGGGCCCTGAGATTATACATTTCTCGCACTGCTCCGGTCAGACGATCTG
Organism: Semotilus atromaculatus; assembly: GCA_031834385.1. NCBI lineage: Eukaryota > Metazoa > Chordata > Actinopteri > Cypriniformes > Leuciscidae > Semotilus > Semotilus atromaculatus. The sequence continues at coordinate 3,840,065 of JAULUF010000012.1, read as the reverse complement.
AGCAGTTTTTTGTTTCGTTCCGTGGGCGCACCAAAGGGTTGGCCGCCTCGAAACAGACCCTATCCAGATGGATAGTTGATGCCATTGCAGCCGCATACGCATCAAAAGACCTGCCATGCCCTCTGGGCATCAGGGCTCATTCCACTAGAGGCATGGCCTCATCGTGGGCATGGTCCAGCGGAATTTCCATTCATGACATTTGTGTGGCAGCAGGATGGTCTTCCCCCTCCACCTTTGTCAGATTTTACAATCAGGAAGTACCCGCCTTGCAGGCTCAACTACTAGCAATCTAGTATGTTACAGCTTTTCTGGTGAGCTGCACTAATAAGAGTTATTCACACAGACCGGTTTCCGCTCTGTTCCTCTCTATCAAGTGCCTAAGTACTACACAATCACCGGCCCGCGCTGCTGGCCTTGTCACATGTACTTATATTCATTCCCACTCATATGGGTTCCCCGGGTCTCCCCTGGGACTCATATTGGATGCTTAGCACGCACGGCGTTGACCAGGTGTTCCCGTAGCGTAAGCTAGCTTACGCAATACGAGAGAACCTCTCGTAAGAGAACGAATCGGTTACCTAACGTAACCTCGGTTCTCTCTAGATGAGGGAACGAGTATTGCGTTCCTGGCCGTGCTTGTGCTACTAGCGTTCTCGCTTCATTCTATGAAAACCAGAGTTACAGCCTATGACGCCGATATTTATACTCTGACCACGCCCTACTCGGCGGGTTCTGACGCAATGAGAGCATGTCTGACTCTCATTGGCCGGGAGTTCATTCGTGTCTCCTCATAGGCTTAAGCAGTTCCCTGTGAGCGAACCAATGAGCCGCTAGCTAGCCCGTTCATGGTCTGCTGCAGCTGAACTGCGTTGACAATGGATACAAATTATAGGATAATTTTTTGGCTTCAGTTTCTCAGAAAAGATGAATCTTTCCCGTAGCGTAAGCTAGCTTACGCAATACTCGTTCCCTCATCTAGAGAGAACCGAGGTTACGTTAGGTAACCGATTCGTTCTCTTAGCCTGGTTAAAACCAGACCCTTCTCAGTTTGAAACTGAGTTAGGGTTTGGCAAAGCTCCATAGACAAATCATTTCCAAAGGGGCGTCACCAACGGACGTCCCTCTTGGCGCAATTGGATAGACCTAAAAACCAATCAGAGCGATGAAAGAGATGACGTGTGCAGAGGGCTCTCGCTAAGACAGTCTATGGTATGGCTAAGACCCACCCATTCGTTTAGTATTGACGAACGGGGCTCGTTGTTATGGGAAGGAGGAGGCGGAAACCGGCGAACATTAACACATTTTAATGACAAAATAAAACAAATACAAAGTCCCTCATGGTCGACTGCCGCCACACATAATAAAACAAAACATAAAATAAAATTCAGGCCTGTCCTCTCTCGATCTTCACTGTCGTCGCTCCTCCTTTTATGCTTCCGCTCCTCCGTGAGAGATGCGAGACTGGCCTCACTCACGCCGTTCTCTCATGTCCCTCGGCCTCGATCGTCCTGCTCGCCACACTGGTATATCAGACTTTTGCCGAATCCAGTCGGTAAGACAGCGATAACATCTTTTTTAGACATGAAGGCTTTGAGTGTTGTTCTTTGCTTGGGTTTTAACGAAAAGAAAAAAATTTAAATCGCTTAAAACAGACGCGATAGCTGATTCGAGTGATGTTCGACGGCGGCATCCATCTTTGTAATGTTTCTGCTTCAAAATCCCAGCGCTGTCGTCATCGTGTAAAGCCCGCCCCAACGTTTCTGATTGGTGCCTCGATTTCTGCGGACTGGAAATGGGCTTGAATGAGCTCTTTGCCAGACTAACTTTCAGAGCAAATCTAAATTTGCCGGAAGTTGTCTGGGTTTTCCCAGGCTAGTGTTCTCTGGCATCGTGAAGAGGAGGTAGTGCTGCTTGGTTAGCCTCTCGCTAGCGGGTGGCTTGATGGAGCAGGACATAAAGATAGGAGCAAGATGGTCTGATGTTGCTGATGTTCCCTAGACATTCTTGACCATCCGTGCTGCCAACTTTGTCAGTGTTATATTCTCAAACTCTAAATGAATTCGTACGCACACACACATACACTACAGATTTAATGAGTGCTATTTTTTTTCCTTTTTCCTCTCTGCTTTTTGAGCTTGAAGATACACTCACCGGCCACTTTATTAGGTACCCCATGCTAGTAACGGGTTGGACCCCCTTTTGCCTTCAGAACTGCCTCAATTCTTCGTGGCATAGATTCAACAAGGTGCTGGAAGCATTCCTCAGGGAGTTTGGTCCATATTGACATGATGGCATCACACAGTTGCCGCAGATTTGTCGGCTGCACATCCATGATGCGAATCTCCCGTTCCACCACATCCCAAAGATGCTCTATTGGATTGAGATCTGGTGACTGTGGAGGCCATTTGAATACAACGAACTCATTGTCATGTTCAAGAAACCAGTCTGAGATGATTCCAGCTTTATGACATGGCGCATTATCCTGCTGAAAGTAGCCATCAGAAGTTGGGTACATTGTGGTCATAAAGGGATGGACATGGTCAGCAACAATACTCAGGTAGGCTGTGGCGTTGCAACGATGCTCAATTGGTACCAAGGGGCCCAAAGAGTGCCAAGAAAATATTCCCCACACCATGACACCACCACCACCAGCCTGAACCGTTGATACAAGGCAGGATGGATCCATGCTTTCATGTTGTAGACGCCAAATTCTGACCCTACCATCCGAATGTCGCAGCAGAAATCGAGACTCATCAGACCAGGCAACGTTTTTCCAATCTTCTATTGTCCAATTTCGATGAGCTTGTGCAAATTGTAGCCTCAGTTTCCTGTTCTTAGCTGAAAGGAGTGGCACCCGGTGTGGTCTTCTGCTGCTGTAGCCCATCTGCCTCAAAGTTCGACGTACTGTGCGTTCAGAGATGCTCTTCTGCCCACCTTGGTTGTAACGGGTGGTTATTTGAGTCACTGTTGCCCTTCTATCAGCTCGAACCAGTCTGGCCATTCTCCTCTGACCTCTGGCATCAACAAGGCATTTCCGCCCACAGAACTGCCGCTCACTGGATGTTTTTTCTTTTTCGGACCATTCTCTGTAAACCCTAGAGATGGTTGTGCGTGAAAATCCCAGTAGATTAGCAGTTTCTGAAATACTCAGACCAGCCCTTCTGGCACCAACAATCATGCCACGTTCAAAGTCACTCAAATCACCTTTCTTCCCCATACTGATGTTCGGTTTGAACTGCAGGAGATTGTCTTGACCATGTCTACATGCCTAAATGCACTGAGTTGCCGCCATGTGATTGGCTGCTTAGAAATTAAGTGTTAAGGAGCAGTTGGACAGGTGTACCTAATAAAGTGGCCGGTGAGTGTATAGTGCTACTGTGATTTAAGGAGATTTAATGACGACGACGACGGTTATGTTACGACCGTCACATTTGACTCGCGTCATAACCGTCATCACCAATTCTGAAACCGGCACACCCCTATATATAATTAATATATATATATATATAATATATATATATATATATATATATATATATGTGTGTGTGTAAAATTTTTTTTACATTGTTGGGTGACCACCGTTACAGAAGTGGCGCCCGAACAGGGACATAAACTAAACATGAACTAAACATGAACACTAGAAATTTGTGACTGTAAACTTATTTGTGACTGTGAACTTTGGAAAAGGTGTGAATTGTGAGCATGTGAATCCCTGAACTTTTGAATAATCTGTCAATTGGTGGTGTCTGCTTTTGAATATGTATTTGGTGTTTTTTTTGTTGTTGTTTTTATTTTTTGGTGGTGTTTGAGGAAAATGTTCTAAATTGACTATTGAGGAAAAACACTGTTAATTTTGTTACTTTACTAAATCCCTGTTGCCCACATACAGTATCTTGATTTTTATTTATTTATTTTCCAACATTTACAATACACCCAAACATTACCATACATGGCAGCTACCCCTCCTCCATGCAGCCCTACCCGGCATCCTTCCAACCCCTGGGAGGGAAATTCACCATTTCACTGCTCAGGTACAAGGTAACTGGGACAATCTGGGGGAATTCATGAAAAACCAGGAGAAAACTGTAAATGAGCTTACCCAGATACTAAAGGCATCCTCTTCCCACCGTGAAAGCCAGATCAACGATCTTTCGGCCAAGGTGGAGACCAACAAGCAACAGGTTCTCCCTCGACTGACTGCATCTAAACAACAAGAAGCAACTGAGACCGACCAAATGGTTAAGGCTGTGAAACTGATGTTCTCAAAAGAAATACAGAAAATGGAATCAACTATCACTTCTGCAGTTCGGGATCAGGTGGAACGGGATCAGGTCCAACATGATATCCAAGCCATCCAACACACACTTCTGGGTGGCCTTGATAATGTAACCACAAATCTTCAGCAATGTGAAACACAAATCGACAAATGTTGTATCTGTGTAGCCGAGCTGCGCAATGATTTCCAAGTGTACAATAAGAAAACTGTTGAACCCCAAAGGAAAGAAACAACAGCTCAAGTTCCGAGTACTACACTCCCAACACCCCAAGAACCAGAAACTATTTCAACCCCTCTATCGACCCCTATAGTAAAAAGTGACCATATTAAATTATCCTTTCCCACTTTTGGGCAGCATACAGATGATGTTGACCCTCTATTGTACTTGACCAAGTGTCAAGATTTTCTGGCCCTACATCCTTTGACAGATGCAGACCTCCTGGCTACCTTCCACACAGAATTGCATGGCCCTGCACGTGACTGGTGGGAAGTTAGTAGTTTTAATATAACTACTTGGAGGGAATTTGAGACCTCGTTCCTCTTTGCTTTCCTGTCCGAGGACTATGAGGATGAGCTGACTGAACGTGTCCGAACTAGAGTTCAAGGGGAGAAAGAATCAGTTAGAGACTTTGCATTTACTAATCGTGCATTGTGCAAAAGATGGAAGGCCACTCTAACAGAAAACGAGATTGTCAAAAATATCAAGCCTTACCTGGCAAGTCAGCTGCGAAGTCGGGTGAACACCGTTGAAGATTTGGTTAACCTCGGACACCAACTGGAAAAGGATTTCGAAGAACAGCTTCGGTATAAACGGCGTGTGGGCCTTAAACAGCAAGCCAATTCACAAAAACACCAAGTGACCCGACCCAACCCAACCGACCTGCTGAGAAACCACCGGTACAGTGTTGGAGATGTAATGGACCACATCCTCCAGGAAATTGCCCACTGTATGTACGTCCATCTTCTCATCAGTCTTCTGGGAAACCACAGTTCACCCATGGAAAGTATTCTCACCATTCTGCAAAATCAGGGGACGGCCTTCCAATTACACTGTGGCAGCCTCTAGTACATCCCAGTCACAAGCAGAAACCTCAAACTCTTCAAGATCAATTGCATTCAGGACCCACAGCAATTAGTAGTCCCAATCCGCATTGGATTTTGAATGGGGAAAGCCATCATGGATACTGGAGCAAGCTAACTCACATGCTAATTCACGAAAATCTTATGAAGCAGCTTGCCATCCAGGACCAGCTCCAACCATGGTCTCGTGGTCCTCTCTATCTGGCCAATGAAAAAGTTGAGAGTCTTCTAGGATGGATAAACACCACTATTCATCTACATGCTAAAGCTATTACATTACCTGCTGTTGTCCTCCCTTCTCAATCCCTTGCTTATGCCATCGTCTTGGGTTTGGACTTTATCTTTTTCAGCTGCCTGCAGATTAATGTCAGTGAACACAAATATTCCTTCAAGTCTGACCTTGCTGAAGAATATCCATTTCAACCTGGAAATGCCAGTAAACCCCTTGTTAACACACCAACCATGAAGGAGGAGAAAAGAACCAGCAAAAGCAAACTAAACTTGTCCCTGTTAAGTGCTGTTCCTCCTCCCCAACCTTGTTTATGGATGCTGTAAGTAAAGCGCATCTACCCTTGGATGAAAGGCAACAGCTACTTCAGATCATAGAAAGCAACCAACGAGTATGTACTCACCAAACTGGATGAACGGATGTCCTGAAACATCGCATTTACACCACCTGTCAGGTACCTATCAAGCAACAGCCCTATCGGTTGTCCCCTGTAAAAGAACAGGCAATGGAGGAACAATTGGAGGTGATGTTGAAAGAAGGAATTGTGGAGCCATCACACTCTGGCTGGGCCTCACCTGTAGTCCTTGTTCCAAAGAAAAATGAAAAACTAAGGTTCTGCTTTTATCGTGCCTGCAGGTCTTTATCACTTCAATGTTATGCCTTTTGGTTTAAAAAATGCACCAACTACCTTCCAGAGGCTGATGGAGACAGTCCTGGGGGAGCTAAGAAGTAAACTATGTTTTGTCTACATTGATGACATCATCATTTATTCTCCCTCCGTGAACTAGCATTTCTGTGACCTTCAGACTGTCCTCCACAGGCGGTGTGGTAAGCACTAAAGGCATCACGGCTGATCCAAGTAAAGTTGAGGCCATTCGCACCTTTCCTGCCCCTTGCATCTTGAAGGAAGTTTAGCGGTTTCTGGGCTTATCTGGCAAAAATTCAACTTCATCTTTGAGTACCGTAAAGGAAAATTAAACGTAGCCCCTGATGCTTTGTCCAGGTCTTCCACTACAGCAAGTTCTTCCATCTCAGCATGTTGCACCCTTTACAACAAGCAAAAAACGGACCAACACCCAGAGCTTCCTGTATCATATGTTGTCCTGTGGGAGGAACAGCATAAAGACTGTGAAATAACAAAACTATTACAGGCAGTAGCGGAAAAAAAAAGTCTACAAATGGACCAATATTAAGTGGTAGAGAATCAGTTGTATCACAAAACTTACCTAGCGAATGAGCAAATACACTATAGAGTGTATGTTCCTAGCAGTCTCAGGCCGACACTCCTACAGAATTATCATTCTCACCCCCCTAAGTGGCCATCGAGGAATCTATAAAACCTATTAACGGCTTCAGGAAGTAGCGTTTTGGCCAGGAATGTGGACTAATGTGAAACATCATGTTAGGAGTTGTGTGACATGTCAAACCCTCAGGCATGATAACCAGAAACCTGCAGGGAAACTCTAATCAATTACCACCACCCGTCCAAATGAAATGCTGGGAGTTGATATTATGGGCCCCCTACCCCGGAGTACTTGCTGATTTTCATTGATTATTACACCCGATGGGTTGAGTTTTTCCCCATGCGTCACGCCACTCCTCAGAGTGTTGCAACAATTCTAAGAAAATAAATCTTAACCCGGTGGGGAGTTCCAGACTTCATTCTTTCGGATAGGGGCAGCCAATTCATCTCATCGGTGTTCAGAGAAGTGTGTGAAAAATGGAGTTACCCACAAATTAACCACCGCATATCATCCTCAGACTAACATGACTGAACGTGTGAACAGAACTCTTAAAAACATGATTATGGCATATGTGGATGACAACCACACGAAATGGGATCAGTTCTTATCAGAGTTGCGATTTGCCATGAATTCTGCCATACAGGAGACCATTAGAGTAACCCCTGCCGAATTACAGCTAGGAAGGACACTGCACGGACCAATGGATAAAATACTTCACGGTCCAAATCTCACTCCTGATGCTTCCTCCTATGATGTGGTTTGTCACATACAACAACTGCAATCTCAAGCTAGAGAGAGCAGCAGAAAAGCCCAACATCGACAACTCCGGAACTATAACAAAAAAAGACGAGACATCACTTTCAAAATCAAAGACCGGGCATGGCTTCGAAACTTTCCTCAGTCCAGTGCACAACACAAGTTTAGTGCAAAATCGGCACCTAAATGGAAAGGACCTTACCGGATTCTGAAATACCTGGGACCTTTGAATGACCGCATAGCATTGGAGGCCACAGGAGAAGATGTGCGCAATCTTAAAATGTGTTTTCCAACAGCTGAGTTGGAGGATCAGGCGAAGAGGAGACTTAAAAACCTCTTTCAAGAAACCTCAGATGAGGAGGAGTTCTTTGGTTTTTGATTCCTTTCTCTTAACAACCATGGGTTGTTTCAGCTGGGGGGGGGGGGGGGGGGGTACATTTTGTACATTTGTACTGGGGGGTACATTTTGTACTGGAGGAAAATTAACGACGGAAATGAGTATATAGGGGCATGATTTAAAGAGTATGAATGGGTCATGTTCAACTGACGAGTGGAGAGCGTTACATTCCCGTTGGAGGCACTTGTTGCGGGTGGATTTCGTGGGAAAAGTGTGTGTTCTCGGGCATCGTGGAGAGGAGGTAGTGCTGTTTGGTTAGCCTCTCGCTAGCGGGTGTGTTCTTTGTACCGGTAGGCTACTAACACCAGACTTGTGCACAATTCAGAATTGAATTGAGAATGACTCTTTAATTCCAATTCAATTCTTGAATTGAATGTCAAAAAAAGGATCTAGAATTACAATTCTAATTTGAATTAAAGGAAGCAGAATTGCAAATTAAAAAACAATTCTAAGAAATTCATATACATATTTTAAATGAAGTGTTTAACAATTAAGCTTTACAGTATATGTCAGATATGATTGCATTATACACTTTGTGTTATTTGATTACTTTGAAATGAAAATTGGAACAAAACTAATTAAACAACATTGAGGGAGCAATTTATTTCAAGAATTTTATCATTATCTATATTTTAGAACAAAATGTATGCAGGGTTGAGGAGTGACTAGTCACGTGTAATACACGTGTAATTGGACACTCAACTGAGACTGCGCTGCTCTCAGTAATCGAAGCTCTGAAACTGGCAAGAGCAGATTCCAAATCCTCAGTTCTCATCCTGCTAGATCTGTCTGCTGCCTTTGACACAGTTAACCACCAGATCCTCCTGTCAATCCTAAAGACGATGGGAATCTCGGGAACCGCACTCCAATGGTTCAAGTCTTACCTCTCAGGTAGGTCCTTCAGGGTGTCGTGGAGGAGTGAGGTGTCAAAGTCACAACATCTACCTACTGGAGTGCCTCAGGGCTCAGTGCTTGGACCACTTCTCTTCTCCATCTACATGACATCACTAGGAACTGTGATTCAGAAACATGGCTTTTCCTATCACTGCTACGCTGATGACACACAAATCTACCTCTCATTCCAGCCTGATGATCCAGCGGTAGCTGCTCGCATCTCCGCATGCCTGACAGACATCTCTGGCTGAATGAAAGACGACCACCTTCAACTTAACCTTGCGAAGACAGAGCTACTTGTGATCCCGGCCAATCCAACACTTTGTCACAACTTCACTATTCAGCTAGGCCGTAATCCATATCTCCATCACGGTCAGCCAGGAACCTTGGAGTTGTTATTGATGATCAATTGAACTTCACAGACCACATTACTAGAACTGCCCGGTCCTGCAGATTTGCTTTGTATAACATTAGGAAGATCAGGCGCATCCTGTCAGAGCATGCTACACAACTCCTTGTTCAAGCGCTTGTTCTATCCAGACTGGACTATTGCAATGCTCTCCTGGCTGGTCTTCCAGCTTGCACGATCAAACCTCTGCAGCTAATCCAAAATGCTGCAGCTAGAGTGGTTTTAACGAGCCGAAGAGAGCACACGTCACTCCTCTCCTCACAAAACTACACTGGCTTCCAGTTGCAGCTCGCGTCAAATTCAAGTCACTGACGCTTGCTTATAGAACAACCACTGGCTCTGCTCCCTTTTACCTAAACTCATTACTTCAGACTTATGTCCCATCCAGAAATTTGCGCTCTGCAAGCGAACGGCGTCTTGTGGTGCCACGTCAAAGAGGCACAAGATCTCTTTCTCATGACTGTTCCCTGCTGGTGGAATGACCTTCCCAACTCAACCAGAGCTGCTGAGTCCGTAGCCATTTTCAAGAAACGGTTGAAGACGCATCTCTTTCGGCAGCACTTGTTCCAGTAATACTAACACTTTCTCTTCCTTTCTATTTATAAAAAAAATAAATAAAAATGTACGGGTTCTACGTTGGATTAAACTGTGAAAGGTTATAGCACTTACATTTTGTTGTCCTGCTGTTAGTTTAACTGCTTCTATGGTTCTCATTTGTAAGTCGCTTTGGATAAAAGCGTCTGCTAAATGAATAAATGTAAATGTAAATGTAATACAATTATGTTATTAAATTACAAAATTAATGTACTTGTATTTATTTCTATTACTGAGGTAAAATGTGTAATTCAATTAGTTACTAATCAAATTAAAAGGAAATTGCTTTGCATTGATAAAGTAATCCAAATAAAATAACCCAAACCACCTTTATATTGGGTAACTAATAACAGTAAGCAATTACATTTCCAAAGAAACCTTAGACTAACTAACACTGAATGTATGTGAGATTCATCACATTTCTTCTGTTGTGTGACTGTGTGGAATTTCTTTGAATTGCCATGAATTTAATTACACTTCCTGTCATTCCAATTCCACACACACACCTATTTTTTGGAGATCGTCATTGTGTTCTAGCGTTTAGGACTCTGCCACGCAGGATATATATATATATATATATATATATATATATATATATATATATATATATATATATATATATATATATATATATATATATATGTATATACACTCACCTAAAGGATTATTAGGAACACCTGTTCAATTTCTCAATGCAATTATCTAATCAACCAATCACATGGCAGTTGCTTCAATGCAATTAGGGGTGTGGTCCTGGTCAAGACAATCTCCTGAACTCCAAACTGAATGTCAGAATGGGAAAGAAAGGTGATTTAAGCAATTTTAAGCGTTGCATGGTTGTTGGTGCCAGACGGGGCGGTCTGAGTATTTCACAATCTGCTCAGTTACTGGGATTTTCACGCACAACCATTTCTAGGGTTTACAAAGAATGGTGTGAAAAGGGAAAAACATCCAGTATGTGGCAATCCTGTTAGCGAAAATGCCTTGTTGATGCTAGAGGTCAGAGGAGAATGGGCCGACTGATTCAAGCGTATAGAAGGGCAACTTTGACTGAAATAACCACTCGTTACAACCGAGGTATGCAGCAAAGCATTTGTGAAGCCACAACACGCACAACCTTGAGGTGGATGGGCTACAACAGCAGAAGACCCCACCGGGTCTTCTCCAATACAAATAGGAAAAAGAGGCTACAATTTGCAAGAGCTCACCAAAATTGGACAGTTGAAGACTGGAAAAAATGTTGCCTGGTCTGATGAGTCTCGATTTCTGTTGAGACATTCAGATGGTAGAGTCAGAATTTGGCGTAAACAGAATGAGAACATGGATCCATCATTAGGGGTGTCACAATTCTCCAAATCCTCGATTCGATTACATTTTCGATTCTAAGGTCACGGTTTGATTCGATTCTCGATTTTTAATTATTATTTTTTTAAACAGTTTGCTATGCCATTTTTAGACTATACTTTTATGTAATATATGACCCTTGTTCGCAATGTACCACACTACATTGTCAAATTTAAAAAATATATTAACAAAATAATGTTACAATAACTTATATCTTCAGTCAATTAGAAACTTAAGCAAAATAACCTGCCATGTAGTTTCTCTTTTGTAACTCCATTCTTATTCACAAAAGATGACATTCAAGTTCACAACTAAACAAACACGGTTTAACAGATCTATGATTTCCTTGCTTTACCTGTCTTAAAGTAAAAACATGACTGTGAAAAATATTAGTATTTAATGTCGAATTTAATTAAATGCATTTATGATGAAATTACAACATTTTCATGTCATGTTTATTTTGACCACGAACTGTGCGCTGTCACTTTAACTCAGCAGAAATAGACTTGGTACAGAAATGAACGACACTCGTCTCATTCGTGGAGGTGGAAAATCAAGTTATTTGTGACATGCAAGATTTATTGTATAAAGATTTATACTGTTCTGAGTCTGCTGTTTTTGTCAATTTAAAGTTTTTATTTAAAAAGTGGAATAATATGGTACACGCACATACAGTAGCAGAGCTTGCAAACAGTGGCTTTTTTTTTACGTGAACGTTGTCAACAAAACTCACTGGAAATCACAAATACTCCCACTGTCCCACACCGGCAACTTCAGTGAAAGAGGAGGGGGTTCAAGTCCTGTTGATGGGTCTCCTCCATCTGCAGTTACCATGCTGTCTTTTGACTGGCTGTAGCTGAGGTAGAGGACTCGCAGCACTTCAACACGCGTGTTTTTTTTCTGCTTTACAAACCGACTGAACTTGACATGGGGGCGTGGCAGTATCGACGATTCAATTTTTGAATTCGATGTTCGAGATTGTGACACCCTTATCCATCATGCCTTGTTACCACTGTGCAGGCTGCTGCTGGTGGTGTAATGGTGTGGGGGATGTTTTCTTGGCACACTTTAGGCCCCTTAGTGCCAATTGGGGATCGTTTAAATGCCACGGCCTACCTGAGCATTGTTTCTGACCATGTCCATCCCTTTATGGCCACCATGTACCCATCCTCTGATGGCTACTTCCAGCAGGATAATGCACCATGTCACAAAGCTCGAATAATTTCAAATTGGTTTTTTGAACATGTCAATGAGTTCACTGTACTAAAATGCCCCCACAGCCACCAGATCTCAACCCAATAACGCATCTTTGGGATGTGGTGGAACGGGAGCTTCGTGCCCTGGATGTGCATCCCACAAATCTCCATCAACTGCAAGATGCTATCCTATCAATATGGGCCAACATTTCTTAAGAATGCTTTCAGCACCTTGTTGAATCAATGCCACGTAGAATTAAGGCAGTTCTGAAGGCGAAAGGGGGTCAAACACAGTATTAGTATGGTGTTCCTAAAAATCCTTTAGGTGAGTGTATGTATATATATATATTTTTTTATTTTTTTTTACATTGTTGGGTGACCACCGTTACAACTGCCGTGAGGGCGGGACAGCCTGTCACTCACATGAAATCGCAGCAATAGTAAACCACAATGATCTAACAATCCAATCAATTCCTGATCATGTCCGGATCCACAAGTCAGACTATCGCAACTTCCTTTTCATGCTGACTTTAAACAAAATGTTATCACTTGCATTAAGGACAGCACACTTTTATAACCCAATGCCACAATGCAAATTGAAATTTGCTACAATGACGACATGCAAGCACACACACCCAAAAATGTTTGTTTTTAAATGTCACATTAATTTCACCTCAGTGAAATTGTGTATTAGTGTGAGAAGTGAGATGTGTATTAGTGCAGGTTTGACCTGTTAGTGCAGAGATCATGAGGTGCAGATAAAATGTATTACTTACTCTTCTCTGATGACAGCCACCCTCCATTTACTGACAGTGGAAATAAATGAGTATCATACAACAAGTTGACCCCCAAACGTTCATCTGGAACATTCTCTTCATCCCCATTCACCTTGCTTGTTTGGTACTGCTTTCCTCATCTGAGCATTTTTTAAAGGATATCATGATGTGAAATCCAACATAAAGGGACAATAATGCTTTAAGCATATTCAATTAATATTTCTCTCTTAAGCATAAAAATGAAACCCAAATGATATATGCTTTTAGGCATTTTTTAATAAACAGCATTTTTTTGGCCATATTTTGTCCAATTACTACAGGAAATAAAAGGCTAAATAATTTTTTTTTAATTTTTTTTTAAGCTTGTGAGGTACATCCATAAAATATTTACAAACATGCCCAGTGTTAATAAAACAAATATGAATTGTTCAACAACATTTAAATATTAAACAAACAAAATATGACAATTTGAAGAAAAAAGAAAAAGAAAAAGCAAACTAACTGAAATTACACTTGACCATCAAATTGTATGTTTGTGTCATCTCTTGGCAGTTCTTGTTCTGAGTTTTCTCTTGATTATGAGATGATCGCTCTCTTTATCATCTTCACCGCTTCCAATGACCTGTACCTGTAAAATTATTTTATGAATTTAATACAGCATTTATGCAGTTTTTATAAATAAATGTAATACTGTACCTCCATCCCACAACAAACACATCTAAAAAAAAGAATGAATCAGATTTCTTCTAATCAAACTGAACATTCAACAAAGCCTTAGAACTTACTGCTTACTCAAAAGTTTAAAATAATCAAGCTAAAACTCATGGAAGAATAATATTTAATTATAAATATTAATGAAATTAAAAATAGAATGTGGCACAATGGAGTTTTTTTTAAGTAACGTTAACGCGGTAATGTTTCAATATAGTGTGAAACTTTTCACCAAGTATTGTTTACGTATCTTTTTTTAATTTTTAATAAATCTAGTGCCCAGTATATTAACACTGGAAACTTTAAACCAATTGACTATCAATCTTATTTGTCTCTTGGGGGTTTAAATCAGATGTTACATAGTTGTCGTAACATTATGACATTACCGCTAACATAAGGCATGGTTCTCATTCATGACTACATGCATTTGATTTACTGGTCCATGACTTATGAAAAGAAACATTACTTACAGGATAATAGGGTATGTCCAGCGGGGAGGAAACCTGAGTCTTGAAGAGCTTGCGTTTGGATCTCTTGGGTTTGTTGTTTTCAGAAGTATTTGGCAGTTCAGGAGACTTAACATTCACCATGCTCATAATCTTCTTGGCTGAGGAGGAAGTTAAAGGTTTGGTCATGCTGAGATACAGTATGGAATACTTTTGGCAGAGAGCTCCAATCAATACCATTGACTGTGTAAAATTAAGAGCCAGAGCTGACCTTTGCTTCCAAAGAGGGTTGGAGAGCTCTGGATGAAGTCACCAATCTTTTGGAGGGCTCCATCTTTTTTACCTTTCAGGCTGGCAGGAGAGTCTTTCTGCTTTATTTGACTCACCTTTTTTCCTTGCACTGTGGGAGTCTGGTAAGGAGCAAAAAAATATTATCAAATAAACATTACAGAGACAAATGTAAGATGTCACAGGTATACCGTATTAATAGATCGAAAAAAAAATCACCTCAACGGACTGCATGTTATCCCAGTTTTTCACCTTTAGTCGTCGGTTTTTCCGATTTTCTGACTCCACCGAATTCTAGAACAAATAAACGCATACAATACAAGTTATATGACTTTGTGTTGCATTACATGTAAAGATGTTAAAGTTAAGGTGTTAGCACACATGGTTAATTCAATTTGATTCATATGCTGTGTTTACACTACAAGTCTTAATGCACAGATCCGATCTTGTAACCATATCTGATTTTTTGGACCGACTGTTTACATTCACTTTAGACACGACTGGTATCCGATACCTGTTTTTACATTAATTACCACCCAAAAATATTGTTGTGATCGCTTTACTGTGCACATGGTAGACCCTCTGGTTTTGAATGGCCGTGCTATTAAAATTATTTATATAACTCATGTCGGGTGGCCATGATTATTTGCCAGCATGGACAAGATAACAGCTGTCATGGATGTTTTGCAGCACAAAAAGTGACAGAACGGATATAAACAGGAAAATAACAGTAAATTTCATTTGTTATTTTATCTAGTCAAGTCAAGTCACCTTTATTTATATAGCGCTTTTTACAATACAGATTGTATCAAAGCAGCTTCACAGTGATAACATGAAAATAATACAACAAAGTTTGTTTCTAGAAGAAAATTGCATCATCATCCACCTTAAGTAAGGTAGATCAATAATATTGTTGAATATTTAAATGTCATCAACTAAGCAAGCCAAAAGCCAAGGCAACAGTAGCAAGGAACCAAAACTCCATCAGGTGACAGAATGGAGGGAAAAAAAAAAAGAGAAAAAAAAAATCTACAGGTCGTTAGATATAGAAATCTGAAGAGAAGAAGTAGCACTGTAAGATAAAATTTTTGTTATGAGAGAGAGAGACAGAGAGAGAGAGAGAGAGAGAGAGAGAGAGAGAGAGAGAGAGAGAGAGAGAGAGAGAGAGAGAGAGAGAAAGAGAATGCAAATGAGTAGTCTAATAGTGAAGCTTGTTGGTTTAACGGATGTACGTGTTTAGACGTAGGTCAGATGTCCAGATATCGGATGTGTATCTGATTTAAAACCATGATAAATCATTATAGAAAAAAATTAATCAATGAATAGGTCTAATTATACGCTTTATGAAATATAAGCAAATATATAATTAGGAAATTATTGCAGGACTAGGTAAAGGCTCTAACCAGTGAATTTCCATTATTTTTTTCACGACATTTTTTGTGATGAAAATCATTTTATAGAGATCGCACTCACAAAAGGTACATTTTATCTTAGGAAATACTTCAGAACTGAGCATAACTAATCGGATCCTGGATTATTTACGAAATTACAACAAATGGTTTATAAATGGTATTTGTATACCTGCATGTCTGGGCTCTTTCTCTTTCTGGCTGTACGTCGGAGTTTGATTGTGACAGACTCTTCTTCTCCCGGTTTCCTGACATTCATTCGGTCAGGTTTAAGAGGTGTATAGCTGATTTCTAGCTCAGGTTTGGGGAAGCGTTCATCTCTGAGACTCTTTGTGGAAAGGACAGAGCAGTCTAGTACTGCAACCTGCTTTGAATGATACCAACACATTATGCACAGTAACCAATTTTCATACAGACCAGAACTATTCCCATCTTTTCATGCACAAATAATTATTATCAGGTGCATGCATTTTGCATTAATATAATTCTACTGACCTCTTGTGTTGGACTAAATGAATCGCCTTCATTCTTTGTCTTCACGTTTGAAGTCTGTTTAGGTCTGTCAATTTTCTGGGTAGCAGCAAAATCCCCCTTTTCCCTTTGTAATTTTACAATGGTATCTTCCTTTTCAGCCAGCTGAAGCTTTAACATTTCCTGTAATCAGTATGCAGGGAAGTGAGGAAGAGAAAAATATGTTTTAATATTATACTATAGACCAATTTCGAGCCTACGTCACAGTTACATCACAGCGTTAGCTGGTGGCAAAACGAACTAAAAACTGGAGGCGGCCAACACAAACCAGCACAGATTCGGCTACATAATAAGGAGTTTAAATGATTATTCTTGTTATTAAATGTCATCTTGTTGTGTTGTTGGGTGAAAGAATCGATGAAAAATGAATATGCTGTATCTGGAATTTTTATTTCTAGAAAATATTCACATCATTAAAATTATACCGTAATGTCAGTCGTCTTGGCGCTGGCTAGGCAGAACTGCGGATCGTACCACACAAGTCTTGTACATGACCAATCAGCACATAGTTATAGGCTTTATATGCCCTCTTTTTCCACTCGGTTTCTCTATCAGAGGTGTAGAAGTCAGGCCACTCAACCGGCGGTAGAGTTAACGTTTAATCCTGTCAGATCGTCCATCCATTGAGTGAGTGTGTACGGGTCAGCCAATCTGGGTCCGTCCGTTAAAATTAACTTTTGCAAATAACAATCGCGGTCCTAGACAGTGAGTGACTTTGCACATTAAGATAAAATCGGATTTTCTCCCGTCATGGTTAAAAAACAAGCTAACAAAACTTACAAACTAACATTAGTGAAGCGGCCAGAGGGATCGTTCTGCCACCACCTAATGGAAAACCGTCACTATGTTTACCAACTGAAAATTGGTCTATAGCACTACAATACATACTACAAAATATTGTTGCTGATATAAAGTATTTTAAAGTATTCTAAAAATCCCACATCTTAACTAGTGAAAGGCTGTTATACTGGTCAGAATTATCAATGAGGCAGTATTTGGTCATTTTGAAATTCTTCATTTTTGAAAGTCAATAACATTCATCAACTTGCCTAATAAAATGGTCATTCCTCATAGTGTCATTTCCAAAATCAGAGTAGTGCAATTTTACTATAATTTGATGAATTTGGGCAAATGTTGTGTAAAAAAAAAAAGGAGTTCATTTAATCAATTAATTAATTATCGTACCAGCCAACCTTCTCTCTAGATAGTGTTATTGACCATAAAAAAAACATTGTAGTTGATATTGATCTTGCTAAAGTAAAGAGAAAATAGAGAGTTGATAATTTCCAAAAGTATTAGTCATCCATCAAACAACTAGTTAAATTGAGTATTTATCTAGATTTTTTCCATATATATATTTCTACACACACACACACACACACACACACACACACACACACACACACACACACACACACACACACACACACACACACACACACACACACATGCCGTTGAAGAAGATGCATCATCAAAAGAATGCTGTAGTGCCTCTATAACAATACACATTGAGATGGACATCACTGGGCTTGAAGACCTCTGCATTCCTATCCACTTCATCATGCTTTTGCATTTAAAAAAAAATATTTGAACACAAGTACACAACTTAATTTCATCAGATGATCCTGTCCCCCATTTATTTATACAGGGCTAATGCTGGGTACACACCACAAGATTTTTTACATCTTATAAGATTTTCAAAATGTGATAGACCACAAACATGAGGACAAAAAATCCTAGATTGAACCGTTTTGCTCCTATAGTGTGTGGTGTGCCATGATGTGACAAAGATAGCACACCTCACACTAACAGATTTTCAACCCGAGTCTTGACTGTGAACACAGGAAATCTCGTAAAATCCCGCGAGACTTCAGAATACGTATGGTGGACAATATGCAAGAAGAAATTGCGATGATAGTGTTTGGAATAATTTTCACTGAAAATTTACAGGAAAAAAAAAGAAAAGGGTTTAGGTAAAGTTGTGGAGATGGCGGGAATTTAGTGAACTTCTCAGATATAGTTTGTGGTAATGCACACACGCTGGCCTCTCTCTACTATGGTTTCACTATAGGTAGCCTACAAATAAAAAAATGGATATTGTAGATAAACCATGATAACCACAAATTAACCATAATATTTGCTAAGAAAAATTCTAACTAGCCTATAAGTATTTATTTGTTTATACAAATGTTCAATACGCCTATAATAAAACCATGGTTAATTCTCTCTCTCTCTCTCTCTCTCACTCTCTCACACACACACAACTGCGTTTGTTATGCTTCCGTCTTCCATAATCTCGCTTTCTATTGGATATTGTTTCGTTTCACGTGATAATCTCCAGAGCGTGCGCGCGTTTGTCCTCGGGGTTCCCCCCACACATCAGGATTTCTGATCGTAAATATTCAACATGTTGAATATTTACGATTCGCGATCGGGGCGGCTCCGATGTTCTTCCGAGCAGGTTCGTGCACTCTTAACACACCTCACACCACAGGAAAATCTGATAAGATAATCTTTAAAACCATCAAGATAATCGGGACATAGCTAGGATTGTCGGAAGGGGGAAATCGGCCCAAAATCAGCCCGATTATCTTTAGGTGTGTACCCAGCATTAGGTAAGACTGATTAGTGAATTAGTCGTTTAAGAAATTGAAAAAAATAGTTTTGCACATTCCATTTTTCTGCTGTGCCATTGCTGTCCTGCTAGAGTCATTTCTCCTGTTGGCAGGTCACTCGAATCACAGAAGTGATATTAACTCAGAAACCGGCTGTGTAAATAAATTACTTCCTGCCCTCAAGCCTGCGAAAAATAAAATAACGAAGCAGGGTGAGAGAAATGGAAATGCTGATCCTATTACCAGCTCCAGCTGCAGCCTGTCCTGTTGGTCGCTTTCTAGTTGCCTTGTTGCCTGGGCCGCTCTCTCCTCTTCCCCCATGGCTGCTCCATCCTGCCCCTTTCCCTGCTTATCATCAGCCTGCTCCTCATTAAGCTGCTGAAACATCAAAAGAAATCATTCTACTGCTGGCAAAACCCAGTTGTGGAAAAGTCGGAGAGATTAAAGACTTCCAGGTTCTTACCTTTGTGCTTTCTGCAGGTCTGCAGGTCCTCTGTTCCTCTTGCTGGGGTTTATGAGAGAGACCAACACTTGGTTTCTGATACATTTCCTGCAGTTTAGCACGATCTGAGAAGAACAAAGAGATGTTATTTATTTTCTTAACCTTTTTTTATATAGCGCTCTGAAAACAGAGTTCTTTTTGTCTGTACAGCAGCTAAAAAAATAATAAAAAAGTGTCTTTGTTCAGCTTAAATCAGTTCAGTCTTTATTCAGTTCTGTTGTCAAGATCATCAATTATTAAATTAGTTAATTTGTATCTATAAAGCAGTGACGTCATTGTCCAGCTCAATTTAGTTCTCATCCTATAGTGTCAGTGCAGTCAAATCAATAATATTGTTGAATATTAAGCAGGCATGAAAACGGGTCAGGGGTAAAAAAGGTGAGAAGGATATCCCGTAAGAAAATTTTATCGTCCCTCGTCGACTTCCCTCGTCGCCAAATCAATCTGATGCATTTTTTGCCATCCTGGGGAGAGCTGGAGAAACTTAACTTCAGCCATGAGTCAAAAATATTATGGCCTCCGTAGCGTTAGCTAATACTTTTCCACCAGAGCTTTAGCTAGCTGGCTAACGTTGCGTTCTCTCCTGCTGTGTTCAACGTCTCTATTCATCAAGCTAAGCCTATGTCAACAGAGCTCCTGGGTAACTGGGTAAAAAAAATTCTGAACCAATCCAATACCAAAAATTCTGAGTATCGACCGATACCGATCTGATACCAGTGCAGGTTTTTTTTTTTAAATCAAGTAGAATTTCTATAACTCTGTGTGTTGAACTGATAATCACTCTTTTGTGTGTTAAACACAATCTACTTAATACAGACATCTTCATTATAAAGAAATACAGACATCTTCATTATAAAGAAAAACAACAAATAAAAAAAAATTATCATAACCTATGACAAAAATTATATTATAAACTAGATTAGTGGATAACTAAAATTTAGTCTAGAAAAACAATAATTGTATTAAATCTGAACATTTAGTGAAAAAAAAAAACATTATTTAGTGGGGGACAAATATGAGACATTAAGTGTAGCACTAAATCTGGTCAAACGTCACATTGCTCTTTGTATTGTTGTAAAATACATTAATGAAAAACCAGATAAAATCAGAAAGATCAATTATTTTATATAGTCTACTATAAAATTAAGACATTTTTTAAATGTATAGCATAGCTGTTTAATGAGGCAGAAACATATGATAGATGGGACAGAACAAAAAAGGCTACTAATAATCTTTCATTGCGCAAAAGTATTATGATGATTATGAAAGACTCCAATACAGTGCGGCACAAAGCACTTATGCGCATCCCGAGCGCAGAATGATGCGCTTGAAGCAACACGAGTCACAGCGCGCAGCAGAGAGTTTCATCATGTTGACTGTCGTAACCGAACGCGACGCACTGTTTGAACGCTGAATGGAAAATGATTGACAGCCGCAGCGGAGGGAAAAGTTTACGTGAATTTAATGACTTAAATATTCATTTCTATCTCACATTATACTATAGTATGGATTCCCCCCCGCCCCCTCGTGGTTTTCACTCGCTCTGAGTGCTCCACTACCGCTCCATCACAAGTACATGCCAACAGTGTTACTTTATCTGTATCTGATTTTCAAATGAGCAGAAATCTGTAAGAAATGTAGCGACCCATAGATAAAATAACTGACGACAACATACAAATCTTTCCAAACTAAATTTACAATTATATTTTTTGATGCTGATAACCATGTAATAAGCTTGGCATGTCGTAGGAAAAATGTTTGCACAATAGTTTTCCAATAAACCACAATGAAACTATTCTTCTAGTATTGTTTATTTTATTTTTTTCATTTAATAGGCCTATATATTATGAACAGAACTTTTGCGAGATTTCAAAGCATACTTAAAAACTTCAGCCGCATTTTCCTCAGGGAGCGAAGACGGAGCAGTGTTTCTGATATCAGTGAGTGAGGAGTGAAGCGGGGATCGGTAAATGGTCAACCTCGAGTGGAGTGATTATTAAATGCTTCGAGCGTGGAGGGGAAATTTCTGCCAGTCAACTCTGCTCACATACTCTGATCAGGTGACAGAATAGAGAAAAAAACCTTTGGAGAAACCAGGCTCAGTTGGGGGGCCAGTTCTCCTCTGGCCAACGAACGAACACAGTGTGATTGTGATTCAGACTGCATCAGTTACAGGTTAGACGTTGTTAAAGTGTAACTGAAGTAGAGTTACCATTAAACCAGAATTTCAGTACAATATACCAATACCAGGGAATTTTTACAATTCTCAATACCAATTACAATCCAGTCTTCAATGTCACATTATGCTTCAGAAAATCATTCTAATATGCTGATTTAGAGCTAAAGAAACATTTCTTACTATTATTTTTTTCATTATCAAGTTGTACTGCTTAAGATATATTTGACAATTATTTTCAGGTTACTATGATGAGAAAATAGAAAATTAAAAAGTAAATATTGCTGATTAAATAATATTAACATAACTATATATGAATACTGCCAATACTGAAAATTAAAAAGTCAATATTGCTGATTAATTAATATTACCAGATCTGATTATTATAATTATAAATGAATTCTGCAAATACTGAAGAAAGACTGCTATTTCTTTTATTCGGTTTTTGTTTTAAAATAACAGTAATTTTGAAATACCTACACTGAATCTTACTGACTTCTCATAGTTTGTTGACTAGAAGAGATTTATAGGAGTTACAATTAAAACAGACTCAGTCACCTTCAGTTATGGATTCAATCTCATTCAGCCTGGCCTCCAGCAATTCCTCCTCATCGGTCTGTGTGCACTCTTTATTTGAGTTAACACACGTCCCCTCAATCAGCTTCTGCTCTGCCAAAAGATCTGGAAGCAAAATCAATCTTATTAGGAACAAAACGTAAGCCGATTTTGTAACACCAAATTGTATTGTGGAAAAAAATGGAATAAATGAAAAGACACATAGGTTACCACGGCAGGTTGTTTTGAAAGGCTGTAGGTTTTCTTCTTCTATTACATGGTTTGACTGCACCTGTGAGTGAAAGGAAGTGGAATAATCCAGCATCAAAGACCTGATAGCATCACAAACTGAACAAAGCTGAGGGAAAGAGCAGCACTCACAGTCTGCGGTGGATCAATAGTTTGCTCTGTGCAGCTCAAACTGTGTCCAGCCTGATCCCTCATCTCCTCCGCCTCACATAGTTTCTGCAGAAACATTTTGTTTTCTTCACTCAATATTAAATTCTGTGGGAATAAAAAAGCACTGTTTAAAAAACTCATTTAAAATCACATTAGGCACACTAGCAATGGACAAAAGGAACACTAACAATGGACAAAAGTGTTTTTACCAACCTGTTTCTCTAACTGTTCCTTCTGCAAGTTAGCCTTACATAACTGATCACTGACATCAGAACGCTCCCTCTCCACCTGCTGCAAATTGCAACTCATGGTCTTGATTTTATTAAGTCCATCGGTCACAAGTTCTCTCGACCTGTAAAAAGACAAAAAGGTCATTCAGACCAGCTGTTGTTCCTTTAACCATTTTTCTAATTTCCATGCTTTAGCAACTATAAATAAATAGTTAAAAAGAATGAGTAGTCATGCAAGATCTAGTGCACATAAAACAAGACACACAACAGAATTGAGGACCTATTTTTTGTGTTATCAGAAAGTTTGGATAAGACTTACTTCAAAAGATCTTTAGCTTTAGTCTCTAGTTCTGCATCTTTATGAGACAGATCTTTCTCCATTGCAGCTAATCTTCTCATGGCCTCATCTCTTGCCTTAGTTATCTCATTCTCTACAATTGCTCTCACTACGTTCAGAACATCCTCATGTTGGTTCAGTTTGCTCAGCGTTTGCATGAGTTTGTCCAGCAGACGTTTCCAGCAATCATCTCTGCAGTCTTGCTCTTGGTCTTCCATCCTCCCCTGCTGATGTTTCAGAGTGGTTAGCTCTTTCAGAAGATCAGCATTGCTTCTAATTTGGGCCATGACCAACTTTTGAGCTTCATATCGGCTCAGTAGGCTCTGATATTCCTGTGCCTGGGCATCTCGCTCATATTTAAGCTGCTTGCAGAGTTCTTCCAGCTGGCACACGTTCACTTTGGTCTGACTGACCTCCTGCTCCAGGTCATTTATCTGTCTGCTGTTCTCCTGAGATAATTCCACCATCCTCATGCATTCATCTACTTTTTTGTCATGTGAGAGCTGGCGGGCACTGAGTTCCTGACGCAAATTACCTGCCTCCGTCATTAAGGATTCAATGGTTTTGGACTGACTGCAAGACTCTGCTTGATGTTCCTTAATCAGAGCTCTGGCTGCGTCAAGCTTTTCTGAAAGGTCACTGGCCATATTTGTCTGAGCGCTCAATTCCATCTGGAGAGTTTTGAGCTTTGAGCTCATCTCATTGGCTGACTGCTGAAGTACATGTAACTCATTGGCAAGAGCCTTGTTCTCATTTGTGACTTTGCTGACCTCTGCTCTCTCCATCGCCACAGTGGCTTCATGTGCATGAGTCAGCTCTGCCAGCCTATCAGTGAGATCACACACAGTTTTTTCAAGTGAACAGTTCTCAAGTTTAAGTTCATTCAGCAGGTCATCTTTCATTTTCAGTTCTTGCAGATGTTGAGTTTCTTGACTTGTCATTTCCTCCCCTCTAGGGTCAGAGTCTTCATTCAGTAAACACTTGCAATTGTTTCTAAAATGTAGGATTTCTTCTTTGATGCTGTTAATTAAAGCCCTCTGTACATGTGAAAACAAAAGAAAAATCATGGGTCATTACAGTTCAAATGTATAACTTAATGTATTTTATATGTATGACCTGATAAAAGTTAAAGGAAAGCTATTACTTTTCCTTGGAACACAACTGGAGAATGTAAGAATTTTCAAACAACTCTTTAAAATAAACTGATAGTTTACAGTGACCATGTCTGTAAAACTTAGTAAGGTTTTGGGTCAGTAAGATTTTTTCCTTTAGAAAGATTTATTATTTTTTAAGGAAGGATTTCAAATAAAAGGAAGTGTAAAATACATTTACATCTTTAGTTGCTGCCTCCACATTTTGGTCCAAAGCAGTCTGTAATACAGAGACCATGTCATCTTTCTCCTGGCAGATTGACATGAGTTCCTGACATCTCACTTTCTGGTTTTCATAATTCTAAAAGCATACAAACAAAAAATATCAACACACAACAGAAGCCATATAAATCATTAATTTACAATAACCTCAGATATTTAAAAGAAAACTTTAGTTCATATTACCCTATTTGCTTGGAGAAGCTGATCATTTGATTCTTGTGCCTGAACACACATTGCATCAAACTCTAAAAAAAAAAAGAGAAATATAATTAGACTTATGTCATAAAATATTGAGTTTTCCCCTTTAAGGCAAATTAATACACCTTTAGTTTTAAGACTGAGAAGTTGTTGGCTTTTGAGAAGCTCCTCTTTCATCTCCTCCAGCTGTGTCCTCAGACGACTGACTGTTCCAGGTGATTCAGGGACATTCGTCAGGCACATGTGTACTGCTTCTGCATCTCCCTTTATCTTAGCTAGATCACCTCGCATAACTTCGATCAGGCTGTCCAAAAGCTCAATCTTAGACTCCTAGAATGTTGAGAAGGAAAACATTATATTTTCAAATGCATGTCTGTTTTTAGTCTTTTCTTTCATAAACATATATATAGTGTTGAAATGTGTGCCTTGATACAGGTTAGGGCTAGGGATGGGCATTCGATAAAATTTTCTTAGTCGATCGTCGGGAGAATTAACGATCGACTATCGATTAATCATTAATATTTTTTATATATTAAAATTAATTATTTATTTAACTTTTTATAAATTAAAAATGCAATGAAAATACAAAAATAGAGCGTGTTTTTCCTCGATGAGATCTTTATTACAAGATGATCAACTTAGCAGTTAAACTGGACATTCGCTAAACTTGAAGATATATGCGCTGCGGTGCTCTAGTCTAAAGGAACCTGCAGCTGCGAGTTGGCGTTCTCAAACAGAGACCCGATCGTTTGTTCCAAAATAATAATAAAAAAATCATGTTAAACAATAACTTAACTAAAAACATAATATTACTCAAAATGTACCTCAAAACTATCCAAGGCACGGAGTCGAGAAAGAGTGTGAGAGAGATTAGCCTACAACAAATAGGCTACATAAAGCCTCATAAAAATAACTAGTAACTCACATACAACTTCTGCACCAGTCTACTGATTTTTGTTGAGAAAGATAAGCATGTTGATGACATGAACTGGAGTCAGACGCGACCACAACCTAGTGACTGTCAAGCCTTGTTATACTTTCGCCTGGCTCTGCAGCGCGAGTCTCCGCAAACAGACGAGGCGTTTATACTCGATGCGCTCGCCTGTGAAACACCTAATACCGCAATACGCAATGAAGTAATTTTTGCCGCGCGCACATTCGCGCTCGTGCGGACGCGTCGAGTGTAAACAAACTCTTCAGTCCAGCCGCCGAAAACACCCGCTCTGAGGGGACTGACGTTGCCGAGATGCACAGGTACCTCCGCGCTAACTTGACCAGCCCGGGGAAGCTTATTCCGTTCACAGTGGTGTAATCCAGCGGTTCATTGCTTCAAGGCTCACACTACGCAACTCAACCATATTAGTTTAATCGATAACAAATTAACATGATCGACTAAATTCTTAACGATCAATAATCGATCGTCGATTAATCATGCCCATCCCTAGTTAGGGCTGGACGATTTTGGCTAAAATCTAGGGCTGCATCTAACGATTATTTTTGTTGTCGATTAATCTATCGATTATTTCTTCGATTAGTCGACTAATCTAACGATTATTTTTCTCGATTAATCTAATGATTATTTTTTGGATTAACTGATTTATCCATTGGCAAACTTTCCAATAAATAAGTAGGCTACAACTTCTACCATTAGTATTTCAAACTAAACTGCCCAACCTAAACGGTGCAAAAAAAGTTGTTACTAATTTGAATAACTTCACCCAGTTCAAGTAACAGATAAAAAATAAATAAAAAAAGGCAGATAATCTAACAAAAATTCTGCATATCAGAATGCTATCGGTAAATCCGGCGGCCATGTGGGCCAGTTCGTCGTGATCTCACAAATCTCTGTTATTATTAATGAAACTGACTGCACAATGAATCTTTCCTAATATATAGGCTACACTTTGTTTGCTATAATCTGATGATTTGCCAGTATGCAGAATTCAACACTGAACAAAAAGTCAATTTTGAGCGGTGAGGGGATTCTTTCTTAAATGCATCTGATTTGCGTTCAAGAAATCAACACATATGTCTGTGATTGGTTACATTGTTCAACGCTGCAAACACAGAGACTCTGGCCTGTAAATCGTTTCTATTTTGTTTTAGTTGTTCTTGTTGATTTTGTGCAACAGATGAATGACAATTTATTCGTTTTAAGATGTTCAATTTATAGATTTATATTTTGCGGGAGTCCCGCGAATCGTTTTATTCTTCCGAAACCAGCACACACACACACACACACACACACACACACGAGTGCATTACCGCCCGCGCCCGCACTCGGCTATCAGATCTATTCCAGCGCCGCTCGTTGCGTTGGGTCCCGCGGGAGTGCAGGTAACTGTATTTAGTCTACATGCAGACATCCCAAGTCTCCCGCATATTGATAGCGTCTCCCTGATGCCCGCAAATTAGTTCAAATCTCCCGGAATCTATGCATAACATAGCGTGCGCGCGCTATAGCCTACAAGCTGTAGCCGACAGTGTCAGCTCTAAATAGACGTCGATGCGTTTTTGACCGAAACACAGCAGGTATGACGGCAACAACAACTCCAAAAAAACCTCACTGTAGCCTACTAATTCCCAGCTGGCTCGTCGTTTTGAGTTCGCAGAGACCGTCACAGGATGTTTCCTTTTAAGATGCTCATTCATAGCAGTTGTGCTGCCATGGTATGCCATTTCAGCTTTGCATAATGAACAAAGCACCTTTCTGTTCAGCCGTAAGTATTCCCATATTTAATATTATAATATATTTTTTTAAACGTAAATAATTAATGTGACGCGTCGACGCATTTCATGCGTGTCGACGTATTTTCATAGTCGACGTAATCGATTACGTCGACGCGTCGTTGCGGCCCTACTAAAATCATAATCGCGATTCATCGATTAAGTTACATCGATTACGATTATTGAACGATTATTTTTAAAAAATTCTCTCATATATGTCACTGGCAAGGCTTATACTGTAAAAATGTTCACGGCTATTTTTTCTAATGAAAGAGTGCATATCTATTGATTCTAAAATAAGGAAGCACACAGATAGCTATTAATGCTTATTAAATATTTCAAACAATTGAATCAAAGCATACAATGCTTGAAATGAAAACATCTTATAAAAAAGTAATTTAAGTTTTAATGTAAAAAGAAAGTTTCCTAAAAATGTTGAAAATAAAAGACCTTTTAAAAATATTTATTTTTGTAAACAAAATAAATGATTGTAAATATTGCTATCTTAAAAGTAGAAAATAACTTGCATCTCTTGTAAACAAATGTTAAATAATGCAGAGCTGCCAACTCTCACACAATTGACCATTTTCTCACGCAGAGAAAAGTCACGAGGCATAGAGGACACTGACGCCGACAGACAAGATAGAGAAGGTTACTTTTTCATAGGGAACAAATTCTCAGCTCTCAGATTCTGTCAATATCTTAACGAGATTCAAAAATTAAATACCACTCTGGCGCATTTAAATGTGACCGATCTCTGTAGCGCCTCAGTTCAAACGGCACGTGATACAGTAGCCTACAACTTAGCTTCGGACACTGTGTGTTTGTTTGGGGCAAGCGGCTCCTGTTGTTGAGTTGACTGTGTTTGAGTTCTCCTCCATGTTGCTTCAATGTCGCAGACTGGACGGGGCGGAGTCACGTGACTACACACGCGGTAATATGTTTTAAGGGGAAAGTACATTAACACACAGTGGGCGGAAATATTATTAGGATTGAAAAAACGAAATGACCGACGTAAAATTACGTCGGTTATAGGCTCTGAATTTCACACCGCCAAGGGGGTGTGGCCAGACGTCCCCGAAATAGCCATAGTAGCAGCAGTTTACCACAGCACGAGCTGCGCCTCGGAGAGTTCAATGTCGGTTCTATACTGTAAAACTTCAATTAATGTTAATAATATTTGTTTCAATCACTGAATGAAGCCTGCTATATTTAGGACAAGAGTCGCGACCTTAAATTGCTTGCACAAAACTCTTGATCAGCACTCAACATGTGTGTATTGTTGTTCATTTAAACCGTTATGCGCAGAGAGTGTGAGGGCGAGAGAGAGCGCGAGAGAAAGAGTGCCTGCGAGTGCGAGCGAGAGTAAGGTCTGCGGTCTTGGCCATTAGTTGATTTACTTGTTTTTGTGTAAGTTAATACGTTGTCAAATATGTTTAAACTTAAATAAGCTACCTATACAAGTAGTTGTGTCTCTTTGTATTAATTTGTCCTGTTATTGACGTAATGCGCGTCATTGACAAAATGCGCAACCAGATATTCGAATAGTTCGAATATATGTGGTTTTTTTAGAGGGAATATTCGAATGTCATTTTTGAGCAATTTTGACAGCCCTAGTTACAAGGAAGCTTAAGAAAGTTCAGTCCCCAAACTAAATGATAGAGGCAAACAACAGAAATAACAGCTATAAACACAGGTCAGTGTTTGACGATTATTTGGGTACCAAAATTCTCTGCGGAAAATCTCAGCTCTTCCACGCAGCAGCTCACATTGAGTCCTCCGCTATTTTTCAGATGTATCAAACTACTGTATATAAATGGCTTTCACACTACTGTATATAAATGGCTTTCACACTAGGTAGTTCTAGGTACTTAGCTCTAGGAACTAGCCAGCAGGGTGGTTCCCCGAGAACTAATGGTTCCCTTAAGCCCCGTTCACACCGCCAGCGACACGCAGCGACATGATCCCATTCATTTCAATGGAGCGCTGGCGACTTCTGGCGACACTGACCGTTGGCGACAGAATGTGGGCATGTCAAGCAACAAGATACAAGCGACAAAATTGAGAAACAACCAATAGGAAAGAAGACTTTCAGTGGAGCTCACGTCACTGTCTCGAGTGCAGGCAAGGCAGAAGAGTTCGAGAACGATTTCACTGTTTTATATGATTTGACTATAACCACATACATGGATATAATACAATGATGCATGGAAAAGAAACAGTCGACAGTTTCAAAGTTTAATTCATACATTTATAGTTCAAGTGTTGTCATTTTATGATGCCAGTTTAGTACTGCTGCAGTTCATTTTACAGTTTCCCCTGCATTTTGTTGACTATTAGGGATAAGAAAATTTTTTATTTGATCAAATTTGAATGACATTTTAGTAATTTATGACAGTATGAGCGAGTTTAATTTGTTGATTGATCGATCGTTAATCTAGTAAATTATTTAATCCACTGAACACTGCTGTGGTAATCAGGGTTCGTACACCTTTTCCAAGGTCAAATTCAAGCACTTTTCAAGCACTTTCAAGGTCCATTTTAAAGCTTTTTCCAGCAGCTTACACCACCGTAAATTACATAGTAAAAATTATTAATTAGCGGTTTTTCCTCATTAAAAGAGATAATATGCAATAAACAGCCAAAATTGTGTTTCGTAATAGCAGAAGGATCAGAAATTGAAGCAAAACACAGGTTTTATTTTTCAAAATGTTGTTGGAGGATTTGATCCAAATGACATGCAGTAGGGGTGGGCGGTATGACCAAAATTCTGTTTCACGGTATGACTAATTTTATATCACGGTAACAATATATTTCACGATATAGTTATTTATACATGTAGTTATTCTCGAAAAATCGCCATAAAGGGCTTTGTATACTAAATAAACCCAAATACTTTAGAAATAAAAAGTTCTTCTCCTTGTTTGACTTTTTTTTTATTTGGCAAATAATTTATTTGGTAAACTATTTTGATAGCTAAATATAGTGCACAAAACACACTCATCAACTTTTAGAAGAACTTCCCCCAACTGACTGATATTAAATACAACTCATAGGTGCAATTAAACTTTAAATAAAGTGTTGCTGAATAATTTTTCAATCTCATGTTATTGCTTTACCTCATCAATTAGTTTATAATATCTAAATATTTTATATTTAACTATTCTACTCATAATAAATTAGTTACTTTCTTTTAATTTGGTAGGATAATATTAGCAATACTATGTTTAAATGTGTTGCCTGGTACATTTTTTGCCATGTCTGCTTATTATACTGCGTTTTTTAAGGGGCTTGTTTTGCTCTTTTTGTGATATCTGGCAACCCGTCACCAGGAGCTTTAATCAAGAGACGTTCAGTTGTGTCAAGTTCAGAAGTGACTAGAAGGAGAACAGCAGTATGAAAACCGAACAGCAGCTACTGTTAATGTTGACTAAGTAGTAGTTTAAATGATACACACCTTGTAACTGCGTCATTATTTAACATTTTACCACAGCCGGTACACACTGTGACACACCGCGCTTCCTCTCAGTGTGTGCGCGCGCGCGTCTTTTGCATCAGTAAAATGCGATCGGTTCATTTGAGTGTCAAGTTCACGGATTGTTTGGAGTTAGAAATATATAATTCGCGCTGCATATTTATTAATTTTGCCTCAGGTACCGAATCCGAGACTACCTGGAGGAGGTGCTCTGAGTTCGGCCGCGCGGTTCGCGTGAATGTGAAAGAATCACAGACTCGGGTGCGCACTTAGTAAAGTGATCTGCGCGTGCGTTTTAGCTGATTATGATGTATTTAGTAAAATAAAACACATGTAAGGGATAGGGCTGGGTATCGTAACAAAATTTTCGATACCGATACCGATACCGATACCGATACCTTGACTTCGATACCGGTTCCTGAACGATACCTTTTTCGGTACCAATTTTAGGAAATCCGTTTTAACAATATTACATTACCTTTCTTTTTTTTCAGTTTGTTGACTTTTACACTCATATTTTGAGTCTGTAAAAAAAAACAAATGCTAAAGTTTTCTATGTTTCCTAATCATTTAACAACATGTAGGCCTATTCTTTACTTCAATGAGCTCATTGTTTCTGCCTTAATGCATTGTTGAAACAATGTGTGTCACAATGAAACAATGAAAATTAATTGAAATGCATTACACACAGTCACTCACCTCTAACAGATCACAAATTGTCATTTAGACACATGCATTTTCTGTAAAGCTGCTTTGAAACGATATGTTTTGTGAAAAATGATATACAAATAAATGTGAATTGAATTAAATATACCGTAAAACTTCAAATAATAGCCGAGTCCCAAATAGACGCCTGTCTCTTTTACACGCCTGGTGTGGCGACAGGTTTGGGTAAATAAAGGCCGGTCTCAAATAGAGGCCGGGTCTGTTTTTTAGTTTCGGGTTGTATTTAATCCTCTAAACCCCGTCGCATCGTCCGCTTTTTGGCGGCCGGGTCGGTGAATGATGTAGAATAGAATGACTGCTGCTCTTGACAGGGCGCAAACGAGCAGAGAGAGCGCGCGCGAGAGAGAGAGGGAGAGGGAGAGAGAGAGAGCGCGCCCCGGCCGCGCGCGCGCCCTCTCACGTCTTCAAACAACACGAGCGCTGTCTTGATCTCTCTCCCTCGCGCATATTAATCAAAATCTATTGACACGATAGTAAAAGGTCGGAAGACCGCAGTTTCACGTGGAGCATTTGGAGATTTTTAGAGATTAGAGACTCTAGGAACAACATCTCAATGAACAACATCTCAACACTAAATTATAAAGGCCTGTCTCATTTAGACGCCTGTCTCAAATACAAGCCGGTGCAGTTCGGCGATTTGGGAAAATAAAAGCCCGGGCTATTATTTGAAGTTTTACGGTAGGCTACTGGGGTGCAAAGTATACCTCGCGCTAAAAAACAACAACAACAAAAAAACAACAACAACGCATAAAGCTTGCCGCAAGCAGTGGCGAAAGTAGCCTAATGATTATGGATGTGTCGGGAAAAAACAGCAAGGATATATTTAAAATATATATTAAGATGAATATGGCGATGTTGACTCGATCGTCATTCCTGCAGTAGTGAACACGGACGCGCGCCTATGGATTATAATCAAACTCTTTATTTCTAATTGTTTCGTTTAAAAGTAGACATATTTTAACCTATATTTAAGTCTATATGCCTATTTCTCGTGTCTGTGAGTCAAGTATCCTATACGCTTAGTTTCGGTTCGTTTGTGACGCGCTCCAGTTCTTGCAGTCGAAGATGGAAAAACGCTCTCAAGTGTTGCCAGTCTTGGCAGCAATTATCTTGTCGAAAATATTGGATCGCGTGCTTCTGACATCGAGTGTGGTACATAGGTAGGTACACTGTTGATCTTTTCCACATATTTTCTATCTATCTGGGTTGGGACACACAAACACACACACTACAGCCTCACGTGCGACGAGCCACGTCTCTCTGGGCAACCGCGTAAACTAACGTTAGTGTTTTTCCGCCACAGCCAATCATGCTGCATGCTTATTCATTGTTTCACTGACGTTGACTAGATTAACCCCTTAGGTATCGAAATGTGGTACCGAAAATCAAGACATGTTTCGATACTCGGTAGTATCGAGACAATTCGGTCGGTACCTAAAAAGTATCGAACTCGATACCCAGCCCTAGTAAGGGATGATGGTGTTGATGATTTACCTTGGATACGAGCGAGAGTGAGTCTATTCGCACACACATAAGTTAGCGCGTGGACTCAGGCCAACAAATTATTAGAAATCCACTGTCTCCTGCGTTTGCAATCAGCAGAAAGTCAAATGCGATACACAGTAAACCTGTTTGTTCACTCAGCTGCGCATAACAACACCAAATTAATTAAAAACACAATATATTGACCCGCGTTCTGTTTTCTATCATGCGTTGTGCACGTTTGTGATGACGTAAGATGCACGCAAACGCACCAGGATTCGATAGAATCAAGTTGAGTGTGAAACCAGGCCAACGCTGCGGGGGGCGCCGGGAACAATCGCGCTCGGGCCGCATCAAACGATTTATTTCACCATTTAATAAACGAAATATTCTGTCAGAATCAGTCAGTATTTGTTGTGAAAGAAACAGTTACAATTTCAAGCACTTTCAAGCATTTTATCCAAAATTTAAGCACTTTTCAAACCTTGAAAACACAACATCAAAATTCAAGCATTTTCAAGGATTTCAAGCACCCGTACGAACCCTGGGTAATACAAAAACACTCTCCCAACAGCATACGGTTTCTTTTGACCCTAATTCCTGGTCAAATTAAAATGATATAGTTGTATATATCACTTGTGATGGTATTTTGAAAGTTGCGTTGGATTTCTCCTTAGCATAAAAGTTAAGAGGCCCATCTATCACTGTTTTCCATGTTTGTGGAGTAAATATATAGGCTATAATCTGTGTTTTTACACATCTTTTTTAAAAATGGCGGGTGCTGGTGTTTTGCGTGCATTCTGCCAATCAATGTACACTAAAGTCACTGGTAGTTCCTATAGTGCTGGTTTAGACCCTACTCTGAAGTAGGAGCTATATTAGTTCCTCCAAAAGGAGATCCTAGAACTACAATCGTTCCTAGTTCCTGCGGTGCGAACACGCCAAAATCCGGGTACTTTCGTTTTTGTCGTTTAGGAAGAAGATCGCGTGGGTGTTTGAATCGAGATTTCAATCTTTTAACAATTAATCATGCAGCTCTACAGAAAATGCACACAGGCATATAACAGTGGATGTTAAATGGCACTTGTCCTTATTCTGTTATATTACAACCATCTGCATTCACCTTTGCTGCATTCTCGTCAGTGCTAACAGCGTCCATTTCTTCAACTGTTCTGTTCACCAGATTCTTAAGTATCTCCATCCTCCTTTCTGCTCTTTCCTCAACTATTTCTTTCTCTCTTTGGAGACGTTCACTGAAACATTGAAAAATAGCAACATAAATTAGTGCATTTTCAGTAAAATCAAAGACAATTTCACTAAAAATGAATTGCACCCATTGACAGTGCTGTGGTCTCTGCATTGTTATAGTGCACTAAAAGAATTATGCAAATAAAAGAATGGCATAAACACAGCCAAAAAATCTCTGCAGGCTCAATCTGAATGCTACATCTGTGAAAATACATAATCAGTTCACCACTATAATCGTTAAAACAGAGTTTGACTTACTTGTAGTCTTTTTCCATATTCGAAAACAGCTCCATAAACTCTGTGGTGACTTCTTCACGAATACGAGATTCCATAGTTAATTTTTCAGACTCCTCTTTGGACAACTTCTCTTTGAGCTCTTTAATTGTCACCTGAAGCTGTGGCGAATATATCATATTAGTATTAGTATTTCATATAGTTTAAAATAACACTGAAAACTATAAGCATGCATTGATGAAAACTGGAAAAGACACTTTGAATACCTCACTCAGCTCTTGACTTTTCGCAGCCTCTAGCACAGTGTTGTCCTCCATGCTCTCATCGCCACTCTCCACATCTTCCTCACCAATATCTTCATCATCTTCATCCTCTTGAACATCCTCTAGACTCATCTCCCAGCTCATGAGTGAACTTCTCCTGGTCCAATCCTTCTTGTCCGCGTTATTGATTATCATGGACACATCTCTGGCAGATCTCTTGAGCACAACGCTAGGAGCTGGTTTAGGGTTGAGGACCACTACCTAAAAGGGAACAAAATCGAAGTTCAAAATAAATAAATAGCAAAGAATCAAAAAATGGCTTTAATCAGCGCTTCTGATAATCTGAAGCTGTCAGTGTAAAACAAATAATGGTCCTTGCAGACCTTCTGAGCCACCGCTGAGAACTTGAGGACATTCAGGGTTTCATCGTACATCGAGGCACTCTGGTTTATGTTGATGAGCATGCAGGCTTTTCCACGGCCACAGAAAAAACCCTGCAAATAATGCGTGAGCTTGCTCTCTCTGAAGGGGACATGCTGATGAAACCTGCACGAAAAGATTTCAGGAAATTTCCATCTAATGCAGCCCATTAAACAAATTAATTGTTTTGAAAGTGGACATTGTCTCACTTGGATTGCGTTTGGTTGAGCCTCAGAGCGTTGATGCATTTTCCAAGAGTTAACAAGGAAGTGTTGATGTTTCCAGCTTCTTTTAAGCGGTCACCTCGGTTCTGAGTCTTTGCACATCGCTCAGATCCAGCCAAATCACATAATGACAATCTTTAAAAACAAATAAATTAATGAATAAATCACTGATTCTATGTTAAGTAACAGTGGTGTGATTAAGGTCACCTACTCGCTTATTGCCTGAATTCGAGGAACACCCACATCTTCAACCCGCAAGATTCGAATTGAAAATATACTGTGGCTATGGAGAAAATGTATATTTAAATTGTTGGTCACTTTAAAAAGTAATAACATGATAATGAGAGTTAAAAACTAATGCTAACATGGTTTAAAATGAAATACCTTCTGCTTGAGATGTTATTGAGCTTGGTGGATGAGAAACTTTGATTTTTTCTTCCAATTTTCATAACTTTTATTGCTTCGTCTGCACTATTAACTTGAAACCATTTTAGATCTAGGAAAAAATATTTAGAAAAAATGTATATGTCAAAATGTACAGCTAAGGGTGTCACGATTTCGAAATCGATCGAAATTAAGTCACAATCTCGAACATCGAATAAAAAAATGGAATCGTCGATGCTGCCATGCCCCCATGTCACGGAAAAAAACACGCGTGTTGAAGTGCTGCGAGTCAATCTCCTAGCTCTAACTTAGCTATAGCCAGTCAAAAGATAGCATGGCAACTGCAGATGCAGGAGACCCATCGTCAGAACTTGAACCGTCTCTTTCATTGAAGTCACCGGTGTGGAAGTATTTTGGATTTCCAGTGAGTTATGTTGTCAACGTTCGCGCTTCAAAAAAGCCACAGTTTGCAAGCTCTGCTATGTACGTGTTCCATATTTTTCCACTGGCAGCATGATTAAGACCAAGGCTGCATCTCAATACTAGTTCTACTCGATCTTAGTGCTGCATTTGATACTATAGATCATAAAATACTCCTGGATCGACTACAAAACTACACTGGTGTTCAGGGACAGGCATTAAGCTGGTTTAGATCGTACTTCTCAGACCGTTACAACTTTGTCTGTTTAAATGGGGAAAAATCGAAGATAACGTCAGTAGACTATGGAGTGCCACAAGGATCTGTGTTAGGCCCTCTATTATTCTCAATATATATGCTGCCACTTGGTAATATTATAAGAAAACATGGAATTAATTTCCACTGTTATGCTGATGACACTCAATTATATATCTCATCACGGCCAGAAGAAAACACTAACTTATCTAACTTGACAGAATGTCTTAAAGATATAAAATGCTGGATGACGTGTAATTTCCTGCTATTAAATTCAGATAAAACAGAGGTATTACTTATTGGTCCAAAAAACTACCCACAAAATCCCTTACAATACAAATTTAATTTAGAAGGATGTCCTGTTACTGTATCCACTACAGTAAAAGACCTGGGTGTCATACTTGACCGCAACTTGACTTTCGAAAATCATATTTCATATGTTACAAAAACAGCCTTTTTCCACCTTAGAAACATTGCTAAGCTACGTAACATGCCATCCGTTTCTGATGCAGAAAAGTTCGTTCATGCATTCATGACCTCGAGACTAGATTACTGTAATGCTTTATTAGCTGGTTGTCCTGTATCCTCAAACAAGCTACAGTTAGTGCAAAATGCAGCCGCTAGAGTTCTTACTAGGTCAAGAAAATATGATCATATAACACCAATTTTATCATCTCTACATTGGTTACCTATTAAGTTCCGTATCAATTACAAGGTATTGCTTCTGACCTATAAAGCCCTAAATGGTTTAGCTCCAGTCTATTTAACGGATCTTCTATCGCCCTACAATCTGTCGCGCTCTTTAAGATCACTAAATTCGAGGCTTCTGGTCATTCCTAGGATATCTAAGTCCACTAAAGGAGGGAGGGCGTTCTCACATTTAGCTCCTAAACTCTGGAATAGCCTTCCTGATATTGTTCGAGGCTCAGACTCGCTGTCCCAGTTTAAAACTAGATTAAAGACGCATCTCTTTAACCAAGCATTCACATAATGCTTACCTTTTATACTACTGCCGAATCAGATCGAATGCATTAATATTATGAACATCAGCTATGCTAATTATTTTGCCTTATAATTGCCTTTCTGCTGTTAGTCCCGAGGTAAATAGCGTTCGTCAGCTCCAGTTTGTATCCAGCCTCTCACGGAGACTTCAGATGCCCCAACACCTGTGATGAGACAACTAAACGCCTGTGGAGAGACGACTCGACGCCTGTGAAGAGACGA
Organism: Semotilus atromaculatus; assembly: GCA_031834385.1. NCBI lineage: Eukaryota > Metazoa > Chordata > Actinopteri > Cypriniformes > Leuciscidae > Semotilus > Semotilus atromaculatus. The sequence goes on along the minus strand of JAULUF010000012.1, from coordinate 3,802,020 downwards.
CTCAACGCCGGCGATATGTTATGCCCTAAATTAATACATAATTAACTAACTGTATTTTTCTATGTACATTTCTAATGCACTTTCTGTAAAGCTGCTTTGAAACAATGTGTATTGTGAAAAGCGCTATACAAATAAATTTGAATTGAATTGAATTAACATGGCAGGGCATAGATTTATCTGTTAAATCAACAACTGTTTGTTTGTTTTGTGAACTTGAATGTCATCATCTTCCTGTTTGCGAGGCGGCTTTATGTATGTGTGCGAAGAAAACCATCTCTCAGAGAGCGCGCGAGTACTGAATAGTTTAAAATCGCTTGAATGTTCAAACTGATAAGACTTAAAAAGATGTGCAAATGGTAAACTTTAGTTACTCACGATGCAATGCTGGCCCGATTTTGCAAATGACAATTCCGTTGAAACGTGAGAGCAGCGCGCTTGACGATTGCCTTGTGCAATCCATTTTGAGAGACAGAGAGAGAGAAGACCAAAGACGCGGCACCGCTGAAAACTCACGCTGTTTGTGAAATTGCATTTCGCAGACAGTTTAAAATGACTGACTTGATTTTATAATCTGCGTATGGCAGGTTATTTTGCTTAAGTTTCCAAATAACTAAAGATATAAGGTATTATATTATATTATATTATAAGCACTTTATGTTGTTAATAAATGTTTTAAATTTGACATTGTAGTGTGGTACATTGCGAACAAAGGTCAGATATTATATTGCATAAAAGTATATTCTAAAAATGGCATAGCAACCTGTGCTTTTAAAAAAAATAAAAGTAAAAATCGAGAATCGAATCGAACCGTGACCTTAGAATCGAAAATTCAATCGAATCGAAGATTTGGAGAATCGTGACACCCCTATGTACAGCCATAAAGATAAGTTTCTGGTAAATAACCTATATTTAATTATTGATAAAATGTTTTGAAATGTAAACATGTATTTAATTATTATTTCAATGATTCACTATAACATTTGCTACACAGACAACAAGTAAACTTTTAGTCTTCTAAATGATTTGGTTACCTTTGACAAAAGAGTTGCCTTTAACATCTTGGGCTAGTCGCAAAACGCTCCTTCTGTGAGAGCCATTTGAAACAAGATCAAGCAGATCATGGATGCTTTCATTGTAGATTTCACAAAAGGAGACCCACACTGAGAATTTAACATGAGAGGTCTCATCCAAACAGACACTGTCCCCATTTGTGTCACTAGAAGTGGAGCCTGGAAGAAGAAATCAATGTAAAGTGCAAGCTCACAATTCCTGTCACAATGCTCAAAAACTTTTTCAAAGGCAGAGAAAGTCATAAAACAATTAGCTAAAAATGCTTACTTTCAAAAGATGAACAACTAGAGCTGGACATGCTGGACAGAGTTTTCTGGGAGTCATTCTGTGAAACATCAAGAAACAGCCATGATGTGAGTATTAGTAATGTACTTCTCTGTACTAAAAAATGGTATGTTAAAAAATTTACTCGTATATAAAAATATTACATCTTTAAATCGACGAAGAAGGTTTCTCTTATTTGTAGCATCCTCATCCTGCTGCTCTTTAGTGAGTCTTGTAAAGTCGACACATCTGAGAGGTTTGATGTTATTTTGAGAATAAATTCTACCTTCTATGCTGTTAAAGATAACATTCAATGACCTGGGCAGAATTCCACCATCTGATTCAGGGCCTATAACATACAAGTAGCATAAATAGACATTCAAATGTATTAATAGACAGATAAACATACATAAAAAAAAACATCTCATACAAAACCCTTACCAAGAAATGTAAATGTCTTCCCAGCATTGGTAACTCCATATGTAAAGATCAAGGAATTCCCTCCCTCCAAGACTTCTTTCACAAGGCTTTTAGTTGTTCCATCAAATATCTGTCTTTGAGTTGTTTCTGGACCGTACACCTAACATATGAATTAAACATTGTTACATCAGAAAACACTTAACATTTTTCAAAGCCTGTTCACAATAAATGATCATGCTAGAGGACACTGTGGTCGATCATACCTGAGAGAACTGAAATCGTTGTGCCAGCTGTGGGCCGAATCTCTCACTGTGTCTGGCTGTCAGAGATGCTCTAGGTGCTTTCAGAATCACAGTATCTGGAGGCTCAATTGAAATGCACTCCTGTTTGTAGAGATTACAATTATAACAAATTACATTAAACGATAGTTCATGAAAGAATGAAAATTCAGTCACCATTTACTCATCCTCAAGTTGTTCCAAACCCAGATCCATACAATAAAATTGTATAACTGAGGCTTTAATTCAACCTTACATTTTTTTTGTTATAAGGGTATTGGAACAACATGTGGGTTGTGGTGACAGAATTTCTCAGAAATGTTATACAATATTGTCAAATTTGTAAAAAATGTTCAGGCACCTGTGATTCTCCTTCTGCTCTCTCTGCAGAAGTGAATGGGCGTACACGGAGATAGACCTGCAAATTCTCTTTTTCCAGCAATACTGAGTCCTATAGTAATATGCAAAATGAAATAATAGTTAACGTTACAGCCTTAAAATCAAATTCGATGGCTTTAAACATCAGTTCGGTCTGGTAATAATAAATACCCTTGATAATTTGGAGAACTCTGCGAAGAGATCTTTCCGGAGGTCTTCAACCGTTATAGATCCAACATTCTCAGGCTTGTGATTTAAACACGAGTCCATCATCTTGAAAAAGCCTATCAAAATGTTTGACGTTTAGCTAAACATTTTGTTATATGATAATGATTATATTAATTTAACGTTAGTGGCTACAAGCTCAATTAAAACAATAATGAGGTATCCGCCATTGAACGTGTTAAAATGAGCTCTTAACTGAGATGTTATCCTATTAAACTAAGAACCAATTTTGAATGACATGTAAGAATATAAAAGTATTACCTATGTGTTTTCATTCACGCTAATTTCACTTACTTGTTATTATTTTCTTTTGTGTATCCCGTTAACATAGCTAACATGCTTCTTTCCTGCCGTCGCGGTTCTCTGTTCAAATCGGACCAATCGGAGAGCTCGCTACAGACGTAGCTCTGCCACCAAAAGAGGAAGTAAATGTATTGTAGTTCTGGTTAACTGACAGGATAAATGAAACTAAGGCAAGGAATGGCATTTATGAACTACATAGCACACAAAGCTCCATTTACTCACGTGGTTCACGTTTCAGCGTGTAGTCGAGTGTGTGTGTGTGTGTGTGTGTGCGCATGTGGTCTCAGTACGTTAGTTTAAATCGTTTAGATTTGTGTAATAAGAAATAAACTATACATTTGCGCGTGTAAAGCCTTGAGGGTCGGTGTCAGTGGAAGAAAGATGTCGGTGTTTATGGATTTAAACATCATCAGCAGTAATGACAAGAACAGACTCAAAAGCATCATAGAGACAGCTGCTCATCGTAAGTATCATTAATGTTGAAAACAGGGTAAATAAAAAAAACTAGGATCAGCTGTACTTTAAGAGTTGTATAACACTTAATGCTGTTATAAACTTGTAAAGTTAATCTCTATTTCAGTTGGCTACTCAACAGTCGCAATAAACTATATGGTTGAACCACAACAGAAGAAACCGGTATGATATAAAGAAGTTACTCTCATCTGTACACTTTGAGGGACTTCAAGTGATGATGCTATTATTTTCTTGTATTACAGGAAATTCCTAAGCCACAGAGTGTGTTTGACATATTTGATAAATTCCCAATAGTACAGGTAATTTACTTCAGCATGTTTCCAGAGCATCATTAACCGTGATGAATATTCTGTTAATGAACTGTCTCTGCTTTTTTTGTTCATAGGGGAAATCATCAGCCATCAAAGTACTGAATCGATTGACCATTGTGGCTTCTGATGCATCTCATTTTGTGAGTATAAAATGAGGAAAAAACAAGAGAATTTTTGTAACTGTATTCAAATGGTGAGATTTGTATTGTCTTGTTGTTATTCTCTTTAGAGACCAACCAATGAATACAAAAACTTTGATCTTGTGGCGGTGTACCCCAAAACAGAAAAACTCTTTCATGTAAGTGAAATTGCAATTCTGAATTAGCTTCAGTTTAGGCCAATTAGTCAAGTCAAGTCAACTTCATTTATATAGCGCTTTTAATAATATTGTTTCAAAGCAGCTTTACAGTGATAATAGGAAATTAAAGTACCGTAACAGAGATTGTTACAGAGACTTAGTATTAGTTATTTTCTTTACATTTCTGATGACAACCAACACTGTGTTATTAAAGTGTCTGTATGTTTTCCCTCATCTGAGCCAGGCAGCCTGTATGACTTTTGATGTCGACATTATCTGCATTGCAGTGACTGAAAAACAGCCTTTCCATTTTAAAAGGGCTCCGGTTAATGGGGTGAGTTTATAGCATTTTATAGCCATACCTACCAGGTGATTTCAAGCAGCTCTAAGGCATTTATTTTAAAGTTGATTTGGTAGCTAGTTAAATAAAATTACAACATATGAGGTGAGGACATATTTCACACCAGAATTAAAATAAATGTACTTAACTCATGTTGAGTTGTATAAGCCCCTTTTATGTTTTATCATGGTGTTTTCGGCCCACTTCTCTTATACTTTCATTAAATCTTTAACATTTCACCTTTCAATATGGGTTTAAGACATCATGAAAATTGATAAATAAGAGAATTGCAATTTTTTGTGTGAATTATCCCTTTAATTTATGTATCATCACTGATGTCAAATTGTTTGTCACTTCAGGCTATTGACAGGGGGGTTTTCTTTGAGATCTGTTATGCAGCAGCCATCAGAGACAACATTATGAGACGATACACCATTTCCAATGCCTTCGTCCTCATGGAACTCTGCAAAGGAAAAGTATGTTGTCCCTTTTTTACACACAAATGCCCATAAAAACATTATGCCAATTCAGAAATTGCATTTCCCCCTGCAGAATGTCATAGTGTCCAGTGGAGCAGAAAGGGTAAAAAAAAGTATTTTGTTAATATATAATTTCAATATTACTGTATTGTATGGTCAGTATGACGTTTCCATTCTGTTGTTCTTTTTTTTTCTTAGTCTCTTGAATTGAGAGGCCCATATGACATTTCCAATTTGTATCCTTTTCAAATTGGTATATAAATAAGTTGTCTGAATATGTCATGGTACATTTAAGGCACTGTGTGCATGTTGGTATGTTCCTTCATTGAAATTTCAGGGGGCTTGTGTTCAGCCTGTCTGATGGAGACGCCAAAGCTGCCGTTTCTACTAACTGTCGATCTGTCTTGGTGCATGGAGGTAAATTGATAGGAAAAAGCCTCACTATTTCCCATTTCTTCAGTAAAGGCATAAATCTATGCCACATGGTCCTGTTTCCAGTTAGTCTTCTTTTTGATATTACATTTGTTTAAAATGGTATATGAATGTTGTTCATTGGTGATTTTCATGATTCTTTATAACAGAGACGAGAGCTACTGCGTTTGGTGTTGTTCACACCATGAAGAAACCACAAACTCCCGAGAAGCAAAAAGAGGAAACTCCAGCACCTAAAAAGGCCAAAATTGAACTAGTGTAGCCAGTATCAGTATTCTAGCTGGAGTTTAAGTATTCATGTATAATAGTATTTTAAAATTATATATATATAAAAAAAAAAATTCTGTTCCTTAAAGTCTTGCAATCTACTTAAAAAATTAAAATACAGTCATGAAAAATGACATTTATTTCATCAACCTGGAAGAATTGCAAGCAAAATGGTTCATATCTTACTAAATACTTTCAGAAATAAAATCAATCAAGATCAAAACTTAGCATGAAGCTAAATCTAATCTTAGCAACAGAGCTAATTCAGGCAGTGCATTTCCCTTTGAAAAGAGGAAGCATTATGTTGTTTTCCAAGTTTCTCATTCCTTTTTGCCTTATCTATGCTTCAATAAAAATGTAGAGTGCTTCACTTTCAAAAACTCTAATAAAAGTTTCCTTTTAAAAAGATGTAATGTCATGCAGAGCTCAATAATATACCTTCCATAAATATACCAAAGTGTATCTGTGGTGGTCAAGTTTTGCTCTTATTTTTTACCATCCCTAAAGTTGTCAAAGATAGTTTTAGCTCCGTTCTGCCACTCACAAACACTGTCCATCGGTGACTTTCCCTCCTGAAGAAAATAAAGGAACGGCAAGTGTGATCAAACAATAGTGAAAATACTCTACAAAAATGTCAACTAAAAATTATTTTAGATAACTTTTTTCCCCACTTTAAGGCACTGTGTGCATGTTGGTATGTTCCTTCATTGAAATTTCAGAAATTTCATTGAAATTTCTATGTCACAGTGTAGCAAAAGGAATAAGTTTACATAATTAGCAGAAGATGGCACTGCACACAGCTTAAAGGGATAGTTCAACCAAACATTTTCAAAAATGTCTTACCCTTGTTGTTCCAAACCTGTATGAATTACTTTCTTATGTTGAACTAAAAAGAATATATTTTAAAGAATGTTGGTAACCAGACAGGTGACAGTAGTCATTGACTTCCATAATGTTTTTTTTTTTTTTTTCCTATGGAAGTCAATGGCTACAGTCAACTGTTTGGTTACCACCATTCTTCAAAATATATTCTGTGTTCATCAGAACAAAGAAACTCATACAGCTTTAAAACAACATGAGGGTGAGTAAATCATGACAGAATTTACATTCTTGGGTGAACTATCCCTTTAAACAAGTAGCTGTCATTTAGACAGCAATGCATTGATTGGCTACACCTTATGTAAATGATATTAGCATATATCAGTATCCGCATCCTAATACATCAGCAACGGGATAATAGTATACAGATTAAACATTACATTTAAAAATTCTTACACAGTTTTTGAGTTTTAAGTCTCCTCCGTGCATCAGAAGAAGCTGGATCAGTTGGAAACGATTCAGTCTGACAGCATCGTGCATTGGTGTGTCACCCTCCTAATGCAGAATGACATTTAAGTGACCATTAAAGTGTTAATTAACCATTTACTGGCTCAAAGTCTGTGTTGCCTGATTTCTTACTATGTCTTTTGCGTTGACATCTGCGCCACAGTGTATGAGATGTTCAGCACATTCATATTGTCCGGTCCTGACTGCCACATGAAGGGGAGTGCTGCGAAGCTAAGGACGCCAAGAATGACCAATAGAGACATTATGTCAGACCACACCAGCTATATCATTAAAAAAATCTGCAGTTCGAATAACTACTTCTACCGTGTCTCTGGAATCCAGTGTTGCCCCGTGATTAAGTAGCGCTTCCAGCACTGGCAAACTGCCGCCACGACAAGCCCAGTGAACTTCAGTTGCTTGAAGCTATTTAAACACAACCATGAGAGTAAGAAGTAAGTTACACTGATATTATACAAAGTTGTATTCACAGAATAGATGTACTATGGAGGAATGGCATGCTGCTATTTCATGCTGCTATTTTTCTATATATGAAGAGTTCAGATGCAAAAGCCTCTAAGTGCCATTTGAAATTTTCTTCTAGAATGATATATTTTATCAAGCTTGTATATTTAAGTTCAGTAATATCACTTAAATGGCAATGAAGATTACCTATTAATTGTCATTTAAGTGAAATTACTGAACTGAAATATACAAGCTTGATAAAATGTATCATTCTAGAAGAAAATTTCAAATGGCACTTAGAGGCTTTTGCATCTGAACTCTTCATATATATATATATGCAGTTAACACATAAACCTAATGAAAATAGAGTAATAATTTATAAAAGTTTTCAAAATGTGCCGGGGAGTGAAAACAGGAAGTGAGATAATAGTGAGAACCCGTGACCCCCATGACATAAAGATCAATGAGAATCAAAAATATGTTTATGAATTAATTCAAAACTGAACTAATGTATTATATTGAGGCCCTAAAAGATGCAAGAAATGGAAAAGCAAAATGGATATGTAGAATTTCTTTAATTTTCTCTTGGTAGGCTAATTTCTTTAATTATCCCCTATATAGTTGTTTTCCTCTTTTAGTTTTTTCCTTGATACTATTATGAATGTAACAGTTTAATACATTGTGATCCTCTGTAAGACTATGTTCTTGTTAATGCAAAAAAAAAAAACTTTTACATTAGATTTATATATTTTTTTTTTTTTTTACTTTTTACTTGATTACACTATATCAGACTTTTCTTGAAAATGGTATAAAAGTTTTTCAAAACCATTGTGAAACCAACATGAATACAAACATTTCTAAGAATTTGTTTTTTAAGCAGTATTAAAATATTTTTCCTTGTACGTTTTTATCAAGCACAAATGTGTGTTTGTATCCATAGAAAAATTACATTGTAAACAGTATTCAGTATACCTTGTCCTTATTTTCAATTGAAGCACCGGCCTCTAGCAGCGTGTTCACAATCTCCACGTTTCCTTGGGAACAAGCTCTGTGTAGAGCTGTACGGTTGAACTAGAAAAAACAACAATATTGTGTTTTGGTCCTTTAATGCACAACGACTTTTATTCGTTGTGTTGGGTAAACTCACATTATCACATGCATCTGGGTCTGCACCTCTGGCAAGGTAACTCATGATCATTGGCAGTTTGTTATCCAGCGCTGCCTTAAGGAAGTCATCCTCATCAACAAAATCATTCTGTGAGACAATGAGATATAATTTTTTTTCAGGGATTGAAATCTCTTATTAATGAGGATTATTTTGAAGCACAATGACCATTGTTTACCACTATATCTTGTTCAGATTTTATTTTGTATTCTGGTGTACTGATTTTGATCTGACGACTCCCTTGTAGAATCTCCTGGAGGTAATTTGTGCTGTGTCAGACTGCAGAATCATTTCATATGCTTAAGAAAATACAATTCAAATCACATGCTTGCTGAGGTATGCAAATGCATATGTATATCTTACATTAAAATCTTCACTGTCACTCTGAAGATTATTATGGCTTTTCAGATGATGGTCAACAGAGATCTTGCATTCTTCAGAAGGATTTTTCTGTGCCACATTGTCCTGCTCTTTGTTTCCACTTCTTCTGTCTGTAACCTAAAATAATAGTAGTATAAAAATAAAAAACCTATATAATAACCAAAGAAATCACTAGTCATCATTTACTCATCCTCATATTATTCCAAACCTGTGTGACTGACTTTCTTCTACAGAGCACAAAATAACATTTTGCATAATGTAATGTTAGTAACCAAATTGTATTTTAAAAATATCTTATTTTGTGTTTCACGCAAGAAAGAATGTCATGGTTTGGACCAACATGAGGGTGATTCAATGACAGAATTTTCCCATTATAAAAGAGGTAAAATATATAAAGAGATATAATCCAAGTCCTTTCAGATTTCTAAAGCAGTTTGAGCCGTTTGAAAAAATAGTTTGTTTTCAAATACTTCAAATAATATAAGTAGGCCTGGTGTTATCTGTATGCAGTGAAGTGACGTGACAGGAAGGCCAAGTATGGTAACCCATATTCAAAATTTGTCCTCTGCATTTAACCCATCCAAGTTAGTGCACACATTAGGAGCAGTGAGTAGTGAACACACACACACACACACACACATTTTTTTTAAAAAAATTTAAAAAAGAATTCTGAGCAGGAGATTAGGACCTACAATTCCGAGATGCACAAAGAAACTGGAATCTTGAACCAAAAGCATCAAATGAAACTATATATATATATATATATATATATATATAAAAAAAATAATAAAAAAAAACAATGCTTTTTACAAAGACATTTAGAAGTGCCTACCAGTTCATCGACCTGTAGGATTCCCATGACTTTACTTGAAAATTCTTTGTGTCAAAATTATAGCATCTGAGCCAAGTGTCACTTATATATGTGCTGTTGACAGTTGGAGGAGGTGATGGTCCTGTTGTTCAGTGACTCCCACATCTAAGGTGTCCCTCGTCACTGTGATGTCACATTTTGGGTGGCGCTGAGGGTGAAAAAACACCATTTTCAGAAGTTAAATGCCTTTGGGAGACATTTGACGTAATGGAAATGAAACCTGAGGGGAACTTGAGGTGCCGCCATAGAGCCGCTTGCCTCCAAGGATGAGTTACAGTTGTCCGCAGAGTTGAAATCACAGAACACCACTCCACATAACACACAAAAGATGACAGGGAATGTTTATGAAGTTATGAATATAACATCATAATCAGTTTTGACTGTCTCATATATTAGGGAGCTGTCTTCATTTATGAGGCTATATTCTTCTGGGTTTCATCACTTACATTACTTCTGTTATGAGAGCATGTAAAATTGTCACACCCTGTGACTATTTTAAATGGAGCTACCCATGAATCACTTAGAGTAATGAGTCACATGTATGGTTGACTTGTCACATGTACATGGTCTATAAACCTGAGAAATGATGCAGATCTAAAGAATTTATCTGTTAAAATGAATATATAGTGACATTTTACCATGTCTAATTGAGTGCCATTTTCAAAGTTTTCTTAAGCACTGTGGGAGGTTACATATAGAATATTTTAACAAGCAGAATATTTCACTGGTGTCAGACAGAGAGATCCCTCCATAATACCTAATATTTGTTTGTATCATCAGCATCATGAAGAGTACAAAATATTGTCATTGGATTATATGGACACAGGTGTCTTATTTATTAATTTGAACTTTAGAGTGCACTGTAAGAAATAAAGACAGTCGGTGTCAGTTCAATTCACCAACTCAGAAATGTTGCTCATAGCAGCTCAGAAAAAATACAAATGGAAGATTAACATATTCAACGTATTTCTTTAATAACTGTGTCATGAGTTCAACAAGTTGGATATATAAAATTATATGATTGGTGCAGGGCTTTCAAACTGGGGGCTGACATGGGAGTCTACAGAAAATTTGATTAAATATATATTTAATATATGTATGTATACAATAACATATTTTTTTCAAAAACACGGTGTGCAATGTATTTACAGGGTTGTTAAATAATTATATGAATACTTTTTTTTTAAATACACAAATTGAAACTTTAAAAACAAATATTTATTTTTATTGTGAATCAAATCAAAGATTTTGCAAAAATCAAACATCTATGAATTGTGAACTGAATTTTCTCATCATGCTTAAACTTTCATCTGTATCATTACACAATTCTTGTTTTTTATGGAACATTGTACATCTTTTCTATTATAAATGATTTATCCATGGACATCCTTTTTCTTTTTAAATCATGAGCCCTCAATCTTTAATCAAAATAATGGTATGTCATCTCTTGATGTGTTTACTGGCCAGAGGGCAGGATTTCACAGATCTTTAAAGGGTTTAAGCAATGTTTCTATGTTACGTTAATATTTACGCATTAATTTTGCAGATAAAACATTTGCAGATAAAAAAGCAGTTGAAATCGAGAGGAAGTTTCATTGATAAGGGAATCAATCCAATTCAGATAAAAATGAGACTTATACATTTACACTATGTATTGATGTATTTAGGCCATAGGTCAGTAGGATATCTGATATGTGAAGTGAAGCTTCCGTCTTGTGTTTTTTTTATCTGTCCTCATTCTCAGCGTGTTATTAAAATGCTTGTAAAAGATGATCTGTAACTTAACACATTGCCTGAAAACATATAGCAACCATTTCTGGACCGTGTAACAGCCTCTACCTGCTCTTTAATAACCTGAGGTCTGACACACACACGCAATGCTGTAAACAGGTTTTCAGTAAAGAGACCACTTAAAATCATCTCTGGCTTTGCACATTACCATTTTAGACTTTTTCTTAAACCATGTGATTTTATTGTCATCTTTAATCTTTTTCGTAAATCTTTTCTAATTGTAAACAGTATTTTACTGTATTTTCATAACAATATCTAAACATGTTTTACAAATATATATATTTTTTTTAACAGTGTTCAGTTCAGTTCACATTAACTTCATGCTTTGAGTTTTCAGTCAGGTGGTATACTCTGACTGATTTATCTACTATGGCACGTGTGTGTGTGTTGAACTTGTCACCACCCAGCTCTGGTACAGCATACCTTGAACAATATTAATATGGAATATGAAATATGAACCTTGTGCTGATACATTAGAGATGCTAAAGTAATGTATGCAAGGCATGTTTTCAAATCTTTCATCACATTATGTGATGGTTAATGTCAAATAAAATATTATTCAATGTTGATGCATGATATTTTAGCAGTCATAGTACAGAAAAGTTGAGCATTTGAGTAATCGGCAGATCAACAGGTCATGAGCCTCTTGCATTAAACACCTGAGAAGGCAGGAGAGCGAGAACCACAGATGCAGCTTGTGAAGATAGATGATCCTGTACATAAACAGGTGAAAATATTATTTCTTGCTAGCTTATTTAATTTATCTGATAATTATCTCCAATAGTGAACATAACAAGACAGTTTTTATATGTTTTCATTGTAATTAACATTTCCACCACATCTCACATTATGTATTGTTTAACAATTTCTGTGGCTAATTTCATAGCATTTATTGTATACTGTACATACATACAATTAAATAATTGTTTTGCATTAAATATAATTCACTTTTTGTATAATTAAAAAAAACATCTTACTAGAAATGACAGAATAAAAATATATTTTTCTTTGGTTTTTAAAGACACTGTAAACAAGTAGGCTATATGAACCTTTTAAAAATAACTTAACAGCAGCAAAATTGTTGCTTGTGGCGGAAAATACAGCAGACACAGTTGTAATTTATGTATAGATTTGTGCAAATTAAATAATTTTCACACAATAAATATTGAATAGTTACATTTATATTGTTTATGTTTATTTTTAATAATGAATTGATTATATCCTTGTGAAATCCAAGTATGTCCCCATAAAGGAAAAGTGTGTATCACACCTAAGAATAAGAAGACGACCAAATGTGAGTGGACTTCATGCATTTAATCAGTTTGAGACATTCTCATTTGATCCCTTAAAATTGTGTTTTTGGCCTTTCCCAGTTTCAGCAATTAAAATTATACCACAATCTCAAAAGTTAGACAATACATTTGTCACGGTTCATGGACTTCCTGTCTCGCCGCTGCCGTATGTCATGCTGCGTCCCAATTCGCATACTATCCGTCCTAAATAGTATTCGAAAGTAGAATTAGTAGGTCCCAAATCGTAGTTGTATGTTGAAATGAGTGTTCCAAAGATACCCGGATGGTCTACTATATCCGGTCAGAATCCGAAGTGTAGATCGATGCACACTCTAACGGCTGATATTGCCCACAACCCATCGTGCGTTGGACGAGGATTCGATTAGAACTATAAACACGAGTGAAAAGTGTTAAAAAAACTACAGACATGGAGGACGCGCGAGTCCGACGGTTATGTAGAGAGGTTTAGATAAAGGGCTTTGAGTGATTAATTACCAGTATCTAACCTGACGAAAATGTATTTATTCAATGTTGTCTATATATATTGCATCTGCATCAGCATTGTAAACTTTTGTAAAGATACGTTTAACCATTAACTTTTAAATGCATCATTACATTCAAATTGCAAACACATGAGGAGAGTCTCCGCATAAAGACCCACGACGGGCAGATGAAAGAGCTATTACACTTCTCTCAGCCACGGTAGGAAATTAAATTAGATTGAATGGAGGATTTTAACTGTGACAAGATGATTGACAGGGCAGTTTACGGTGACAGGGCGCACACGACAGAGCTGTCCGTTAAAGATGACGGAGTAGTATGTCCCAAAGCTTGTCTACTCTTTTGCTACACACTCAAAAGTATGTACTTTTTCTTCTAGGCTTTCCCGGGAGGAGAAGGAACGTCGTCGAGCGAGAGATCTGTGCCTTTACTGCGGTTCGGCGGGGCACTTTTTCGTTGATTGCCCAGTAAAAGATCAAGCCCGACAGTAGAACGTAGGTTACTGTCGGGCGGGCTCACAACGGCAAGATCCTCATCAGCTACTCTCCTCCCGATAAGACTGCAATGGGCAGATCAGTTCCACATCTGCCAGGCGTTAGTGGATTCGGGAGCTGAGGGAAACCTCATGGACATTGCACTGGCTAGACACCTCCAGATTCCCATCGTTCCACTCACGCACAGAATTGCAGTCAACACACTCAATGGACAGGTTCTTCCTAGCATCACTCAATCTACCGGTACACTCACCCTGGTCACTTCCGGCAACCACACAGAGAGAACATAATATCTCATCACAGAGTCCCCTTTTGCACCCGTGGTGTTGGGACATCCATGGTTGGTCCGGCACCAACCAAAGGTGGAGTCGGGCCAGGGTTCAGTGTCAGCCTGGAGCAAGTATTGTCATGCCTCTTGTTTAGTGTCTGCTTGTTCATCTGTTTCTTGTTCTGTGTTGCAGGTGGAGCCAGTGAATCTGTCTAACGTGCCACAGGAGAATCTCGACCTGAAGGAAGTGTTCAGTAAGTCCCGGGCTGCTTCTCTTCCACCGCATCGTCCCTATGACTGTGCAATAGATTTACTGCCAGGTACGTCTCCACCTAAGGGCAGGTTATTCTCGCTCTCTGCTCCAGAGAGGGAGGTCATGGAGAAATATATTTCTGATTCCCTGACAGCCGGGATCATCCGCCCTTCTTCGTCTCCTGCTGGCGCAGGGTTTTTTTTCGTGGGAAAGAAGGATGGTTCTCTGCGACCGTGTATTGACTCCAGAGGGCTGAATAACATCACGGTAAAGAATACTTATCCTTTGCCGTTGATGTCTTCAGCTTTCGAGCGGTTGCAGGGAGCATCTCTTTTCACGAAATTAGATCTGCGCAATGCTTATCATTTGGTCTGCATAAGAAGGGGGGATGAGTGGAAAACAGTGTTTACGCCTTTATTTGGTTATGCCTTTCAGCCTATCCAACTCCCCCGCTGTTTTCCAAGCACTCGTCAATGATGTGTTGAGAGATATGGTCGATCAGTTCATTTATGTCTACCTGGATGACATATTGATATTTTCTTCATCTCTCCAGGAACACGTTCAACATGTCAGACGCTCCAGAGTCTGCTCGAGAATGGGCTTTTTGTCAAGGCGAAGAAGTGCGCGTTCCATGCACAGTCAGTTCCGTTTTTGGGGTACATCATTTCGTCTGACGGAGTGTGCATGGATCCTGACAAAGTTAAAGCTGTGGTAGATTGGCCAATCCCAGATTCCAGCAAGGCTTTGCAGAGGTTCCAATTTTTACAGACGTTTTATTCGTAATTTCAGCCAACTAGCCGCTCCTCTGACCGCCTTGACCTCCACCAGAACAACGCTCAGGTGGTCTAATGCTGCTGAAGCACCATTTAACAACCTCAAGAGCCGCTTCATTTCAGCTCCCATTCTCGTAGCCCCTGATTCTTCACTTCAGTTCTTGGTGGAGGTTGACGCGTCGGAGGTGGGGGTAGGAGCAGTGCTTTCCCAGCAGTCTCCCAGTGGACGACAAGATAC
The DNA here is from genome assembly GCA_031834385.1 of Semotilus atromaculatus. Taxonomy (NCBI): domain Eukaryota; kingdom Metazoa; phylum Chordata; class Actinopteri; order Cypriniformes; family Leuciscidae; genus Semotilus; species Semotilus atromaculatus. The sequence goes on along the minus strand of JAULUF010000012.1, from coordinate 3,786,665 downwards.
ACCCTTCCGGGTGTTTTTCCCCATTGCTTATCGTCGGCTGAAAGTAACTATGATATTGGTAACAGAGCTGTTGGCTGTCAAGTTAGCATTGGAGCAGTTGAGTCACTGGTTAGAGGGAGTGGGGGAACCCTTTATCGTCTGGACTGATCATAAGAATCTTGAGTACATCAGGTCTGCTAAACGACTCAACTCCAGGCAGGCTCGGTGGGCACTTTTTTTTCGGCCGTTTTGACTTTTTGCTATCGTACCACTCGGGTTCCAAGAACATCAAGCCTGATGCATTGTCTCGGATTTTCGACCGTTCCGAATGCCCGTCTACTCCCGAGTGCATTTTAACTGAGAGACTTGTTATCTCTTCACTCACATGAGAGGTTGAGTCGAGGGTCCGCACGGCCACTGAAGGGGTAACGCCTCAGCCTGGTTGTCCACCGAGTCGGTTATTCGTGCTGGAGGGAGTCAGGTCCGACGTAATCAGATGGGGTCATGGTTCCAATGTGGCTTGCCATCCAGGAGTTAGTCGTACCAGGTTTTTGGTTAAGCAACGATTTTGGTGGCCCGCTATGGCTCATGATATTCAGGAGTTTGTTTTGGCTTGTTCAATTTGCGCTTGTGATAAGACTTCTAATCGTCCCCCGGATGGGTTGCTCTCGAGACCCTGGTCCCACATCGCACTAGATTTCGTTACGGGTCTTCCACCTTCCCAAGGTAATACGGTCATTTTGATGGTAGTGGACCGGTTCTCGAAGGCGGCACATTTTGTTCCCTTACCCAAATTACCCTCAGCTAAGGAGACAGCGGTTGCTGTGGTAGATCACGTTTTTCGCATTCATGGCCTACCGACAGACGTGGATTCCGACAAAGTGCCGCCGTTTATATCACAATTTTGGAGAGAGTTTTGTCGGTTACTGGGTGCGAGTGTTAGTTTGTCATCTGGGTTTAATCCCCAGACTAACGGTCAAGCTGAACGAGCCAACCAAGATCTTGAAAGAATATTACAAGGTCTGGTGTCTCAGAATCCTTCCTCCAGGAGCCAACAGATCTCTTGGGTTGAGTACGCTCATAACTCGTTACCAGTTTCATCCACGGGCCTCTCTCCGTTTAAGTGTAGTCTAGGTTACCAGCCACCTATTTTTCCTAGTCTGGAGTTCGAAGTTGCGGCCCCCTCTGCTCACGCCTTCGTCCAGAGGTGTCGCCACACATGGAGAATTGCCCGTGGGACTCTCCTCCATCTGGGTGCGCGCACCAAGGCTCAGGCTGATCGCCACCGGCTGAAGCCTCCCGTATACGTCGTTGATCAAAAGTGTGGCTTTCTTCTAAGAACATTCCTCTCCACTCCATTAGCAATAAACTAGCTCCCAGATTTATCGGCCCGTTCACTGTCACCAAGATTATTAACCCAGTGGCAGTCCGCCTCAAACTCCCTCCTGTTTACAGGAGAATTCGTGCTGTCTTCCACGTCTCCAAATTAAAACCAGTATTCCATTCTCGTATTAATCCGCCTGCCGTTCCATGAAAATATTGACTTGAGATTTATATTTAGCTGTCACATTTTTTGCATACAACCCAGTTACATTAATTAATTAATTAATTCATTCATTTTCAGGTCCTCTTTTGTACTCTATTTATGGAAAGTGTTATTCTATTATACAATATACTGTAAAGTAAGCCGATCATTTCTGCATTTTATGGTGTGCTTTAGATTTCTCAGGTATAGGCCAAGTCTTTCATGTAACATGTACATATTAGTGCTGTCTGATTGTAATTGTGTTTTCATTGTGACTGATGTGAGGTGCTGATTGAGCAGACAGCAGTGGGACTGGAATGTGTGGTATGCCTCCTAATGAGAGAGGGATTCAGAGAACTTTCTCTACTCCATGTCTGCCAACAAGTTGTTAGTTAGAAAGAACAAGATACAGTTATGCTCAGTTTCTTGAAAACTAAACAGCTGTTTTTACAGCTTGTTAATTTACATTACATAATTTACTTAATTTTCCAGCTCCGGGTCCAGTTAGGATTTTAAAATAAATTTGCATTAAATATAATTAAGTGGAATAGATCGTAGATGATTATTCATTGTCATACCTTTTTATTAAGGACTGTGCATGGTGTAAATCCTGCTCGTCATAGTTTTAAAATAGTTATTCTCAGTGCATTTTACATGCAGCCCTACTTGTCAGATTGTGTTAATTTAGGAATTAAATTCTTTTTCAAGTGCTTCTTGCCTAGTTCTTGTGAAATATTTTCTGTTGCCATCAACTGTGGGAATTTTACAACAGCCACATTTTGGTGATGTCTTTCGGTGTGTTTCTTGTTGTCACTCAAATGTAACATCTGAGCATGCAGTGATGTGCACACTGAACACTAATTTGTATAGCCTATTTTTGTTTTTTGAGAGTATACATTTGTTTTACTCCCATATTTTTACCTAAAATAGCTTTCTTAATTTATTCCGGTGATGCTGTGAAAGATAAATAAATAAAGGGCAATTTATATAAATTTAGGGGGGTTGAGGAGGACATGTCAAAACATTAGCCTACTTATGCCTCTCCTTATTAATACAATGCAGTCTTACATGAACGGGCGGTACCTGCCTTGTACAGCTAGCTCTTAGTAATACAGTAATAACGAATTCACCAGCTTGACAGGACTGCCACATATGTCTGTCTTCATTGATAAACTGGTTCTAAACTGTTACCGGACTAGCTGGTAATTGAAGGCTGCGCCCTAGTTTGTGTCCAATCAGAGACAATCTGCCATGGAATGAATAAAACAGCAATGCGTAAACAAGAACTGGAAAGTCCTCCGCCCCCTTCCCCATAACATCTCAAATGAAAGCAGTTCCGTATTTCGTGCCGCTACAACAACCATCACTTTCAATAGCCTAAATTCGGTCAAGCCTGTTTGTAAAAATCAATGCGCATCATCGACATGGACCCATCATTTGTAGAAGGTAAGAGATGGTCACTACTGTCTGACTGCAGCTGCGTGTCGTTTTCACGCTCTCCCTTCATCGTAAAGTTTCGGGTGGGATGGGAATGCGGTCTCGTGTCATATATCAAGTTCGTCAGCATGTCTGTGTCTCTGTAGGATACTAGTTGTCAGGGTAGAGTACGTTGGCTGTTTAGTGCGCACTGCGAGAGATAATACGATCGCCTCTCGCTTGCGGAAAGTGACATTTGTACAAATGGCAGCAAGTTAAAACGAGTGCAGCACTGATCGCTCATTATTCGTTATCGACGTAACGCAGCGCAGGGTTTTTACAGGAAGATGACGCAGACAATGACACTGACGGTGGCCAAGTGAGGATAAACCGACTAGTTTTTGACAGTAGACTTAAAAAAAAAAACTTCCTGTCGCGAAGTGTCATAAGCGACGTAGATTGAGGATTAATTGAGGATTAACTTTGGATTATAGGCTACATGACAAATCCGTATTTAATCTATTTGTCAACACCTTTCATATGTCTGATCCCAACATAAGATAACGGGCGTCAAACTAATATACAATAGGACAAAATACAACACAGGCCCAAAATGTGTGTCGGTTGATGGCTATTAGGAGTTCCCCACTTTATACAGGACTTTTTGTAAGTATAAACGCAGTTAGACTTTTATTTAATGTAATTTTTGAAGCCCCTCTGTACTTTGAGTTCACCCGATGGTTTCGTTTTGAAGCAGTAGGCGGGGCTTATTCGCATGTGTGACGATGCACCTGTATGCTCACACAAATGTAAGCCATTCAGTTTCTCAAACATTAAAGTTGCACTCAGAATTATGGATAATAATGTATCATATATTAACTTTATATTGTGGTTTTACTGCAAAGCATAAAGATAAAAGAGTGTCTATAAGAACATGCAAACCAGACAATATAACAACAAACACAATATAGGCCTACATAACAATTTAATGAACGCAGAGACAGTCCAGAGTGGTGGAATGAATCAGTATATGTGCGATGAACCGGCCTAAACACAATGAGTAAGAGTAGAAAAATAAGTAGTAACACTACCGATCAAGGATGAACCATAGGAAAATATAGAAGTAAATTGGGGAATGTCCATTATATGAATGTGTTGTAGGAGTAGTGTTAGAATAAGACATAGATGTAAAGCTTCTGTGTGCAGTTAGTAAGCATACTTCAGTAGGCCAGTAGGTGTCAGTACAAAATCCAGAACAACTGGCACTTTTGGCATAAATAAGAGTGAGTGTAAAATAAATCAATCCACCCAAAATCACATACTTCCCTACTGCATACAAAGCATAGTAAAAAACTGTAGCCTATGTGAAAAGAGTAGTATTTCAGAATTCACAGAGTTCATAAAACAGTAGGTAAGAAGTACCTTGGATGACATCTTACTTCCAGATTCTGAATTGTGCATATAATGGACACTTTACTATCCCATGAGGCCTCAGAAGAGGATTTGTGAATGGCAGTGAAGTGATGCAACTGACGCTGTTAGGTCACATAACAAAAAAAACGACAACATGATGAATGTATCCGGATTACATTTATAGGCCTACTATGCAAGTTCATACTATATAGAATATACTTTTCACAGTAGCAAAATAAGGCCTTTTTCAAAAGAAGTTCCTCCTACTCAGAGAGTTTGTGATATTTGGATTCGGCCTTACTGAATTCACCTTCAACAAACTATAAAAGTTACGGTAACACTTTACGGTAAGGGTACATGAATTATCATGAATTCATGTATAAATTCATGCATGAATTATGCATTCATTCATGCATTAATATCTCATGAATCATCAGGAACTAACAGGAGTTCAACGTTTTTCATTCATGACTTCATGGATGAACAACACCTTAATTAAAACATTAACTAAGATGAGCACATCATCATGAATTATGATTTATTACGCATGATCATGATGTTTTCTTTGTTCTTTGTCTAGGTCAGTGACCTTGTCACCACTTTAGTTGAGGGGCCATACACATGATGAAGTCATTGATAGATAATGCTTAGTTAATGATGGCTACTGTATTGGACAGACCCCAAAATAGACCAATCACAGCTCATAGCACACAAATTCTGTTAATCAAATACAGTAGTCATCATTATCTATCAATGACTTCATCATGTGTGTGGCCCCTCAACTAAAGTGGGGACTAGGTCCTTTGAAACACTGATCAACAATGCGCTATTAATGGTGGCATAACTGTGAACAGTGTTTCAAAGGACCTTGTCACCACTTTAGTTGAGGGGCCACACACATGATGAAGTCATTGATAGATAATGCTTAGTTATTGGTATTGGTCTATAGTTATTGGTCTATTTTGGGGTCTGTCCAATACAGTAGCCATCATTAACTAAGCATTATCTATCAATGACTTCATCATGTGTGTGGCCCCTCAACTAAAGTGGTGACAAGGTCACTGACCTAGACAAAGAACAAAGAAAATATCATGATCATGCGTAATAAATCATAATTCATGATGATGTGCTCATCTTAGTTAATGTTTTAATTAAGGTGTTGTTCATCCATGAAGTCATGAATGAAAAACGTTGAACTCGTGTTAGTTCCTGATGATTCATGAGATATTAATGCATGAATGAATGCATAATTCATGCATTAATTTATACATGAATTCATGATAATTCATGTACCCTTACCGTAAAGTGTTACCAAAGTTACATATAAAGATATAATGTTCCAAAGCAATAAAAGTATTTAAAATAAAAGATATCACATTTTTGTTTCAAAGTCTAATTGTTGAATCCACATCCACAGGTCTGTCTAAAAGGCATGTTTGATTACCCATGATGTCATGAAGGACGAGAAGGCCAGGGGCCCTTCAGCAGTTGAGCCACGGAGTGGTTAAATATTTTCTTCCTTCATCCTTACACCATCTGTTTTCCCTCCATCCCCACTTTGGTAACTTGACAATGACATCACATAGGAAACACCTGGTGAAGGACTTCAACCATTTCATCTCCTGTTATGTCTGTAAAGGGTACCTGATCAAGCCAACCACTGTGACAGAGTGCCTGCACACCTGTGAGTACCTACAGTCTTTAGCCCTATTCGCATTGGATAAGTATTATATAGGGATGATTTAGAAATTACCCACCCACATCTGAATTTCTTGTGGCGCATTCGCACGGGATAAGTGAAGCCTGTGATTTTAATCGAATTTACTGACTTCTCCTGGATATTATGTCAATAGGCTATTGCTTGGAAAGTCTTATCATTATAGGTCTATTCTAGCTATATGATATATTATAAACAGAAGAATGTTCTTTACTGCATGCTGCTATATATGTCATCCATCTCCCTCTAATCATTATTTTTGTTTTTGCTCTTCTGATGGTTTCAACTTTCTCTTTCTGCAAATTGTATATTTGTATGGTGTAGGTATAGCGATATGACCCAGCACCCAAAATACTATCAAAACACTCCAAAACAGCCTCCATTTTTCGCGAAAGATGGATAAAAATTCGCACAGCAAACAAAAACCTTGAAAAAATTATATACGACCCCACCAAATCACAGAGATGCCGATTCGCACGGGACTAATATTATCACAGAACCTCATTGTTCTGTGAATTATGGTAGGTCATTTGCGGGAAAAATTTGACTTTACGAATTACAGACATGGCCGATTTGCACGGGATTAAGATTACAGACAACCTCCGCAATTATTACAAATGACTAGAGGTCACCAGGTAATACTAATACAGTGTGAATTGGGCTTTTGTGAAAGTTTTGTGAAATGTTTATTGGTGATTTCTCAACCAATGGGCCCTCAACCCAAAATGGTCTGTTCTGATTGCTTGATGGACAGTGGGTGATAAAAGCAATGCTAAATGCAAATAATGAAATAATAATAATAAAATGCAGATATATACTCAAGAATTGTTTAGATTGCAGAATGAGGAAGAAAGCATTTTCCATATGATTCATGTCATATATCTGATAAAGCTGTGTCCAATTAAACTCTACTGTATAACCTGTCACGCTAATACAACACCGTCCGACCTTCGGATGAGACGTTAAACCGAGGTCCTGACTCTCTGTGGTCATTAAAAATCCCATGGCACTTCTCGTAAAGAGTAGGGGTGTAACCCCGGTGTCCTGGCCACATTCCCTCCAACGGCCCTTGCCAGTCATGGCCTCCTAATAATCCCATCTACTGAATTGGCTCTAATACTGTCTCTCCTCTCTCCACTTATAGCTGGTGTGTTCTGAGCGCACTGGCGCCGTTGTACTGTTGCTGCCGTCACATCATCCAAGTGGATGCTGCACACTGGTGGTAGTTGAGGAGAGACCCCGACATGACTTTAAACATGTAGTACATATGGTAGTACATATTAAAGCTCTATATAAATGCCTTATTCATTAATTAATTAATTAATTCATTCATTCATTCATTCAACACCGCGTTTGTTCTATGTGTTTTAGGCTAATACATCACGCAACTACAATTGTTAATGTTTAATATTATTTTATTTTAGGGACATTTAATTTCACAATGCTTGATTACTCACATATGAATTTCCACAGAGAGTATGTGAAAATCAGGAGTGTTAATTAATTGTCATTTTATTGTCTGGTGTAAAGGGGCTACTTTCCTTTTTGCATCATATTGGTACAGCACTGTCACGATCTCTTTGTCCTTTGTTGTATTTATGCACTTTTATTTTGAAGTGTATTTTCTGTTAACTTTGTTGCACTGTCTGCTTCCCCTTTCCTGTCTGCCTTTATTTCTGTAGATACATGGGCTGTGTTCCACTTCACATTTGTATTGCCTTTTCACTTGTAAACTTCCCTCCGGAAGGTATAGGTATTAGGTAGAATTATATGTATAAGTTCACTCAAATGTGCATCATTGCATAAGGTTTAAATGGAACGCACTAAGCCCTTGATCACTTACTCACTAGTGAGCTGATTGATTAATTAATCCCCCTTTTTACTTATGTATTTGTTTTATGCACCATTCTACATGCATATAAGTTGTTGGGAAAAATAAAATAAAAAATCCTATAGGTATATGAGCTGTTGGAGAAAAACAAAATTACACAAATGAAAAAACCATCAATAGTATACACTCACCGGCCACTTTATTAGGTACCCCATGCTAGTAACGGGTTGGACCCCCTTTTGCCTTCAGAACTGCCTCAATTCTTCGTGGCATAGATTCAACAAGGTGCTGGAAGCATTCCTCAGGGAGTTTGGTCCATATTGACATGATGGCATCACACAGTTGCCGCAGATTTGTCGGCTGCACATCCATGATGCGAATCTCCCGTTCCACCACATCCCAAAGATGCTCTATTGGATTGAGATCTGGTGACTGTGGAGGCCATTTGAGTACAGCGAACTCATTGTCATGTTCAAGAAACCAGTCTGAGATGATTCCAGCTTTATGACATGGCGCATTATCCTGCTGAAAGTAGCCATCAGAAGTTGGGTACATTGTGGTCATAAAGGGATGGACATGGTCAGCAACAATACTCAGGTAGGCTGTGGCGTTGCAACGATGCTCAATTGGTACCAAGGGGCCCAAAGAGTGCCAAGAAAATATTCCCCACACCATGACACCACCACCACCAGCCTGAACCGTTGATACAAGGCAGGATGGATCCATGCTTTCATGTTGTAGACGCCAAATTCTGACCCTACCATCCGAATGTCGCAGCAGAAATCGAGACTCATCAGACCAGGCAACGTTTTTCCAATCTTCTATTGTCCAATTTCGATGAGCTTGTGCAAATTGTAGCCTCAGTTTCCTGTTCTTAGCTGAAAGGAGTGGCACCCGGTGTGGTCTTCTGCTGCTGTAGCCCATCTGCCTCAAAGTTCGACGTACTGTGCGTTCAGAGATGCTCTTCTGCCCACCTTGGTTGTAACGGGTGGTTATTTGAGTCACTGTTGCCCTTCTATCAGCTCGAACCAGTCTGGCCATTCTCCTCTGACCTCTGGCATCAACAAGGCATTTCCGCCCACAGAACTGCCGCTCACTGGATGTTTTTTCTTTTTCGGACCACTCTCTGTAAACCCTAGAGATGGTTGTGCGTGAAAATCCCAGTAGATTAGCAGTTTCTGAAATACTCAGACCAGCCCTTCTGGCACCAACAATCATGCCACGTTCAAAGTCACTCAAATCATCTTTCTTCCCCATACTGATGCTCGGTTTGAACTGCAGGAGATTGTCTTGACCATGTCTACATGCCTAAATGCACTGAGTTGCCGCCATGTGATTGGCTGCTTAGAAATTAAGTGTTAACGAGCAGTTGGACAGGTGTACCTAATAAAGTGGCCGGTGAGTGTATAAACTTTGACAGTGAACACAAGGCAGCTACAAGTATTATACAATTAAATCTCAACATAATTTATATATTATGCGATTAATTCTCAAAATAATTAATATATCATAATCACACAGTTAAGCGTGATCCGCTGTGACGTCACAATCAATCTAAATGGGATATAGAGCTGCTTGAAGTGTACATCGGAGTAGACTGTCAAAATTGAGGGGCCGTCCATATAAACCTCCCTCATCCACTTCACGAAACGCACTTCAAAATCGTGGCAGGGATTTCCCCGAGGGGAAGTTTTTAGGGAAGTTCACATTTAAGTGCGTGTCTAAAAGTTTAGTGGAACGCAGCCCTTTTTAGTTTCCTAAGGGATTAATCAGTCTCAGGTGTTCCTTGTTACCCTCTTGTTATCCTGTGTATATATACCCCTGTGTTTCAGTGCTTCTTAAATCATGTTCCATGTTCCTGGTTTTGATATAGGCCTCATTTTGTGTTATCTTTTGTTTTTTGCATTTGGATCCAGTCAAGTCACCTTTATTTATATATAGTGCTTTTTACAATGCAGATTGTTTCAAATCAGCTTTACAGAGATAACAGGAACATAATGTTGTACCAATATTGTTAAATATAAAAGTAAATGTCCCCAACTAAGCAAGCCAAAAAACAGTCAGGTAAAACCTAACCTAAAAAATTTGTTTTTAAATGAGATTTAAAAACTATGTTATGTCCGTTGCTGGTGGAATGCGATTGGTGTTATTGGTCATATTTTATTACATGTTTAAAAAAGGTTAGTTATACAGTACTGTGCAAAAGTTTTAGGCAGGTAAGATTTTTTAAGTTTTTAAAAGAAGTCTCTTCTGCTCACCAAGGCTTCAATTATTTGATAAAAAATACAAAAAAAACTGTAATATTGTGAAATATTATTACAATTTAAAACAGCGGTTTTCTATGTGAATATATAGTGAAGTGTAATTTATTCCTGTGATCAAAGCTGAATTTATCATCATCATTACTCCAGTCTTCCGTGTCACATGATCCTTCAAAAATCATTCTAATATGATGATTTGATGCTCAAGAAACATTTATGATTATTATCAGTGTTGAAAACAGTTTTTACATTTTTATTTCATGATGCTATGATGAATAGAAACTAAAAAAGAACAGCATTTATCTGAAATCTAAAGCTTTTGTAACATTAAACTCTACCCTTCAAAAGTTTGGGGTCAGTAAGAATTTAAATTTTATTTTTGGGGGAAAGAAATATAATAAATCAATACTTTTATTCATCAAGGCTGAGTTAAACTGATCAAAAGTTACAGTAAAGACATTTATAATGTTAGAAAATATTCTATTTTAAATAAACACTGTTTTTTGAACTTTCTATTCATCAAAGAATTTTGAAAAAAAATTGTACACAACTGTTTTCAACATTGAAAATACTAATGAATGTTTTTTGAGCAACAAATCATCATATTAGAATGATTTCTGAAGGATCATGTGACACTGAAGACTGGAGTAATGATGATGAAAATTCAGCTTTGATCACAGGAATAAATTACACTTTACTGTATATTCACATAGAAAACAGCTGTTTTAAATTGTAATAATATTTCACAATATTACTGTTTTTTTGTGTTTTTTTTATCAAATAATTGCAGTCTTGGTGAGCAGAAGAGACTTCTTTTAAAAACTTAACAAATCTTACCTGCCTAAAACTTTTGCACAGTACTGTATGTACTTATGTACAACATGCAGAATTTCAATTGTGAAATGTAAAAGGGGATTTAGATTGTGGGATAAATTCGAGAAACCACAAATACCACCATGGAAGACACAAAGTGTGTTTAGAGCCCAACATTATGTTCAATAGCCCAACATTATGTTCAATTGTATTTTGACTTGTGAACAGGTAACATTATTTGTGCATTCAGTTTTTTAAGAATAATTTCTTCTGTTGTCTTGCTTCTGAACAGTTTGCAAAAGCTGTATTGTCCAGCATTTTGAGGACAGCAATGATTGCCCAAAATGTGGTATCCAGGTTCATGAAACAAATCCCTTGGAGATGTTAAGGTAAACCACACTGATCCATAATATCCTCCTACTAAGACAACACCAATCTGTTTCAAGTGGTCTGGGATCAGATTTAGTGCAGCATTGTAGATCACACCACAATACAAATCATGATAAGGTTTAATCAGATTTATCCACTTGATTTCGCATCCTGGATGGGAGGCATTCCAGGCAACAGCCGGATTGTTTTCTGAAGCTAGAGTGTCAGCTGTGAGAATGACCCAGTGCAGGATTGCCTTTCCACATCAGTGATGCATCTCCACCCCAACACCAGACAGAATGATAACATGATAACAAGATCTAGAGCAGCATTAGCCTGAACTTGCTAACAGATGGGACAGGGAAAATATGGCTCTCATCATGAGTTCTAGTAGCTCACATTTCTTTTCTCCAAAGGCTGGACAACACTCTTGAAGAAGTCATATTCAAACTTGTGCCCGGTCTTAGAGAAAGTATGTATTTTACTGAGCCATTTTAAGTACCTTGTGTGTTATATGTAGATACCAAATATCAACTGGCATTTATTTAACCTTTTCCCTGCCTTTCAATTTCCTTCCAGAGGAACAGCAGCAAGAGGTTGAATTTTGGAGAAAAAACAAATCGAAAGGAAATTCTAATGGTAAAATGACTCACAAATTATCTGCATTCACCTGATAGTTACCACAGAGCTTCTCTATTTTAAAGGGATAATTCATCTGAATTTTTTTCCCATTCATATACTCACTCTGTTGTCTTTCCAGACTTGGATGAAATGTAAGAGAATTTTAGCAGAATGTTGACACTGTTCATACAATGAAAGTGGATGGTGACAATGAGATGTCAAGTTCTAAAAAGGACAAAAAGAACCATTAAATAGCCCAAATAGAATTTGTATGACTTCAGATGACTTAGGCTGCATCAGAAATCACATATTGTCTTGTCTTGAGTCATTGCCATGTGACCTACCAGCGTCAGTTGTGTCACTTCACTGTCATTCACAAAACCTCTCCCATGGCCTCATGGGATTGTGAAGTTTTCATTGGATGCGCACTTCAAAATCTTGCAGATAGTAACAATGAGATGGTAGTTTCCCTGGGAACTTTTTGCTTACTGTTGTATGAATACTGTAAATTCTAACATACAGCTTAATTCACACACTATTTTTCTCCTACTATGCAGTAGGAAAGTATACTAAAAGTCTGCATAACATCTTTTGTGGTTTGCTGAAGAAAGAAAGTGTTATGGATTTGAAACAGCATGAGGGTCAGTAAATGTTTTCCAAAAGTTTCATTTTTGGCTGAACTATCCCTTTAATCCAACATATTTGGCTCTCATAGCTATGAATCAATCCAATGGTACATTCATGGTACAGGCTACTTTACTGTATTCAGCATTTGAACTTCTTTAATCAGACTTTTAGTATAACTTCAAGAAATCAAGAAATGTCTTTACAGCTCAAATTAATCTACCACAATCTGTTTCTGTGACTTTGACTCACAGGTGGTAGAATGATGTGAGTAATCAGTATAGGTGTCCTCAATCTATGTCTCTGCTTCTTTGACTCCAGAGGGAACCACATAATCACTCTGTACAACTATTTTATACAGTTACAACTTTAAAGATGATCACAGAAAATGTTAAACTGTTAGACTTTAATGATTATGTGATGTGGCAGAAAGTGTGACATACATCTCGGTTACTAATGTAACCCTCGTTCCCTGAAGGAGGGAATGGGAGACGTAACCTCTCCCATCGCCTTGAGAGACCAATCTACTTCGAGAGTATTAAAACGAGCCAATGCACATTGGCATGCAATAATTGCATTAGCTGCTCTGCTTGCAGCGCGAGCATATGACGAGCAGCAGGTGCGTCGCATATTGTTTTACGCTGAGGAACCGAGACGTGTTCGGCCATACAGCGATGGTCAGCAAGCGTGGCGACGGGACGTTACGTCTCCCGTTCCCTCCTTCGAGGGTTACGAGGGTTACATTAGTAACCGAGACGTTCCCTTTCAGTCGCTCACGTTCGACATAACGTCGACGTGATGACGTAATTGGGATCCCATGGAAAACACCACGGTTGCTGCCACATCCAGCGCCCTACGCAAGACTCTCAGACCCCCAACTGGCCGGGGCAGAAGGCCTGCGTAGAGGGAGTTCGAACTGCTGTTCCATTATAACCCACACAGTGGAACTCTTGGATAACACTGGAAAAGCATGCCCCTCCAGGGAAGAGGGACGTTGCGGAGCCACATCCTGCCCGAAGGGAGGTACCATGTGGAGAATACACATATGGACTGGCTGGTAGGGGCAGTGCAACATATGGATATGGAATGTCACTGGGGTGGCTCCAGCCTGAGAAGGGGGCTCTGCCAAGGGAAAGACACGGGCTCACCGCAGGGAGCTGGTCGTGGAAGAATACGCATATGGGATCGTCGCAGGGATCACCACAGGGATCACCACATATGGAACCCAGTCTAGCACAAGTTGTACAAGTATACATGCACTTGACCTGGCATCAGACGCTCCGCAACGTCTGACTGCCGAAAGGGTGCGGAGGAACTCTACAGGGTTTGTCTGGTGGGGAACTCGACTGGAGCAGAAAAGCGCACGAATACGCTCCATGTGGAGGGGAGTGGCGCAGCAAGCCGACACAAGAGCAGGAACTTCTGTGTTACCGGCTGGTTGAAGCGAGCACACAGGAAGAAACCGGCTCAACATGTAGGCTATAAAACCTAGCGAACGTGTTAGGTGTCGCCCAGCCCGCAGCTGTACAGATGTCTGTCAGCGAGGCGCCGTGTGCCAGCGCCCAAGAAGAAGCGACACTCCGAGTGGAGTGGGCTCTCAACCCGGACGGGCAAGGCACGCCTTGGGCTTTGTAAGTTCTGGTCCCGGAAGGGAGTAGTAGGAACCTTGGGCACATATCCGGGGAGGATTACGTGAGAGTTAGCCGGGCTGAATTCCAGGCACGATTTGTCGACCGAAAATGCATGCAGATCCCCTACCCTCTTGATGGAGGCCAATGCAACCAGGAGTACTATTTTACAGGACAGAATTTTTAACTCCGCTGACGGCAAAGGCTCAAAGGGTGGTCTCTGAAGTGCGGAGAGGACCAGAGACAAATCCCAAGAAGGTATAGAGAGTGGGCGAGGAGGACTCAGTCACCTCGCCCCCCTCAGGAACCTGATGATCAGGTCATGCTTTCCCAGCGACTTACCTTCAACTGCATCGGGATGTGGAGAGACAGCGGCAACATACACTTTAATGGTGGAGGGAGACAGCCTTCGCTCCAGCCCATCTTGCAAGAAGCAAAGCACGCCTCTGATCGAGCAAGATCGGGGGTTCTCCTCGTGAGACGAACACCAATCAACGAAAAGATTCCACTTCAACGCATATGAGGCGCCTTAGAGAGGGGGCTCTAGCAGAAGTGATGGTGTCAAGTATCGCTTGGGTTAGGTCACCTAGAACCTCCGCATCCCGCCCAGGGACCAGACATGGAGTTTCCAGAGGTCTGGACGCGGGTGCCATAGGGTGCCCCGGCTCTGAGAGAGCAGGTCCTCTCTCAGAGGAATGGACCAGGGAGGGGCTGTCGTGAGGAGCACCAGTTCCGGGAACCAGGTCCGGTTGGGCCAATACGACGCAACTAACAAGACCTGCTTCTCCTCCTCGCTGACTTTGCACAAGGTCTGTGCTAGAAAGCTCACTGGGGGAAACACATACTTGAGTAGGCTCAGGGGCCAGCTGTGTACCTGAGCATCTGTGCTGAGGGTCCCCTCGGTCAGGGAAATAACAACTGGCAGTGAGACGTGTCAGCGGCGGCAAACAGATCTACCTGTGATCGCCTGAAAATCAGCTGGACCACCTGGGGATGGAGTCGCCATTCTCCCGGTAGCACCTGGGAGAAGAAACCACCCACGAGCACAGATTCAGCACACTTAAGCCCAGGCATGTGAAACAGTGATCGTGGCTGTCACATGAAGATAGGAAACGACCGCATCCAGAAACACACGGTTGAATGACAGTATGTTTCTGGATGCGGTCGTTTCAAAACGAAATGCAGTGTCAAACCGTGTATGCTCTTTCAGGAAAAAAAACTGCTCTCTCTGAATCACCCAGGGATGACCGCGGGTACACAAACAGGATGATAATGCAAGCCTGATGTGAGCACTCACATTCTCATTGAATGCGCAACATTCTGAGCTGTGAAAACAGCTGTTTTGCCAGCTCTCTGTGAGATCGCGGCCAGCGCTGTCTGCGCTGTCACACCAACACCAGCTTTGAAGAGGCGTTCTCCTGAAGAGCAGACTCGTTTTCTTCTTTAGAAGTTCAACACTGTCAGAACATTGTAGTGCAGGAACAGTAGAACCGCTCGGCTCCGAAGCGAAAGACAATATGCGACACACCTCCTGCTCGTTATATGCTTGCGTTGCAAGCAGAGCAGCTGATGCAATTATTGCATGCCAATGTGCATTGGCTCGTTTTAATACTCTCGAAGTAGATTGGTCTCTCAAGGCGATCCCAATTACGTCGTCACGTCGACGTTACGTCGAACGTGAGCGACTGAAAGGGAACTATATGTACTGTCAAATTTAGACACATTCAGACTGTTTAACTGCGCTCAAAGATACGAGTAATTGTTTAGTTGTATACACTACCATCACTATGTTTACCAAGGCTACATTTATTTATTTATTATTATTAGTTAAAATAATAACAGTTTTTATTTTTTATTTTTTTATTTTAGAATGTAATTTATTCATGGCAAAGCTGAAGCCATTACCTCAGTGCAGTATTTAGTGCCACATAATCCTTCAGAAATTATTCTAATATTTTGTATTTATTATCAATCATTATTGGAGCTCAATTATTAACATTGCTTCTAATTGTTAGCTATGTTAAAAACAGTTTTGCTTTCCAAAAAATTATTAAGTTGCAATAATGTTGTTTTCAACATTAGTAAGAAATGTTTCTTTAGCACCAAATCAGCACATTACAATATTTTTTGAAGGAGCATGTGACACTGAACACTGGTGTAATGGCTGCTGAAAATTCAACAATAATCTACAGTCCTTGTGCTCCGTATGAGCCAAAATGAAGGACATTTTAATAATAGTTGGAGTTTCCAAGGTAACTTGTAAGTGTTTGCAGATGCAAATAGTTCTTAATGATGAGATAATTACCACATTTATAATTTTCCCAAGAGCATTGTTTTGAATATTATCTATTTTGTATAAAAGAAAATCTGAGAAAATATGCAGATGCTGTTTTGGATTAGCATATCTATTCAGCTTTGCCTGAAATGTTTTGCTTTTGTGCCCCACATTGTCGAAGAAGAATTTTTGTAAGAAATCCATATGAAATCTGTTGAGTTTTTTCTCAAGGAAATCTTCAATAAGATGTGTATATTGGTGGATACAGGGATTTTGCGTTTTAACAATATTTGAGAGTAAATAAGTAAATACATTTAAAAGTATTTATTTATATAGAGCTTCATACAATACATATTGTTTCAAAGCAGCTTCACAGTAATAAACAAGAAAATAACAGTATTAAAGTATAAATGCATCAATTATGAAACAAATTAAATTTCAGCTAAAGCAGCTCCATAAAAGACAAGTGTCATTAACTCAATTTAGTTCAATAAAAAAGCAACAATACAGTTATTTAAGAGAACATCTGTGTGAAAAGTAGATAAAACAACAGTTCACAACCTTCATTAAATTATTTAAATGGCAATCATTTAGCATGAGCACCACTGTTTTGTCTTTTTCCAGAGGATGGCCCTATATGTAAGAAAGCCCGAGTAGATGAAGAGGATGATGATAAAGGTGATGGGGACTACCACAGGAGTGATACTCAGATAGCCATCTGTCTGGACTGCTTGCGTAACAATGGGCAGATGGGAGAGAACATTGTAAAGGTTAGCCATCTTGAATTTTGCGATATAACTCTCATCCCCCTGTCAGCATTTCTGGGAGCCACTCCATGTCTTATGCTTCCTTTATCTTCTCTATACATTGGTCTTGCCCCCTCATCCCTTATAAGGGAAAGGTGAACCGGGATCAGATTTTTCTCACAAGATCGTTGTGTTTGACATTTTAAGATTAAAGATGAGACTGATCCGCAGTCTTTACTAAAGCCTGGTATCAATCAGTGTGACTTCAAGGCTCAATCCTTTCTATCAGCTTCCAATTTACCATTATCTCCCTGCTTGCTAATAACTTTTTCTTTCTTTCTTTCTTTCTTTCTTTCTTTCTTTCTTTCTTTCTTTCTTTCTTTCTTTCTTTCTTTCTTTCTTTTTTTCTTTCTTTTTTTCTTTCTTTCTTTCTTTAACATGTCTCATATAGTCTCATGTTTTTTCTCTGCAACAACATTAAGATTTCTTTTATATATAAATATTATACACTCACCGGCCACTTTATTAGGTACCCCATGCTAGTAACGGGTTGGACCCCCTTTTGCCTTCAGAACTGCCTCAATTCTTCGTGGCATAGATTCAACAAGGTGCTGGAAGCATTCCTCAGGGAGTTTGGTCCATATTGACATGATGGCATCACACAGTTGCCGCAGATTTGTCGGCTGCACATCCATGATGCGAATCTCCCGTTCCACCACATCCCAAAGATGCTCTATTGGATTGAGATTTGGTGACTGTGGAGGCCATTTGAGTACAGCGAACTCATTGTCATGTTCAAGAAACCAGTCTGAGATGATTCCAGCTTTATGACATGGCGCATTATCCTGCTGAAAGTAGCCATCAGAAGTTGGGTACATTGTGGTCATAAAGGGATGGACATGGTCAGCAACAATACTCAGGTAGGCTGTGGCGTTGCAACGATGCTCAATTGGTACCAAGGGGCCCAAAGAGTGCCAAGAAAATATTCCCCACACCATGACACCACCACCACCAGCCTGAACCGTTGATACAAGGCAGGATGGATCCATGCTTTCATGTTGTAGACGCCAAATTCTGACCCTACCATCCGAATGTCGCAGCAGAAATCGAGACTCATCAGACCAGGCAACGTTTTTCCAATCTTCTATTGTCCAATTTCGATGAGCTTGTGCAAATTGTAGCCTCAGTTTCCTGTTCTTAGCTGAAAGGAGTGGCACCCGGTGTGGTCTTCTGCTGCTGTAGCCCATCTGCCTCAAAGTTCGACGTACTGTGCGTTCAGAGATGCTCTTCTGCCCACCTTGGTTGTAACGGGTGGTTATTTGAGTCACTGTTGCCCTTCTATCAGCTCGAACCAGTCTGGCCATTCTCCTCTGACCTCTGGCATCAACAAGGCATTTCCGCCCACAGAACTGCCGCTCACTGGATGTTTTTTCTTTTTCGGACCATTCTCTGTAAACCCTAGAGATGGTTGTGCGTGAAAATCCCAGTAGATTAGCAGTTTCTGAAATACTCAGACCAGCCCTTCTGGCACCAACAATCATGCCACGTTCAAAGTCACTCAAATCACCTTTCTTCCCCATACTGATGCTCGGTTTGAACTGCAGGAGATTGTCTTGACCATGCCTACATGCACTGAGTTGCCGCCATGTGATTGGCTGCTTAGAAATTAAGTGTTAAGGAGCAGTTGGACAGGTGTACCTAATAAAGTGGCCGGTGAGTGTATATATATATGCTGGTCAGAATTATTTGCCCCCTTGGTAGATATGATCAAAGATGCCTGTAAAAAATAAATCTGCATTGTTAATCCTTTTGATTTTTTTATCCCCCCCCCAAAAAAAGCAAAAATCTAACCTTTCATTTAAGTAAAATAATTGAAAGTGCGGGGGAAATCACATTAAATGGTTTTCTCCAATACACATTGGGAACAATTATTTGCCCCCTTTTATGAAATACTTTTTGCAACCTCCTTTTTCCAAGAGTCTTCTCCTATAATGCCCGATGAGTTTTGAGACCTGACAAGAGATCAGAGACCATTCCTTCATACAGAATCTCTCCAGATCCTTCAGATTCCCAGATCCATGTTGGTGCTTCTTCTCTTCAGTTCAGCCTTTCATCTGTCCATAGAACGTTTGAAAAGTAACTGACACTACTGGAACTTCAAATGGGACGAATGGGGCAAAAAGTATTTAATAAAATGGGGCAAATAATTGTTCCCAATGTGTTTTGGAGAAAACATTTATTTTATAATGTGATTTTTTAAATAAAATATCAAAAGGATAAACAATGCAGATTTATTTTTTACAGCCATCTTTGATCATATTTACCAAGGGGGCAAATAATTCTGACCAGGACTGTATATATATATATATATATATATATATATATATATATATATATATATATATATATATATATATATTGTGTTTTTGAAAGAAGTACTTTATGCTCACCAAGGCCACATGTATTTAATCCTAAATATAGTAAAAACAGTAATATTGTGTAATATAATTAGTTTAAAATAACTGTTCCCTATCTGTCAGCCACTTTGACATAGAAACTAACACTATGTGTTGCACTTAGGAGCCCCAAACACCTCTGATACTTTAGAAAAGGTCAATGAGAATTGGCAAGGGAAATTGCATGCCAGCCACTCCCCTGGAGGGCTATACGGGTATAAAAGGAGGCTGGTGTTCTCCACTCATTCAGATTTATTTTTCGGAGCTGAGAAGATGTATTTGTGATTCTCTCTCCACTCACCTCTGCCTAAAAGCTCCGTTGGATTTCTGTATGGCGAATTTCAGCAATGCTCTCTTCCACACACACAGTTTAGTGCAAAAGAGTTCCCCTTGGTGCTGCAACGAGCAACTAAAAAGAGACATTTCTAAAAAAGATTATCTAGCAGGAGAATTTTTCCCTAAAACAGAAATTTTCTCAAAAAGAGTAAACAAAAACGTCTTTTTAAAAATTCGCATGTGTATTTCTGGATGTGATCAACACCTGTCTCCATTAAATGGCCCTATCGCTGCTGCATGCCCATGCTGGACTGCATCCTGGTCCTGTATTAGGCTCATGGATTAGGTTAGGCGGTTCATCCTATGGCGAGCCTAATTTATTATTCAGGGCTCCAGATGAGGATGAACTGTCAACCTGGCAGAATCGTCCCAGACTCCCTTCTATGGCAAGTTTACTCCGTCTCTTCTGCTGGGCAGACCACCATCCTGCTGGCCAAGGCACTAAAAGATTTGCACGAGGGTAGTTCTGAGCCAGCTTTCGGCAAAATTAGCACATCTCTAACAAGATTATGCTCGGTCAGTGCTGAACTGCTTAAACCTGTTCAAGTGCAAGACAGCGGTACCGCTGAAATATTTTCAGGGACTCCTGGGGCATATGACATCCTCAGTCGCAGTAACGCCACTTGGGTTGATGCATATGAAACCACTTCAGTATTGGCTTCATGCTCGAGTCACGAGATACACATATCGAGTGACCATCACGTCGATCTGTCGCCTTACTTTAAGTTCTTGGACAACACTTGCGTTTCTACGGGTGGGAGTTCACTTAGAATAAGTGTCCAGACGTGTTGTCGTCACAACAGACTCTTCCAAGACAGGCTGATGCGCTGAATGCAATGGGCATGCAGCCTTGGGAACCTGGACAGGTCCCCGACTGCACTGGCACATCAACTGACTTGAGGCCTTGAGTTGTTGGGTATACTGCTAGCCTTGAGGAGGTTTTGGCTATTGATCCGTTTTGGCATGTGTTGATCCGAATGAACATGGTTGATGGTGGCGTATATAAATCGCCATGGTGGTATCTGCTCTTGTCTCATATCCCAACTCGCCCACCATCTCCTCCTATGGAGTCAGCAGCAACTGAAGTCACTGTGAGCCACTCATGTCCCAGGCGACCTTAATCACGCAGCTAACTCGCTCTTATGACAGGCTACGCTCCATGGGGAGTGGGGACCTGATCACCGGGTCTTTCAGCTGATTTGGAGTTGATTCTGCAAGGCACAAATAGAACTGTTCACTACCCAAGAATCCTCACACTGTCCTCTGTGGTATTCCCTGACCGAGGCCCCCCTCGGCACGGATGCACTGGCACTGCTAGCCCCGGGGTCTGCGGAAGTAAGTTTTTGAGCCTGATTGCACAGACGTTGTGCAAATTCAGAGAGGATGAAGAGCGGGTCTTACTGGTTGCAGGTATTGGCCCAACCCGACTTAGTTCTTGGAGCTCAGGGCCCATATTCATAAAGAATCTTAATGCAAAGAGTAGCTCCTAGTGACACAATTCTAAGAAAATTCTTAGAAATGTGGGTGTTTACTCTTAAAATTAAAAGAAAAAATCCTAGTAAAGAAAAAAGTAATTCAGAAAGCATCTTAACCCTTAAAAGAGGTCTTAAGGTCAAAATTGTTAGGAGCACGGACGAGGACTTTTAAGAGGCTTAAGAGTTTCTTTAGCAGAGGAGAAAATGGCAGAAAGACGAAGAAATGTGTTGCAGACGATGGATGACAGTGAGTTTGATACATTAAAACCAACATCATCCAGGTGGATGCTACACATTGGTGGTGGTTGAGGAGATTCCCCCCTACCATATGTGAAGCGCTTTGAGTACCTTGAAAAGCGCTATATAAATGTAATGAATTATTATTATTATTAACATTCAAACCAGCACTTAAATAGACACGCCAGCAATCAGTGTCATTGGAAAGAGTGGAACAATTTTTATCATTATAAGCCAATCAAATACCTTATAGGAAATAAACAGCATGGTAAATAAAAAAAGGATTTACACACATATATATACTGTGTGTGTGTGTGTGTGTGTGTTTGTGTGAAAACGGTCAAATAGGAAAAATTACGCATGTCGTTCAAGTGAAGGCTTAAAATAGACCCTACAGGTGAAACTCGAAAAATTACAATATTGTGCAAAAGTTATTATTTTGATGATTAACTACAGTTTATGAAAATCCCAAAATTCAAAATCTCAGAAAATTAGAATATTACATGAAATAAAAAAAATAAAAAATAAATTTAAACACAGAAATGTCAGCCCTCTGAAAAGTATAATCATGCATATGTTTATAGTTATATATACTATATATATTAGTTTCATCTTTTAATTTGAATTACTGAAATACATGAAGGTTTGCACGATATTCTAATTTTTCGAGTTTCACCTGTACACTTAAATCACTCTTTTTTTCCTTCTTGGACAACCAACCAATCGCAGTCTTCAAAAGATTGTGTCATACATAGCAACGGGGGTCAGCCCCGCCTCCTCACTAAGATGAAAGTTTTTGTCTTTTCCTTACTCAGAGTTGCTCTCAGATCGGTCCCGAATCGCTCTTAAGCTAAGACTCCTACGTAAAAGTTTTTAAGCTAAATTAGGGGTTTTCTGAGAGGATTCTTAGAATCTTTATGAATACGGGCCCAGGCTCCTTGCGACAGCTCCTTTCTGGTGAATTCCCCTGAGTCACCAGCGGCAGACACTATCACTCAGGCTACTACCCACTTCACGAGCCAAGCTAATGCTTTGAAATTGAGTCTGTTTGTTAACTGGTGTGCTTCCAGAGGAGAAGACCCTCAGAGATGTGCAGAGGAGTCAGTGCTTTTCTTCCTGCAAGACAGGTTGGAGGTGTTATTTATTTAGTGTTAAAAACTGGTTGATGCTGCAATTGTTGTCTTATGCTCTAGATTGCACGTTGTGATTGCGTATACCTTCAACATTTGCTAAGTAAAGTTCAAGTTGTGAAGTGCACTCCATCGCGTTATTGCTATTTATAGCTCTATAGAATATAATGATATTATGATAAACACTACAGGAGGGACTGCTGTCCCCCTCCACCTTGAAGGTGTATGTTGCCGCCATAGCGCCGCATTACAGTCTAGTCGAGGGCGAGTCATTAGGGAAGCATTACCTGACAATCAGGCCCCTCAAAGGTGCCAGGAGGTTGAATCCTCCTAGGCCACGCCTTATTCCTTCATGGGATCTCTCTTTAGGCTTGCCGGGTCTACAGAGAGCTCCTTTTGAGCTGCTGGAGCTAAGGGCCCTCTCATTGAAGATGGTACTCCTGACCAGGCTCATCTCCACCAATAAGGTGGTGGACCTGCAGGCGTTCTCTGTCAATAAATCGTGCCTTAAGTTCGGACCGGCATAATCTCACATAATCCCTATCAGACTACGTTCCCACTACCCCTAGACGAGGAAGACCCAGCCTTATCGTTGCTGTGTCTACTACGTACATTCCCATTCACGTATTTACTTGGACCACACGCTGAGTTTTCGACACTCTGAGCAGCTCTTTGTCTGTTTTGGGGGACAGCAGAAGGGGAATGCTGTCTCCAAACAAAGGTTGGCCCACTGGATCATGGATGTGATTGCCATGGCATATCAGGCACAGGGGAAAGTGCCATTCCCCTTCGTTTAAGCTCACTCCACAAGGAGTGTTGCATCCTCCTGGGCTTTAGCCTGCAGTGACTGTTTCACTGCTAACTGCAGAGTGGCTGGCTCGGCGACACCTAATACCTTTTCGAGATTTTTCAATTTCCGGGTTGAGTCAGTTTCGTCCCGTGTGTTGTTAGGTATGGGCAGGTAAGCTGCGGGCAACTAGCCTGGTGCTCTAATTGCACATGGCGAAGAATTTTTCAGAAGAAAGTTTGGGGCTGCCAAGTATGACCCATAATGTCAGTCTTGACACAACGTCTCATTCCCTCCATCAGGGAACGGAGGTTACAATAGTACAAGAGTACAAGAGACATTTTCTATTTCTTCATTCTATTTTCTATTCCTGTGATGGCAAAGCAAAATTTTCAGCAGCCAGTTTTCAGTGTCACATTCAGTGTTTTCAGAAATTCTCATTCTAATATTCTGAGACACATTTTGGAAATTTGTTGTCTTTTTTTATTTGTTTTCCAGGGTTTAATGAAAAAATTTATTCGCTGCTCAACAAGAGTGACTGTTGGAACAATTAAGAAGTTTTTAAGTCTGAAGTTAAAGCTTCCCAGTTCTTATGAGGTAACATTTGGATATCTTTAGTCTATGTAGTTTACAATTTTCCTGTACAAAGTTAGAATGATTTGTTGGAATTTACATATTGCCTTTGCATTTAGTTTAAATCTCCCATTTATATGAATATGTTGTTATGTATTTTGCAGGCACATTTATGCAACGCTTATAGTGCTTATAGTGGGATAAACATAAGTTTTAGCAGTTCATGGTAATTAAACATGAATTTGGCATTGCTAGTGATATTGTCATGATTAAATGGTTCAAAATAACAACAAGGTTTATTAACAAGAGCAAACAACACAAGACAGAGTGCATGACACAAACAATACTGGACAAGGAAAGAAAGGAAATGAGGAACTAAATGCAGACAGGTGTGCTCGTTAACCAATGTCCATGACAATTAATGACTGGCGGAAATCTAGAACAAAGGAAACAGGTAACTGTAGAGAAACAAATAAAAAATCCATTAAAGTGAAACTAAACTATGGAGCCCCGCACATGACATGCAGGAAAAAAAATTGTAGGCTAAATTGTGGGCACAATTTTCAAATTCGCTCCCTCGATTTATAAATCATGCGCAGGATTTACTTATTCGTTCCCTCGAATTTCTAGATCGAATTTAGCAAATTTAGCAAATCGAGGGAAAGAAACGAGTAAATCGTGGGCACGATTTACTTTTTTTTCTTGCATGTCATGTGTGGGCCTTCTTACCAAACAGAACATTACTGTGACAGATATAGGAACTCTACAAATGACATATTCTTGTCTGGGACTCAAGTGTGTTTCTTTTACTTCATTGTATGTGTTTCATCACTTACCATATTCCTGCTTTATGTTTTGTTTGTTTGATACTTGTTTTGGTGTTTTGTACTACCGTACAATTAAACAGATCTGATAATCACTAACTGTTTCTGCAGCTAGATGTTCTATGCAATGGTGAGATCATGGGTAAAGACCACACCATGGAATTCATCTACATGACCCGCTGGAGGCTTCGGGGAGAAAATGTAAGCCATGAGAATACCAGTATCTCCTCCTCTCCTCTTATGCGTGAAATCTGAATCCGCTCATCTTTTCCACTGGGATAAGCAGTGCGGCAGACCCTATTACCTAAAGGAGCTTCATAGCAAGTTGTGTGTTTTTGCTCTTCATGGCACTTACATTGTGAAGCAAAGTAACTAAGACAGCCATAAAACTTTAAGGTTAATTCCAAAACAAGTCGGTTCAGTCAAGTCCCCACTCTTCAACTGAGCAGGTGCTTCATTAATTTTAGTATTATGATTGTAACTTTTGCACAAGGCTGTCATGGAGTATGGGGCTATGAGGACTGGATGTAATGATTGGATGAACATTTTTTGGTCCTGAGGCTTCCACAGAAGATATATGTACATGTTTTAATTAGTGCTGTCAATCGATAAAAAAAAAATTAACTAGATTAATCGCACATTTTTTTCTGTGATCAATCATGATTAGTCACTTACGTTTTTATAAATTTTTAACATATTTTATAATGTAATAATTTCACAGTTAATCTCCACATTAATGTAGAGACAACTTAAAGCCAGTATATTTTAAATACGTGTTTAACGGCATCTTTTTATGAAGGCCAGTATTACTAATACAGCTACTGAAGTCTCATGAAAATTACCCCCATGAAAGCTTTAAATTTTTTTTGCCCATTTATTAGGCTTGAAAAAATAACTTAATTTAAGTGAACCCTAACCCTAACAACCCTCACATAAACCCATAATCAATGTCATATAATTAGTGGATGCTGTCACTTTAAGATCTGCCGTTGCTGACAGAGACGCACACGTGTCTCATTCTCTCACAACTCTTCGCTCACTTAAGACTTTATTTAACTCATTTAAGACTGCTCTTATGAGGATACTGGACAAAACGGACAATTTGGGATAAATGTGTGTGTTACTGTTCGTTCAAGTGCGAAAGAGAACTCGAATCTAGCTCGTTTTCTTTTGTCTTGAATGGTTTAAAAGCATTTGCATAAATAAGAGTGTGATCATATAATGTAACTCTAGCCAAAGGATGACAGAAAAAACGGATGCGTCAACTGCGTTAAATATTTTTAATGAGTTAAACTGGAAAAAAATTATCGAATGCGTTAACGTGTTTACATTGACAGCCCTAGTTGTAATATTTAGATGCCTTCTATTATTGATTGCTATCAGGATGTGAAGAGAGTTTTAACAAGTATTACAAAAAGTGTTTCTAAAACAAATTTAAAAGAAAGACGTTCCATGAGCTCAGAAATTGTTAAATGACAGTATGTCAGTGTGATTTCACCTTCAATATTAAAATTGTGTTTAATTGTTAAAAACCTATTGATGAACTTTTCCCATAAACTTGATGAAGAATCCCAGCATGCAAAACATACCATATGCTGCTGGTGACCAGCAATGCTGGATTTCACCAGGGTTGCTTGCAATGAACTTGAATTTATATTGTATTTGTAATCAGTGATCATAAAATACTTTTATATTGCATGATAGGTTTTGATTCAATTATTAATTGATGTGAATATAAAGCTTGCATATCGTCATAAAATGATTTTTTTAAAACTCATCTACAACGTCTCTTTCTCCAGGTATACCCAATGGTACTTGAATATCGACCACGCATTGACTTTGGCTAGGTTGAAATATCCTGCACTAATTTCATCCTATGAACAGACAGCGAATTGAATGGACCAGTTCTGAAGATGTGCTCTACCCATCTCTTCTGTTTAGTTTCATTCGTTTTTTTGTCGAAAGATTGTCACTTACAACATTGTGATTTATATATCTTCCTGTGTTGTGGTTTATTTACCCAAAGTGATGCAAAAGTCATATTTAAAGGTCTTCAGCAATTTGCATATGATGGTAGCTCCCTTTAAAAATGTCACGTTATGAAAATTTAAGTAAATGCGGCAGTGCCTTTTCATTACATCATCTTACGAAGAGATTCTGACAGACGTTGAGTTTATAAAGAGTTGTTTTTACAGAATTGTTTCCTGTGTTCTACGGACAAAACAAGCCCCACAAGGTTTTGAAAAACATAATGGTGAGTGACAGAATGTGAATTTTTAGGTCACATTAAGTGGTTTAATACTAGGCTCCTGGTGTTTAAAGCTTCTGGACTTGATTAGAACTTCAAACATCCTCTAAGGGTTTTAAGCTGGTCTGTTTTTGATTTTGCCCACTTAAGGGGTTTTATTTATTATAGGCCATACCACTGTGCTCTCAACAATGCCATTTCTTTTACATTGTTTTGGTTCCTCATAAAAAAAAAAAAAGTTGAATTTAACTTTTGCTAAACACATCGAATAGAGGTTTTACAATGTTATCATACTTCCGTGGCATCATAATTGAGAAAGAATTCAGCTTTACCGTCGTGTCATTTTAGTTTATGGCTGGCAGGCAATGAGTTAAAATCTTCTTCACGATTTGTAATACTCTGGCTTGTTTTTTTCGGATTTTATAGAAACATAGATATAATGGATATAATTGCTGTCTCAAATCAAAGCTTAAGTCATGCTTGACTGTTTTATGTCAGAATAAATCCTGAATCAAGTAGTCCAAAGAAAGAAATGTCAAAGCAAAGTAAGAAACTATACTTAATTACAGTATATTAGTCTGGTCATATTGCACCAAAGACACTCTACAGAATCTGGCCACGTGGCATAACAGGCTAAAACTGTTTGCCTTGCCTTACTACTATACTCACAGAGGCCATGTGGTAAAGATAAAGCTTGAATTTCTGAGCATGGTACAAAACTACCTAATTTCAGAGTTTAAAAAAAAACATTAAAACATAAAATTCCAGTTTATTTGTGAATTTTTCCATGTCCTTACAAATCTCCCTGAAAAATTACTTCTGATAAAATCACATAAATTTGAGTTATTTCTATTTTTTTAATTAACTCAATTGTTGAATTGTTTTCACATTAAAAATGTGATTTTGAAATATAAAATAATGTGTGGACACTGAATAATATTTGTTTAGAATAGTCCCTTGAATGTCCTTGTACTGCAACGATCAACATGTATTTTTGTAAGAAGCCCTTATAGATATTTTATCTTTAAAAAATGGAAATGTTGTATGTAACAAACATGAAATGCTGCTTAGAATATTCTATTTTTTTCAATGTAAAGTTCCTGAGGTGATTTCTATAGATTAGAAATGTATACAACATATGACTTGTATACTTGAGTTATTGTATTTGTGTGTCTTTGTCCAGAAGAAAAATACACTCATGAATATCGATGATATTGGTCTCCATGTACCATTTTTGATTTCATTCTTATGTCATGGTATTTAAAACTGTATAATAAACAGTGTTTATTATATTGAATGTGTTAGAGATGGTTAAATTCTCTCTCTCTCCTGAATGGTCTCATTAAACAGCGGTGTGTGTGGAGCTCTGGATGCGTTAGCATTGCCTCATATTTTCTCTGTGATTTCATCTAAGGTTCATCTGCAAAAGATATAATTTCTCCACGGCCAAAATCCATCGATTTTTCAAGTGATTCGACTTTCACTGCTTTCAATGAGGATAATCCACTTTCATGAGCTCAGAGCCCAGGCAGTGTCTTTCTTCAGAGCAGCGCATCTTTCAGAACATCAACTCCCAGAAAGCAAAGCTGTGGGAGCCACAGTCTGGTGGGCCTTTATCAACATGATGCTACACACACACACACACACACCCTCATCAACCATCTAAAAAATGAGATGCTGCCAAAGGATCATAAAAAAAGAGACAGCTATCTAAAGATTTAGATAGCTGTCTCCTTTTTTATGATCTTTTGGCAGCATTTAATTTTTTAGATGGTTGATGAGGGTGTGTGTGTGTGTGTGTGTGTGTGTGTGTGTAGCATCATGTTGATAAAGGCCCACCAGACTGTGGCTCCCACAGCTTTGCTTTCTGGGAGTTGATGTTCTGAAAGATGCGCTGCTCTGAAGAAAGACACTGCCTGGGCTCTGAGCTCATGAAAGTGGATTTCTTCACTTTCTACAGGTCGGTCACAACACCTCTGGATTTCCACTTTGTGTCATGGCTAACCACTCAGTTTTTCCAAAAGCACTCTCTTCTGTCTAGGAAAGTGTATGTCTGTCCTACCTGTGCCAAATGTATTCTCCATCTGCACAATAGAGAATTTTTTTGGACCTTTGAGTCTTTCAACTGCTTTTTTTACATGAAGGTGAACAAGGGTTATATTGGGAATTTGGAGGAGGGAAAACATAAAAATTTGGTGGTGAGACTGCCCGGTGCCCTTGACAAAGATATTGCTCCGGTTACTAACGTAACCTTGGTTCCCTGAGATACGGGAATGAGAGTTGGGTCAGTGTCTGATGAGTATGGGGAAACTCTGTTATCTCCGAATACTGAACCCTGATTGGTTCATGTCTGTGCGCTTGCACAGACAAATGGCCTTTCAGCCCGCCAGAAGGGGCGGGGCCGACTGCATATTTCAGTTGCATAAAACGGCCACTTTGTCCGATTTTCTCGAACTGAACAGCAGTAGTGTGTCACGGTTCATGGATTCATTGACTCGCCCTCGCTAGGTGTGTGCGTGTTGTGTGAATGGGCGCGGCTCATCAGCACGGCTCGTTATCTCCGCTGATGAGCTGATCAGCGCCAGCTGTTTTGAATGAGAATGTCCTATATATTGTTTGTCATGTTGTCTGGTTTTTGTCAGATGGTTGTTGAGGTTCACGGATTGCTCACCGTCCTTTTTCCTTGCCCAGTGTCTGTTTTCCTGATATGTGGACTGTGCCTTGTTCTGAGAAGCGTCAGCCGTATCCAGTCTGTTCCTGATCTGTGAATTCCGCCTTGTTCTGAGAAGCAGCAGCCGTATCCAGAGTCTGTTCCTGATCTGTGAATTCTGAGAGGTTTCTGCTGTTTCCTGCTTTGCCGTCTGCCCACGGTATCCTGTGTTACCGAGCCTGGGTTCATCCGCCTGCCTGTCGTCAACTGCACTGTTTGCCACTACCTTGTGTTTAATAAACACTAGTATTCACTTGCTATTGAATCTACGACTGTTCTTTCGAGCCGTGACAGTGTCGACTCACGCTCGCTCCCTTTAGATACAGTTCACTTCACATTGTGTATGAGGATCTGGGAAAGGAGGTCCCTTCTCAGAGGGATTGGCCAAGGTGCTGCAGGGAGCAGTCATCTCCTCCTCTGGAGTCAAAAGCATTTTAGGTGCATAAGAGGAGGAATCTGTTCACTGATTGGTGTTCTGGATGACCCCCGTAAATGCCAGTTTAATTTGTGTTCTTTCCACCTGGACGACCCCCGTAAATGCCCGATCAGAGTCGTGCTTTCTTTTCAGCCTGAACCATAATGAATCTTGTTTGTTCGTTGGCCGAGGAGAACTGTATCCCCAACTGAGCCTGGTTTCTCCCAAAGTTTTTTTCTCCATTCTGTCACTGATGGAGTTTTGGATCCTTGCCACTGTTGCCTCGTGCTTGCTTATTTGTGCACTCTTAAATTTTAACAAAATTATTGATCTGACTTTACTGACATGCATTTTCGTTCAACAGAACGGGCCTGGAATTCGAGTCCCCAGCCTGGATACGTGCCTAAAGTTCCCACCACACCCTTCAGGTTCCAGGTGGTGAACTTGCAAGTATTGCCCCCAGTAGACGCAGACCCAGCCCTTGCATTGCTGTGTCCCATTTGCGCCCTGCTTTTGTACGTGGACCGCACACAGAGCTTCAGAGAAGTTTGACTTGGAGCAATGAGGGACCGCCATCGTATGAGGAGCGGATCCAGCTTGATAGGTCGCAGAGTAAGTTTTACGACAGCCCCCTCCAGGAGAAGCTTTCAGCACTTTCAACAATGGTAAGGGTGGACGAAGCAGAAGAGTGAGCGCGGCCAAGTAGATGGTGCATCACACTGAACGAATAAGGAATAAGGAATAAAACGAATTCGTTTCATCACACTAAAACAAATAAGTTGATGAACGTACATCAACATGAACGAATAAGGTATGTTCCTGGCAGGGGGCTCACTGA
This sequence comes from Semotilus atromaculatus, assembly GCA_031834385.1. Taxonomy (NCBI): domain Eukaryota; kingdom Metazoa; phylum Chordata; class Actinopteri; order Cypriniformes; family Leuciscidae; genus Semotilus; species Semotilus atromaculatus. The sequence continues at coordinate 3,755,418 of JAULUF010000012.1, read as the reverse complement.
TCGTGCCCCGGCTGCAGGAAATCATTCGTTGAGCGGCGGTGGCCAGGCATTTCCAGGGTCGACCGCTCCAAACCAAGCAACAAGTTCAAACCAGGCCCTTAACTTTACCTTGCTCCTTGGGTGGTTGGAGGCGGAGTCCTGCATGGAGTTCGATCACTCCTCTGTATTTAAAGCTGCCAATGTATTGTCTTCCATCTTCAGAGTCCAGCAAGGAGAACATCTTTGCACTGAAGAAGAAAGATTCTGAATATTATGGTGAGATAGGCCCGCTTGTATAGATTGGTAGCCCTTCCCATTTTGGGGGGCTGCAGCTCCATAGGATCATGCGATTTCACTGCGTGATTCAATCAGGCTTCAGTATTTTGTGTATTTCAAGGGGAACACTTCATTTTAATGGTGCCCAACAGAGATTACACTGTCTATAAGTAACTTGTCAACTACATGTCAAGTCAAGTATATTTATATAGCGCTTTTCACAATACAGATTGTATCAAAGAAGCTTCACAGCATCAATCAAAACAACATAACAATATTCGACCTCCACGTTTGGTAGGGCTGATCAATGGTATTAATGATTGGTTAATTAATTTGAATATCCCCAACTGAGCAAGCCAAAGGCAACAGTGGCAAGGAACCGAAAAACTCCATCAAGTGACCTAATGGTGTACTAAAACTCCATCAGTTGACCCAATGGAGAAAAAAAACCTTGGTAGAACCCAGGCTCAGTCGGGGGCCAGTTCTCCTCTGGCGTTTATGAACTAGAGGCTGGATTCACAGTAACTGTAAGATAAAAAAATTTATATGAATGCCTGGCTGAAGAGATGCGTCTTTAGTCTAGTTATAAACTGGGAGAGCGAGTCTGAGCAACGAACAATATCAGGAAGGCTATTCCAGAGCTTCGGAGCTAAAGGTGAAAATGCTCTCCCTCCTTTGGTGGGTCTGGATATCCTAGGTATGACCAGAAGCCTTGAATTTAGTGATCTTAAAGAGCGCGGTGGATTATAGGGCAATAGAAGATCCGTTAAATAGACTGGAGCTAAAGTCAGTAGCAATACCTTGTAATTAATACGGAACTTTATAGGTAACCAATGTAGTTAACATTGCAAACTACTTGTCTTGCCTTGATACAGAATTTTGTTTTATTTTATCACTTCGGGGTAGGTACGCGAAACGAAATTCAAAACGATTTATCTGTAGAGTGGGAAAGGGATCCTCCACAGGGAGAGGCTAGTTGGCACTTCAGCACTGCATTTTCATTTCCATCGGGTCCAGGCGAAGCTCCTCGTCAGATCTGGATACGTCCTGGATCCGGCAGGCTGCGGGAAAACCTCTGGATAAACAAAGACACAAAAATTAGCGTAGATGCCATTCTTCTTATGATGTAACGACTACATCATGATTTCAGGGAAGTGTTCCCAGTTTCGGCTGACCTAATCTATGCAGCCTAACATTGAATTATAGAAGTCTATGATGTATTATGTGTATGCTAGGGCAAAGAGATGTGTCTTTAATCGAGCTTTGTACTGACAGAGTGTGTCTGCTTCCTGGACAATGGTAGGAAGACTATTCCAAAGTTCTGGTGCTAAATTGGAAAAGGATCTACCGCCAGCAGTCGATTTTGATATTCTAGGTATTATTAACTGGCCAGAATATTGAGATCGCAATAGACGTGAAGGACTATAATGCGTTAAGAGCTGTTTAAGTAATCAACAATATTTTAAAATGTATACAATGTTTAATAGGCAGCCAATGCAGTGTTGACAGAACCGGGCTAATATGGTCATACTTCCTGGTTCAAAGATTGGCATCAAAGAGCACACCCAGGTTCCTAACCGACGACGAAGACTTAACAGAGCAGCCATCAAGTGTTAGACAGTATTCAGGGTTATTACGTGTGGACGTTTTTTGTCCAATAATCAGAATCTCTGTTTTTTCAGAATTTAGTAGTAGGAAAATACTAGTCATCCAATTTTTTATATCAGCTATGTATTCCGTTAATTTTGTGAATTGGTAAGTTTCGTTTTGAAGAAATATAGAGCTGAGTATCATCGGCATAACAGTGAAAGCTAATCCCATGTTTCCTAATGATATCTCCTAATGGCAGCATGTACAGAGTGAACAGAAGCGGTCCTAGTACTGAGCCTTGCGGTACGCCATACTGAACTTGTGATCGATAAGACATCTCTTCATTTACTGCTACAAACTGATAACGGTCAGATAAGTATGATTTAAACCATGCTAGTGCAATTCCACTAATGCCAACATAGTTTTCTAGTCTATTTAAAATAATGTTGTGGTCAATTGTGTCAAATGCAGCACTAAGATCAAGTAACACTAATAGGGAGATACAACCACGATCGGATGATAAAAGCAAATCATTTGTGACTCTAACGAGAGCTGTCTCTGTACTATGGTACGGTCTAAATCCGGACTGAAAATCCATGCAGATATAATTTCTTTCAAGAAAGGAACACAGATCTAGCAGCTTTTAAGGCCTCTCTGTAAGCAATCGAGCTCTCTTTCCATGAAACCCGAAATACCTCTAGTTTTGTTTTCTTCCAGTTGCGCTCCATTTTTCTGGCTGCTCTCTTAAGGGCCTGAGTGTACTCGTTGTACCACGCGGCGTTGGACTATTTTCTTTAATCTTCTTTAAGCGCAACGGAGCAACTGCGTCTAAAGTGCTGGAAAAGAGAGAGTTAAAAGTTGCAATATCAAGTTCTTCTAAGCTATCTGGGATGCTGAGACGATGAAACTGATTAGGAAGATTATTGACAAAGCAATCTTTAGTGGCAGAAGTTATAGGTCTAACATATTTATAACACGGAGTCAGCTTTGCAGCCTTGGCTAAATGTAATTTACATGAGACTAAATAATGATCTGAGATGTCATCGCTCTGCTGCAGAATTTCAACAGCATCAACATCTATTCCATGTGATAGTATTAGATCTAGAGTATGATTTCGACAAGGAGAAGGTCCTGACACGTGTTGTCTAACTCCAATTGAGTTCACAATGTCTTTAAATTCCAATCCCAATGCATCTAAATGTATATTAAAATCACCAACAATTAGTACTTTATCTGCAGCCAATACTAATTCTGATAGAAAGTCTGCAAATTCTTTGATAAAATCTTTATGGTGCCCTGGTGGCCTGTATACAGTAGCCAGCAGAATTTTCAAACGTGATTTATCGTTTACACTGTATTTTTACATTCAGCACCAACACTTCAAAAGAAGTATATTTAAAACTAGATTTCTTAGTGGTTTTGAAAATATTGCTATAAATTACAGCAACACCTTCTCCTTTGCCTTTCAGACGAGGTTCATGTTTACAACAGTAATCTTGTGCTTCTTGACTCATTTAAAGTAATGTAATCGTTTGGTTTTAGCCAGGTTTCTGTCAAACACAGCACATCTAGATTATAATCTGAGATCATATCAATAACTATGAGCGATTTTGAAGTAAGGGATCGAATATTCAGCAACTCAAGCTTTATCATTTGCTCCTCTGTATTATATCTGTTTTTTATTTGATGAACATCAATTAAATTTTTAACCTGATGTTTTTTGGATTTCCAAATTCGGGGAACAGACAAGTCTCTATATGATGATATCTAGGTGAAAGAGGCTCTATGTGATGGGATTTATCTGACCTTGGTGACGTGAGGCCTCTAGCAGACGGTCGGTTTAGCCAGTTTTAGCCTTTTCCAATTGTCTATAAATTCTACATTATTATGCGGACACCACTTCGACAGCCAGACATTGAGTGAACACAATCTACTAACTATCTCATCACTCCTGCGAACAGGAAGGGGGCCAGATCAAATTGAAGTGCCTGACATCTTACTTGCGAGTTCACACACCTCTTTAATATTAGTTTTGGTGATCTCCGACTGGCGGAGTCGAACATCAGTGCCGACATGAATAATGATCTTTGAGAATTTACGATTAGCATTAGCCAGCTCTTTTAAATTTGCTTTGATGTCAGGCGCTCTGGCTCCCGGCAAACATGTGACTATGGTTTCTGGTGTCTCTATTTTCAAGTTCCGTGTGATCGAATCACCAATTACCAGGGCACAATCAACAGAATTCTCAGTGGGTGTTTAACTGAGTGGGGGAAATTGATTTGTTATAGTAATCGGAACGGAAGAGTGGTTTTTTGATCCGCGACTAGAGCGATCTCTTACAGTCACCCATCTGCCCCGCTGCACGGGCTCTACTTCAGCCGGAACCAAATCATGTAAAGAGTTCACTATGCTAGGCGCATCCAAAATAGTATCTAAATCTCTAGTACTATCCTTACTATCCTCAATTAAAGTTTGGATGCGTGTCTCTAGCTCTGAAATCTTCTCCGTCAGCCTGACTGTCTCCTTGCATTTATCATATATAAATCCTATATTGCCATCGGAGAAGGCTATACTAAACATATGACACGTGACACAGGTGACAATAACAGGACAAGACATTACTCACCGTGGTTGTTGACTGATTCTCATTTACCTGAGCTTTTATGAACTCAAAGGCGCGGTCACGTGAGAGAAAATAAATAAATAAATGAGTGCACGGGTGTCGCGTTAGCAGACTAGCGAGTTACTAACGTGCTGTGCTAACAATAACGGAAGCTAGCGATATAAGGTTAATCTGAGATGTTGGGCAGTTCATAAACGCCAGAGGAGAACTGGCCCCCGACTGAGCCTGGGTTCTCCCAAGGTTTTTTTTTTTTTTTTCATTGGGTCACCTGATGGAGTTTTAGGACACCATTAGGTCACCTGATGGAGTTTTTCGGTTCCTTGCCTCTGTTGCCTTTGGCTTGCTCAGTTGGGGATATTCAAATTAATTAACCAATCATTAATACCATTGATCAGCTCTACCGAACGTGGATGTTTTTCCACTAAGAAACGAACATTGTTATGTTGGTTTGATTAATACTGTGAAGCTGCTTTGATGCGATCTATATTGTGAAAAGTGCTATATAAATATACTTGACTTGACTTGACAAGAGTACACACTCCATCTTATGAAATGTGTTTTTGAATATAGACCTATAAGTGGCTGCTCCACAAGCTTTTCTCTTCCCTGGAGAGACCCGCTAGATTTTAAGCACGGCTTGGCGGGTCTAGAAGTTAAGGATATGGCAGCATGTGGTATGGGCCACCCTCCCACCATCGACACCTTAACCCCTTGCAGGGAGGTTTACTGGCCCCTCCTAAGCCAGTCCTCCCTAATAAGATGGACCGCTTCTCAGCATCTGCCTTTCAGGCCTCGTACAAGACTTCTGCTCTCGCTGTACATGCTCTAAGTGTTTCCTACCTCCTCTCAGCTGACCAGGGGTCTCATTTATAAAGCGTGCGTATGCACAAAACGGGTCTGGAAACGTACGTACGCCAGTTTCCACGCAAAGGTTGTGATCTATAAAAACAGGCATGAAAATCACTCACCTTTCGGCGAAATTCGCCGTTTTGAAACCAAAATAGGTGACCTACTTGAATCGTGTAGATTCGATGAGAAAATGTTTGGGGGGGGGGGGGGGGGTATACTATATGAAGCCATACTATAGTATAATGTGAGATAGAAATGAATATTTAAGTCATTAAATTCACGTAAACTTTTCCCTCCGCTGCGGCTGTCAATCATTCTCCATTCAGCGTTCAAACAGTGCGTCGCGTTCGGTTTACGACAGTCAACATGATGAAACTCTCTGCTGCGCGCTGTGACTCGTGTTGCTTCAAGCGCATCATTCTGCGCTCGGGATGCGCATAAGTGCTTTGTGCCGCACTGTATTGGAGTCTTTCATAATCATATCATAATACTTTTGCGCAATGAAAGATTATTAGTAGCCTTTTTTGTTCTGTCCTATCTATCATATGTTTCTGCCTCATTAAACAGCTATGCTATACATTTAAAAAATGTCTTAATTTTATAGTAGACTATATAAAATAATTGATCTTTCTGATTTTATCTGGTTTTTCATTAATGTATTTTACAACAATACAAAGAGCAATGTGTGACGTTTGACCAGATTTAGTGCTACACTTATTGTCTCATATTTGTCCCCCACTAAATAATGTTTTTTTTTTTCACTAAATGTTCAGATTTAATACAATTATTGTTTTTCTAGACTAAATTTTAGTTATCCACTAATCTAGTTTATAATATCATTTTTGTCATAGGTTATGATCATATTTTTTTGATTTGTTGTTTTTCTTTATAATGAAGATGTCTGTATTAAGTAGATTGTGTTTAACACACAAAGGAGTGATTATCAGTTCAACACACAGAGTTATAGAAATTCTGCTTGATTTAAAAAAAAAAAAAAACTGCACTGGTATCGGTATCGGTCGATACTCAGAAGTCAGAATTCTTGGTATTGGATTGGTTCAGAAATTTTTTTATCAGGACATCCCTAATATTTTCTGGTCGGCTATATATCTAAGTTACCCAGGAGCTCTGTTGACATAGGCTAGCTTGATGAATAGAGACGTTGAACACAGCAGGAGAGAACGCAACGTTAGCCAGCTAGCTAAAGCTCTGGTGGAAAATTATTAGCTAACGCTACGGAGGCCATAATATTTTTGACTCATGGCTGAAGTTAAGTTTCTCCAGCTCTCCCCAGGATGGCAAAAAATGCATCTCAAAATGCATCAGATTGATGCTTTAAAATATGGAATATTTAAAATGTTCTTATGGGATATCCTTCTCACCTTTTTCACCCCTGACCCGTTTTCATGCCTGATAAAAAACAAACTTGACGCGAGAATGTGCGCACCTTTAAGCAAACTTTGAGCCGTGCGTACGCACATTTTGGAGACAAAGGGAATTGGCGACACCGATGGTGAGCTATAGTTATGTCTTTTGGTCACTTTTAGACAGAAATTCTAAAGAAGATTATACATATACACTCACCGGCCACTTTATTAGGTACCCCATGCTAGTAACGGGTTGGACCCCCTTTTGCCTTCAGAACTGCCTCAATTCTTCGTGGCATAGATTCAACAAGGTGCTGGAAGCATTCCTCAGGGAGTTTGGTCCATATTGACATGATGGCATCACACAGTTGCCGCAGATTTGTCGGCTGCACATCCATGATGCGAATCTCCCGTTCCACCACATCCCAAAGATGCTCTATTGGATTGAGATCTGGTGACTGTGGAGGCCATTTGAGTACAGCGAACTCATTGTCATGTTCAAGAAACCAGTCTGAGATGATTCCAGCTTTATGACATGGCGCATTATCCTGCTGAAAGTAGCCATCAGAAGTTGGGTACATTGTGGTCATAAAGGGATGGACATGGTCAGCAACAATACTCAGGTAGGCTGTGGCGTTGCAACGATGCTCAATTGGTACCAAGGGGCCCAAAGAGTGCCAAGAAAATATTCCCCACACCATGACACCACCACCACCAGCCTGAACCGTTGATACAAGGCAGGATGGATCCATGCTTTCATGTTGTAGACGCCAAATTCTGACCCTACCATCCGAATGTCGCAGCAGAAATCGAGACTCATCAGACCAGGCAACGTTTTTCCAATCTTCTATTGTCCAATTTCGATGAGCTTGTGCAAATTGTAGCCTCAGTTTCCTGTTCTTAGCTGAAAGGAGTGGCACCCGGTGTGGTCTTCTGCTGCTGTAGCCCATCTGCCTCAAAGTTCGACGTACTGTGCGTTCAGAGATGCTCTTCTGCCCACCTTGGTTGTAACGGGTGGTTATTTGAGTCACTGTTGCCCTTCTATCAGCTCGAACCAGTCTGGCCATTCTCCTCTGACCTCTGGCATCAACAAGGCATTTCCGCCCACAGAACTGCCGCTCACTGGATGTTTTTTCTTTTTCGGACCATTCTCTGTTAACCCTAGAGATGGTTGTGCGTGAAAATCCCAGTAGATTAGCAGTTTCTGAAATACTCAGACCAGCCCTTCTGGCACCAACAATCATGCCACGTTCAAAGTCACTCAAATCACCTTTCTTCCCCATACTGATGCTCGGTTTGAACTGCAGGAGATTGTCTTGACCATGTCTACATGCCTAAATGCACTGAGTTGCCGCCATGTGATTGGCTGCTTAGAAATTAAGTGTTAAGGAGCAGTTGGACAGGTGTACCTAATAAAGTGGCCGGTGAGTGTACAGAAAGATAATACAAATATGATTTCACTCACCAAGCCTGTCACTTGAAGCAAATCTCCATCCCTTCTTAAATGTCCGCGCCAGCGAGCGCGCTGGGCCGTTAGTGAAACTAACGCATAAAGCCTATCTAACGGCAGATCTTCATTATGAGTGCTAATCACCTAATCATAAAAACACTGCATGTTCACAATAACAGTTTAAATAAATGAAATAATTATTTAAACTATGTTTTACTTCTGATAGAAACATTTAGATTAAATATGCCAAATTCTCATTAAAGGAGTTAAACACTTAAACTACATGAAATCATTACTGAGAAGTAATGATTTCATGAACTCACAAAAATTTTTATATTCAATAAATATAAATATTTGTTGTGGAACACGTTTCCTCTGGCATGCTGTGTTTTAATGTTTTAACTACAGAGATAATTGCTTATCATGATAATAGCAGATTGTCTGAGAAAATAGTTTAGTGCAAATAATGCACAACAAGGTCTATCTGTTTCCGTTCAAAATATAAATCAATTATAAATAATATTTGGCCAGTGGAAAATATTGAGAAAAACTTTCTCTGAAATGTATTTTACACTATTTGATTTATGTATTCAAAAACAAGGCTAGGCTACTAAATGTTTTTTATTAATGTAATGTGACGGCACATCCATATTTTATATTTTCCTAATGTCTTAAACCGTTAAACATATCACGTGGATGAATAATCATATGTAAATGATATGCAGATGAGGATATGCATAGTAAAACTAGGCGTTGTAATCTCCATATATGGTTATTTCGGGGTGGAGACGCATGTGCGCACAATCTTCCACTGATTGGGATTTATAAAGTGAATTCTGCCCAGGTTCTGGCGTACGCACGGTTTTATAAGTCTGAATATTTTTTTGTGTACGCTATTTTTGGCTTTCCTGTCATGATTCTGCCATCATGTCCTAGTATTCTTCTTGTATTGTGGCAGGATCATGACAGATCCATGTTTTGTGGGCAAGCACATGGCCTTGTGTTTGGGCCATGTGCTTGCGTTGTCTCGTCACCTTACCCCGCCCCCTTGTTACCCTTGTTTAGTCATCAGTAATTAATCTGTGTCACCTGTTATGTCTTGATTAGTCTCCTTATTTCATCCCCTTGTGTTTGCTGTCCTGTGTCAGTACATTGTCTACCTTATCTGTCTACTTTGTGAGAAACAAGCTGTGAGTTACCTGTTGAGAGTCTTGTCTTGTAAGGAGTATTTATCCTGTCTTAGCTGTTAGTTATTGGTCTGAGTCTTAGTCTAGTCTAGTCTTTTTGTCTTGTTCTGCCCCATCGTGGGTTTTGTTTTTCTGTTTTCATTGTCAATAAACCTTGTTTGGAGTTATTTGCTGTCTGCGCCTGGGTTCACCTTCCAACAACATAACAGAATGTACCGACCAAAACAGAACCCAGCAGACAGTGTGCCTGCTCCCGCTAGACTGCAATCATCAGACTCCGAACTATGGTGGCAGTCGGCCATCGCCGACAGCCTGGAAGGCAAGCTTCCTTTCCCTCCTCAGGGTAAGCTAACATTGAGGAGGTATGCCCAGATCGTGGAGAAGAGAAGGGTATTTTTGCCGGAGATGTTGGTCAATCGATATCTCGTCGCGGGTCTCAACGTCCCTCCTCCTCTCGCTGAAAGAGAGAGGCTGGTCAGTCTCCCGTTCCACCGTATGATGGACAGTCTGTCTCAGAGGGAGCTGCAGGAGGCTAGAAAGTCTGCATCTCCAGCTACTCTTCCTGTGATCCCTGAGGGTCGTCTGTTAGCTGTCGCTACACTTGGGGACCAACCCAGTCTCGCCGCGACTCCTGAGGCAGGAGTCACGGCGGCAGGCTCGGGTGCAGCAGTCACGGCGGCAGGCTCGGGTGCAGCACTCACGGCGCCGCCGCGACTTCCCCGCCCGTCGGTCTTCTTGGTAAGCGTGGAAGGCACCCGTCGTGGGAGTCTGCATCGGAGTCTTCCTGCCCCGAGTCCTCCTTGCCTACGGGGAGTTCACCAGTTCCGGTAACGGTCCCGGCTGTACTTCCTCAACTGGTCACAAGCCCGGCTACGTCCTCTGCTCCGCGACCCAGGAAGAAGAAGAGGAAGAAGGGAGCCTCTTGTCCTCCGTTTCTGTCTCCCCCAGAGCCCGCTGCTTCAAGCGCTGTTCCAGGGCCCGCTGCTTCAAGCGCTGTTCCAGAGCCCGCTACTGCAAGCGCTGTTCCAGAGCCCGCTACTGCAAGCGCTGTTCCAGAGCCCGCTACTGCAAGCGCTGTTCCAGAGCCCGCTACTGCAAGCGCTGTTCCAGAGCCCGCTACTGCAAGCGCTGTTCCAGAGCCCGCTACTGCAAGCGCTGTTCCAGAGCCCGCTACTGCAAGCGCTGTTCCAGAGCCCGCCTCAGCAGGTGCTTTCCCAGAATCTGCAGAGAGAGTTGCGGCCGATTTAGCCGCCAAGAGGATTCTGCAAGCCGTTTCAGCGCGTCAGGAGATGCCCGTCATCATAGCGGCCAAGACCCTGTCTGATTACCTGTCCCGTCTTGTCGCGATTCTTGAACCCCCTGTCTGTCCTGCCATGTCCGCTGCACCCGAGCCTGCCGCCGTGAGTGCTGCACCCGAGCCTGCCGCCGTGACTGCTGCACCCGAGCCTGCCGCCGTGACTGCTGCACCCGAGCCTGCCGCCGTGACTGCTGCACCCGAGCCTGCCGCCGTGAGTGCTGCACCCGAGCCTGCCGCCGTGAGTGCTGCACCCGAGCCTGCCGCCGTGAGTGCTGCACCCGAGCCTGCCGCCGTGAGTGCTGCACCCGAGCCTGCCGCCGTGAGTGCTGCACCCAAGCCCGCCGCTGAGAGCACTGCGCCCAGTCCTGTCCCTTCGCCTGCCATGTTCCCCGTCAGTAGTCCCGTTTCCTCATCCTCTGTGTGCTCCGTGTCTGGAACTGTTGCTGCTACCACTGAGGCAGTATCCCAGTCTGTCTTCCCGGTCCTCCCTGTCTCCACCAGCCCCCGGACTGTTTCCCCGTTTATCCCTGTCTCCACCAGTCCCCAGACTGTTTCCCCGTTTGTCCCTGTCGCCACTAGTCCCCGTACAGTTTCCCCTGTTTCCACCCCACCTCGGACTGTTCCTCGTGTGTGCTCGTCCAGTTCTCCCCGGACTCCCCGCCCAAGATCATCACCTTGTCAACCCAAGACCCCTAGTCCACCTGTTCACCCTGGACTGCCTCCTAAGGACTTTGTGTTCCCTCCACCTCCCTTGCCTTGTATGTTGTTTTTGATTTGTCACCCTAATCCTGTTATTGTTTATTCATGTATGCCGTTATTAGTGTTTTCCATGTTTTGTTGGTTTTTGTCTATGTCTCGTACTATGTCTTGTGCTTAGTATCCCTTTGAGCGTCTGGAAGCCGCTCCTTAAGCGGGGGGTTCTGTCATGATTCTGCCATCATGTCCTAGTATTCTTCTTGTATTGTGGCAGGATCATGACAGATCCATGTTTTGTGGGCAAGCACATGGCCTTGTGTTTGGGCCATGTGCTTGCGTTGTCTCGTCACCTTACCCCGCCCCCTTGTTACCCTTGTTTAGTCATCAGTAATTAATCTGTGTCACCTGTTATGTCTTGATTAGTCTCCTTATTTCATCCCCTTGTGTTTGCTGTCCTGTGTCGGTACATTGTCTACCTTATCTGTCTACTTTGTGAGAAACAAGCTGTGAGTTACCTGTTGAGAGTCTTGTCTTGTAAGGAGTATTTATCCTGTCTTAGCTGTTAGTTATTCGTCTGAGTCTTAGTCTAGTCTAGTCTTTTTGTCTTGTTCTGCCCCATCGTGGGTTTTGTTTTTCTGTTTTCATTGTCAATAAACCTTGTTTGGAGTTATTTGCTGTCTGCGCCTGGGTTCACCTTCCAACAACATAACATTTCCGGCGCATGTACACTTTTAGTAAGGATTCTACGCACAGTTTTATAAATGAGGCCCCAGGTCAAGATGTTGGAGGTCATGAGTAAACATTTGGAGAAAGGCTCACCATCACCCACGCTTTGGAAGGAGACTGTGACCTTGAACGACCTGGTCCTTCGCAATGCCCGTCAGGCCGTCCAAGCCGGCGGACGTTCTATGGTCCTGTCTGTTATTTCCTGATTCCAAAGAAGGATGGTTCGCTTCATCCTATTCTGGATCTCAGTGTTGAACAAACATTTGAGGAAACTGACATGCATAGACTTCAGCTTCATAGTGAATGTGAGCTATTTTTCTGTGAGTTATTTTTCCTAATGTGCATTTTTTAACTTTCCGCTCAGAAAGTTATTTTTCTGGGGCTGGAGCTTAATTCAGTTACAATGCGTGTAGGTCTTTTACAAGAGCTCATTCTCTCTTTAATTAATTGCCTCTCACAATTCAGAGAAGGAGCGAGAGTACATTATCGTGCATGTCTCAGGCTGCAGGGTCTTATGGCTTCGGCTTTAGGACCCAAGGACCCCACATTCCAAAGTCACAAGACGGCTCCAAATTGTCTAGAAAACCCCCCAGAGAAGACTTTTATGGCCCCGCAGGCCCCAGAGATAAGCCTAAACAGGAAAAACGCTGTCACTATTATCCTTAAGCAAGACAAAGCTGCTCAGAAATGGTGAAACGAGGCCTGACCACCAAGGGGCCTGACCACCTTTGACCACTGCTGAGCAGGACAGAGATGTAAAACAGACCACGCTTTCATGGAATGTGAGAGACTTACACAGACTTACACAGACTTTACATATCAAACCCATTAAAACTCACACAGAACAATGCTCAGTGGACTTATAATCAAACATCATAATTCTTGTTGTTCCTACAATTCATGTTTGTATTATGCTTAGATCACATATAAATCATGTAATCGTGTTATAACTGTGTGTATGGATGAAAGAGTATCGTGCTTCCAATCAAAAGAATCGTATGCCCTTAATTCAAAAGATGGCTTGATTGAAATCTGTGTAAAATGTTTTGTATGATTATAATAATCTATGTTTAAACTGTGGTCTCTTGTTCTCTGCTAAGTGCTGGAACCCAAGCAGATCCCAGATAACGATAAGTAGGAACTCAATCCACCCCCTAAAATGATGCCATTGTCTCATTGGTCAGAATTCTCCAAAAGAGGTTGGGCCAACTTTTAAGTTAAAGACCCGAACAAAGGAATTAGATTCAGTTCAGAAACTTCCATCCATGGAGTTCGGTTTTGAGTTCGGTTCGGTGTTGAATTAAGTTGGTGCCTCTCTCTATCAACAGCAAGAGAGTGTTCCCGTTCATGTTTCTCTCTGAAAACAACAAAGAGCGTGTTCGCACGCTTACATCGACCAGACCAAATTAGACCAGCAGACAAATAACCCATCAAGATCGGGGTTAAAACAGCTCATTCAAGCCATCTAACTCGTCTCACTTTCCTTTCTTTTCCTTTGTTTTCTTTTCCGTTAAAAGTCTCGGTTCTAAGTTAAGTTGTGCTGCAAAGTTTTGTTTAAACGTTTCGACTGCAAAGCCCTTCCAACTTCAAAGACTTTCATCCATCCGCCAACACACCACGTGATTGGCCGCCCCAAGACGTCTCCAGGCACAGCCAGCCAAGCAACGGACGGGAAACCCCCTTTACGCCGAAAAGGGAATTCCCTAAGCAACGCAAAGACAAGCAAGTACTCCAGACTCTAACTGAACTGGTGCTTTAATGTAAATTGAAGAACCTGTCTAAGAAACAAAGGTTTAAATTAATGCTTGGTGGTTCGTTCAGGTCATGTCTTATAAGTGCATATAGAAACTTGGGATTTCACTATCTCACTCTTAAAACTCATTCTTTCCTCACTCTCTTTCTTTCTGCAACTTGTATGAATGCGTGTGCGTGTGTTTGTGTTAGATATTAGTTTTATGTTTTAGGATAATCAATAAAGTATTGTTTGTATTTGAAAAGATATTTGCCTTGTGTTGTGCTTGCACATTTAATGTCTTGTACTGTCGATCTAAAGTTACCTTGCTAATACATAGTGTTTCACTATAGATTGGATATTTATATCTGTGCCAAGGTTATAATTACGGCTCGTTCAAATGAACTCTAAACGAGTCATTTGCTCGGTTCCATAGTGATTCGGTCAAGATTCATTGCAAATCGATGAATCATTTCCTTTTGAGCTAAATTGGCCTTCCGGCCCCCCTTAAATACATTTTATGTATATTATTATTGTGTACATTCGTTACACCTTCCAGGTCGCAGATTTGCATTGCTGGGCGCCAGCCTGTCTCGAACAACAACTCAGTCAGTCTCTAATAATGCCAGTGGTTCCTTAACCTGTAACCAAAAAGACTAACACACACACCGACATACAGCTTCCTCAAGGTTGGATTTGGCCAGGCTCTAATGATAAACAGGATAGTATTCTCAAAACATCAAGATAATACATTCTTTCTCTCAAGGATAGGATACGCACAGCAGCATTTCCTCCCCTTTGCCCCATAACGCCGACTCTGGCCAGGGTGAGGGAACAGAGCTTGACCATGATTTTGGAAACTCCCAGGTGGCCCAAGGCACTGTGGCTCTCAGAGATAATCCCTCTGCTGTATGTCCAGCCGTGGCCCCTCCCATTACGCACAGACCTTCTGTCCCAAGCGAATGAGGAAATTACCACCCGCACCCAGACAGGGTGGCCCTCTGGGCCTGGGCCGTGAGAGGGCCAAATTAAACACATTGGGGCTATGTGGAGTTATTGCCATCATTCAGACTGCCATAATGCGTATTTGGCGTGCTGTCCGGGGGGAGGGCTCCGAGCTCAGAGTTTGGCCCGATACCATAGTATTCCCACCGTATGTAAATGGTTAGGACTAGAAGTGTGGAGAAGAGGCGGTGGAGGGATGCTGCTAAAATGTCAATGGATTGAGGTGAGATTGCTGAATCTATATATACCTCTTATCATTGATTGCTGAGTGCACTCCACTCGTGTTAATTATCTGAACGTGCTCCTCCCGAACTTTGTTCGACATCATATTGTAAGTGACGTGTGTTCGAAGAGTTGAGTGAAGAGCGACGGTTAACATCATATCAGTGCTTAATTGCAGGACCTTATGGATGGTGGAAGATCCCTCTCTACCCTTAAGGTCTATTTAGCGGCCATCGCTGCATGTCATGTGGGGTTCGATGGAGCTACGGTGGGGCAACACCCACTTACTCGTAGATTTATGAAGGGAGCGCACCGGTCTCTTCAAGTCAGTTCTACCAAAAAGACTCGGCAGAAAAGATACTGTAACAATTATGCATTTTATTAACAGCCCAGCAAGCAATATATGCAATAAAGTTCTTTGGCGTAGACCCTGACCGTAACTCGCGATCCAAGGGTACGGATTCTTCATTTCCTGCCTGAAGATGAAGCCAGGGGTGCAGCCGACCCCCGTGGGGTATGGGAAGGGACCATCCTGGTGGTGTTGGGGAGGATGGAGGTAAGAAACCGTTTTGGTGGAGGTGGGTAGAATGATGGTAAGTGGAAGCATCAGCAGCATCTGCGAACTCAGGCGAGTGTAAATACGGGTTTTTATACTTCTTTTGATGCCAATCTTTCATTTAAAGTCATGTGTCTAGTATCTGTAAAACCGCATTTTTCCATCTTAAAAATATATCTAAATTACGTCATATGCTCTCATTGACAAATGCGGAACAATTAGTTAATGCGTTCATGACAAGACTAGATTATTGTAATGCTCTACTGGGTGGTTGCCCTGCATGCTTAATAAACAAACTACAGCTAGTTCAAAACGCAGCAGCTCAAGTTCTTACCACAGCCATGAAGTATGACCATATTAGCCCGGTTCTGTCAACACTGCATTGGCTGCCTATTAAACATCTTATACATTTTAAAATATTGTTGATTACTTACATAGCACTAAATGATTTAGTTCCGCAGTACTTGAGCGAGCTCTTAACGCATTATAGTCCTTCACGTCTATTGCAATCTCAAAATTCCAGCCAGTTAATAATACCTAGAATATCAAAATCGACTGCTGGTGGTAGATCCTTTTCCCTTTTAGCACCAAAACTTTGGAATAGTCTTCCTACCATTGTCCGGGAAGCAGACACACTCTGTCAGTTCAAAGCTCGATTAAAGACATCTCTTTGCCCTAGCATACACATAATACATTATAGACTTCTATAATTCAATGTTAGGCTGCATAGATTAGGTCAGTCGGAACTGGGTGCTGGAGGCATTCTCAACAGCGTTTGTGCCCCTGGGAAATATTTCCCTTAACCTTCTGTCTTTCAAGACAGCTCTGCTCTGGCCTTGGCCTCAGCCAAGCGTTTCAGTGATTTGCATGCACTCTGTTCATTCCCTGTGCACTAAATTCTCTTTCTTTATGCTGTAATGCTTCCCGGCGTTCATGTGTGAGGTGATTGAGCTTTCCGCTGAGGATCAGAGGTTAAACGCTCTGTGTCCTGTATGTGCCCTGCTGGTTTACTTAGACAGGATCAGCTCGTTTAGAAAAAGCGACCAGCTTTTCATCTCTCATCTCAACGGAGAGAAGCAGCGCCTCTCCAGGCCCGGTTCTACGGGGGTGCTTGAGGGTGCTAAGCACTCTAAGGAATCCAATGGTGGTGCTCTGTTGGAGGCAAGGGGCTGGTGAAGGGCAGGAAACAAGGAGATTGCGGTGGAAGAAACCAAGGCGGCGATGAAGGTGGGAGGAGCCAGGGAGGAGATGAGAGCAAGAGGAGCCAGGCATGGACCCAGAAAACAGCTAGGACAAAGGTCCACGGTGGAGTCAAAGGCAGGGGGAGCCATAGTGGAGACTTGGCTGGTAGACTGAGATGGAGCTGATGGAAGTGCAGACAGATATATCAGACATACAATTATTCATTATATTTAATGAGTAATCCAGCAACCCCCCTTACCCGAACCACAAAACAAGGTGCTTGTGACAACCCCCCAAAAGAATAGAATAGGCCCCTGGTTACCATGGCAGCAAAGGAATGTCAGGGAGATAAGACTTGTTTACAAAGTAAAAAAATGTGGAAGGCATAGGCCAGGGATAGGCAACTTCGGTCTTCTTCGGAGGGCCACAGCACTTTAGCTCCAAACCTAATTAAACACAGCTGACCAAGGCTATCAATGTTTTCAGGATTACTAGATAGATAGATACTAGACAGGCAGGTGAGTTTTTATCAGGGCTGAAGGTAAACTCTGCAGGACAGTGGCCCTCCAGGACCGAAGTTGCCTATCAATGGCATAGGCCATAGGAAAGACACATAAGGTCCATAAAAAAGTCTTATTTGCATCAAATCATAGGCAAATCTTCTATGAATGAACATACATATATTTGAAACATTGTGTGTATGATTATTACTGTCTTGTACAGTGTCTTTTGTATTGTATACTTTTTTTATTCATGCTTTATGATAACCAGTAGTTAATATACCATGTTTGGTATTGTAGCAAATTAGTTAAAAATAAATATTTAATCATAACTTGTTATAATTATGAATATTTTGAATATTTGGATCAGTTAATAGAATTAATTTAATGTAGTAAAATTAATATTACAACCAATCAACCTGTTTGTCCTGTGAAAACTCAGTGTTAATTGTTTATTAATTCTAAGACAGTTCCTTTCCAGGGAAGGGAAATGTCTTTCTTACTGTACAGTACTACCTAAGAGCCTGTAGTCAAAAAACAAAAAACAAAAAAAAAATTTGTAAAATAAACTTTGTTGCAAGCAGAAAATCAGACCTAATATGTATTGTGCACAAGTTTATTAATCATATTGCAAACATAACTTATCTAACACATATACACACAAAAATGGTAAGTGACAGTGTGAAACCGGAAGCAGGAAATGGACCTATGGAAAAGATCCATCTAACTATGAAAATAACCATCAGCTTATTATTTTCAGAGTACCTCATTAAATGTATACTTGCATGGCCTTTGCAGTGAAAGCGTTTCGTGAAGTTCCTGAAGAAGCATTTTGATGGTTCCATGAGTCTGAGAAATGGTGATGAACTTGCATGGTTTGTTTGACTGTTCACATGGCTGGAGTGCAGATTGTGGAAAGGACACGCAGAGCAACCAGGAGAAGGGAGGAAGTCGGAAGAGTTGATGGTTGTAGCTGCCTGGTTCAAGAACGATTTGACTCTTTAACTGATGACTCCCATTGTTACGACTGACTCAAGGCCATAACAATCGACAGGAGACCATGCCACGAGCAACCGGTGCAAAACGTGCATCTAACACAAATGTAAACAACATAACCAACAATGAGGTGTGAGTGTCAGTGTCAGTAGTGTAAAGTAGGTGCAAGGATGTGTTGTGTGTGTGGGTGCAAGTGTTGGATGTAAAAATAAAAGACAAACTCAGATAAACTTAAATGTGCATCTATGTGAAGTCCTGGCGTCTCGAGCGAGGTATGAACCTGGACAGGCCCACAGAGCAGCGTCCAAGCCTTTAGCCACCAGACCAGAGCAGGAAGAGAGATCAATACAGCAGAGAAGCTCCTACTTAAACACCATCTTCCCAGGTGTCAGCAATTAGGCATGAAACAGAGGAGGGGCAGGAGAACGACCAGAAACAGTAACACCCATACTTTATTGTCTTGTCCGTCATCACAGATAAAGGCACCATTTGACACAGTGTTCATTGGGAATCAACGTAAAAGCTTAAAGGGCACCTATTATGCAAAATTCACTTTTACATGGTGTTTGAACATAAATGTGTGTTGGCAGTGTGTGAGCAAAACCACCCTAGAATGATAAAAATCCACCCAGTGTTTTTTTTACAATCTCAATAAATCATAAGCACTGTCTCAGAACGAGCTGTTCTAAGATTCAGCTCAATGTGACGTAGAATTGAGCAAGCACCACCGACGTGGTTTGATGGACCTTGTGGTGTTGGCAGACACCATCCTCCATTGTTTCAACGACAGCCGGTAATGTCTCCTAAGAAACATAAGTGTTCTGTTGTGGGATGTAATAATATACATAGTAGTTTTCACTTACTTCCGACATCAGACCACTGAAAACGCAGTGGATGTTTTTTATTTATGAAGGAAAGGCGCCACTTAAACTTCCAAAATACGTTTGTTTGCACAAATCATTTTCTGACTGACTGTTTTGTGAACGAGGGTCAGTTCAAAGCAGGTCTTGCTTCAAAGTTAATCCTCAAGTGTGGATCGTTGCATACTGTTCGCGATCCAACGTCACTTCCAGAAGAAGTAAGTGTATTTTATGATTTTTGAGCAAATAGTAATTTCAATCGATGTCAGCCAATTCAACAACAAATGCGTCTAAAGTTGTCGTCGTCGTAGGGTGTCTGTGTATATAATTTAAACCTTGGTTGTATGTGTAACCACATGTTTATAAAATATTTTTTTCAAGATATTGTATTAAAAACTGCATATATTTTCTTGTTCTGTAGTCACATTTGCCACATAAGCACCTGTACGACAAGTAATGTAAACATGACAACAACAGATCCCTCGCATAAATGTAATTTCGTTTGTACGTAGCAAACGTTATCACAGAATTTGTGTTTGTAGTTTCAAAAAATTGCGCCAATGTTATCACAGTTTGTGTGTGTATGTCTGTGTGTGTGGTGCACATCCATACTTGCAAAGGGGACGCGATTAAAACTCTATACATGTATCAAATAACCATTCCGAGACGTCCTGGTCCATTCCCATTTGTGTTTCTTCTGCCGGAGTCTCTTCATCATCTGGGTCTGATTCCGGTTCAAACATGTATGGCTGAATACATGGCTACAAAACAGCGGGTCTCTCACTCTCAGTGCTTCTACCGACTGTTTATTGCCATAGGTATGCAAGTTACGCCCTCATCCAAAGGCAGGGCGGCGATATGCAGCTCATTTACATTTAAGGTGATACACACCAAAACAGCTCTTTTTAAAACAGGCCCCAAAAATGACATTTTCAAATGGTTATAATAAAGTAACTGGGGGGTATTTTGTGCTGAAACTTCACAAATACATTCTGGGGACACCTGAGACCAATATTACATAAAATAAGTAAACAATGACTTATACATTATACAAAGTAACAACCGATAAGTAATCTTAATACAAATAATGTAAATCAAAACAAAGACATAAAGATAACGGGAAGTCTATATCATACCTTGTTCTCCATTCAAACCAGGAGCTAAATCCTTTTAAACTCCTTATAAATCGTAAACCTTTGATACCATGACCGTGTGCATCTGGGTCTCATTCATACTGAAATGTTTGGACCATATGCGCGTTATATCCGCTAACGTTAGTGAACTTCAAAATAAAAGACTCCCGTTATCACAACACAAATAAGACTCAAAATCAAAAATTAAATACCATACAAAATAAACAAAGAAATAAATCAAGGACTATATTATTTCATATTTGTCAAAGACAAAGTCCTTAACACTCCCACCAAATTATGAGTGCAAATCTCACACTAAGTATACAAGCACTAATAATTTCTCTTTATCCCCCTATTTTTTGTTTACACGTTTTTTTTTATTTATTTTTTTTATTTATATTTATTTATTTATTTATTTATACAATTTGACTTTAAACCAACATTAAAAATGTAGAAAAATTAAAATGATACTCATCGACCTTCCAATATCTCAATTTTTCAAATGAGAGGAAACACTTTTTTTGCACTGGTCTTTCAATTATGGACGGTTTGTTAACACACTTTCCCTTTGCATCAATCTTTGAGTCGCCTCGAGAAATCTTAGCCCTTCTTACAAGCCCATCGTCACTAGAAATAGTTTCTATTATTCTGCCAAGCCTCCATTCGTTCCTAGGCATTTCCTCTTCTTTGACGATAACAAGATCATCAACTTTAAAGGAGAACTCCGGGCAATTTTTAAGTTAATCTTGATCGTTAGACCTTTGTGAGTACTGTCTATAGAAAGAAAAACGAACCGGATTGGTGCTTGCGACGCGGAGCTGCGACAGCGAATGCCCAGAGCTCCCACTCAGCTATAACGGCAGCTCTGGGGGCATATACATAAAGAGCGTTTTTGTGCCTCTTAACAGACACAAAATGCAATTAAAATGTCTGTCCAACATGAACAGGGACCTTACCTGTGAACAAGATGCGTTTAGCAACTTAGCCATGGTTTAAATTCACCTAAATAGTGTTTTAGACACCAAGCTGTAGTCTCGCGCTGAAGTCTCGCTCCTCCCACCTGGACACTATTGACCTTTCCCGGCTACAACTGAGATCACGGGACTTCAGCGCGAGTCCAGGTGGGAGGAGCGAGACTTCAGCGCGAGACTACAGCTTGCCGTCTAAAACACTATTTAAACCATGGCTAAGTTGCTAAACGCATCTTGTTCACAGGTAAGGCCCCTGTTCATGTTGGACAGACAATTTAATTGCATTTTGTGTCTGTTAAGAGGCACAAAAACGCTCTTTATGTTATGCCCCCATTGCTGCCGTTTTAGCTGAGTATAGCTGAGCCATTAGATCTTATCTCATTTACAGTAAATCCTTTCCCTTGGTGCGCAACTTTGTTGTGAAAGTGGGCAACAACCATTTTTGTGATCTGATGATCTCTTGGGATTATTATAGCATGTTTTACGGAGTCTGGAAAGGTTGAACAACAAGGTCTACCTCCCACCCTGAGTAAGCCGTCTTTACCCATGAAAGGGTCAAGAGAGTACAATGCACTGCGAGATGAGATACTTCTTCCACTCTTTATCCCTCTCAGATCATCCTTGTAGGAATTATCTTGCAGACATTTGATTATATGAAGTTCTGCCTTTTGTCGCTCAAACACAGTACTGAGATGATTAGATTTGTCTTTGTTAGCTCTCCTTAAAAGACGAGCTACAGCTCTGATAGCTTTTGATTAAGAACAAAACTTTGAAAGAAGATCTATCAAGCTCGGATTTTCTGCACAATCAACATTCAAAGTACAGAATGTCTTTACCTCTGGATCTCCAAGCAGAAGTTCAGGAACACGTTCTTCCGGTACAGACATTTCTTTGTCCCACAAAAACTTAGGACCAGTGAACCAGTTTGAGGTGAATAATTCCTTTGCTGACAAACCTCTGGATGCATGATCAGCAGGGTTTTCCTCCGTTGGAACATACTTCCACTGCTGGGGAGTTGTACTGAGGTGTATTCTTTGTACTCGATTAGCGACAAAAGTATGAAATCTACGTGCCTCATTACTTATATATCCCAATACTACTTTGGAATCTGTCCAAAATAGGGATGGCGAAAACTAAAAAAAATTTTTTTAGAGCCTCATTAGCCGGTTGAAACCGGTTAACCGATTAGTTTAAATTAATGCTACGCTATTTAAAATAACAGCCATTTCGAGCCGCGCCTGCAATTTCGCAACTCTGTCGCATCTCTCTGCCTCCCGCTCAAGGGGGTCGCACACCGGACGAGAATCGCAGCGCCATGTCTATAAAATTCGAACAAATTATTCTCTATGAGTGTACACACACCGGCGAGTGTACACACACTCAGGACAGGAAACAGTGGAGAAAGATCGTGGAGTTCATATGCGAAGGCAATCTCCGTTCAGCACCCACGGTTCCATATAACCTACGGCCACGTTAGGACTACGGAATCACGGGAGAGAAATAACACACACCGGCGGCACCATTCAGCGTCTGTCCGTGCCGCCCAGCTACGGCTCAGGACTTTGTTCAAAACCCTGCCACACCACAGAGTGCCATTTACATAGTTTTATATAAAATTTACATTTATTTGTCTCAAATCGTCGTTAATGTACATACTGACTTCACCGTGTGCTGCAATATACATTTAGTTTTACATTAATTTATAGAAATCAGTTGAATAGATTTTCAGGTGATATTCTCAATTCATTCAGTTAACGGACGCTCTGAGGTAAAGTGTTCAGACTGCAGACTTAGCAACGAATCATAGTAGGCTACACATTATATTGTAACAATTCCCCTTACACCAAAACAGCAAGGGAAAAGTACAACACGCATAACATGAGGTAACGGGCGGATCTTATACCTGCCGGGGTAACTACAACCAGTGGTCAACTCACTTTTGTTAAATAACCCCTAAATAAACAAAATAAGCAATCAATCTGCACATGTATGGACTTAAAATAATTTCACATTAACGAAAAAAACCATAAGACACCGGTTCAACAACGTGTATTGGAAGATATACCAGGATTACCACGTCGGGAACACAGATATTCAGCGCTGGAGGCGCGGCCGCACTCCGAACATTGCACACATAATCACAATTTCCTACACACGTTTAACCCTCAGAAACCCAATGTCCCCCCAGATCAAATGTTTATTCAATCAAAATAAACTGTCCGGAATGAACTAGATGTCCTCCGCGGTGAAAAGAAGGGAAGAAAAAGAAACAAAACATAAAATACCAGGTGAAGCGCCGCAGTCAATATATTCCTCGGCAGACTTACGCAACCTCGCCACAGTCTGTTTAGCTGATGGGATGCTGTAGTAGTCCAGAAAAAACCCGTCATATAATCCACAATAAAAATAGTTCCTTTGTCCCTTTCTTGTGGTCCTCAGGCGACCATTCCACAGAGCCCGCTAAACTCAGACCGCTTCCCCGATTGAACTTTATTTTTTACGTCACTTCCACCATTCTCTTTTTAAAACCGGTGGCAAAATAATGAAAAATAATGAATAATGAAAAAACATAACGAAAAGTCACTACCACCATCCGTGAACTCCACATGCATTTGATATAGTTCTACCAGAAAGACTCGGGAGAATAAATACTGTAACAATAAATTCATTTATTGATAGCCCAGCAAGCAATAAAGTTCTTTGGCGTAGGCCCTGTCCATAGCTCACAATCCGAGGGTCCGGACTCTGCATTTCCTGCCTGAGGACGAAGGCAGGGGCGCAGCCGACCCCCTGGGAGGTATAGGATGGGACCATCCTGGTGGTGGTGGGGAGGATGAGGGGGAAGGAACCATCTTGGAGGTGGTGGGGAGGATGGAGGTAAATGAAAGCGTCAGCATCTGCGAACTCAAACATGTGTAAGTACCGATCTTTTATACCGCAAGTATTAGATGCGATTGGATAGATGAGAAGGTAATAAGTGACGTAGCAATTGAGTCTTCCTGGCAGAACTTAACGCTAAAGCTTCCATTTCTTTCTCTTTTTTTTTACATGTGAGTAAAAAAACAATACCCACAAAGTATGTTTACCAACACTATAAAACACTGTGCATGAAGGCAGAATAGATGACTATTACAATCTTAATTCCAAAATGTCTTTAAACATAACAATATTGCTGGCCATAAACTGAGAAAGAGTGCGCGTCCGGTGTGCGATACCTCGAGTTGTCCTAGACGCGACGCGGCCGGCGCTTCTCGTCCGGTGTGCGACCCCCTTCACACACACACTGCCCCGGCGCCGCCCTTCCACTCACGTCACTTTTTTAAAATCCCCTACAGCGCGAACATGAGTCCCGCAAACGCAGCGCAGAGGAGCTTGTATGTGAGTGTGAGGGATTTGTTTGCTTCACACAAAAATATCTTGGAATGAGATGGCTAACTGTAGCGTTTAGTCCACTGTCTATAATAGCCTAATTTAGAGATCACTTCTTTTTTTTTTTAACCGACTACCGACAACTTTAATCGGTTAACGTTGATACGGTCAACCATCGGTCAAACGGTCAACGGTTAACATCCCTAGTCCAAAACGTCTCCTGGAAAACAGCATAGTCCAGATCTCTCTTAAGCAAACTGCTCACTTTGACAGAAACAATGGCAGCTGCTAACTCTAATCTGGGGATTGTTGTAACTAGAAGAGGTGAAGAGCGCAGTGAATGTCTCCTTCCTCATTCTTGAGTCTCATATATCAACATTGACCATATCCATGGACACTAGCATCAGAGAAGTTCAGTAGATTATTTGCTCTAAATGAATGGTTAATGTCATGGTGTAATGAACAGAGACTGCTCTTTGTAAATAATTGGAATCTGTTCTGGGAGCGACCTAGGCTCTTCCGTGCTGATGGCCTGCACCCCAGCAGAGTCGGAGCGGCTGTGCTGTCGGACAACATCTCCAAGACGCTACACACCATATGACTAGTAAGTCAAAGTCCAAATCACAGTCTTTGCTGTCCCAACTTAATTGATATAAGCACCAATGTAGAACATTATATAGAAACTGTGTCTATTCCTCGTTTAGTAAGGCCAAATAATATATATAATGTAGGATCTAGGAAAAATTTAATTGTAATTAAACCAGAAAATCTCAATATCAGTGATAAACAATTTCTAAAGCTAGGTCTTCTAAACATTAGATCGCTCACACCTAAGGCGGTTATTGTAAATGAAATGGTCACAGATAATAGTTTCGATGTACTGTGCCTTACTGAAACCTGGCTTAAACCAAATGATTATTTCGGTATAAATGAGTCTACTCCGCCAGGATACTGTTATAAGCATGAGCCCCGTCTGATTGGTCGTGGCGGCGGTGTTGCAACAATCTATAGAGATATTCTTAATGTTACTCAGAAAACAGGTCACAGGTTTAATTCGTTTGAGGTACTTGTGCTAAATGTTACACTGTTAGATTTAAGAAAGAAATCCCTATTATCTCTAGCCTTGGCTACTGTATATAACCTCCAGGGCCTTACGCCGATTTCCTAAAAGAGTTTGCAGACTTTCTATCAAATCTATTGGTCAATGTCGATAAAGCAATAATTGTTGGAGATTTTAACATACACGTAGATAACACAAATGATGCGTTAGGGGCTGCGTTTACAGATTTATTAAACTCCTTCGGGGTCACGCAAAACGTCAGTGGTCCCACTCATCGCCTAAATCATACACTAGATTTAATTATATCATATGGAACCAATCCAACCGATATAGATATTGTACCGCAAAGCGATGATGTAACTGATCATTACATGGTAACTTGCATGTTACGTACTGCTGAAATTTGTCATGTTGCGCCATGTTATCGACCAGGCAGAACAATCCTTCCAACCACTATAGATAGATTCTCAAATAGCTTACCTGATCTATCTCAGCTGCTCAGTGAACCCAAACAATCAGAGGAACTAGAGGAAATGACTAGCAGTTTGAGCACCATTTTCTCTAGTACATTAGAAATTGTTGCACCAATTAGATTAAAAAAGGTTAAAGAGAAAACTAGAGCACCATGGTACAACAATGCCACGCATGCTATCAAGAGAGAAACTCGTAACTTGGAGTGTAAATGGAAACAAACAAATTTAGAGGTCTTTAGAATCGCGTGGAAAGATAGTATGTCACGTTACAAAAAGGCTCTTAAATCAGCCAGGGCTGAGCATCTCCGCAGACTAATAGAAAATAACCAAAATAATCCAAGGTTCTTATTTAACACCGTGGCCAGACTAACAAATAAACAGGCATCACCTGAGCAAAATATTCCGTTACAATGTAGTAGTAATGATTTTATGAATTTCTTCACTGAGAAAATAGAAAACATCAGAAACACAATTGTAAATGTACAATCTTTTATGGTGTCTTATGATTCAGCCTCAATTATCGCCCCTCAAGAACAACTACACCGCTTTACAACTATAGGACAGGAAGAGCTAAATAAACGTATTATTGCATCTAAACCAACAACTTGTTTATTAGATCCAATACCCAGTAAATTACTTAAAGAAGTGTTACCTGTAGTGGAAGTGCCTCTTCTCACTATTATTAATTCATCTTTATTTTTAGGTCATGTTCCAAGAATATTCAAGCTGGCAGTAATAAAACCTCTTATTAAGAAACCACAATTAGATCCAAATAACCTAGCAAATTACAGACCCATTTCAAATCTTCCATTTATGTCTAAAATACTAGAAAAAGTTGTGCTCTTTCTTGCAAGAAAATGATATCTATGAAAAATTTCAGTCTGGATTCAGACCGTATCATAGCACAGAAACTGCGCTAGTTAAAATTACAAATGATTTACTTTTAGCTTCTGACCAAGGCTGCATCTCAATACTAGTTCTACTCGATCTAAGGGCTGCATTTGATACTATAGATCATAAAATACTCCTGGATCGACTACAAAACTACACTGGTGTTCAGGGACAGGCATTAAGCTGGTTTAGATCGTACTTATCAGACCGTTACCACTTTGTCTGTTTAAATGGGGAAAAATCAAAGATAACGTCAGTAAACTATGGAGTACCGCAATGATCTGTGTTAGGCCCTCTACTATTCTCAATATATATGCTGCCACTTGGTAATATTATAAGAAAACATGGAATTAATTTTCACTGTTAAGCTGATGACACTCAATTATATATTTCATCACGGCCAGATGAAAACACTAACTTATCTAACTTGACAGAATGTCTTAAAGATATAAAATACTGGATGACGTGTAATTTCCTGCTATTAAATTCAGATAAAACAGAGGTATTACTTATTGGTCCAAAAAACTACCCACAAAATCCCTTACAATACAACTTTAATTTAGAAGGATGCCCTGTTACTTTATCCACTACAGTAAAAGACCTGGGTGTCATACTGACCGCAACTTGACTTTCGAAAATCATATTTCATATGTTACAAGAACAGCCTTTTTCCACCTTAGAAACATTGCTAAGCTACGTAACATGCTATCCGTTTCTGATGCAGAAAAGTTAGTTCATGCATTCATGACCTCGAGACTAGATTACTGTAATGCTTTATTAGCTGGTTGTCCTGTATCCTCAATAAACAAGCTACAGTTAGTCCAAAATGCAGCCGCTAGAGTTCTTACTAGATCAAGAAAATATGATCATATAACACCAATTTTATCATCTCTACATTGGTTACCTATTAAGTTCCGTATCAATTACAAGGTATTGCTACTGACCTATAAAGCCCTAAATGGTTTAGCTCCAGTCTATTTAACGGACCTTCTATCGCCCTACAATCCGTCGCGCTCTTTAAGATCACTAAATTCGAGGCTTCTGGTAATTCCTAGGATATCTAAGTCCACTAAAGGAGGGAGGGCGTTCTCACATTTAGCTCCTAAACTCTGGAATAGCCTTCCTGATATTGTTCGAGGCTCAGACTCGCTGTCCCAGTTTAAAACCAGATTAAAGACGCATCTCTTTAACCACGCATTCACATAATGCTTACCTTCTATACTACTGCCGAATCAGATCGAATGCATTAATATTATGAACATCAGCTATGCTAATTATCTCTCATTTGCCTTTCTGCTGTTATCTCGGGACGCAAGTCCCGAGGTAAATAGCGTTCGTCAGCTCCAGTTTGTATCCAGCCTCTCACGGAGACTTCGGATGATCCAACACCTGTGATGAGACGACTAAACGCCTGTGGAGAGACGACTCGACGCCTGTGAAGAGACGACTCAACGCCGGCGATATGTTATGCCCTAAATTAATACATGATGAACTAACTGTATTTTCTATGTACATTTTTAACGCACTTTCTGTAAAGCTGCTTTGAAACAATGTGTATTGTGAAAAGCGCTATACAAATAAATTTGAATTGAATTGAATTAAGATAATGCTGCTTTCCCAGCAAACACAGAACGTTGGCATAACGTACCCAACCTTCTAACAACGTTTTAACAACATGGCCAAAAGGTTGCTATAACTACATTGTGTGGTGAAGGTTGTTGCAGCGTTGTCACAATGTTGACATTAAACAACCATTCAGGGCCATTAAGGTTGTGCCTATGGTGTCTTGACAACCACTGGACTACATATATAGTCACTGCCCTGAAGCACGAAAATCAGCCTTTCAAATTTCAGCCGCCCGTTGGGCTCATTGTGTTGTCTCATTCTTCATCGAGCAAGGATACGTGAGTATTGCGTTTAATTTAGCCTACCTCAGCTAAATAAGATACGTAATTATTCAAACACTACCTACTTCATTTTCTAATGTGATTAATGTAGCCTCGCTCGCACTGTTTAGTTTTTCATTTGATTTGTCTGCTATTTGTCTCATTCATGTCTTTGCTCCTCTGGATTTGTGGATGTTTCCTGGACTGATTCCGGTTACCGACCAGCTTCCGACTACTGTCTGCCATGTACAAAACCCGGTTTTGTTCTGATCTTCATTAAATGTTCTGATCTTTGCTTTTTATGTATTATTTATTATAGCCTACTTAAAACAAATTTGTATATTCGTTTATTTAGTTTTTTTCTTTTTTCACAAATATATGACTTTTGGAAGTGCAATTTGATTACCATATTATGCAGGTTTAATAAAGTTGAATTAAGGAGCCCAAGGAGGTTGGGCGCATGCGTACGCAACGACCGGCAGCAGTAGGAAGCACGTCCGTTTGGTTTGTCAAAGTTTTTTATATATTTTTTTTAAGTTTGTTAGTTTGTTTTAGTTTGTTTGTTTTTCGTACTGATTAAATATCTACTAGGGCTTGTTAAATCGTGCTAAAACTTAACGACATGGATCCGACTTTGTTCCTTTTTTTGGCGTCCGTATGGCACCTGGGTTCACTCTGGCCGATCCAATACTCCAAAGACTATCTGCTAACATTTGAAAAATCTGTGATCAGCGGACCACCAGTGGACTTGATCATACCTGATCTGGAGAAATTGGCCGGTCTCGGGAAAGGCGATCGCTTCGGAACTCTGGAACGGAGGCCAAGGAGGCGAGGAAGAAGAAGCGGGGTGCGTGAGCGTATGAGACGGCAACAGACGTCTCGCATTCCCCTGCCCTCAATCATCCTGTCCAACGCACGATCTCTCCGAAATAACACTGACGAACTCCAGGCTCTTGTTCGCCATCAACACGCATTCAAAGACGCCTGTATCCTGGCGTTTTCAGAGACCTGGCTCGGGGAAAGGGACGCTGACGGTGATTTAGTTATAGACGGGTTTGGGATCACGTTTCGCACCAACAGAACGTCCGCGTCTACCGGGAAATTATGCGGAGGTGGAGTATGTGCGTACATACAGTAAATGAACGCTGGTGTAAAAATTTTATAGTGAGAGAGAGACTTTGCACCAAGGACGTGGAGCTGCTTTCTTTGTCCATGCGCCCTATGTATTTGCCACGTGAATTTCCACAGATCTTCATTACCGTTGTTTATGTTCATCCAAAGGCGAATGAAAAAAACGCCTTAGAGCTAATTTCTCAGTCTGTGCATAAACTTCAGTCTTTATCTCCTGATGCTCCTAACTTGGTTTTAGGAGATTTTAATCACTGCTCATTGGATAAATCACTCAGGAGTTTTTATCAGTATGTTTCCTGCCCCACCAGGAAAGACAGGATTTTGGACAAGTGTTATGGGCCCATCAAAAATGCATATAAATCAATTTCATTCCCTCCTCTCGGCTCAGCTGATCACAACTGTGTGTACTTGGTTCCATCCTATCGGACATGTCTTCAGAGGGGGAAGGTGACAACTAGAAACATCAAAGTGTGGTCAGAAGAGGCCACCTTCACCCTCCAGGGCTGTCTGGAGAGCACAGACTGGGAGGTGTTTATTGACTCCTCTAAAGACATTCACGAGCTCACTGATGTGGTCAGTTCATGGATAACTTACTGTGAGGACATTGATGTTCCTGTAAAGACTGTTAGAACCTTCCCACCCATGAAATAAAGAGCTGGATGCTCTTCCTGAAAGCACTGGTCCTGGTCATATATGTCTGTAAAGCACGGACGGGACACAGAGCATTTAGCCTCTGATCCTCCAGGGAGGAAAATGGAGGAAGGTGAAAAGCGGACAGCTCCAACACCTCCGAAGTGAATGCAGGAAAGCATTTCGGCATGAAGGCCGGATTAGGCTTAAGGAAAACCTTATCTCCACTAAGAGAGAATTTAGTACACGAGGGATGAACCGAGAGTGCATGTAGCTCACTGACACGTTTAGCTGATGCCAAGGCCAATGTCTTAAAAGACAGCAACTTCAGGGAAATACTTCCCAGGGGCTCAAAAGGAAACTGAGACAGAGCCTCTAGCACCATGGAGAGGTCCCACTCAGGAACAGTTCTCCTGACAACTGGCAAAGAGCGACGGGCACCCTTCATAAATCTGCAGATTAGAGGATGCTGCCCGACTGTTGAGCCCTCAAAACCCACATGGCAGGCCAAAATTGTAGCGAGGTAGACCTTAATTGTGGAAAAATACCTCCCTTTTTCCATGAGGTCTTGAAGGAAACACAAAACGTCAGTATTGTACTGTATTGTATTGTACAGTATTGTAATACGTGGTATTGTCGCAGCGTACGAGCACATGGTGTCCCTGCAGGCGAGGCAGAAAATGATTCAGAGCTTTCCAGATCTATATAATTTATGTGCGCTGAACGTAGTCTGCTCGGCCACAGACCGTTCACCGTTCTGCCCTCCTGGGTGGCCCCCCAGCCTGTTAAGGACGCATCCGTCGTCACAACTTTCCACATCATAACCGTCCCCAGAGGGGTTCCCTGTGCGTAAAAGTCTGCGCTCTTCCAGTGGCGCAAGGCTGCCGAGCAGGCGCGCGTCACTGTTACAGAGCGGCAAAGATCGTGTATCGGGCTGAAATGTAGTGACAAAACACATTTCATGAACGCTCTCATTCTCAGGAGTCCCAGTGGCACAACCTGGATGGATGAAGCCATAAGACCCTGCAGCATGTGCGATATTGCACTTTCGCCCCCTCTCTGAACTGCGACAGACAGTTCATTAGAGAGAGAACGCACTCTTGAGAGAGACACGCTCGCATGGAGACTGAGTTCAACTCCAAGCCCAGGAAAATTACTTTCTGACTGGGTATAAAATTGCTCTTGCTCACATTCACCCTAAACCCGAGAGAAGTGATGTGCGCGAGCACACGACAGGTGTCCTGCAACACTTTCTCCTTCGAATCAGCTATAATGAGCCAATCGTCTATGTATGTCAGAATCCTCAGACCTGACATTCTCATGGGTGCTAAACCCGCCTCTGCACACAGGCAAAAACACAGAGGACTTAGGGGTGAGTCCAAACGGCAGAACTGTGAATTCGTAACATGTGCCTTGTAGGCAAAACGAAGAAACTTCCTGTGTGGAGGATAAATGCTTATGTGGAAGAAAGCATCTTTCAGATTGACCGATGTGAACCAGTCGTTCTGTTTTATGGCGCGGGCGAGCGAACCATGAGTTAACATTCTGAAATTGTATTTCCTCAAATGTTTGTTCAACACACAGAGGTCCAATATAGGGCAGAGAGAGCTGTCCTTCTTTGGGACCTGGAAATAACGAGAATAAAATCCCTGATTCATCAGATTGGTGGGCACCACCTGAATCGCTCCCTTGTTTAGGAGGGAGGAAATTTCCTCTTTCAGAATGTGTGAGGCACTCTCCTCCGTGTGTAAAGAGAGAATGCCGTTGAAATGTGGGGGTTTCATAGCAAACTGAAGTCTGTAACCCTGCATTATTGTACGCATCACCCACTCGGGAGCCGAAACATTTTGCCAAGCCCATTCGTGACTCGTGAGTGTTCCCACCCGAGCCGAGCCGGGGCGGTGTGGTGACACTGTTTTTGGACTTTTTCTCACAATCGCCACCCTGAACGTGGGGGGGGGACACACAACGTCCATTAAACATTTGGGCTGGACAGCCTCGAGCGGGGGGGGAACCGACCCAACCGTGAGAAAACCTGCGTCTTTAGGACGGGGGTTCTGGGGCAAGAAGAGAGTCCGGAGGGCTCGTGGCCCGTGAATGCGGACTCGATTCCCCCATCGGCCGAACATCAGGCAGGCTGCTTGCGTTTCGAGTCGGTGGGGGTAGCGTTGGATGGTCTTCTAGCCGCAGTCACGGCGGTAGTCGATTTTCCCCAGTGCTTAGCAGGCGGTGGGTTATTCTGCCGTGGAGCGGGGGGTTTGTTGTGGGGCATTTCCTTGCCATGATGGAAATTTTGTCCCATGGTAGGAGGGTTAGGCAAACACGCAGGGGGCGCCTGGCGTGGGGCCGTCTTCCTAGGCAGGCATAACTTGAAGGCCTCTTCCTCCTTCTTTTTGTCATCACACCGTTGTTGCATTAATGCGACGGCGGGGCCGAAGAGAGCCCGGCCGGGCTCCACCGATGCACCCGCGATGTGCCTCTTTTCTCTGTCAGGAAGGCCCGACAGGTTCAGCCAGAGCGCGCGCTCTCCCACAACAGAAAGCGCCATAGAGCCCCCGTAGGCTTGGACAGCCTGCCGAGCGTTACGGAGGACGAGGTCGTTCACCGTGAGGATCTCCTTCCACAAGGGCAAAGAAGGAGTTCCCTTTTCAAGCTGTTGCCCTAATTCGTCCAAAATCTCCGCCTGATAAGGGGAGAGGAGGGAAGAGACGTTTAGGGCCCTGACAGCCAAGGCCGATGACTTGTATGTGGCCTGGTGAACTGAGGCAGAAAACCGGTCCATCTTGTTTGGCGAGACCGGTTTAGGGGGAGCGAGCAGCCCGCCCTAGGCGGGGTTAAGGTGCCTGGCGATGGAAGGCTTGATAGCGGGGGGGTCACCCATGCCAAGAGCTGCCATATCCTTAACCTCGAGGCCCGTGAGACCGTGTTTGAAGTCGAGCGGGTCGCTCCAGAACTTTCCCATCGTAAATGTCCCTCTTCTGGTCAGTGGCGCTCTGTGGAGCCGGCCACTCAATGTTGAGGCGATCAGCCGCTCGCTCACACACCTCCAGGAGGATGGACTGAGGCAAGGCCGCGTGGGTGACGGCCTGGGGAACGCCAGAGGGTGGGATGGCCCTCGTCGCCAGAACCGGCCAGTTCGTCGACGAGCGTGAGATTGCCCGCGAAGATATCCTCTTCGGGGAATGCAGGATTGGGATGGTCAGCCCAAATAAGTGAGGGTAATCACTTACCAGGGGAAACCCCGGTAGCGCGTCGTCGTCACCGTGTCCCCCATCCGAGTCAGAAAGGCCGAGCTCGGCACACTGGGTCGCGGCAACTTTGAGACGCCGTCGCAAAAGCTTCTTGAGCAGCATAAGGCAATGACTGCAATTCTCAGGGTTCTCCAAGGCTTCCTGAGCATGTTTGAGGCCCAAGCAGACCACGCAGAATGAGTGCAGGTCCTTAGCGGCGATGAGAGCACCACACGCGGCTGGGCAGGCCCGTGATAGACTGTTCCCCGAAGAAGCGGAAGGTTTAGACAGCGACATAACGGTAAAGAACTCGGAAAAATCCGTGGCGGGCAGCCGTGAAAGGAGGAGGTGGTGAGAACGGCGAGAGCGCGGGCGGCTCAAGATGCAGAACACAGCTGTTAGGCTGAAAAACGACTGTCACGTCTGGTGGAGGCTGATCAGTCGATATGTCCTCCTAAAGACACACAAGTGACCAGTGTATAATCCAATCGAACTGTGAAGGTGCAGAGATCGCGAGAAGCGAATGTCAACTGGAGAATAGCAGCGCCTGCAGCCGTTATATGCCCTTAGGTAAGGAGGCTGCGCGCTTCTGTCTGTCTAGCCAGACTTGGTGCAATTGGATGCTTCTGCAGAGGTCAGGTACGGATGCCCTTCCCATAGGTGGATCTCGAACACGAGATGAAAGAGAATCCTCCTCTGTGTGCAAGTTGTCTCTAAACACTCAAGAACTTTATAACCTTTTGGTTTATTTCTTTGGGAATGAGTACCAGTCGCACTGAGACATTTTAAATGATTCCAAACATGTATAATACTATATGATAATTATTCACATTAAACCATATAGATTTTTGGGTGAATATCTGGTGATCTCAGCATGAGAGAGAGACGACAAAGGGGAGGTGATTGACTCGGGGATGCTAGTTTCTCAAGGGAGAGTCAAATGTTAATTTCCAGGAAGGTCCTTTGTCTTCTCGGACTGCCCGTCATTTTCTATTTTCTTAATTCTTACAACGTCATAATAAATGATAACATTTGAAGTAACATATGATAATCCATGATAATCCACAATCCAAAATATGTTAATCTAGTGTAGTGTACTGACGTGTTCCTTTTTATTGATTTAAGCCTGCATTTCTGTAAAGTAAAATTATTATTGTTATTATTATTTTATGCAGCCCTACACATATATGCCTACAAGGCACAACAAACCTGGTATTCATTATAAATATATTTTTGTGAATTTTAAATCACAATTTTAACCAGAAAAGTCACAAATAGATTTTCTTCCACAAGTCGTGCAGGCCTATAGTTTCTCCTGATATCAGAATGTTCACAGCTGTCTTTTGTTTTATTTTATTTTATACAGGGACCAGATGACACTAATGAGCCCTGCTGACTTCAACATTCACACAAGTCTCTGTATATGAACATGGTAAAATGAAGCAAACACCTTGGAAATGGGCACAAAGGTGCGTGACTGTTAACGTCTCTCTGTTTAGATCAGTGTGCTCAATAATGTGCCTTTTTGTCTTTTGTATTTTAGGACTGTTGTGTGGTAAATTAATCCAAACAATCAAAAAGCCTTTTTTTTTTTTTTAAATCTCTCCTCATTCTTTGTTAATTGTTCTCTCGCAGGCTGATAGGGCAATCAGGGGAGGGTCTTTGTCTTCCCAGGTGTGAAACACCTCAATATTCATGACAAGTCAGGCCCTCCTTGCATACAGCTTTCTTACACAAAACATGTCTTACAAATTTTAAATCAATACATTGTTTTATGTGAATGAGTAGGCAGGATGATTTTCACATCGTTTTGAAGCAAATATTCTAGATTACATGATACCATTTTCAAAAGTTTTGTGAACAATTAATCAGTATGGGTTGTATGGCCTTATTTCAGTGACTACAGTTTTTTGTTTTTTCACAAGCCAGTTTTTTGTTTTTTCAATAAACATAATTTTCTCAAAACTACAAAATCGTACATACATGCTGCTCACATATTATTGTAGCAGAGTTTGTGCTAAATACAGTGTAATCAGACTTTAGCCATGAAAATGTTACAAGTAACAGAAATAAGCACAAATGTCAGACCATGTCAGAACTGCTCCAGAATGTCAGAAAACACCTCAGACCCCAGAGGGTTAATAGTTTCTCCATCAACACCTAATCCAGTTACATATGCAAAATATCATGCTCAAAGACAAAGTGTCGTAAACTTTCCGGAAGTTTGTTACCAGTGACTCTGTGATCACTGACCCCCTGAAGGTGTGACCTCCACAGAAGTTAAAGGGCGATGTCAGAGGGACCTCCCCTCTCTTCTTCAACCAAATTAGCACACGAGGAGGAAGTTCAGGTATCAACTCATATACAGCAGACTTACCTCTGTACCACCACATTTTACCAGCTTTCCCAGCCTGGGATGGGGGAGCACTCTGGGTTCAGGCCAAATTACAAGCTCGGAGCACTCCCCTTGGACAGCACGGCAAATATGCATAACCTTTACTTTATCTGATTATATGTAAGTGTCAACTTGAGAACTAACTAAACAGAGGTTTAATATAAGCCGTAGACCCCTTGTTAACAAGGTGCTTTGAACAAGAAACTGATGGTTCTGTTCAGATGGTTAAATTACTTTTTTCCATAGCTTCCTTACCGTAAAAAGTTATAATTATTTATTCATAGTTCCCTTTTGAGCTAATTTGCCAGACAGCAGAGTGGAGTCAGAGAAGGAGCCGAGGGATTAAAGGGAACCAGCAGAGGCGGGCGAAGGACTGGCTGTCTTTGGTAGAGGAGGTGGGAGGTTGGGTGGGATCACTGAAGACTCAGGAGACTTGGAGCTGGATGGGACCAGCGGCAATGGGAGACATAGGGGAATATCCTCTTCCACTTCATCATAAATATTCCAAGAGGCCAGGTATAGCTCACCATCAGCGGCGAGAGAGTAGGCAGTGCAGCCACTGGCACAGACGATGTTGCCGGCTCACATACCTGGTCAGACTCTTCGTTAGGTTTGTGTTCTCAACTCAACTCAACTTTATTTATATAGCACGACTTTTTTTTTTTACTAAGGTGCTGTAAATTATATCAAGAACATCAACATTTAGCACCATGTACAACATAAATTACATCACAGACCAGACACAGCACAAATCAGCTCAAATTAAAAGCCAAAGAAAAAAGATAGGTTTTGAGTTCCCTTTCGAAAAGGAACTTGCGCTGCATCCCCTAGGGTTTGCTATGGAGAATGCCTTGGGAGTGACTAGTGTCTGAAGTGGAAATCTAAACACTATAATGAACTTTGTCATTTGCTGGCGGCAGCCCATGACATCACTACCGGTGAGACAGAGAGTATGAAAGGGCACCTGTGCCAAACTTCATCCTCTTATTATCTTCAGGAGACTGTTTGTTTGAACGTGCGATCTGAACAGGCAAGTGTATTATTGCCAGTCAAGTCACCTTCATTTATATATTGCTTTTCACAATACAGATTGTTTCAAAGCAGCATGACAGTGATAGGAAAATAATGCAACAAAGTTTGTTTTGGCTGTACAGCAGATCTAGAAGAAAATAGTGTCATAGTCCAGCTTAAGTAAGTTCAGTGATGGATAATTTTTGTTGTAAAAAAGTTATTCATTTAGTTCATTTATATACAGTTGTAGTAAAGTTTTTCTTGGTAGAAAAGTTAGAAGCTCAAGACCAGGAGACGGAGGAAGTTTTCCAAGCAGAAGTTGTTTTATTGCTTGTCGCTGTAGTCATACCAACATCGTCTGACTAAGATAATTTTACATTCTTAGTTTATACTTTACAAAGAGGGCGGGATTACCTAAAGGAGGAGTCACATTGAACAATGCATGTAAATGATTCAGCTGGTTACTTGAGTTCATCAGCATTCGGATCCTTGAGATGCTAATCCCATCAGCCTGGATTGCTTAAGGCGAGACACTACAGGTGAATAGGGTAAAAATTTTAAATAATAGATATCACCATGAAACCTCCTCAGTTGATTACTTGCATAAGTATATAAAAAAAATGTATTACAAGTTTTTAAATTTTGTATGTTTGATTATGCAAATTAGGCATTATCTCATTAAATATGCGTGATTTTGCATATATTTTCGGTAGATAGATCTGAACATGTGATAAAGCCAGGTGAAAATTTCTTTTTTCATTTTGTTTACACACAAAATGAAAAAAAAATTTCAGAGGGATTTCAGGATATATGCTTTCATTACATAGGAAATCAAAATATAGTGTCCATAGCCTTAAAAAATCGATTTTCGCCTTATTTTTTTTAATAAAATGTCACATAAATCAGGCCAGAAATGATTTATTAACAAATCCCTCTGAAAATATCTTCAGAATACTGCTAAGTGTATAACTGGAAAGTTTGGTGTACATGGATGCTACACAGGCTGAGAAGTTTCTACTGGAGAATGACAAAAAACTCATTTTGAGAAAACGGCATTTAAAGATATAAATAGGGGAATTTAATAAATTTCTATTGGAAAACATTTTTCAAAAACAGAATAAATGCTCAGGCCCTTAGTAATAACAATATATAATATTTCAAGCTCATGAAAACTGATTATTTAATAACATGGCATGCATATAAGGCCTACAACTGCAGTAACTCAATTCATTAACATTGGTGTATCATGCACAAAGTTGCCGACAAAACCCACGCTGGACAGTTGTATGGACACAGAACAATACCAACAGTAGCTGTCACAGCTTTCTAAAGTCTAATGATCCATTCCAGCACCATATGTAGGTCCCTCTGACATCTCTTGCTGGTGCCTTTTCACTTTCTTGTCTGTGCTCACAAGTTTTCGTTTGCGTTTTGCACTTGCGGACTGAATGGCGTTTGCTTTGGACACCCTGAGCAGGTCTGCCTGCTTGATGGTGTTCACTGTAATAAGTGTGCTCTCCAACCATAAGTTTGCCATCACATTAAGCATAGCTGAGGCACCCTCATTAAAAGTGGAGATGGCCATGCTTGCCGCTGCCTCGACCCTGTTCTTGCCTACAAAAACTGTTTTTGGGCAGCGGGCCCATATCACAGAATTGAGGCACTCATTTGCATTTTGTGTGCCACCATGCTGCATTCTTTGCAGCAAGCTATCACTTGACATGCGGTGATAAATGGGGAGAAGTTTCTGGCCCACCTCGTGGGATAGGTAGTTTGCAGCATGTCGTGTGTGGCTTTCGGGGGTCTCATTTTTGTCTTCTGCCCTCCGATACCAACACCAAGATGGATTGCACCTAGTATGTAATGGTGTTTCATTTGTTGACATGCAGTGGAGAAGGCCTGCCCATATCTCTGCTTTCATTGTTTCCAGTGACCCCTGGTTATTCAAAATTGCCCCCCTGTAATAATTTTGCAGTGTTTTGCATTTCTTTGCGGTCAGTTTCCCCAAACCCTTGCCTCCCAATTTGCGTTCGCCACTAAATTTTCTGAGCGCTGTGCCCATTCGCTTGTGAGCATGGTTTATACATTCCAGCTTTACAATCTCATGCCCAGGGTATGGGTTCAGTGACAGTACTTCCTTAAAAGCAGAGCTATCCCCATCTGAGAGCATCTCAGTGTACCGCAGCTGGTGGCGACTGACTGATCTAGCCCACATCCTCTTTGCTGCCTCCTGCTCCATTGCCTTACTAGACCCTGTGAAATTCTTTGCACAGTCAGTGTGCGTCTCCCTCCAGCTGTCAAATTCCTCCACAGTAATTTTCCCTTCATTCTTGGCACTTTGCTTTAGGACACAAGCATGACAGTAAGAGGATAAGACTTCAAAGTCAATGACAAGTCCTGTAAGAATGTCGATACAAACACCAATGCCATAATGGGAAGTGAAGCCTCTTTTTTGCCAGGTGCCATCAAAAGACACACCAATGTTAATTACAGCATCAGCATCCTCCCTCAGCAACTCTGCCAACTCTGGATCAACGTCTGCATAGGCCTGTCTGATCTGCTCCCTAGTCTTGTGCAGTGACTCCAGTCCTCTCTCAATTTCCGCCACTAAAATTAAAATGCATGTTGTGTCAAGAACTGTTCCTTTTTTGTTGAGTTTATTGAAACAGTACATTTGAGAGGCATTTTTTTTTTGTGGAAAGGACCAGGGAGTAGACCATACAGTCATAGCAGCCAATTGGACAAGCAAACAGTAAATGACTAAAGAATACGGCCATCCTATGTTATACTATTACAACAGATTCATAATTGTGCGTGTGTGTGATGCAGCCTACTGTTAATGTGTATGTGTATGTATGCGTGTGCGTGCGTGCGTGCGTGTGTGTGTGTGTGTGTGTGTGTGTTCCATCCAATAAAATATGTTCACTGTTTCAACAACACTATTATAAATGTAACAGGTCATTAAACCTCCAAAATCAACATCCCTGTCCTATCCCTATTCCAAAGCCTACCTGTCACTCTCTTGTCATGCCTCTGGTATGTTTTCAGGTGAAGGGAAGGGATCCCCAACACCTTGCTGACCTTCCTTAATGCTGCATATCCCATCCCTAATTCATGGGCTAAAAGCACCATCCGGACGTTCACGTCAAAAGCGACATCACCTCTAGTTTCGCTTTGCAGCCGTGTGGATGTGTAGATGCTTCGCCTATACCCATTCTCTCCTTTGCAATTACTGCACTCTAGAAGCAAACTGCTACAAAACCCATGGTTCACTGGATCAATGTTAATAAATAGACTTGATGCAGCACAATTAGGGCACAAGAGATCATTTATTAGTTCGTTCAGACGTGCGACATGCATAATCAGCCACTGCTGTGTCCCACAGTCAGCGGCACTGTCATTAAACGCACCCCGGTTTCCCAACGACAGCTTACGGTCAGATGTGCTGCTTCCTTGTGTTTTTTCAGCTAACCCATCTGATTGCTTTCCCTTTCCACATCTTGCAAAGCGCAATTGCTGTTTTTTTTTCCTTGAGATTTGCGGTGTTAGCGGCATTTTCGAAAGTCCCGCGGCAAGCTAAACGCGGAAGTGTCAGAGTACACACGTGATGCGTCTGAGCGAATCAGGTTGGCAGAAACCAGCAGTAGCCAATGAGATTTCGTCATTAGCTTTAAATCCCCCTTTGGACATTCACGATTAGTTACTGATAGAAAGGAAATGCCCATATATGGGTTACACAGCGTTGTGCATGAGACCCAGAGCTTTCCAACGATACCGGTCATGACAGACTTCAGTAAACAAACGGAGCGCCACATGTCGTGTTAGAATGCTAACTTCTTGGTGAATTCGGGAGAAACTTACTGGCGCAAGTAAACAAAATGTAATAAAATAAACATCTTAATGTATATTTTCAATGTTTGCTTTATAGCAGTTTGAAAGAACACATATTGAAGAAGTAAACTAGCCCAAAATCTCAAAACTGACCACTGCATGAAAAATCGATGTTTTTGCCTGCCGTGTCTCGCCTTAAACATTAACATTATCATAGAGACAAAGGGTTTGAGTCTCAATAATTTGACTCATTTAACTTACAATAGAGAGAACAGAACTGCCAGGAAAGAGCCATTTAAGAGTTTCAGTAATCTGACAACTATAGAAAAACTGGATTGGCCGGATATAATCACCATCCTAATCTTAAATGCTAAATTCAAGGTACAGACTGTTTTCTCAGTTGATATACTATTGGTATTGGAATCTAAACTAAACATTTGATAAATTTGTAACACTTCAATCCCCTCTTTGGGAGTTCTAAGTAACTCCCACACTATATACAAATTTAAAACACTTAAAAATTCATTCTTGCAACTTGTAATCGTTACAGGCACAAAGCTTGCTCTGTGTTGGTGTTTCTTCAATTGCATGCTGACACAGAAACAAAACATGCAATTTGGGTCCGTGTGGTCTTTTCTGGTTGGAACTGTGATTTTCTCGTGATCAATCAAGTTTCTGAACCATGAAGAATTATCTTCAGTCATCTTGGTGTAAATTTTGCTGAAAGATCAAGAATGTCTTGTTGGACCACCATGTTTGTGCACAAGTGAGTCCTGGAATTGCAGCCATCTTCGGATGTGACATGCAAACGTTCTTTTCCAGCAAACAAGGCGTTTTTAACATATTCATCAGCTCTAAGAATATGTTGTTTCTGGAGTCCGGACTTTGTGCGATCTTCATGATGTGTAGTAGTATGACAATCTTGATCATGTCGATGGATGACTGAAGGTTTCGTAGTCTCTGCGTTGTGTATTTTTTTTCTTTTCTTTATCCTTTTGTGATAGTTGGCTCTGCAGTGGGTCTCGTTGTTTTCTAGAGGTTCGGTGAGGAGGTCGGTGCATATTGTCTTGGGTCAGCCATCAAGAGGTATCTGCACAAAGGAAGACAGAAAACAAAAGACAGGAGCAGTATTTGTTCAACACTATAGGGTTGTAAACTTTTCCGAGTCTATTGCTATTGTTGTTCCTTCTTTCTCTATTTCTTAATTATTTTGACACCTAAAGAAACAGTGAAGTGAGGATTGACTAAATGAATGGGGAAGGCCTATGAGGGAGTCTTCGCCCAGGGTTTTGCCCCCGATTGCCTATTGCATTTCCGGTTCTTCCCTGGGTTCTTCACTGATTCGTGTGTCCTACCCTATCCCTGTTGGTGTGTACGTAAGCGGAACACAATCGTGATTCATTTCTCCTTCATCCTCCAACAAAACTTCAGTCATTTGCAGACATCATACATGAGGATGAAACAATGTTCGGCATTAGTGTGGACACTGCATGAGGGCATTTTACGTTTACAGTCTGACCTAACACTATTACTGATGAAAGGCCTGGGCTGTAAAATAGCATTTAAGGCTGTGAGTTTACTTAACCAGTGTCCCCCAAAGGAAAGCTGAGACCGTCACTTTCCTTTTGTTCTATTAAACAAACACAAGTCTTTCATCTTTGTTGTAAGTTACTGGGGAAATTAAGCACTCACAGTCTGAATCGTTAACA
Source organism: Semotilus atromaculatus (assembly GCA_031834385.1). Classification (NCBI taxonomy): domain Eukaryota; kingdom Metazoa; phylum Chordata; class Actinopteri; order Cypriniformes; family Leuciscidae; genus Semotilus; species Semotilus atromaculatus. The sequence continues at coordinate 3,712,605 of JAULUF010000012.1, read as the reverse complement.
CCTAAAACAGCTGCCTAACGTGGTTACTGATGATGGGAGGGGCTGCTTCAGAGCATCAAGCAGGTTCAGCAGAAGCTGAGTAATATTGTTCACTTCTCTAACATTCTTTTTGTTTTTTCTACATTCTTTTCTCCAATGTCCAGGCTTACCACATTAATAACAACTTCCCTCTTTCTTAGGACATTTACGTTTCGGTTGGTTCTCTGTGTTGACCTTAAAGGAGGCTGCTGCAATTTTTACTCTTGTCCTGACATCCGAGTCTCTTTCCCAAGTAGCTAACCTGTCTAGGTTACTTTGCAGGGTTCTAGTGGACCATGTGACGTCTAAGAAAGGCAATGCATTTCTATGCTCTGTCAAAAGACCATGAAACCATGCGCGAGCCAAAGGGCCATTATCTTCTAACACCTTCTCTGATGTGTCTGATATTCGACTGTAAGCTGCAGCGGACTGGCAAAATCTCTCTGTGTACTCACAAACAGTTTCATTCTTCTTCTGTACACAATGTGTTATCTTTGACCAATCCACTTTAGGTCCAACAATGTTCTTTAGGATTTTCAAAACTCCCTCTCTCAATTCATCTTTACTTGCATGTTGTAGTTCAGAAATAACAGCATTTTCAAACTCATTGAATTCTGACTCAGTCAAGATCTGTGATATTAGCTGGGTGACTTCAGCTAGAGACATAGCGTATAGGCGCATCTTTTTGGACAATTCTCTCCTAAACTCAGAAAAATTTCTTTGCACTGATGGCAAATTTTCAGCGATTCTCTCAATGTCTTTAGGATTTAAAGATAATTTGACTGCTTGTAGCTGCAGTATGGGGGTTACAGATGGACCTGTATCAACCCCTTTTGTATTCTGAGCCTTTTGTCTTGCTCCACACACTTCAACTGCATTTACATCTATCAAACCAGAATTTCTAGTGTTTTCTAGTCTACAGCAAGACTGTAAATCAGTCTTAAAAAAAGACTGTTGGTCTTCAAAATCACATTTGGTTGAGGCCTTGTTATTGCCCACCTTTGTCTTGAAACAAGACACTTGAGTCTGTTCATTTAACTTATCAATACACCTAACTTGTTCTTGTGCAATGGATAAGCTATATTCTCTATGGCAACAGATTATGCCTTTCATGTTTTTCTTTCTGATACATGCACCTAACACCTTCTTGCATTCTTCAATAGACCAAACTTTGTCTGGATCAATACCAAATTTCTTTGTCAAATCCAATCTAACTGACTCAGTCACTATGGAGTCCATGTGCTCTCCTAACAATGACTTGAACGCACTGTCTGTCCATAAAGGGCTTGCTAGTCCACGTTTCTCAGTAGTTGGAATCAGTCTAGCATTCTTCCTAACCATTTTGTGATGTTCTTTACCACACAAACAAAACACTAAAAAAAAACTTCTCTGATCAAACAGAGGCTACACTCATTAACCCAGTTAAACTGTTGTTAAATCTTCCTTGTTACCAACACATCACAAACTATTAGCATGTTACGCTAAATCTTCTCTGACAAGAAATGCAAAGGATCTTGCACCTTTTATAACTTTTAGAGGATAAACAAAACAAAATAACTAGCACGTAATGCTAAAATCTTCTCTGTGAAACAGATGATACAACAATATTAACACAATGTTAATCTTCTCTAAGTTTAGAGGATAACCCTTCTCTAGCAACGTAGAGGCTATACTTTCCTCTTTAAAAGAACACTTTTAAAGGATAACTTTAGTTAACCAAACACTACAGCTGTCTGATAACTCTTCTCTGACAACGCAGAGGATGTGTACTGGTCATTCAGCGGTTCTTTGAATAGAGTGAAACTCACCAAATCGTTTGGTTGTATGGAAAGATTCCAGCTGGAACTTCAGTCAGAAATGTTCATTCTTTGTTAAGATCTTTGTTGAGGTCGAAGTTGCTGGAACTCAGTCAGAACTCACTCAGCTTTGTTGATCTTTGTTTCAAATCTGGATTCAGGTGATTCAGTCTGGAATGCAGTCAGATCTTTGAGCTTGATCTGGATTCAGGTAAAGTTAATTCTATCCGGGTCACGGCAGCATCTGTAGTGAAGTTTTTCCTTGTAGAAAAGTTAGAAGCTCAAGACCAGGAGACGGAGGAAGTTTTCCAAGCAGAAGTTGTTTTATTGCTTGTCGCTGTAGTCATACCAACATCGTCTGACTAAGATAATTTTACATTCTTAGTTTATACTTTACAAAGAGGGCGGGATTACCTAAAGGAGGAGTCACATTGAACAATGCATGTAAATGATTCAGCTGGTTACTTGAGTTCATCAGCATTCGGATCCTTGAGATGCTAATCCCATCAGCCTGGATTGCTTAAACATTAACATTATCATAGAGACAAAGGGTTTGAGTCTCAATAATTTGACTCATTTAACTTACAATAGAGAGAACAGAACTGCCAGGAAAGAGCCATTTAAGAGTTTCAGTAATCTGACAACTATAGAAAAACTGGATTGGCCGGATATAATCACCATCCTAATCTTAAATGCTAAATTCAAGGTACAGACTGTTTTCTCAGTTGATATACTATTGGTATTGGAATCTAAACTAAACATTTGATAAATTTGTAACACTTCACAGTGAAGAAAATAAGTATTTGAACACCCTGCTATTTTGCAAGTTCTCCCACTTAGAAATCATGGAGGGGTCTGAAATTGTCATCGTAGGTGCATGTCCACTGTGAGAGAAATAATCTGGAAAAAAAAATCCAGAAATCACAACGTATGATTTTTTAACTATTTATTTGTAAGATACAGCTGCAAATAAGTATTTGAACACCTGTCTATCAGCTAGAATTCTGACCCTCAAAGACCTGTTAGTCTGCCTTTAAAATGTCCACCTCCACTCCATTTATTATCCTAAATTAGTTGCACCTGTTTGAGTTCGTTAGCTGCATAAAGACCCCTGTCCACCCCATACAATCAGTAAGAATCCAACTACTAACATGGCCAAGACCAAAGAGCTGTCCAAAGACACTAGAGACAAAATTGTACACCTCCACAAGGCTGGAAAGGGCTACGGGGAAATTGCAGAGCAGCTTGAACAACCTCCTTCCCTCAGTTAGAGCATTGAAGATGGGTCGAGGCTGGGTCTTCCAACATGACAATGACCCGAAGCACACAGCCAGGATAACCAAGGAGTGGCTCTGTAAGAAGCATATCAAGGTTCTGGCATGGCCTAGTCAGTCTCCAGACCTAAACCCAATAGAGAATCTTTTGAGGGAGCTCAAACTCCGTGTTTCTCAGCGACAGCCCAGAAACTGACTGATCTAGAGAAGATCTGTCTGGAGGAGTAGGCCAAAATCCCTCCTGCAGTGTGTGCAAACCTGGTGAAAAACTACAGGAAACGTTTGACCTCTGTAATTGCAAACAAAAAAATATTAACATTGATTTTCTCAGGTGTTCAAATACTTATTTGCAGCTGTATCTTACAAATAAATAGTTAAAAAATCATACATTGTGATTTCTGGATTTTTTTTTTTAGATTATGTCTCTCATAGTGGACATGCACCTACGATGACAATTTCAGACCCCTCCATGATTTCTAAGTGGGAGAACTTGCAAAATAGCAGGGTGTTCAAATACTTATTTTCTTCACTGTATATATAGCTGTCCACTGGCCAACGAACAAACAGAGCATTGCGAGCACTTTCCTCTGAGGAAACTTCACACTCGTCTGTTCCTTTTCTCAAGGGAATCGGGACAGCCATTTGTGCCCCGCGATTCAGGACCCGATGTAGCCAAGGCGACTAGGAAACTGAAGTCATGGGGCTCACAGATGGAGCTTGCCAACAAGCTTGAGAAGGGTTTGAGTATCTCTTACTCTTCGGCGGCTGACGAGAGCAAGCTGCCGGATGATAGAGCAATCTCTCTAATGATGAAGCGAGCACATTCCTCGCCCCAGGCCAAGTCGTGCAGGATGAGCCTGATGAGGACGAAGATGTTTCTGAGCGCTCTCAGCCCGCCTGCCCCACATATGATGAGCTGTTGGACGTTTTGTCTTGTGCCATGACGCGAGGTTCGATCTCATATGTGGCAGCGGGTCAGGCTGGGGCGGCTCTGCACACTACTGCTGTGTTGCAAGCCTACCAGGCTGAGCTACTGAAGGACCTGGACCAGGGCCAGGGGCTCCCCCCTGAGGCGGTAGAGGAGCTGCACCGCACAGCAGATTTGGTTCTCCAGGCCACCAAACAATCGATTGATCTATGGCAGCCATGGTGGCGACAGAGAGACATCACTGGGTGAACCTGGCTGACATTGGAAAGATGGAGATATCCTTTTCCTTGATGTGCCGGTTTCGCCTTCTTTTTGGCACATCCGTTGAGACGGTGGTCAGGAAGTTTTGGGAGGCAAAGCCTCGCTCCATGGCTCTTCAGTTCTTCATGCCGCGCCGGTCCAGTTCCACGCCTCAAGCCATGAAGGGGGCTGGCTCGTCCCGGTCTGAGGATCGAAGACGAGACCAGAAGTTGAGCGTAGAGAGGAGTAGAGTGCGGAGGAGGCGTGAGTTTAGAAAGAGGCAAGGTAACATCAGGGAAGTGGTCCAGAACAATCATGATGTGCTGCGTTTTGGGGCACCAGATGCTAACTAACATATGCCTTCTCCCCCTACCATCCCCTGATTGAGGTCAGGTGGGACTCTGATGGGTCTTACATTTGGCCCTGTTGCTGAATCTGGCCCAGGATGTGTTTTATAGAACATTATCTTCTGCCTCATTGATGGTTCAGCACAGAGGCTGGTTAGAAACATGGCGCTAGATTTGGCTTGAGGCTTTCGCTCCCCTGAGTTCTGTCTAAACAGCGTTATGAGTCATAGGTTCTCTGTGAGACTCCTTGGGGCTGTCTTAGTGTGGACGTGGTTAGGCCTCCCCTCGCTTCAAGAGCCTGGAGCGGGAGTGTCGTTAGGCCTCCTCTCTTCTTTGAGCTTTTCTGGTTGAGCCTCCGCTCCCCTGTGCTCCCCCCACCTACACAGCAAGCTCAGCGAGGGACTAAGTTGTAGGCCCTTTGTGAGCCTCAGTTTCTGCACTCAACCAGAGCATTGTAGGGCCTCCTCTCGCTATAGAGAGTCGCTTTTTAGATTCCTCTGCTCCTTAGAGCAGCAGATCTGGATAGCAATATAAAGTAGTAGGCTCTCTGCAAGTTTCCTTGGTAGCTGCCTTGGATGTAGGACGTAGTCAGGCCTCATCTCACTTTGGATAGTCGTTAGGCTCTCTCTGAGCCTCCTTGGCTACCTTTACGTTAAGCGTTGTCAGGCCTCCTCTCGAGCTCTGCCCGGATAGTGATATCAAGAAGTTAGGCTCTCTGTGAGCCTTCTTGTAAGCTGTCGTAGGTGTAGAGGGTTGTTAGGCCTCCTCTCTCTTCAGAGAGTCGTTATGCTTAGGCCTCCATTCTCAGAGCTCAACAGGCAGCAATACCGAGTAGTTAGGCTCTCTTAGAGCCTCTATGGTTACTGCTTTTAGACGGAGCATTGTCACGCCTCCTCTCGCTAGTATAGATTAGGCTCTCTGTGAGCCTTCTTGTAAGCTGTCGCAGGTGTAGCGGGTTGTTAGGCCTCCTCTCTCTTCAGAGAGTCATTATGCTTAGGCCTCCATCCTCAGAGCTCAACAGACAGCAATACTGAGTAGTTAGGCTCTCTTAGAGCCTCCTTGGTTACTGCTTTTAGACGGAGCATTGTCACGCTAGTATAGAAACTCACTTCATAGAGGCCTCCACTCATCAGAGCTCTGCCTGGATAGAGATATCAAGTAGTTAGGCTCTCTGTGAGCCTCCTTGGTAGCTGTCCTTGGTGTAGGATGTTGTTAGACCTCCTCTAACTTCAGAGAGTCGTTATGCTGAGGCCTTCATCCTCAGAGCTCGACCAGGCAGTAGCGCTGAGTCGTTAGACTCCATCTGAGCCTCCTGGGTCATTGCCATTATTATGGGGTGCTTCTCCAAAAGTAGTAAAGCTCTCTGTGAGCCTCCTTGTAAGCTGTCGCAGTTGTAGGATGTAGTTCTCTCACTTTTGGAGTGTCGTCATACTGAGGCCTTCGTCCTCAAAGCTCGACAAGCAGAAGTACTGAGTAGTTAGGCTCTCTCTGAGCCTCCTTGGTTACTGCTTTTAGATGGAGGATTGCCTCTAGAGAAGAGGCTAGTTAGAGGGTGGAAAATGAGTGCTTCACTGCATCCCTTTACCACTCTACAGATAAAGCGTTGTGGGGAAATTCGGTTTGCGTACCTACCCCGAAGTGATAAAATAAAATTCTGCATCAAAATGTATAGGTAAGACAAGTAGTTTGTTTAGGCATGGTTTGTAGGGAATTACAAACCTGCGCACATATATTCAAACGCACATAACTATAGAATAGTTGTAATGTAGTGCGTGCATCCACTTCCATATTTATACCTGCACCGCGGGGGCGGAGTGTGTGATGCGAGTCACGCACGCCAATTCCATTGGCTCGTTCAATTATAATCTAAGATAATTGGCTCCCTGGCGTGATCCCCATTCAGTCGACGTCGGTTACGTCCTCCGTTCCCTCCTTCAGGGAACGGTGGGTTGCATACGCAATCAGGACGTTTTCCTTCTAGCTATTTCTTCTCTTAAAAAAGTAGGATATTTTTTAGGCCTTATTGGTATCCCCCTCTTGCCTTGAGTTCGCATTGGGTATGGTCAAGGCATTCCTAAAATGAATTTTAAAAAGATTTTAAAATTGTATTAAAAAATCTTACTCAATCTTTTGAAAAGTGTAGATGTTTGAATTGGCCTGAATGTACACCAGGTTCATATTTAATCAAGTATAATTCAATATGATTTAATATGAATGGAGAGGAAGAGAAAGACATAAATTAAGGCACTGGTTTTTGGACAAAGACCTCCATTCTGCTGCACTTTCAGCTGCTTGCACTGTGAGGGCTGAGAGCGAGCCAAGACACCATACATCTCTCTCTCACACACACACACACACACACACACACACACACACGCACACACACTCACACACACACACGCACACAATCACACCCAAAACCAAATGTGTGAGATATGCTTTTGTGCTGCAACAATGACCAACAAGTCAAAAAAGTATGCAGTACTGCTGAGAATATGTTAAAGACGGTATCATAGTTTAGTTTCTATGAGTGAATAAGAGAAATATCAAACTATGTCCTGCCTTGCTAAATCATCCAAGATGTAAATTGTGATTCTGTCAAAAAGAGTGATTTTTTTTCTCCCTCAGCCATAACATGACAACTGATAGCTGTCAGGATGTGTCCTTGACAGAAGCCTCCTGCTGGGTTTGGCTCGCTCCACCAGGGTACAGCATGACTCTGGAATGGCATCCAGCCAGCAGGATACAGATCAAAGTTCAGCACGCTCATCCATGTGAAATTCCTCATGTGATGCAGTCAATGAGTGAGGCTATCGGTCACTCTCTGGACCCTCATGACATGCTCATTGTGTCCTATGGTGTCAGTATGTCAAGAACACACAGCTGAAGTCCTCTTGTTGTTTCCACATATTTGTTTACTTTAACAATGGATCCTAACGGAAAGGGTATGAGCATCTCAGAACAGTGAGTTCTTCTGGGGTTAATGAAACTGAGATGACCTCTATGTTCTTTTCCTCACAGTCACATTGATTACTGAAATGTATACATGGGAGGTGGTGTAATAGAAGATGGCATATTTGAAACTGAAACTGTCTGGGACAAGTAAATCATCACCTTCTAAACAGTTATGTATGTTACATCACAGCAGTGAGTCATACTGTCTACAAACTATAATAAGGTAATCATCATAAATTAACTAAATATTCCATATAATGAGAACTAATGTTGTATACTGCCTCAAAAGTTAAAATAATCTTAGATGCTGAATGAACATTTCAAAATGTACTTTTGTCCTTTTTATGGTATTGATTTTTGTGCAATTCTAATAACATACAAGAGTTTGTGTAATTGAGAGACATTAATCAGAAAAATGGGACAACCTTTGCATTGTGCAGAAAGGGTACTTATTGCCACCAAAAGAAATTATTTATTTTTAAATATAAAAAGAACATCCTTTTTTCAAAATACTGTATTTTAAAGATATTTTAAGCTTTAATCATTATTAGAAAGGGTTTAAACATGTTTCATGATTGTTCAATGAACCATAAACAATTATTGCACATGCACCTGTGGAACAGTCTGTAGAAAATTAGCACAAGGTAAATATGAATAATTAATTATAAATCATTCTTTAATTATAAAAATTTGGATCGGTTTATAGAATTATCTTAGCAGAATTAATACCACAATCAACTAACCTGTTCGTCCAGCGAACGCTCAGTGTGAATTATTTATTAATTCTAAGAAATGTTAATTTCAGAGCTAAGGGAAACTTTCTTACTGTACTACATGCTTGTAGCCAAAATGTCCATGATTAGGGATTCCAGTATATGAGCATGAATTACAAACAACTTTACAAGTGACACTCATGATTAGGGATTCCAGTATATTAGCATGAATTACAAACAACTTTACATGTAACTAACTCACTTACTCACTCACCTGACCCACAAATGAAGCAGTCAAACAGTCTTGGCGTGGTGAAGGTAGAAGACAGGATGAGGATGAAAAATTAACAATAGACTTGATTAAAAGAAAGATTACCATAACCAAACTTAGTTCTTGCATTTACGACAACCGACACTAACAACTGAAATCCCAGGAAAATGCACAGGCTAGGATAATTATTGACACACAGCCTGGAGAGAATGACTAATCATATCAGTAAACCAGGCAGGAAACTAGAACAAAGGAGACTGAATAATAATAGCAACAAACTAAAAGTCCATTTAAAAAATTTAACTAAAACAAAAATAACAGATTATGTTTTACAACAGGAAAGCAAAAATGTATAGCAATGTTTGAAATTCAGCAGATCAACAGCCCTGAGCAAACCAATTGGAGTCAAAGGATCTTTATTGAATGGAAAGACAAGGCCGCAGCCTGGCACATACTTAAGGGCCCTTAGAAGACTTCTAGCTCAGCATTTAGAAATTAACATTAGTTAGCATCATCTTCATATCAGAATTTCTCAGAATCTGTATGTGTGATCAGTGATCTTTTAAAGTATGAGTATGTCACAGCCTCTGGAGGTGAGTGAGCCAATAAGGAGTTGCTCCTTTGGAGGGAAACTTTACGGTTCTTTGTCTTCTAGCAGGGTATTTGCATATAAAATTGGATTGGTTGTTTAAGAGAAGAACCTTCAAGATTCTTATATAATACTTAGACCAAACCCTATAAAAGGAAAATCATGAGATGGGGAAATTGGTTACATGTTTTCATTTTTCAATTGGTATAGAATTTATAGGATTAAAAGTGTTTATTTGTCATTTTCAACGAGAATTAAGTGAGAGTCAAAACTCTCTCTAAATTAATTTTGGTCATAAAAAAAATCGTATTGGTCTTAATGTGTCCTGTAACCGGACACCCGGTTCTGCCTGTGTGTTAGACAGATAGTTAGCAGTTTAAGGGTAGTTCAGATAACTCTAGCCCATGGTTTGCTTGTTGGGTGAGGACTAAAATACATGTTTGAGCTGTTTTAATTGAAAGCAACTTGCACTAACATATCTTAAAATATGTCAGTGCCATTGTTTTGTCTCAAGATGCAAACCAGTAATGTTTTTTTTTTCTGAAGCACGTTTATTTTAAGCAACTTTAATGCCTTAATTGAACTAAGGCCCAATCCTAGCTACACACTAAATAATGTTTCAGTTAAAACGCAGTTCCCTTTCAAGAACAGTTCTCTCGTATTGCGTACCTATACTCTATGGGGAAAACTCTTTTTCTCGAGAATATTGAAGCCTTTATTTTAAACTGCTGTGCAGCTGCAGCCTGCACAGCAAGCACAGTGTAGGCTGTCTAAGCGCGCTGAATGGCTTGGTTGCGGCAACTGCACAAACCTATAGAGGGGTTTCACGACGCGTCATCAATCCGGAAGTCGGCCATTTTGGAGGTACAGAACGTAAACAATGCCATTGAACTGAACGGACTCGCAAATTTGGCTGATTATTTCTGCTGAAAAATGGTCAAGTTTTGGTCTGTACTAATCGGTCACATCAGGAAAAAAAACATTTTGAGTTCTATAGACTGTCAAAAGTTAAAGGGAAGAGTGCAAAAAACTGATGAAAGGAGGCGTTTGTGGTTGAGAGAGGTAACTTACAGCATCAGCCACATGTGTAAATGAAGCGTTGATTATGGCTAAAATGTTGACGTAGTTAACTATGGCTACATTCACACTGTCAGTCCAAATCCGATATCTTTGTATCCAATTGGAATCTGATCTAAAATTATGTCAACACTGTGTATCGCAACTGTTCATATCCAATGTGTGTGTCCATGCAGCTCTTTGACAATGTGGCAATAACGTTGCGTTGATGGAGGGGGTTGCGTTTGCAATATAACATTAGATGTTGTCTTATTTAAATGTTACAACATGGACATGTGTAGCCGCCGCGCTGGACTAATGTTACTGCGTCTTGAGCCCGCAGCAGAACTGCAGAAGGCTGTTATGCACAGCTTTTTCCGATGCTCTTGTCTGCGGTTTCAGAAATAATAATTTTCTGCTCATCCGGCACTTTGCAACAACACATCATTGTTTCGGCAGCTACTTTCAGCATGTTTCCTATAACAACGTCTGACATCTACATTTTACGTGGCGTGAGAGTCACAATGCAAAATCCGATCGTTCAAGCTGAAGCTGATGTCCTGATATATGATTTGAATAGGATTTCAAACCACATATGGATGTAGCTTGAAACGGATTTCATGTGCTTTTTTGGACTGACAATCTGAACGTATCCTATGTCGGGATAAGAAATAGAAGGAAGAATTGCAGTAAAAGCTAGAGAAGTTAACTTAGCTCGTTCGGATCTTTACCACGTATTAACTTTAGTTTGTCAAAATTTTGCGCTCTCTCCTGCTTACTAAGTCATTCTCTATATATGATTTCGCACCTACCAGGTGTTTTTTCCGTGGTTTATTAGTGTTACAATGTGTTCCGTAGTACATAAACAGTGCAATCCATGCTGTTGTTTACATCCGAGTGCCTCCATAATGGCCGCGCATCCGGGTTACCGCCCAGAACGTGACGTTGGTGAAACCCCTCTATGGCAAACCTATCAGGGCGCTTCCTGCCTCGTGTGCGTTGAAGCGCGCCAGAATGGGCTTGGCTGCTGACTATATAAGCGGCCCATTTCGCCATAGGAATCAGATTTATTCTCCTTCAGCGAAGACGTGAGTTAAATTTTCTCCAGCTTGAAAGCCTTCTCGCCGTCGAAAGAGCCCATCAGCCGAACGCAGGGAATTTGCAGCAGCAGTTCAGCTCTTCTGATTCGACGCCGTCATCTGCTGATTCGCCGTTTCCCTGCGGCCATCCGGCAAAGTAACCTTTTTACGGGCATTCCGCCTAAAGGGCAAATTTCCACTCTAAAAGAGCAGCGAGGCGTTGTTTCAAGTCAATTCAAGTCACCTTTATTTATATATAAATAAAGGGGCAGCAGTGGCTCAGTGGTTCACAAACCACTGGTGGGTTGTCTACAAACCGGAAGGTTGGTCAAACCCAAACGTTCAATTGGTCAATATCTGACCAAGTGTCAAGGTGTCCATGAGCAAGACACCTAACCCCGACTGCTCCCGACGAGCTGGATGGCGCCTTGCATGACACCACCGTCGGTGTGTGAATGGGTGAATGTGAGGCAATGTAGGCAATGTAAAGCGCTTTGGTGGCCATTGGGTCTGTGAAAGCGCTAAATAAATGCAATCCATATAGCGCTTTTTACAATACAGATTGTATCAAAGCAGCTTCATAGTTATAACATGAATATAATACAACAGTTTGTTTCTAGAAGAAAATTGCGTCATCGTCCACCTTAAGTAAGGTCAGATCAATAATATTATTTAATATTAAATGTCTCCAACTAAGCAAGCCAAAAGCCAAGGCAACAGTGGCAAGAAACCAAAACTCCATCAGATGACAGAATGGAGAAGTCAGAGGGCAAGTGTTCTCCTCTGGCCAACGAAGGAACAGTGTATGATTATGATTCGGGCAGCATTACAAGTCAGATTGGATCGGAACATTTAGCCCTCAGGTGCTCTTCGTTTCAAGGTCACACTTGTTATCTTCCCGATCAAAAGTGACCGGACACCTAAAAATGAAACTTTCTCTATCCCAGTAAAACCAATGCAATTTATTTTTGTTCAATAATATTTTTTCTTTTCAATTTTGTATTTTGAGAGAATTTGATGTTACTTATTAATATTGATGCAATATTTATGGTCCATATATATATATATATATATATATATATATATATATATATATATATTTTTTTTTTTTATTTTTTATTTTTTTATTTTTTTTAGGTTAAAATAGAGACTAGGCCTTCAAAAAAAATTTTTGGTAATCTGGTAAGAGTATGGAGAGAATATGAATTTTGAATATGAATTTTGTATTTTGAGAGAATTTGATGTTACTTATTAATATTGATGCAATATTTATGGTCCATATATATATATTTATTTTTAATTTTTTTATTTTTTTAGGTTAAAATAGAGACTAGGCCTTCAAAAAAAATTTTTTTAAGGCAGATTAGCGCCATCTGGTAAGAGTATGGAGAGAAAGTGTAGAACCATGTTGTGACCACTAGATGGAATGTACAGCTCTCTATGGAGAGGCATGTGAATTCCCCAGCTGTTTATGGAGACATTTACTTAATTTTTTTATAGGTGCATTTGAATATATAGTTATAATATATATTTAAACAATCTCAAAGATTATTTCTTATCAAGTTTTAGATTATTATTTTTTTAATAGTGATTTAAAGTGTTAGTTTTTGCATTATGATTCCAGTCAAACCTAAACATTGTGTTAGAAAGAGAATGCTAGGAAGCAAATTTTATACACATTTTTTTATTCAGAATTTAAATATTTCTTCAATTATTGCAGTGGCAGCCTTTTTTTGAAGTCAGATTAGCGCCATCTGTTAGCCTGGCTAACGCCAGACCCAATTCTCGTTGAGACTTGAAATAAAATCGCGCTGCGGGAAGGCAGCATGGGGAAACCCAGACTAGCCATCTGTTGAGAGAAAATAAAATAAAACATGTAATTTCATGGTGTAACCACTAGATGCCTGTATAGCTCTCTATGTAGAGACTTGTGAATTCTCTAATTGTTTTTGGACAAAATTACTTACTTTTAAGATGTGGATTTGAATTTTTTTTTATTTTTTTTATTCTCAAATAATAGTAAAAAAAATTTGTTTTAATAATTTTGATGTGAAGTGTACACATTTTTGCAGTTATTATTACTTAATTTTTTTACTATTTTTTATTACTGCAGTCAAACCTGAATACAGAGAAAGCATTTTGATACAGGTAACATTACAATTCAATAAAAAAAATAAAAAAAATAAACAGTTATGCTTTTTCACAGCTTATTATTATTTATAATATAATAATTATTATTTTTCAACATTATATTAATTTATTATCATTTTTTAACATTATATTAATTATTATTTTAATAATTTTAATAATAATATAAATTATATATAAATTATAATAATTAATTATGTTATGTTTTTCACTATTGATGTTTTTTTTCTGCATTGTGGCCGATTTGTAGAGAATTTGTGTCAATTTCCCATTCATTTCTATGGTCGGTCACGGCTTCCGGTCGCCCAAAGAACACGCCCACCCATCAGCCAGCCAAACCAGCATCACCGGTCTCTCAGCCCCGCCCAGCGGCTGAAACCAATCAGGGCCCGCAACCAGCTAAATGCTTTCCGTTCCCAAAACGCCAGGGCCCCTGGCCTAGACCACCCCTGAAAAGAGTTAACATGCTTCTCCCAGCCCTCTTTTCAGTTCAGGTGCTAGAAATGTTCTGATTGCAACTAAAGGGCCCGTTACAACTCACGCACCCTTGCAAACAGGGTTCCAACAGCGACAAAAATAAAACACAAAAATTCTCAGAAAAAGAGCACTTTTCCTCTTCAAAGCACCTGGGCGGCCGGGTCCCTGACACACGGCGGCCCGCCCCCAGACTTTATTCAGCCCCTAGTCACTCAGGCCAAGGCCTGGGAAGCCATCCCTGATGTGTCAAAATGGGTACTGAACACAATTAAATGAGGTCACTCGCACCAATTCACTCGCAGACCTCCGCACTTTCATGCCATGGTCAACACATCGGTAAGGAGCAACGTGGCTCACGTCCTCCGCATCGAAGTGTTAAACCTGATAGCAAAGGGGTCTGTCGAGACAGTTTCCCCTTCACAGAGCAAGTCAGGCTTCTACAGCCGTTACTTCCTCGTGCCGAAAAAGGATGGTGGCCTCAGGCTTATTCTAGATCTCAGACACCTGAACAAGGCCCTTATGAGACGGCATTCGCGTTCGAGGGAGTGGCTTATCATTATACAGTCCTGCCGTTCGGGCTGTCACTGGCACCTTGTACATTTACGAAATGCATACAGCGGGGAATGCGCATTCTGAACTACTTTGACGACTGGCTCATTCTAGACTAGTCAGAGGCCGAGTTACAAACTCACAAATCCTGGCTCCTCAGTCATCTGGAATGCCTTCGGCTCAGGATCAACCTATCCAAGAGTGTACTGTCCCCCAGCCAGCGTATAACCTTCCTGGGAACAGTTCTCGACTCTGTTCAAATGAGAGCTTGGCTCACGCCAGACCGCGCTCTCTCCATTCAACAGCTAGCTACATCGTTCACAGCGTGTTCTTACCTCCCCCTCAGAACGTTTCAAAGGGCTTTAGGCCTTATGCCCTCCGCATCGTCAGTACCCCAATTAGGTCAACTGCATGTGCGCCCCCTGCAGCTCTGTAAGCTCCGTCTCCAGTAAGCCACGGCTGTAACAAAGCCCTGGCCCCTTGGAAAGACACCGGCTGGTACCAGTCTGGTGTAAGCATGGGTCTAGTCTCAAGGAGGAAAGTTGGTGACAGATGCCTCCAACCTAGATTGGGGGGCTCTGTGCGAGAGCAGGCCAACCACCATCCTCTGGTCGAGCTCAGAGAAACACCTACATATCAAATGCCTCGAAATGAGAGCAGTATCTCTAGCCCTAGAAACCTTCCTCCCGAGCCTGGTAGGACACCACGTCTTGGTCTGGACGGACAACATGGCAGTGGTGTCCTACATAAATCGCCAGGGTGGGCTCAGGTCGGGAAACCTGTACACCATGGCCAAACAGCTCCTGATATGGGCACACACCAACCTGCGCTTGTTAAGAGCGGTGCATGTACCAGGTGTACTGAACAGGGAGCAGACATGCTATCTCGAGACAACGTTCCCCCTGGGGAATGGTCTCTCCACCCTCAAACGGTTCAACTAATCTGGAGTGTCTTCGGCAGGGCAGACCTCTTCGCCTCAGAAGACAACTCTCACTGCCCAACATTCTTTTCAAAGAGCAGGGATGCACTGGCCAACAAATGGCCCAGCCGTCCCCTTTACGCATTTCCTCCAGTCTTGATGCTCCCTCAGGCCATTGAACGGATCAGGGAGAGCAAACGTGCAGTCCTCTCTGGCAGACCCAAATATGGTTACCCTAGTATGGGTACCCTCCTTGGCCAATACAGCTGAAGGAGGACCTCTTCACTCAGGCAAACAGGACAATTTGGCACCCTCGTCCCGACTTGTGGGGCCTCCATGTATGGCCCCTCAACGGGTACACGGGGAACTCCCGGAAAGAGTCCTAAGCACTAATACACCTAATCACTGAGGCTAGAGCTCTGTCCATGAGACGTCTCTATGCCCTTAAGTGGTCAGTGTTCACCAGCTGGTACTCAGCTCGGAACCTAGACCCCTACTGATGTGAAGTACCACTGGTACTTTCTTTTCTACAAGAGCTACTGGACGCGGGGTGTACCCTCTCCATACTCAAAGTATACGTGGTGGCTATAGCAGTCTTCTATGCTCCTGTGGCCAGACAATCTTTAGGAAGGAACTACCTGGTTGTACGCTTCCTCAAGGGGGCCGGAAGGCTGAACCCGCCTAGTCCTCCCTCTAAAGTATACCCTTATGGGACCTATCCATGGTCCTCAGGGCCCTTAGCAGACCCCCTATCGATCCACTTCAGTCAGCTGACTTAAAGCCACTTTCGCTCGAAACCGCCCTCCTGTTAGCCCTATCATCGGACAAGCAAGTGGGCGATTTACAAGCGCTCTCCATGAATGCTTCCTGCCTTGAGTTTGGGCCCAACGACTCCAAAGTCGTCCTCAATCCGAGACATGGCTATGTACCCAAGGTGCTCTCAACTCCATTCAGAGCCCAGGTAATTTCACTGTGTGCCCTTCCCCTGTCGGAAGATGATAGAGAATTAAGTCTAAAATAAGTCTAAATAAGTCTGCCCCGTCAGGGCTCTCAGAGTTTATTTAAAGCGTTCTGCCACGTTCAGTCAGTTGGAACAGCTCTTCGTATGCCACACCAAAGGGCTCCCGGTCACGAAGCAAAGTAGACGCTAGATTGACACGTTGGATAGTAGACGCTATATCTTTGGTCAACGCCTTAATGGGCCTTCAATGCCCCATAGGCGTCAGGGCTCATTCCACAAGGGGCATAGCCTCTTCATGGGCATGGTCCAGTGGTGTACCAATTGTTTGGTCTTCTCCGTCCACATTTGTAAGATTTTACAACTTGGAAGTACGGGCCCTGCAGGCACGATTTTCCTTTCTATATAGAAGCTCTTGGTCTCTGTTGGGCCCAAGCCTCTACATATACCTTCGAAGGCCCCGTCTCATCCAGTCCCCGTTGGATTCTGACTTTAGTTCTACTGTGAATCTGTGGCTTCTCAGCTCCAGGCGGAAGTCAGAGCGAAGTCATCAACTAATAGCACGCCGTTTTAAAATGGGGTCCCATAGCGTATTTGCTACGCAATACGAGTGAACCATTCTCGAAAGGAAACGTACTCAGTTACTAACGTAACCTCGCTTCCCTGAGAGATAAGGTAGCTGTTGCTTCAGTCGATTTAACCCGATTCCTATGGAAAAATGGTCCACTTATATTGTTAGCAGCCATGCCCATTCTGGCGTGCGCGAGGTGGGAAGCACCCTGACAGGTTTGCACGTCCTCGCTGCTTCGCCATAGGTTCGTACAGTTGCCGCAGCCCAGTGAATCAGCGCGCTTAGAGAGCCTGCACTGTGTTTAATGTGCAGCTGCACTGCGTTTTAAAAAAAAGTCTTCAATATTCTCGAGAAAAGGAGTTTTTCCCATAGCATATAGATATGCAATACTTGTTCCCTTATTTCTCAGGGAAGTCAAGTTAAGACAAGTCAAGTCAAGTCATCTTTATTTTTATAGCGCTTTTAACAATGTAGATTGTTTCAAAACAGCTTTACAGAGATAAACATATAATTTAAGGTAACAGAGATTGTTACCTAATACAAACACAACGATAATCAATCGCATACAAACTCGTTTCAAAAATGTTTTACCTCATGAAACCAGTAATACCAGACGTAAGTTATGATAACTTTATGGCCAAGAACATTACCTTTATCTTCTGCTATGTTAGCTAATGTTAACGTTAACACATCAGGCTAAGCAGCTCCAGCTCTGCAGTTAACTTGAATCGGCGACGTATGTGTGCTTACTGGGAACATAATAAAGACACCTGGACTCGGTCGAGACCAAAAGCCATATTTGGCAAGACCAGTGGCCGAGACAAGTCCGAGTCCGAATACCAGCGAGTCCGAGACAAGTCCGAGACCATAGAGAAGCGTCTCGAGTCCGGACTCGAGTCCAAAACCGGACTCGAATACTACAGCCCTGATGTGTGTGTGTGTGTGCGTGCATACATCACTGATGGCAAAGAGCCTGGCCCTCAAAAACAGTGTCAAGGGCATGTTTCCAAATGTTTTTGAATTTCAGAATTAACATCTGAGTTTCTTAAGAATACTAAAGGGGTGAATGTGCTTTTTTGTGTGCAAGTCAATTGTGTCCCAAGTGATAAACCACATTAAAATAGGACACTGAAGAAAAGGCAATCACACATGTTTATTCTCAGTCCATATACTAAATGTATTCATGGAAAGCTTGTACAAACTGTCTTCTTGTTAATTAAGACATTATGATCTGGTTTCAATGTCTGTTCCATCAATAAAGAAGAGCCATTTCAAACGTGGTAATCTAAAGACATAAACAAATCAAACAGTAAAGCATGGTGAGTCTAGGATCCACAAGACAGTGTATCCAGTTCTAAGAGCTGAGCCATATTTGTCAATACCAACTGCAGAATCTTAGTAGTGTACTCAATACTCATGTTACTGTACATGAATGTTCGTCTGACTGGCAGGAGACAGTAAAGGCGGATGCCTGACATGGTTACAAGTGCTGGACACAGGGATGGATTACTGACCGGGCCTATGGGGCCAGTGGCCGGGGGGGGGAACAGATATATCTGTCCCATAGCCTACACATGGTCTCTTAAACAAGGCTCTTGGACTATGAAGGCTCCCTGGAACGTACTGTTAGGCCCTATATGAATATGAAGGCCCCAAAACCTCTTATAGAACTATTGTCACTCTTTGAGCTTATTTTTGTGTATGAAAAGTATTGGAAAAATAACTATTTATTATTACAGTATAACTGCCCATTAAAATTTGAACTGTAAAAAGTAAAAACGTACACCCTTCATTCTACAGTTGTTTGAACGACTGTAAAAGATGCACCTTCAAATAAAAAAGTTTTCAAAACTTTAAGCAGAACTAAAAAAACTAAAAAAATTAAGCAGAGTGTATATTGGAAATTTCAAATTACAGCTTTTCTTTTTCTTTACTGGTCAAACCAAATTTTACCACAACACTCGAAACGACTGGTCCAATCAAATTGTAATACTTATTACCACTAGAAAAGTGACGTCAAAACGATCCACACCATTGTGTGAAACTATGAGGGGGGCCTTTACAAGTCATAATCCGTCCCTGGCTGGACATCACATTTAGAAAGTGATGGTTTAGTGTAAATTGAAAGTCAGATTATTTCAAAAGGAATATGCTCTTGTATGGTCTGAGTAAAAGAAGGATCTTGTTTTTACTTCAAAATACATCATTTTAACTGTTTCATTGAGGAAATAAATGTTTCCATGTTTTTATGGAATTCTGAGATGTTTTATTTTAGTTTTAGTTAGTTAGGCTATTTTAGGCTATTTGTGTTCTCTGTGGTTCTCCAACAATGTTTTTTTTCCGTCTTCAACTGAATCATTTTAATGTCCTGTTGAGATTCATTGAAATAAATTAAATCCTTAACCTGTCAGTGTTATGCTGCGTTAGAATTACTATACTTAGATCCATATCAATTTGATGTAAACGTAGTAAGTTTAACGTTTTACAAAGACAGATCTCTTCCTCCATCTACTGGTCGAGTGGTTTCAGCAGTGCTGTTATATTAGCTAGATGCAGAGCTAATTATTGATGGTCAATACGACTGAGTTTATTAACTGCTGTTTTATCCATCATTACTTTGACTTATAGATTGTCAAATTAGCTTATATAAAGCATATGGAAATATTACTTGGATTATATTACTTAAATTAGATTATAACTTTAATCTATGTATGTAAAACACTCCTATATTCACTGGTTATAATAGATTGAAAAACAAAGCAGTGTACTGAAGCAAAATATGTGGTTTGTTCATTCTGACACCTCTCGTCAAGGTCACGAGAAAGCTGAAGGTCAGATTTAAAGCTCTGTCCCTCAATTCACACAGATTCAGAAAATTTTCCTCTCGTCATATTTCTCTCATATTTTTGGTGGTGTGGTGAAATGTTCTAAATAATACACGACTTATTGCTTATACAGTAATCATTACAATAGGCTACATTATTCGTTAGCCTATTATATTAGCCAAATCACGTTTCATCTTAAGGTCATATTTAGCACATTTGGCCACACCCCCAAAAATTGTATGAGAAAAAAGCTGACAATGTAACATTCACGTAGCATAGTGACATGCATGGTCTCAGAGATACACTAATAAACATATAGTGGACAGTATGTTCACTTTTCTGAAACCTTAGTATTTTTTATTCTTCGACCACCAAATTGTGATTGTGATGTTTCATACAAATATAGATTTTCGCTGGGTGTATGTTTACTTCTAGAAAATATTTTAATTAGAGGTGTGCAATAGCCTATCTGACTCAGCAGCACGTCCCCAGTGTTACGTCGAGGCAGAGGCCGTATCCAAGTCCGTAACTACAAACCTCATCATCATCATCATCATCATCCCCAACAACATGGCGCCAGCGTACAGCTGGACTGCACACACACGCCACGGCACTTCTTCAACAAGTTACTTCACTCAATAAACGCAGCGTCGCGAAGATTTTTGTAGCTTTTCTTTTTTTACTTTTCTTATTATCCAGTTCGTTTGTTCTCTTTGATTAGCAAAGCTAAGCACTTCTGATCATCGTGGTCTCAAAAACTCACCTGCTTAGCAAAAAGAACAGACAGTAGCCTACTGGACTCACTACTGTATTTCTCAAAGTGAAAGGAAAGTGAGCACTGAGATTACGCAGACGGGAAAAGTACTTTTCCCCAGAAAAATAAGCCATGTAACTGCTCGAAAGACTTTTCTTCAGGGGACATGCATCTAAACATGAGCGAAAATAACTGTCCACTTGAAGAAAGGGATAGAGACAGACTTCCTCCTATACTAAACCATGTAAGTATTTTTTTCTGCATTTCAAATAGGCTATTGCAGACTGGTTGTAATTTAGGCTACAAATATATAATATAAAAAAATCTATGAATGCAGCATGTTTTTGTATCTTTAAAACACAATAAGTGTGATTTTAAAAAAAATGTCACCGCTTTTGCATTGGACTAATTATTTAGACTGGATCCTACGTGAAATTATCCTACTGCTGACAACACACTTTTTGTAGTGTAAAAAGTCAGCAAAACTAAATATTGATGGAATATTTAGCTAAACATACCGCATGTGCAGTGTATTTTCTCTTAGTGAGTTTGTATCGTCTTAGTGTTGAAAGCGCACAGAGTCCATCAGACATAATGTTTCGTTTCTGCAAAACAACACTGATGCTTCTGATTACGCAATGAGTGACCATCTCAATTAACAAGTTTTTGTTTACTTCCACTATTGCTTAAATCTGTTTTTATATGTATTTTGTATGTTTAAAAAAAAAAAAAACTGATACTTATTTTTATTCAAATAGTTGAAGAGGGAGGGGCATAATATTATTAGTACTATTTCTTTTTCTTTTTATGTTAATCTGTCAGTTTAGTGTAGAATATAACATATTGTTTATTGTAGTATCTGTTTTCCAGTGCCAAATGTGCACATATACAGGTGTACTGCAGTGCAGTTTATTTTCTAGAAATATTGGAATATAACGTGGATTGTTTCATCAGCAGAGCTTGGATCGTGGACCGAAGCTTCCTTTCCCATCTTACGGAAGTTTCATCTCCACCCTGAATCACAAAAGAGAATCAGGCAGCCATAGTTTTTCTTCTCCGTTCCTGCTACCTGCAGTTAAACAAGGTCAGACTCCTTCCAGTGATGCCACTTTTGGCTAATTCTTTTTAGATAACTTAATTATCTAATACATCCTCAGTCTGTGCTTTAGGGCTACAAACTGGTAACACAAGCAAAGGTTACTATGGCTTAAATATTATATGCATGAGTGATTTAAAGGCAGTTCCCTTTTACAACACGGCAAAAAAAAAAAAAAAAACTCATTGCATTTCAAAGCTGTTGATTCGGCTGCTCTGAATTAATAACCACTTCACTGTTTTAAGCAGATGTTTTCCTTTCTTTGTCTTGGAGATCAAAGATGTTGTCTATGTGATGCATTTATCTTCAAGTCTCTGACAAGGCACAAGTGTGTTCACGTCTAACATGTCTTTAGCACAGATGAGCTGGGAACTCGCCATGAGGGGCTGGAGGCTTGACGCAGTGCTAAAGCTCGTTAAAAATCTCACTTTACCTTGTAAATTCACTGGCCGAACCCATGAAAACATCAGTTGTTCCCAGTCTGGTCCACAAGTATAAATAGTTTTGTGAATTTTAACTCATCGATCAGCCTTATTCAGTGCATTTGTTGAGAATGAAAGGACTAGGGTGCCTTTAAATAGAATAACAATTTGTGCTGATGGTAATTGCTTGTCACCAGGTAGTTATTGGGATGCTGAGAGTTTTGATAGTTGTTTCTGATAAGATAATGACAAATAATTGTTAGCTGGAGAGTGATTGCAAAAATCCCCTTAGAGAGCATGATGAATGGTCTCATTGCTCTTGCTCATATTTTGTGCTGCCGCCTAATTCATTTTGTGTGTTTGTTTTCAGTGAGAGAGCTTCCCCCAATATTTCCAGATGTGAGACATAAGCATCGTATCTCTATTGATGTTCTCCCTCCAGAGGTGAAAGCTCGTTTTGTTTCAGAACCCATTATTCCCATTCGAACCAAAACCGCCAAAGAGTTTCAGTACGTACTTCTCCTTCCATCAGTAACCCGCAGTATTCACAGATCAGTTACAGTATGTTTAACCATGTCTTTGTCTGGCTGTAGGGACGATGTTGAAAGGGCAACTATCTCAGGGGATTGGAAGCAAGTCCATGATTTCTACTTGACCACATTTGACTCCTTTTTGGAACTCAATGGTGCCTTTAAGGTGTGTTGAAGCTCCCGATACAGTGTGTTGTTCTGGTTTCAAGTGTTGTTGTTTTTTGGTCACTCTACTAGATGTCTTTAACTACAATGTACAAAATGGTATGGTTAGGTTTAAGGCTAGGCTAAGATGTAAGGAAAGGGTCGACTCAACAGTGTAATTATAGATGTAATTACAGAAATTAATTACAGTTTTAAACAAGTACAATTTAAAAACATATATGTACACAATAAGTGCATTGTATCAAATTATTAATTTAAATGTTAGTACATAGTAGTTAAATACCTTTTTAACTAGGTTGCTGTTGATTGTTTTCATATTGCTTGAAATATCTATTGAGCATAAGTTTACTTTGCCAAAGGGCCCAAATTAATCACAGCCAACTGTAAATGATCTGTTAATTTAGTATGTGTAAAATTTAACAACAATTGTTTAATATATAAAACTTTAAAAAAAAATATTTCACTTGTTGTACAATTACTAATAGCATACAATTGACCTATCTAAATACTAGTTTTTATTTAGACTTTTGTTTTGAATAATTGTCATTTTATGAATGAAACATCCTTTTAAGTATTGCCAATGTTTTTAATAAGAACTCTTGGAAATCTGTGGAAAACATAACCGTGAAAGTCAGGAAAGGAGGAAAACATTTGAACATTTTGGTCTCCAATTGAATCAATGAGCTCATTGAGGGAGTAAAAAATAACATCTGCATATGGTTTCATCAGAAATATTTATTTGTATATGAGGTGAATTTTTTACCAACCATTTTATATGGGAAGTATATATAAAATGTAAGTGGATAAAAAGTGTGCTTAATGTTTTTATGTTGTAATGTTCTCCTTAGAAAGAAGCAAATGCTCCCTTCAACACTATTGAAGACTCAGGAATAAACATCAAATTTGTCAATATTGTTTATGATGCCTTGCTCCACATGGTACGTAAAGAAACTTTCCAATACAAAAACTTATTTTATAATTGAATTACACAGTAAGCCAGTGCCCAGTGCTCTTTCTGTTGTTTTGAATTTGATTTTAACTAAATTGGTTTAATCTGGCTAATTTGCAGCCCGCGGACACACAGAAATCAGTCCTGAAGGGAATTATTAATAGCTTATTAAGAGAATGGAAAGGGTGAGTGTGTTGTGTTCTCTCACTGAAGCACTAAAAGAGGACATGAAGTCTTTGCAGAAAATTGCGATTAAAAAATAATCACTGTCAGCTTTGTTTCTGTATTTTTAGGCCCCGCACAAAGGATGACCTTAGAGCATATTTTGTTCTTGTGCAGGTAATGCCATTGTTTTAACACACTTGGGTTTTCTTTTTGTTCATAAACAGATGCAAGATTTTTTTTTTGTTCAGTTCATCTCTAAGAAAGCAATGCTTTTATTTTACTATAATGTCTTTGCTCGATGAGTTGATCTTCAGTTTTTGTGAAAGTACTTTGAAACTACTTTAAAGTTATCAGAATTTAAGTTAGAATAGAGTCAAGATACAATACTGTTAAAATAAAAGTTGCTTCAAAACTAGCTATTAACACAAAGTAGCTAACTACACTGAAGCTATTTATTAGGACAAAATTCTAAATGTATAACAATAAGATAAGTTTGTTTCTTGTTATGATAAGAGCAGTATTTATTCTATGTATTGTCATAACTAATTATATTTCAGCACCTGAATTTATTTTGATATCAAGTATCAAAGTACCGACGACTACATGTAATTAAATAATGTGAAAAAAAATAAAAATTGCACTTTTAAGTGATTCATTTATTTAATCTGCAAATCTTAGTCGATTTATGTGTTTATTTGGTTAATTACGTGAACCGAATGAACAATCTGATTTATCTTAATGAATCAGTCTCCTAACACTAACTAAAATACGAGAGAGAGAAAAGAGAAAGTTTAGGGGAGTGTGTCTGAATACTGCCTCAACTTGCTTAGAAAGCTTCTTGCACAATAAAATGTGATTAACAAATATAGTATTGAGTTTAGTTGAGAATAGCTGAGCTACTGTCGCACTATGGAAAATTTAGTTGTTAGCATCTTTTAGTTACTTTTTAGTCTTTTAGACACACAAAACTGCTGGTCTCTTCACTCCTCTTTCTAGTGACCAAACCCATGGCATTAATTCAAAATTGCCTTCATTACACGGAACCCACAGACATGTGATACTTTTCTGTAATACCTGTAATTTCCATTTGCAAAACCAAAGCAGTAATCTGTGTGCGATCCTATAGATGTGCACTTATACAGCAAAATTGCTCTAATCTGTCTTTGAGTTGCCCTTTGTGTTGTCAGCCATGTTAAACACCCCAGGCTGAGTAAGAGGCGAACCGGAGTTGCAGGAAACTCTTGATCTCCTCTCTCACCACATGGCCCATTGACTCCAGCCATAGCTCTGCTCTTGTGCAGACAGATCGTGAGCTAAGTGTTTACTTCACACATGACCAGCGCAGGCTGGCCTGGGACTGTCCAAATAAGGACACAGCAACTGGATTTGAGCCTGGGAAGCCGTGGGCAGAGAGAGAGACGATGGCTTGGTTAGCAAGGATTCAGTTTGTTCTGGGGTTCAGCTTTATGAAAAAAAAAAATCTCGCCATTTGATGGGAATAAGTGGTGGTGGGAGTTTAGACATTTTCATAAACAGAACCATACAGATGTCGTCCTTTGCATATAGCGTTATTCATCTCCAGACTGTTGATGGGCTCCCTGACCTACATTTCCATGGAGGACACGGTGAAATTGAAAAGCCGAGGCAATTATTGGGCTGATCTGTCTGCCACCAATGTCAGACAGCCTCTGTATATTACGTTCACTGTGCCGAAGGAAGGGATGAGATCATGCTGGAGAGGAAAAGAGCTGGTTTCCGCTGCAATGCCACTTCTTATTAAAAGCCAGACTTTTTTCTCTGCTCCTAAACGAAAAGTTATATTTCCTTTTTGAAGTTTGCTGAAATGCTTCTCTGTGTCGCAGAACCCTCAGTACACCAGCCCCGCCACATATGTCATCTATGCACACTTACTGAGGCAAATAGCAGCCCTGGCTGAAGCGGACCACCATTTCCTGATGCACTGGTTTAAAAAGTGAGTCTGACGCAGCCAGTCTGTACAAGAGAGCAATTAACAATGGAAAAGTCTCAATCTTTTTGTTTTAAATAATTTATTTCTTTAAAATACAATTTGTGCTATTTGTACAATTTATGTGTGAAACGTCATTATAATACACTGCCATTCAAAAGTTTGTGGTCAGTAAGATTTTTTTTTAAGAAATGAATGCTTGACTTTAAATAAATTAGCTATTTGCCTTTTTTTATCTTAAGTCATTACACAAACTGACAGTAAAAAAATAAGTGTGTATGGATTATATCTTTCTGTTTACGATGTTTCATCTTATAGGCTGCCTCAGAAGCGTTTCAAACAGCTGGTGGAGCGCTTGCAGCTCTTCATCACCACCCGCCTATTTCCTGCCAAGCCAGAAGACTTGCCATCCATGGCCAAATGCACTTGGTGGATTCCCTCAGCCACTAAAGTCCTCTCCCTTCTTAGTGAGTACCATTGTGACAGCCACTAGAGAGGGCTTGGCGAAAGTCAAGATGCTTTCCCGTAATAATTTACCTGTAATAATTCCGAACAATAAAAAAAATTCTAAAATTGATCTTGTTTTAACAGATGCGGCAAACAGCATTTCCTGTCTCCCTATCGTCCCTTTCACTGATTTCTACAACCTAACCCTGGACCATATAGACTTTATGGAGGATTATCACACGTGGCAGGCTCACGGAAATTCAAACAGGTGTGACAGCAAAAATATATTTTCAAATGACATATTTATTGAAATATTGTTGTTTATGCCATTTTGCCTTTTTAAAAAAAAGGATGTTTTACCAAACAATGATGCAAAAGTAAGATTCATGTGTGAAACATAATTAAAATAAACTACAATTAGGTTAGGTTTTTATAGAAATCTATTTTATCCAGTATGAATGCATCACATTTATTAAAAGTGACCTTAAAGACATTAATAATGTAATTTTTTTTAAATAAATTTTATATAAATCAATCTTTCATGCAGATTTTTTTTTTTTTATCATGGTTTCTATAGAAATATTAGTACTGTTTCCAGCATTGATGAGATCATTGTTTACACAGAAATGGTACTAATTTGCGCTTATCCTGCACCAAATTAGCATTTTAAATTGGCTTTTGAAAGATGATGTGACACTGAAGACTGGAGGCTGCTGAAATGTAATATTTTTCAACAGGAGTAGATTACTGTCAGGATCATCAGTCACCATGCCTGTTTCCTTTTACACACTACATTTCTCATAGTCCTCCCTGGTCATCACCTGCAAACCCTTCTTAATCACCACACCTGTCTGCCATCATGTTCATCAACTCTCCATAAAAGCCAGCACCACACACACAGTGGTTGTCTGGTCTTGTCCTTGCTAACTTGGACTGCTTTTATTGCTAAATGCTACTTGCATCTACTTACCTGTAGGGATGGGCAAATGAAGCACTCAGGCTTTCCCCTTATTGTTCCGGGAATAGATTCAAAGCTTCGAGAGTGTCGAAAACATCGCCACCTGAGGGTTGTTCCATAAAACAAGATTAGAGTATAAACCAGGCTTATTTCGGTTAGTCAGGCTTATTTTTGGTAGATTCGGTTTCATAAATCAAACTTAAAAAAGTTCAAACTCAGTTACCCTGGCAACTTATGCTGGGAAACTAGCCTGGTCCAGGGCAGGCTAACTGTCAGGCTAAGCCTCAGATGTTACACAGATCCTCAACACTGACCGACAAGAACACAATGATATTACCACTGACACTCTCTCATACCATTATTGGACTTTATTAACCACTATTAGTCCAAAAATAAATACACAGTATACAGAAAATCAACTTAAATAAGGCTACAATATAGACAATATAGACACATATATAAGGCGTTTTAAAGTTGTCCGTTTAGGACATGTCATTTTTGTAATAATATAATATATATATATATATATATGTGTGTGTACTGTATTTATAGATATAGATAGATAAATACAATATACATACTACAGGTTTTGTTTTTTTACTGGCTGAATGTTTTGTGCCCAAGATTTAATTAGATTGTTTTAAAGATTTATGAATACATTTCTCTCTGGTTTTATTTGGCAGTTTGTCTGATTTTTGTTTTAGTACACGTTTATGATTATTAGAAGAACATTAGAACACAATCTAAAAAAATCTTTTTAAAGCAGAAGTTAAAATCACAAAATCAAAAAATAAATAACTACAAAAGCACAGTATCAATTTTGACTGGTAAGATTAATCTGAGCTTAGTAATTGACAGTATATTAGCCTACATTTGATTTACCCCAAATACACTTGTAGGTTTAAAATTCTAAATAAGGGACATATAATGTCCAACTAACAAATATTTTAGCATATATATATATATGCTAAAATATTTGTTAGTTGGACATTATATGTCCCTTATTTAGAATTTAGAACTTATTTAGAATAAAGTACATACATATATATATATATTAGAGGTGGGCATAGATTAATTTTTTTAATCTAGATTAATCTAGATTAATTTTCAAATTAATCTAGATTAATCTAGATTAAAATGGCTCATTTGAATTCTCCCGAAGGCATTCAGAATATGTGTGCTACCCAAATAATGACTAAAAGTAAGTCTTTGAGAATAGTTCGCCTCGCATAGGGATGTGCATTTCTGCCAAAAATGCCATTCGACAATCGAGGAACAAAAGTCGAATATCGTTAAAAACAAAACCCGCAATGACAGAAAGGGAGGCCAATTTCATCTTTAGCGATTTGTCATCAAACAAACTGTTTATTAATTGAACAAGTAACATGTTTTCTTCGGTTTTTTTAACAGTAACGTTAATTGGAAGAAGAAAAAAAACAATACGCACCACAGTCCGTTTTTGCATCGCCAATGCTCGTTAGATCAAAAAATAATGTCATCATATGTCATAATGATTTTATGTGAACCTGCCTTGTTACTGCAATAGCCTCCTTTTTAAACAAATTAGTTTCAATCAATGTAAACTATTCGTGTGATTATGCCACTGCGCAATGCACATACATTACCGCGGGATGGCGGGTGTTCATTTCATAAACTGTGGACAATGGCAGCTTATTTAAACCTGTTAACCTTTGCCAGTGCGCCGACTCTCTGAAGCGGTTTTTTTTGTAGCCTATAAATTAATGTATGTCCAAAAACCGGATAATGTCATACTTTTTAGTAGTGCTATCGTGGCGTAATAATCTGTTTGGTTGTAAAATGTATTACCTGAATGAAATGAACTCGAATGTATCGTCCTGTAGAATCATTCATTCACAGACAGCATACGAAGATGTTCAACTAATAAAGATCTTCATCGCTGGCAAAGATATGATGCATTTGCAGATTTGCTTTCACTAGACTAAACTGTAGATCCACGGCCACTTCATCCAACGCTCTTGATGTTCTTAAATCTTCCTGTTATTTACGACTCCTCGAGTGTGAATTGAAAGCGCTTCAGACGATTCAGTGCGTGGGGAACTGAACAGATCAACTGATTCGCGAACCGATTTAGACAGATTTGACAACTTGTTTGATGAAGTCTTTGAACAGAAACGACTCAAAAGAGTGATTCATTTGTAAATGAGCATCGCTCATGCCCATACAAAGGATACAGCGCGCTTGGAATAAACTCGTTTAACAACGTATTGCATTAAAATAAAGTAACGAGAGGAACGTCGCCCAACATAACAAAGTAAGTACACCTTGTGTCCCTGACAGGAAAATACCCCTGCTGCGCGATCTGTGACAGTAGGCGCGGCCGCGGCGTCAAGTATGTATGTCATACTACACATTAGAATTGCGCGAAAATAACGATATTCGAAAAAGCTATTTATGATCCCAACCCAACTTAGATTAACGGCGATATTTTTTTTATCGCGCGATAAGAGTCTCACGTTAACGCAGCACGTTAACGCCGATAACGGCCCATCACTATATATATATATATATATAATGTACTTTATTATGTCTTTCAATTCAAACACATTTAACACAATTATACAAATGGACAGTTCCTTTAAAGACATCATATTTTCCCCCTATAAATATTCCTTATTTTTCCTTCTACTTTATCTTTTTCTTTTGTGATAATACCCACCAACACATACATATAAATAAAACAATAAATAAATAAAAATATAACATTCACATATATCAAAATCTTATAATGACACATAATTCCTAATAGTTATTGAAGTAATATTATTCAAATATCAAATATTCAATATTAAATAAGTAAATAAATAAAATAACAAATAACTAGAAATAAAAGGGAAGGTTACATAAAAATGTAGTTAATGTAGGCTAATATATATTCCTTTATTTTATGGAATATTCTTTGATTTTAGAGTTGCACATATCTTTTCAAAATGTATA
This sequence comes from Semotilus atromaculatus, assembly GCA_031834385.1. Lineage (NCBI taxonomy): Eukaryota > Metazoa > Chordata > Actinopteri > Cypriniformes > Leuciscidae > Semotilus > Semotilus atromaculatus. The sequence continues at coordinate 3,682,464 of JAULUF010000012.1, read as the reverse complement.
CATTTGTTCCTAATTTAATGTTATCCTCTCCATAATGTACTTTAGAAACTAAATCTAACCACTCATTTAAAACTGGGGATTCTTGCTTTCTCAAAAAAAAAAGTATTCTCAGCATTCTAAATAAGTATACATCATCTTTATTACGTAGCATAGATCCTATACCCAAAACTATATTTTGTATCTTTATATATTTAGTTTCTTAAAAAAAATTTAATTAGGCTACTTCTGTTCAATTTCTTTTTTTTATTAGAAGTATAAAATATATGAGTGTAATGAGCTAGAAGTTCACTGCAACTTATCCAACTTCCTAAAGATAAATTATTATAATTAGAAGATAATCCTCGTGTTATAAAATATCGCATATTAATTTTCCAAGCAAAATGTATAATTAAGTCAGAATTATTGCAGACCTATTTGGCGACCTATTTGGTGACCTACATGTCACAAATGCATAAAACAGCACAAAATATACGCTGTTTGATGGTGGATCGATTTGATCCACGATCGACCTCTAGGGCTGCTTCAGAAACGCGTGCACACGCAATTATCTAGACTAAATAAACCTGGTTCAAGTTAGTGAGATTGCGTGAACTTGAATTACCTTTTATGAAACCGCCTTAAGCCCCAACTGATTTGTTAGGTTAATTCAAGTCGGGTTTTGGAGCTTAATCCCCGCTATTCCCTGTATTCTTCATATTAATTGTATGACTGGGTATTTAAAAATGTAATTGGATAAGTCTGAATGAAAACTTACTCGTAAAGTAAGATCTAGGGGTTCGAACATTTCGACATGCAAAATTAATTGGTCACGTGATTGGACAGAAAGTGAGACTTTGTTTGTAATTGGTCACATGATTTCTACGTTAACAACACAAGTCTCGAATCGCGGCTTCATCTGGCACGCCCATTTATTTTACGTGCAAATGTCACATCACTACTTACCTGCATCTACTTACCTGTATCGTCTTCCTGTGATCCATTCATCTGTGTTCCTGCTTTCCTGGATTCCTGTCTCCTCCATTATTGTCTGTTCAGCTCCTAGAAAAATAAGAGACATTATTATCATCATCTTCAGCAATCATCAAGGTGTGTGTGGTGCAACTTACCTGTTTGGAATGTTTCATTCCTCATCCACTCTGTTTGTTGTGATTTGTGAGCTGTTGTGAGCTCCATTTCCTTTGATCCAGCCACTCTGATTCTCTCCATAATGCAAGAGGGCTCCCCAATTGAATTCTTCGATGAGGATTTCCTTTAGCTCACTCGCCAGGTACCATGGAACGATGAGACACTGAAAACTGTCTTTTGGAGTGGTTTGGACAACCAGCTGTTTCTCCAAGCACCATCATGTGCTACCCCAGGTACTCTAGCATCATGTGCTGTGGCTCATCCTTCACCGTTGGCGAGGTTGAGGAAGATGCCAGCCCTACTCAGTTGCAGTCTCCCCAACCCACTCCAGCCGGAGTTCCGTCACAAGCCTGTTCCAGCCCCAGAGTTCAGTTCGGTATCAAGCCTGTCCTGGCTCCTGAATCTGCATTGTTGCTCACTCTAACCCCTAAGCTTGCATCAGAACCTGATCTAACTCCCAAGACTGTTCCAGAGAGAGGAGTTCCCCAGTCCGTTCCCAAAAGAGAAGTTCCCCAGTCCGTTCCCGAGAGAGAAGTTCCCAAGTTGTTCCAGTGAAAAGAGTTCACCAGTCCGTTTCCGAGACTATTCAAGTGAGAGGATTTTCCCAGTCCGTTCTTGAGAGAGAAGTTTCCCAGTCTATTTCCATGTCCATTCCCTAGAGAGGAGTTCCCCAGTCCGTTCCCAAGGGAGAAGTTCCCGAGTGAGAAGTTCCCAAGTTTAAACGGCCTCCTTGGTTCCCAAGTCAGTTTCAGTAAGAGGAGTTCCCCAGTCCATTCCCTAGAGAGAAGTTCCAGAGTCCATTCCTGATTCCATTCCAGTGTGAGAGGAGTTCCCCAGTCCGTTCCCGAAATGGAATTTTCCAAGTCCGTTCCAGTGAGAGTAGTTCCCCAGTCCGTTCCCGAGAGAGAAGTTCCCGAGTCAGTTCCAGTGAGAGGAGTTCCCCAGACCAGTCCCGAGAGAGAGGTTCCCGAGTCTGTTCCAGTGAGAGGAGTTCCCCTGTCCGTTCCAGTGAGAGGAGTTCCCCAGTCCGTTCCAGTGAGAGAAATTCTCCAGTCCATTCCAGAGAATGAAATTCCAGAGCTAAGCCCAGAGAGTGCAGCACTGACCATAATGGCTCTGGCATTGTGTGTCTGGGCCACACACACTCATCCACTCCAGCCCCTGACCAGAGTCCAGTGATAGCTCCAGCCCCTGACCAGAGTCCTGTGATGGCTCCAGCCCATGTGCCTGCTCCTGAGCTGCCGGCGCCTCCTTGGCTCCCTGCACTGTCGACACCACCCTGGAAGCTTCCTAGCCTGCCAACACAGTCCTATTCACTTGTCTGTCACCTGTCACAGTTCCAGGCACACACCTTCTCACACTGGCTGGATTCTATCTGGGGCAAGTTCGCGCCTTCCAGAAGGGTGTAGTACTGTCAGGATTACCATTCACCATGCCTGTTTCCTTTAGACCTTTACACACTACATTTCCCATAATCCTCTCTGGTCATCACCTGCACACTCTTGTTAATTACCACACCTGTCTCCCGTCATGCTCATCAACTCTCCATAAAAGCCAGCACTACACACACAGGGGTTGTCTGGTCTCGTCCTTGCTAACTTGGACTGCTTGTATTGTTAATCACTGCTTACCCTCATCTACTTACCTGTATCGTCTACCTGTGATCCATTCATCTGTGTTCCTGCTTCCCTGGATTCCCGTCTCCTCTATTATTGTCTGTTTATCTCCTACAAAGATAAGAGACATTATTATCATCTTCAGCAATCATCAAGGTGTGTGTGGTGCAACTCACCAGTTTGGTCTGTTTCATTCCTCATTCACTCCGGTTGTTGTTATTTGCTACATTTGCCATCTCATTTCACCCTGTTGGTTAAAGGGATAGTTCACTTTAAAATAAATGTTTGGTATGTTTTAGCTTCCCTCAAGGGCATCCAAGATGTAGGTGTCTTTGTTTCCGCAGTAGTTAAAATTTTGATATGTTTAGGTCAAACCGTTCTTGTCTGTCAGTCATATAATGCAGGTCTATGGTCACCACCTCAAAGAGCATGCACAGAGAAGTCCAAATTAAACATGATTTAATGTCTCATAAATGTAAGTACACATTGATGGCCTAAGACACGAAACGAGCGGTTTGTGTGAGAAAACGAACTGTATTTATATCGTTTTTACCTCTTGTAACCACAGCCACGTCCAAGTGATCTGAGGGCACGGGCGCTTCGGTCGGCGCGGGCGCTTCGGTCTGTGCAAGCGCCAGAAGTGATCTCTCGTGCAAGCATACGTAATTGTTTTCTTTTACGACGGTTTAATCACCCCGGATAAGCTCAAATTACTACCATTTCTGTGTAAACAATGAGTGACGTACATGCGCGAGAGATCACTTCTGGCGCTTGCGCAGACCGAAGCGCCCGCGCCCTCAGATCACTTGGACGTGGCTGTGGTTACATGAGGTAAAAACGATTTAAATACTGTTCGTTTTCTCACACAAACTGATCGTTTCGTGGTAGGAATCTACCTACATCTTGGATGCCCTTGAGGTAAGCTAAAACATACCAAAAATTAATTTCAAAGTGAACTATCCCTTTAATAAGCTGTTTCATCATTGTACTCCCCATTCTCCACGAGTCTGAATTCCATGACAATTACATTTGAAAATATATTCAAATAGACATTTTAAGTAGTGATGCTCCGATTGATCGGCCGCCGATCCTGATCGGCCGATATTGGCTAAAAATAGCTTGATCGGCGAACCCCAAAAGCACCGATCAAAAAAGCCGATCACGTGACGTAAATTACTCGCGCGACCTTTTTCCACCTGCATGCATGCGCACAGGCACACAACATCAGAGCGGAGCTTGCCAGTGTCAACATGAGTTCTCCCTTCTGGAAGTTTTTCAAAGTGTCTGACAGAGACGTTGCTAACGGCGAGAGTAAATACATAGATTTAACTATTTGTAATGTGTATTCTAATTCTATTCACGAGTTGCATGCGCTTGATGAACGCTCCTCTAGTTAACTGGAGATTATTAGATGTCCGATGTTCGCGGGACAAGAGTTGCATGCGCTTGATGCACGTCTCATAAATCGGGTTTATATTACTGTTTTTACTTTATTTTACCAATAAATACAGCCTTAGTGAGCATAAGAGACTTCTTTCAAAAGTATTATTAAATCATATACACCCCAAATATTAAATGGTAGTGTATGCTTAAAAAAAAGAAATAACTATTTGTAATGGGATTATTAAAATAAACTTACTTCTGTGAACTAAATAGAATTCTGTGAATATTAAAGTCTTTTATTTCCATAAAATCATGTAATTTTGTCTCATAAGTAAGTTGACCTTGTTGTAAGGATGCTCAAATAAATTTACTGAAAAACAAAGTACAAATATATATTATATAAATATATATATTTTTTTTATTTTGTAGTATACACTAGTGGTCAACCAGTATCACTTGATTAATCAACCTCGCCGATGTATTGGCCTATCACTAGTGTACACTTTAAACTCCTCACCCAGACAAAGTCATTTCTGATCTATATTTTCTCAGGTTCACCTTCTGTCAGTTCCCTTTCATCCTGTCCACAGTGGTGAAGAAGGCCATTATCCAGAGAGACTCTGAGCAGCAGATGATCAGCATGGCCAGGGTGAGAATTCACATGCCTAAAGAGCTCTCACTATAGTCTTAACATAAAAAAAGCTAGTCTCTGTTTAAGAGAATATGTCTTCTAGTCTGAGAGTATTTTCTGATAACAATCCTAACATGGGTGGGGCAGCATAATCGCCATTCCTATGGCTCCCTCCCAAACATATGTGTCCAGACTGTAGGATAAACAGACATGTAGCTAGAGAATAATATCATCATACACCGCAAATAGACAGGCATCATCCAGATAATAAATGTTATTCAGAAACAAGACATCTAGAAGCATGGAATAAAACCTAGATAAAGCCATGTTCTGCAAACTTGTTTCTTTCAGGGGAATGTTTACTGATAAATGCTCTCTATGTCTAATTCAGCAAACCCTGGTGGACAAGGTCTCTCGCAGGCAGAGGGTGGATATGAGTCTGCTGTTTCTCAACATTAAAGTTAGGCGTCTGCAGCTGGTCAGTGACTCACTGGATGAGGTAATACTGCTCGGTCCAGATCTGTAAACTTAGAATTGCGTCTGTTCCTGGAGATGTTACCATGAATTCCTTTGAACCACTGAAAACTATTTCGCTCTATAGGAGGAAAGACTTTTGTATGGGCTGCATTACTCTGGATAAAGTAGCACAAATCTACATTTTGTTTTCCTAGGCTGAAAGGACTTTCAGCCAAAAGCATTTACATTATATTCTGGAAAGTTCTGAGTCTGGCTAAGATTTCATTTGGAAAAATGTCTCCTCCATAAATGTGTTCCCTTTTTTAATAGCTTTCGAGAAAGCGAGCAGACCTGAAGAAAAAACTGAAAGTGACGTTTGTTGGGGAAGCAGGGTTGGACATGGGTGGACTCACAAAAGAGTGGTTTCTTCTCCTGATTCGACAGATTTTTCACCCAGACTACGGTAAGATGGTCAGGACAAATAGTGCCAGTCTTGGATGATATACAGCTGGTATATGGTGCAAAAAAAACAGTCTTGATTTCCCATAAAAACATTTAAGCATATTTCTACAAATACAGTTCGAGAGACAAAATGGCAAAAAATATTAAATGTTTACTCATCATCTTAAAGGGATAGTTCACCCCAAAATGAAAATTCTGTCAGTAATTACTCACCTTCATGGTGTTCCAACCATAGACTGTAAAAAAGATGGACGACGCCCCTTCGCTCTTTTCCATTGAAGAGAACTGAAGCTGTCATAGTCACGATATGCCGCTGACATCTTGAAACTTGAGTCTGCGCAGTAGCGATTTCGGGACCAGACATGCGCAGTAGAGAGCAGGAAGTAAAGCCGCGAAATCAGGCCCCGCCCTCACTCTCGCAGAAACAATCGCAAACACACGCTCCTGCACTTTTTAAAAATTAATTATAGACCGTTAGATATTCAATTTAAAGCTTCAATCTCCTCAGTCCTCCGAAGATCCCGAAAAAAAGGTCTGTTGGTCCTTCAGTGACTACTTCGCTCAGAGAACCTGTCAATCACAGCTGACAATCATGACGTCACACCACCGCATCAAATAACTAACTAAAAACAAACTTATTTTAAAAACAAACACTTGAACTTACATCACTGTGATAAAACCTGCCGTAAATGACAGAAACCATCGTTGGAAAAACGATATTTGAAGTGTAATTTAATTTTTTAGTTGGTCCCATTGAATAACACGGGGAGGCGGGGTTTACGACCTATACTAGGACCAGCCACTGGGGGGCGATCGAGACGTTTTGGCTTCACTTTTCAGGGCTTCTGCAGCATGCTTGGTTCCAACCCCGTAAGACTTTCGTTCATCTTCGGAACACGAAAAGTTATTAAAGACATCGGTAAAATAGTCCAAGTGACTACAGTGGCTCAATCTTAAGTTTATCAAGCGAAGAGAATACTTTGTGTGCGCAAAACAAACAAAAATTACGACTTTATTTCAACTCATTGCCTGAATTTCGTTTTGGAAAATGGGGGGGGAAATCCCCCCTTAGGTGATTCTTATGGGGGGAATTTTTAATTTGAGGGGGGAGTTTAAATTTTTTTTAATTTTTTTTTATTACATTTATCTCCTAAAGTATTTAGGAGATACAGTGAAGAAAATAAGTATTTGAACACCCTGCTATTTTGCAAGTTCTCCCACTTAGAAATCATGGAGGGGGCTGAAATTGTCATCATAGGTGCATGTCCACTGTGAGAGACATAATCTAAAAAAAAAATCCAGAAATCACAATGTATGATTTTTTAACTATTTATTTGTAAGATACAGCTGCAAATAAGTATTTGAACACCTGTCTATCAGCTAGAATTCTGACCCTCAAAGACCTGTTAGTCTGCCTTTAAAATGTCCACCTCCATTCCATTTATTATCCTAAATTAGAGATGCACCTGTTTGAGGTCGTTAGCTGCATTAAGACCCCTGTCCACCCCATACAATCAGTAAGAATCCAACTACTAACATGGCCAAGACCAAAGAGCTGTCCAAAGACACTAGAGACAAAATTGTACACCTCCACAAGTCTGGAAAGGGCTACGGGGAAATTGCCAAGCAGCTTGGTGAAAAAAGTCCACTGTTGGAGCAATCATTAGAAAATGGAAGAAGCTAAACATGACTGTCAATCTCCCTCGGACTGGGGCTCCATGCAAGATCTTACCTCGTGGGGTCTCAATGATCCTAAGAAAGGTGAGAAATCAGCCCAGAACTACACGGGAGGAGCTCGTCAATGACCTGAAAAGAGCTGGGACCACCGTTTCCAAGGTTACTGTTGGTAATACACTAAGACGTCATGGTTTGAAATCATGCATGGCACGGAAGGTTCCCCTGCTTAAACCAGCACATGTCAAGGCCCATCTTAAGTTTTCCAATGACCATTTGGATGATCCAGAGGAGTCATGGGAGAAAGTCATGTGGTCAAATGAGACCAAAATAGAACTTTTTGGTCATAATTCCACTAACCGTGTTTGGAGGAAGAAGAATGATGAGTACCATCCCAAGAACACCATCCCTACTGTGAAGCATGGGGGTGGTAGCATCATGCTTTGGGGGTGTTTTTCTGCACATGGGACAGGGCGACTGCAGTGTATTAAGGAGAGGATGACCGGGGCCATGTATTGCGAGATTTTGGGGAACAACCTCCTTCCCTCAGTTAGAGCATTGAAGATGGGTCGAGGCTGGGTCTTCCAACATGACAATGACCTGAAGCACACAGCCAGGATAACCAAGGAGTGGCTCTGTAAGAAGCATATCAAGGTTCTGGCGTGGCCTAGCCAGTCTCCAGACCTAAACCCAATAGAGAATCTTTGGAGGGAGCTCAAACTCTGTGTTTCTCAGCGACAGCCCAGAAACCTGACTGATCTAGAGAAGATCTGTGTGGAGGAGTGGGCCAAAATCCCTCCTGCAGTGTGTGCAAACCTGGTGAAAAACTACAGGAAACGTTTGACCTCTGTTATTGCAAACAAAGGCTACTGTACCAAATATTAACATTGATTTTCTCAGGTGTTCAAATACTTATTTGCAGCTGTATCTTACAAATAAATAGTTAAAAAATCATACATTGTGATTTCTGGATTTTTTTTTTTAGATTATGTCTCTCACAGTGGACATGCACCTACGATGACAATTTCAGACCCCTCCATGATTCCTAAGTGGGAGAACTTGCAAAATAGCAGGGTGTTCAAATACTTATTTTCTTCACTGTAAATGCATGTTTTTTGCATAAAAAATGCTTTTTTTGCATTTAAACTCATTGCATTTTACAATGGGATAATTTTGTTCTTAAGAATTTACGCAACACAAGGAAAGCTTGATTTCAATCTTTGAATTAAATTGAAAAAAGTAGCACAAATAAGTACAATAGAATAAAGATACCTATAAAGAGAAAAGTTTTTGCTTAGGTCTGACACTAGTACACTAGTAGAAATAGTACTACAGAGACTGAATAAAGTAATCAAATGTAAAAAAAACACTGGGTAGTATTTTAGTCCTGGCTAAATTAAATTAAATACATAGGCTATCATAGGGGGTGATATGATGAAAAAAAAGTTGTACTGTATCACGTGCCGTTTGAGCTGAAGCGCTACAGCGGTCTGTCACATTTAAAAGCACCAAAAACTGTATTTATTGTTTGAATCTCGTAAGAATATTGACAGAATATGAGAGCAGAGAATTTGTTCCATATCAAAAGTAGCCTATAACTTTCTCTGTCATGTCTGTCGGTGTCAGTATCCTCTTTGACTCGCGATTTTTCTCTGCTTGAGAAAGATGTGTGCCGTGAGCGCGTGTGAAAAGGGTAAATTACGGTCACGGACGTCACTGACGTAACGACGACAAATGTTTCCAGCGAATCGACAATCAGAGAAAGGCATTAGACACAGCAGTGGTCCAATCAGAGGTTAAGAGCCTGAACTTGTTTAGTAATTCGGAAATTAGCGCACATGAGGAAAAAAAAATACAGCACAGAAGAATGTCTCATTTAGCGTGAGATTTCTTTGTCGAGCGTGAGAGTGTGAGATTGAGGCTGAATGCGTGACTGTCACGCCAGATGCGTGAGAGTTGGCAACCCTGCGACTGTGTTTAGAGGATACTCACCAAGACCGAAATTGACATGATTTTCGCATGTTTTTGACTGTTAAAGCGTTATAATCCACGAAAAATAACTTTCGTTACCCGCGAGCTGTTTGTGAGTCTGTGTGACGAAAAAAAACATCTCTCATACAGCGCGCGCCTTTAAGATCGCGTGAATGTTTAAACTGGTAAGACTTAAAAAGACGTGCAAATGGTAAACTTTAGTTTCTCATGATGCAATGCTGGCCCGATTATGCAAGTGACAATTCCGTCTATTCCGACTCCCGAAACGCGAGTGTATTATCGCCTGCAGCACGCTTAACGATTGCTTTGAGCAGCCCATGTTGAGAGATGAGAGAGAGAGACGCAGCACCACTGAATCACTACGCTATTTGTGAAATTGCGTCTCGGAGAAAGTTTTAAAATGACAGATTTTATTTTATAATCTGTGTGGATTAATTTACTAATACAACTTACATGCTAAAGTGAATCGATGTTTGCGGGAATTTCCCGCAGTATAAGTGGGAGACCTGCGGGAATACAATTATGCGCAATACCCGCAATCCCGCGCCAAAATTCGAGCCCTGCAACTATTAATTTCCTTCTCTGTGGGCCTCTAGTCAGTTAACGTAGTGTGATAGCGTAGTGCTACGTAACACGTAGGCTCACTATTGGCCGATGCTGGTCATGTGTGTGATGCGTGTGAGTACAACATAGAAGTGCTACGCAGTTATACTACGTGAACTCACTCGAGGCCCAACGAGAAGGAAATTAATAGTTGAATAAAGTCGATATTTTAGTTTATTTTGCACACAAAAAGTATTCTCGTCGCTTGATAAATTTAAGATTGAGCCACTGTAGTCACTTGGACTATTTTTAAGATGTCTTTAATAACTTTTCGGGGGAACAAGTTTCAGTCCCTTAGAAGCCTATGGAGGACTGATCCAGCTCTCAGATTTAATCAAAAATATCTTAATTCGTGTTCCGAAGATGAACGAAAGTCTTACGAGGTTGGAACAACATGAGGGTGAGTAATTACTGACAGAATTTTCATTTTGGGGTGAACTATCCCTTTAACAAATATGTCTCCTCACTAACAAACTTCGGAAAGGTGTTTATAATTTATACCCCAAAATTAAGTGCTTTTCTAATGGTATGGCAATTATTATTATTTTAACTCCATTAATATTTTGAAGTCAGTCGTTACTTCATTTGCCTATTTTATATTGACAGTGTGTGTAAATAATCACACAATTATGCTCATTCTGCTCGTTAATGTTTATTGTTCTATTCGGTGTCTGTGTCTCATGTTACAGGCATGTTCACATATGTGAAGGAGTCCCAGTGCCATTGGTTCAGCAGCTGGAAATGTGACAACTACTCTGAGTTCCGATTGGTTGGAGCCGTATCCTTTCATTTTCCTGCAGTTTATACAGTATAGGAGGTCACGTGTGGGTTTGACAAACTTAAAATAGTGCATAAATATAGAGTCAGCTCCCACTTGGCACACACTTCTGAGGTTCATTCTCATCCTTCTGTTTTCTGGTGGGAAATGTATTTTCTGCCACCAATCTGTGCTATGATGATGTGAAAATGGAGCATATGCTATTTTTATGCCATGTGATTTCTAAATGTTAATTACACAGGGTTATAATGTAATATGACACTAATGAAAGATGCACAGATATAGTTATAGTTATGAAATGGTTTTGTAAATGATTTGGTGCGGGGGCGGGCACGTGTCAGTGTAGAGACCCGGTCCAAACGGTGCTCTTGGGAATGTGTAAGGAGAGACACGGTGGCAGCCAAAGCCTGCCATGTCCTGCTTTTTACCCCTCCAATTGTCCCCCTGGCTCGGGCTTCTTGATACATATGGCTGCCGGTCCAGCACACAACCTAGCCTGAGCCTGAGTTCTTCTCTCCTGCAGCACAGAACTGCTGCGTCACATCAGTGAAAAATTATGAAAAAAAGATTATTTTGTTTTGTCCCATTAGGAACAGCCAGAGCTCGGTTTGTGTTGTCTCATCGCTGCAGTCCTCATGGAAACTGTCCCGCCTGTCTGCTCTCTCACCTCTCTCCCTCTCTCTCTCTCCTGAGCTGAGGACTTTTTTTCCATCGCCCTCACTACACATATGGAGAGCACATGGGGTTGAGTTGTCAACTACAGCTGAAAGCACTTATTCACAGGGCTTTTCACTTTTTCCTCTAAATGTATTATACACCTGTTGGGTGTTCTTCCATGCATCTTACTGTGATACTTTAGGGGATGTTGCGATATTAGGAAATATGAAAGAACTTGTGCTCCACTGGTGGCACCAAAGCGTTTCAACGGCTTTCTTCATCTTCAGTTGGTATTCAGTTGGGACGTTCAAACAGATTACAATTCCATTTGCTTCCACTAGTTGCATAGAAATTATAAGTTGTGTCCCAAATGACATACTAAACATTATGCAATTATACTATGTACTGAACCATCTAGTGTATAGTTTTTATAAGATAATTATGTCATCCAACATCGGATAGTCTGTCTTATAGTCCCTCCCCCTCAGCTATATAAGGAAAGCGGTGACAGTTGTGTGCGTGAAGTGTCCAACCACACTTTTTCCAGCGAATTAAATGCATTATCTGTGAATTTGTATGTTACGTTTTCCAAAATGTATAAACAAAAGCCATCGCACACCTGCAGATGATAGGTGCGTAGGAAAAAAACGACCAAAAAGGGAATCGGTCGACAATCTGCAAACGAGAAACTCCCACACACTATCAGAGCTTGCATTAGTGCTCTGTGATAGTGATAGTGCTCTCTGATAGTGATAGTGCTCTGACCACCAAGCTCTGATAGTGTGCGGGAGTTTCTCGTTTGCACTTTTTCCAAAATTGAACTGGGAAAAAGTATAAGGCAGGGAATACCTCACCAAAGAGAAATCTGACATGTGAGATTGAGTTATGATATATTAAACATGCATGGATGAATTGTTCAGAATAGTATAAAAAATGTGCATTTAGAAAACAAATATGGTCAATTTTTATCTTATTTTATGCCTGTCAAATTTAAAGGAAGTTGAAGGTTTTTTTTTCTTTTCTTGTGTTGACATTGAAAAAGGAAGTTGAGGTGAGACATATCAACTAACTAGGCTTTAGTTTCCATTACAGCCATAAATCTTTATTTGCTACTTGATATTGCTAGTCAAATACATCTGGGTTTAGGGGGGAGGCGTTCTTATTCAAATGAGCACTAGTACTTTAGCATATAGAGCAGCTCTGGCCTTCAAGGTCCACTTTCCTACAAAGTTCCAACCCTAATCAAACACACCTAATCAATCGGCCTTTGATATCCCACAATCCTGTGCATATACACTACCGTTCAAAAGTTTGGTATTGGTAAGAGTTGTCTTTTGCTCAAAGTCTCTTATGCTCATCAAGATTGTAATGTTTTAAGATCACTTTTTTTAATATTAAAAATGTAATTCATTCTTGTGATGGCAAAGCTGAATTTTCAGCAGTGATTACTTCAGTCTTCAGAGACACATGATCCTTCAAATATTTATATATTAATTTATGGATTAAATCAATATGCTAATTTGGTGCTGAAAAACTTCTCATTATTATCATCTATGTTGAAAACAATTGTGCCACTTATATTTTTGTCAAAGCCATGATCTTTTTTTCATAATTTTTTATAAAATAGAAAATTCGAAAGAACAGAAATAGAAATCTTTCGTAACCTTATAAATGTATTCACTGTCACTTTTAATCAATTTAATGTAATCCTTGTGCAAAAAAGTATTCATTTCTTTAAAAAACTATTACTGACCCCAAACCTTTGAATGGTTGTGTAGTTTGGTAGACTAATTTAAAGATGTGCATTTTTGTATATATACAGTATATATATTAAACATTTATTTCATTTCTGCTCTTAAAAAAGCTTTGAAACCATTAAATATTTGCTTGGTTATGACTAAAGCTCACTTGATCTTGATTTAGATCATTAGACATGACAATTATGGAAAGTAAACTGTTAAAGGTGCCTTCATACTAACAGACAGCGGTGACAGCGGTTTCGGACGCAGCCATTGTGTAACAGAAGGCTACAGGAGTGTGTCAGGTCTGTGAATCTCTCCAGCTGTGTGCACTTAACCCCATCTGTCAGCTTATGGGCTTGGCTGTGTATAACAGCATCACACTGGACATCCGCTTCCCCCCCTGTGTCTACAAGAAGCTGCTGACCCCACCCATTGTGCCGTGTGACCTCGACACCCCTGTTGGCATGGCGACCCTCACCCTGGAGGACCTCCAGCAGATTATGCCTGTATGTACACAAGCTGTGACACACCTCATGGCATAATATTCAATCCAGTCCAATCCTGATGAACACAGAGTTTGTAAGTCAATGATGGGTGAACCACCAGCTGTCATTGTACAGTGTAACACATTATTATTCCAATATAAAGTAATGATATTCTGCAGCCCAAATAGCTTATATGTACTATTTAGGATGTGTTTCTCATTATATGGTGACATTGATTTTATCAGCCATGTATAAACCGTGTAGATGGCTGACAGAATAGTCACTGGAAGCAGAAATAGCTTTTGTGTTATCGTTTGCACTTCTAGGGTGTCACCCAGCCATCACATGCTCACACATTCCTGTTGTCTAGTCTCCTGGATGCGACTAATAAGCTTTAGATAATGCATTTTTGGTAATAGCACTCTGTTGGCTTTCAGCTTTGCTGATTTAGTTATGATTGTCTTGTGATTCTCACAACACACTTTGAAGTATCATGTTTCTTTTCTTCCTTATTTTGAACTTAATCCTTCACATGCTAGTTTCTCATGTTTTGTTTCTAATATAGCAAAATATCAAGTACAAAATTTCCAATTACAGTTACTTATTACTGTTAATTATTAAACAAACAAGGTAGCAAACAAAATCGTCTGAATGTATATACAAGTATGATTTTACTTACGAAAGTTTGGGGCCAGTACGTTTTTCAGTAAGGTCAATAATGCTGTTCTTTTCAAGAATACTGAATCATGAAAAAATGTATCATGGTTTCGAAAAAATATATTAAGCAGCACAACTGTTTTTAACAATTATATTAATAAGAACTGTTTCTTGAGTATTCAAACAAGAAATCCAAATCAGCATTAGAATGATATATGAAGAATCATGTCACACCAAAGCCTGGAGTATTAGGTTGATGAACAATATGTTCCCTTTCGTCCTGGGAACTCCAACGTGTCGTCGGGGAGTTCCCTGACGAATTGGGATCACGCTAGGGAGCCAATTGCCTACGAGAGAATAAAAACGAGCCAATGGACATTGGCATGCAAGATTTGCAACCCGCCTACCAGCGCGGGTATAAAAGGCGGAAGTAAACATTGCGCAATGCTTTTTTCTTCGGAGCCTCACAGTGTGTCTCATCGAGCTGCTGTTTGCCGAAGTATTGAATATCGAGTCCTCTGGAAAGAAGAAGGTCCTCTTTGGTGCTGGTGTCACGGCACTTCAGCGATCTCCGCTCCCGCTATCGGCCGAGCTTCCTCTTTTAAAAAAAAAGAGCCGTTTTTACGGCTGGTAACGGTTGAGTGCAGCACACGGGCTTGCAGTTTCCCCGTGTGTCTGCCGCGGTGATCCCTCGGTGCTTCGGCACATAAAAGAGCACTTTTTTTCTTTTTCTAAAAGAGCAACACGGGTGTTTCGCGTCCTTTTCAGGATGTCGTCTCACCCGTGCGTTTCTGGATGCGGTCGACTTCTCCCTCGGGAAGATGGTCACGAACACTGCCTCTCGTGCTTGGGCTTAGCGCACACTGAGGCAGCGTTTGTGAATGAGTCATGTTCTCATTGCGGGAACATGACTCTGGCGATGCTGCGTTCGAGACTAAGAACCCTGAAACATGGGGGAGTCCCTTCAGAGAATCCCCGATCTAGTTCGTCTGCTGGTTCAGTTCAGCAGGCGGCTACTTCGGTGATTCCTGTTGGTGAGCGGATGAGGATTACAGTGAAGAATGTTCCGACTGGTGAAAGATCCTCTCGGGCTTCTCACTCCTCTAGTAGCTCGTTGCCGTCGGCGTTTCCGGTGGAGCGGTCGGAGCCCCCTTGTGCGGTTCCGATTGTCTCCTTCGGGGCGCCGCCCGAGGATCAGATGTCGCCCGAGGATCAGATGTCGATCGCGGCATCGGAGGAAGAGCGGTCATCTTCTGGTGATGACTCAGTGCTGCCCCCTTCGGGTGTGGTGGCTCCAGCTGAGCCGGACCCAGAGATGGCTGCTATGCTCGAACGGGCGGCCGCGAATGTCGGTCTTGTGTGGAACCCTCCACCGGGTCCTGAACCTTCGCGGCTAGATGATTGGTGTCTCGGAGCGGGCCGAACTGTTGCCCCGCGACCCGCTCCAGTACCATTCTTCCCGGAAGTGCATGAGGAGCTCAGGAAGTCTTGGCTGGCCCCTCTCGCGACCAGGCGTAGACAACCTCGCTCCTCCTTCCTCACCACCCTCGATGGCGGGGCGGCGCACGGGTACGAGGGAATCCCCCCAGTGGAGCGGTCGGTTGCGATGCAGTTGTGTCCGAAGACCGCTTCCTCCTGGCGGGGTGCCCCTTCACTCCCCTCCCGCGCCTGTAGGTTTTCCTCTGGTCTGACCAGGGATGCCTACATGGCCTGTGGAGACGCCGCTTCCGCCCTGCATGCCATGGCGCTGCTTCAAGTCCATCAGGCTAAAGCACTCCATGACTTGCAGGCGGGTGGTCCTGACCCAGCTCTGCTGCAGGAGCTGCGTGCGGCGACAGACCTCCGCCCTCGCTCCCGTTCCCCTCTTCCCAGCCTGCAGGTAGCAGCGACGCATCCTCGGATGCGTCGCTCCGGTCTGCGGTCGGGCCTAGAGGGGCAGAGGCCAGTTCGCGAGGAGGCAGGGCCTCGTTCCTCGTCTCTCCCCCTCCCCTCGCCACAGGGCAGCCCGCAGCTGAAAGCCCACGGGCCTTCTCTGCCGTCTGCCCCCCGGGGGAAGCAGGTTGGTGTCGAGTTCCGCACCCAGACCCCGCTTTCGGTGGCTACATTGCCACCGCAGCCGGGTCCCTGTCTTCCTCCCCGCTGCCCCTCCGCGGGCACGCCGGTGGTTCGGGTGGGGCTGTTGAGTCGGTTTCTGGAAGCCTGGCTAGCGCTTCCGGGCCCGTCCCGATGGCTCACCCGCACCATTCGGTTCGGCTATGCAATTCAGTTTGCACGCCGGCCTCCCAGGTTCAGGGGCGTCCACTTCACTCGTGTGCGGTCAGTGGACGCTCCTGTCTTGCGGAAAGAGATCGATGTCCTGTTGGCGAAGGACGCGATCGAGCCGGTCCCTCCTGCCGAGATGAGGTCCGGGTTTTACAGCCCCTACTTCATTGTGCCCAAGAAAGGCGGTGGGTTATGGCCAATCCTGGACCTGCGAGTTTTGAATCGGGCCCTGCACAAACTCCCGTTCAAAATGCTCACGCAGAAGCGCATTTTCGAGTGCATCCGTCCCCAGGATTGGTTTGCAGCGATCGACCTGAAGGACGCGTACTTTCACGTCTCGATTCTTCCTCGTCACAGACCATTTCTCCGGTTTGCTTTCGAGGGTCGAGCGTATCAGTACAAAGTCCTTCCCTTCGGGCTGGCCCTGTCGCCCCGCGTCTTCACGAAAGTCGCGGAGGCGGCCATTGTTCCCATGAGAGAACAAGGCGTTCGCATTCTCAACTATCTCGCCGACTGGCTCATTCTAGCTCACTCCCGAGATGTGTTGTGCGATCACAGGGACATGGTGCTACGGCACCTCAGCCGGTTGGGGCTTCAGGTCAACTGGGACAAGAGCAAACTCTGCCCCGTGCAGAGGATCTCTTATCTCGGTATGGAGTTGGACTCGGTCGCTCAGACGGCGCGCCTCACGGAGGAACGCGTCCAGTCAGTGCTCACCTGCCTCAGGTCCTTTCGAGGCAGGACTGCGGTTCCACTGAAACAATTTCAGAGGCTCCTGGGGCATATGGCAGCCGCAGCCGCAGTAACGCCGCTCGGTCTGTTACATATGAGACCGCTTCAGCACTGGCTTCACGATCGAGTCCCGAGGTGGGCGTGGCAGAGCGGCACGATCCGGGTCAAAGTGACCCCGCACTGTCGCCAAACCTTCTCCCCATGGTCGGATCCTGCGTTTCTTCGGGCCGGAGTGCCCTTAGTCCAGGTTTCCAGGCATGCTGTGGTTTTTACAGATGCTTCTGCCATGGGCTGGGGGGCCACGTACAAAGGGCATGCAGTCTCGGGTCTGTGGACGGGGCCCCAGCTGCATTGGCACATCAACTGCCTAGAGTTGCAAGCAGTACGCTTAGCCTTATGTCGCCTCAAGGGGCTTCTCAAACACAAGTACGTACTGGTCCGTACGGACAGCACTGCGACCGTTGCGTATATCAACCGAGAAGGTGGTCTACGCTCCCGTCGTATGTCGCGACTCGCCTCCCACCTCCTCCTATGGAGTCAGAAGCATCTGAGGTCGCTTCGCGCCACTCATGTTCCAGGGGAGCTCAACCGTGTGGCAGACGAGCTTTCACGGCTGCCTCCCCTGCCGGGAGAATGGCGACTCCATCCCCAGGTGGTTCAGCTGATTTGGAGTGTCTTTGGAGTCGCACAGGTAGACCTGTTTGCCTCTCCAGACACAACCCATTGCCTGTGGTTTTACTCCCTGACCGAGGGGACCCTCGGCACGGACGCCCTGGCTCACAGCTGGCCCCGGGACCTGCGCAAGTATGCGTTTCCCCCAGTGAGCCTTCTTGCACAGACTCTGTGCAAGGTCAGGGAGGACGAGGAGCAGGTCCTTTTAGTGGCGCCGTATTGGCCCACCAGGACTTGGTTCGCAGAACTCATGCTCCTCGCGACAGCCCCTCCTTGGCCGATTCCTCTGAGGAAGGATCTCCTTTCTCAGAGACGAGGCACTCTTTGGCACCCGCGTCCAGACCTCTGGAAACTCCATGTCTGGTCCCTGGACGGGATGCGGAGGTTCTAGGTGGTCTGCCACAGGCAGTGGCAGACACCATTGCTTCCGCTAGAGCCCCCTCTACGAGGCGCCTCTATGCGTTGAAGTGGAACCTGTTCGTCGACTGGTGTTCCTCCCGACAGGAGGACCCCCGAACTTGCCCGATCAGAGTCGTACTTTCCTTCCTACAGGATCGGTTGGAGCGAAGGCTGTCTCCCTCCACCCTTAAAGTGTATGTCGCTGCAATAGCCGCACATCACGATGTAGTAGAAGATAAGTCCTTGGGGAAGCACGACCTGGTCATCAGATTCCTTAAGGGTGCTAGGAGGTTAAATCCACCTCGTGTTTTGCACTCTGTACCCTCTTGGGACCTAGCCCTGGTACTTAGGGCCCTTCAAAGTCCTCCATTTGAGCCCTTGTTGTCAGTAGAGCTTAATATCCTGTCCATTAAGACAGTGCTCCTTTTAGCATTGGCCTCTTTCAAGAGGGTCGGGGATTTGCAGGCTTTTTCGGTTGACGAATCGTGCCTAGAGTTCGGGCCGGGCCTTTCTCACGTGGTATTGAGACCCCGGCTCGGATATGTGCCTAAGGTTCCTACCACTCCCTTTGTAGATCAGGTAGTGAACCTGCAAGCGCTGCCCCAGGAGGAGGCAGACCCAGCCCTGGCTTTTCTCTGTCCTGTCCGCGCCCTGCGGGTTTATGTTGACAGAACGCAAAGCTTCAGGACCTCAGATCAGCTCTTCGTCTGTTATGGAGGCCAGCAGAAGGGGAAGGCTGTCTCCAAGCAGAGGTTAGCTCACTGGTTAGTGGATGCTATCACCCGAGTGTATGAGTCTCTGGGTGAGCCTTGTCCTCCCAGGTTGCGCGCTCACTCTACTAGAGGTGTTGCCGCTTCCTGGGCTTTGGCTCAAGGCGCCTCGCTGTCAGACATTTGTAGAGCTGCGGGCTGGGCGACACCGAACACGTTCGCTAGGTTCTATAGCCTACGTGTAGAACCTGTTTCCTCCCGAGTACTCGCTTCGGCCAGTGGTGCGAGGGAATAGGTTGTGTCGGCTTGCTACGCCACTCCGTGCCTCGGCCGGATACGTGCGTCTTTGCTCCGTTGGCGCCCTACGTCGGTTAGCCTCGTGAGTTCCTCCATCACCCCTCCGGTGCCAGGCGTGGCGGACCGCCGGCGCCAGGTCTGCTACCTCTAAGTAGGAGTTGCTAGTAGACTGGGTGTTTCCAGTGGTCTCTCCGGTGACCCATGTTGCCACGTGCAGTTCAGCCGTGTCTTCCCCTTGACAGACTCATTCTGTCGTCCCTGTTGAGTGTGCTCACACTTCCCTTGGATTGGGACTACCTCAGGGACTGCCATATGTTCTCTATCCCTCTGGGTTACTACATGTGTGTATCCCTGCCCTTCTTTAGGCGGGCTGGCTTCCGCAGCGTTCCCTTTCCATTTGTTCGGTTAGGGCACGCTTTCCCAGTGTTATCCAATCCTCTGAGCGGGTCTTGCGGAACAGCAGTGTGATTTCCTAGCTAGCTCCCGCGACTTGTTACAAGAAACTGCTGCAAGGTAGCTAGCCGGGCGCTGGAAGGGGCCAGCACCATGGCGTTTTATTAGGGATCCCAATTCGTCAGGGAACTCCCCGACGACACGTTGGAGTTCCCAGGACGAAAGGGAACGTCTCGGTTACGTATGTAACCCTCGTTCCCTGAGTACAGGGAACGGAGACGTGTCGTCCCTTCGCCATGTTGCTGTACCTTCGCGGAGGACTGGACTCTGTTCGGCTCCTCAGCGAAAAGCATTGCGCAATGTTTACTTCCGCCTTTTATACCCGCGCTGGTAGGCGGGTTGCGGAATGCAAATCTTGCATGCCAATGTCCATTGGCTCGTTTTTATTCTCTCGTAGGCAATTGGCTCCCTAGCGTGATCCCAATTCGTCAGGGA
The DNA here is from genome assembly GCA_031834385.1 of Semotilus atromaculatus. NCBI lineage: Eukaryota > Metazoa > Chordata > Actinopteri > Cypriniformes > Leuciscidae > Semotilus > Semotilus atromaculatus. Next base: position 3,662,243 of record JAULUF010000012.1, on the reverse strand, counting down.
ACTCCCCGACGACACGTCTCCGTTCCCTGTACTCAGGGAACGAGGGTTACATACGTAACCGAGACGTTTTGCTATCACAGGAATAAATTATTTTTTTTAATTTATTAAAGTAGTTATTTACTATGCTACTGTTTTTGCTGTATTTTCGATCAGATAAATGCAGCCTTGGTGAGCATAAGATACTTTTCTTTCAAAAACATGAAATATTCTTAGCAACTCCAAACTTTTGAACAGTAGCGTAGTTCACTTATTTTCCCAACAGAACTGGACTAAAATGCAAAGCCACCGCTGAAGAAAACACATTTGTGCAATTGGACTTTAGATTCAAAACCCTCAATGAGATACAAACATTGTAGCAAGCAACTTCACTGTTTGACAACTAGCCCTGCTCTCCCCTATATCATTACAGTTTTTTTTTTTAAATGGTATATTATTCAACTTAGTAAGTTTTAAATACCTCTAATTAGAAACACATGGGGTAATCATGACTGAATGGTTCCAGTGTACTACAAATCTAATTTATGTTTTCTTTGAGACATAATGAAATGCCTGTTCAGATTCAGCCGTTGCCTCTCCTGTGTCCAGCAGAGGGCGCCCAATATTAGCTATTTCTTCTGAAGCAACACTGTTATAATACAGACTAGTATGCTGAAATATAATGTACAAGAGGTTGATTGTATTTTGAAAAACTAGTTAAGCTCCGCTTTCATATAGATTTCCCTTCACTCTCCTGTTACTGCAAAGTCAGATTTAATTGAGCCAGATGTTCTGATTTAACGGTCTCTGGCTTCCTCCAAACTTACATAACTGCCTGCGGGCGTTGTTTGCTTCCTTGTTTCAAACTTTTTTCCAAAGGTAATGTGGACGTGAAACCTCTAAAGCTACTTTCTTAAAATTAAAATAAAAAAGCAAGATTGCCTCAAACAGCACAAACATCTCATCTGCTATTAAGGTTAATATAGTATACAGTATTGTTTTATTAGCCACACAGACTTCGAACTAAAATGAACTGCAGCCCTTTAACATAAGATTTAATGCTCACACAGTCATAGATACTTCACATGATGTAACATATGTTGAGACATTATCATCTTTACTTTATTGTATTTTCAATGCAGTTTTTTATGATTTGTATTGAAAAATGTTCATTCCCCTGCAAAGGAGAAATACACATAAAAAGTTGCAAATTCAGAATATTTGTCTAATGTAAGTGCTTGTGTGTACATTTCAGGATCTTGCTCATGGGCTTGGGGAACTCCTTAGCTATGAAGGAAATGTTGAAGAGGACTTTTACACCACATTTCAGGTGAGTCTTTACACGAGTCTCTAAACTTGACCTGTACAATCAGGATGTTTGCTCTCAGACTTATCTCTCATTCTATGGTATCTACAAGATTAGCATGTTTGTCTGATTGAACTAGACGATCAATTCTACAGATAATGGAAGCAGAAGTCATTTCTGTACATTTTCCTTTAGGTTTTTCAGGAAGAACTTGGAGTGGTTAAGTCATATAATCTGAAACCAGGAGGGGACAAAATCCCTGTTACCAACTTAAACAGAAAAGGTGAGAGAGTCTCCACTCTCTAGTTATGTGCATGACTGTGTTTTCTCTTTTCAACATGAATTGCCTCATTGTCTTATTCCCGCTACTGAAGGTTTGATCTGTTTGTTCCTGCACAGAATACGTCCAGCTCTACATTGATTTGCTGCTAAATAAGTCCATCTACAGGCAGTTTGCTGCTTTCTATCATGGTTTTCGCAGTGTTTGTGCCTCAAATGCCCTGATGGTAAGTTTGCTGTATAGTTTTCGGCAAAATCCTCATTGCATGGTAAATGAATAAGGAATTCTGAGGGGAATACTCTGGAAGCAAGTGAGTAGAAGCCAAGAAACAGCTTGACATTTTACTTCAACTAAGCCAGCTCTGCAATATTCTACTAGTGGCTCTCAGACAGAGAGAGTTTCAGGGGCAGGAGAGAGGGCAGGGTCTGTGGGCCGTGTGTGTGTTTGTGTGTGAAGGCTACATCTGTGTATGGGCCATCCCTTCCCCCTCTGTTGGAAGGGTGCCGTGTAACTGGGCCTGCTTTGTTTGTTCAATCTCCATACCATATCCAGGCTCTTCTGCTACTGGCTGGGAGAGACCTCAGAATTCAAGGTCATATAGAATGAATACATGGAGACCCCAAGAAAAATGCAAGTCTCTTGCTCTGCTTAGCATGTCAATTGGAATCTGAACAAAGGCGCAGTTTCTTGCAGAATTTACACAGCTCACGAGTATGTCACTTAAAATGCATTTGTTTAAAAACAGCCAATCCTGACTAAATTAACTGGCTAGTTTATGATTTTTTTTTTCTTTCTTTTGTCTTACATTGTTTTTTTTAATACATTTCATATTATTTAAATAAATATTATTATTGTAATTACTAATAAGTTACTCCAAAGTAGTCTGTAAATAAAAGACACAATAAAATATGAACATATAATAAAAATATATTTTATAATAAAATATAACAATAAATTATATTAGTATTAATAATAAATTGTTATTATTATTATTATTATTATTTAGTAATTATTATATGAATTAATTTTGAACAAAACACAATAATAATAATAATTATTCATTACAAAATGAGCTATGCTTGAAAAAATGTATTTTTATTCAAATCGGAATACCAGTTTCAATTTATATTTTGCCTGAAAGAATATACAGTACAATTTAAAGAGACCAAAACTGATATACATTATTGACTTCCTGAGCTCTTTAGACTCTTTAAATTATTTTCTTCTGACAGCCAAGCTGTTGTACGGTGGGAAAATTTATGGATAACAATGTGTTGTATCAGCAGAAGTTGTTTTTTTGTTGCTTGTTTTGCATGTTGGCACTAGTTGACATTCCCTGCAGTTTGCTGCGTTAATAGTTCTTAATTAAAATTGTTGTGTCTTAATGCATGTTAAAGAAGTGTGATTCAAACTGTGCCCTGGAATAGTTTGCATAAGAAACCAGATCTACCAATATACATTTTCTTTCTTATTGCAAAACTTTCTTTTATAAAAACAACTCTTCATTGAACCTAAACCTACTGATGAAGTGTATTTGTTGGATATTTGGCTCTGTGCACCATGCAGGGCAAATAGTAAATTGCACGTATGTTTATCTTGGTGATGATTCAGCCTCGATTTAGACTTCCCAATACAGTGCTATGCCAGATTGCTCTCTTAATCAAGAGATGCACACAGAAAAAAAGAAAAGTAGAGGGATAGTTATTTCATCAGACCATTTAAGGAATGTTCAGCCTGTGAATCATTTGTTTCTCTCAGGGTTCACTGAACTGCACAATCACCGGTTACTTTGCTCAGTTTTTTTTTTCTCTCTCTGTATGTTGTAGGATCACCTGTACATGTGTCTAGTTGGTTAACAGTGTTATGGTGGTAAAATACTAATAATGTAACAATGAGAAGAAATAAACATGATTTCAGACCTCCTCTGGCCTGATTCCACTAGCCACGATCAACTTTAGACCCTCCCTGTTTTTAGTGATTACGCAACAGTTGAGTGTGTCCCAAGCTGCTTATGTAAGAGGCTCTGTAACAGTAATATCTGACTCGCTGGTCCTGGTGTGGTGTGAGGCAGGGAAGGGTGAGGTGGAGGGTTAGGGGAGGGGAAGGACGTGGCAGATTGGTTTGGACCATTGCTATCTATTTTGTGACTTAAAGACCTATCTTTATCTTTTGTTCTCTCTGTATTTCACACTGTCGGTCTGTTTCTCAACACACTGCACAGCACAGTCTATGTATGTGCTGGGTGTGGCATTAGAAAGGGTTTCATGTTAATACCAACACAGAGTCATTTTACTTAACTTTTATTTTACTTTACTTTTTCTTTTTTTCTTTTTGGTGTGTATGAAATGTGTGATGCAAACACAAATGCAAAACATTGTTTAATATGCAGATTTGACTATTTCTTTAATTAATGTTTAATTTTAGTTAATTTTCTCTAGGGCTGTCAAACAACCCTTTATTTTAATTGAAATTTTTTATTAAAGCCATATTTTTTATTAAATGTTAATAAATTAACATTTATTTTATTGAACATTTTAATTTGGTTTATTTAGTCATTTCTTGTTGTTTTTCAGCATCGTGCATGACTTTTTAAGATGCTGTGCCAACTTAAAAGTGTAATTATAAAGAATGCAAATGCTAAAATGCATGAATTGGTCAGTTGGTATGGATAATTTATTAACCCTTTTCAATGAGGTTACTTTTTTAACATTAGTTAATATATTAGGTATCATAAACTAACAATGAACTATAATGTTTAAAGTATTTTTTTTAAACCTGGATTGACATTAATTAATCAACTTGGCTTTATATGTAATGTCAACTTAAATTATATTAAACTGACTTTGAAAAATATTATATAACTAAATAGTTATACAAATAGTTAGAGTATATAACTTAAACAAATATTTTGATGAGTTAATGTATAAAATGTTGTCATGACTTATTGATCATATATTTTTTACAGTGTACTGTTCAAATTGTTTTTTGAAAGAGATTCATATTCAGCATTAAATTGATCAAAAGTGACAATGACATTTACAAAAGATTTCTATTTTAAATAAGTTTAAATACTGTTCTTTTGAACTTTCTATTCATCAAAGTATCCTGAATAAAGTATCACAGTTGTGCTCCTTAATGTTTTTGTGGAAACTATTTTCAACATTGATACTAATAAGAAATGTTTCTTGAGTGTTTCTTGAGCGAATAATTTCTGAAGGATTATGTGCAGTAACACTAAAGACTGGAGCTTCAGCTATTACCATCACAGGAAAGCTGAAAATTCAGCTTTACCATCACAGGAATAAATAACATTTTAAGATATATTCAAATAGAACATTTTTAAGTTTAAAAAAAATAAAAATATACAATATTACTGATTTTAATGTATTTTTATTAAATAAATGCACTCTTTCGAAAACATCTTAAAAAACCTACAGACCCCAAACTTTTGAATGGCAGTTCATGTTTGCTATTGCTAGTGCTAAAATACTGTAATTAATGTTACTTATTGTTAATTGTCATGTATAGAACTTTACTATCAAGTGTTACTCGTACTTTTTTTGTTGCAATGTTTATGTGCAGGTGATTGTGTGTAATTAAATGCATAATTTTTATACGTTATTTAAATGAAAAAATTTTCTCCACAAATATGCATCTAATTATAACTATAGAAGTAATATAACGTAATATAAGGACTCATTAAACCTTTCATTTATGTAGCTCTTGAGGCCAGAAGAGGTTGAGATCCTGGTTTGTGGAAGTCCTAATCTGGATATGGGCTCTCTGCAGCGAGTGGTGCAGTATGAGGGCTACAGCAAGACTGACCCCACCATCCGGTACATGTCTTGTATACAATTTGTTATAGTCATGCTTTCAAATGCATGTCTATTAATAGAAAAGTGACCGTTCTCTCTGGTGTTGCAGGGCCTTCTGGGACGTGGTTCTGGCCTTTCCTTTGGAACTGCAGAAGAAACTGCTCCACTTTACCACAGGAAGTGACCGCGTTCCTGTGGGGGGAATGGCCGACCTCAACTTCAAGATCTCCAAGATTGATGTCTCCACTGACTGGTAATCATCACAATGGCTGATTGCAGTGAAACGACTGCATGCATGTTAATTCTCTACAGTTTATTTATTCATCTTCTTCGCAGGCTTCCAGTGTCGCATACATGCTTCAACCAGATTTGTCTACCTCCATACAAGAGCAAGAAAGAATTACGGCAAAAGTTAATTATCGCCATTTCAAATGCAGAGGGCTTCGGATTGGAGTAGATTACAGTTGTAGATCTGATAATCCAATTTATGACTGTATTCAGCCTGCACTCACTGAAAGATAATGGGCAATGATATTGATATATGATTAACAGCCAACAGGGTTGTGCATCAACTGAATTTAGATTTTTGAATGGTAGTGTAGATGTATTTGCAATTGTAGCATTGTTGGTTCATTAAAACCTTTTTTGGAAGTTTATAGACTTTATTTCCCAGAATGCATTGCCTGTGTTAAATATCAGTCAATTCCACTTCCTGTCATGCCAATTCCAATTCCAAATCGACTACCTGCGATTGTGGTCAATTCAGTTCACATTCACACTCATGAAACAATTCATAGGAGGATAACGCACAGCAGTGATAATGTAAGCTCTAGATGTAAAGTTTCAGCAATATGACATATTGTGGATTGTGTGTACAGTGTAGTATTAATTGTTGTGAACCAGGGTTCTATGATGAACCCAGTTAAGCTGTTCGTCTTTAGTCGTTATTTAATTTGGACTCCTCATTGCTGACTGCTTGAGTGAAGGACCGAACATTTTATGTGGTTTTAGAATATGTGGATTTTATGGATAATACAGTGTATATTTGTTCAAGAATCTCAATTGTGCTGTATGAAATGAAAACTAAAATGTTTTAGGATTTTCTCTTCAACATGGGCCTGGTCTAATGTCCCATGCTCCTGTTGAAAGTAGGTCAGTAAGGGGCTTGGTCTCAGCTTAAATAGCTTGGCTAACAGTCTGTCAAACTTACCCAGCATTCTTAAAGAGACAGTGCTTTGTCACCAGGGTTACTGAAGCCCACAGTTAATAAAAGCTTCTGTGTGAAACATTCCTTAACTCAAGCATTTTCTCCGTTTCTGATGGGCTTTTAAAATGTAGCTGTTAATAAACTTTAAACTTTTTAAGTAAAGGTTTGTGTCTGAGCTCAAACATAACGGTTTTGTTGAGTGTAGTTTAGTAATTGTCGACAACCCTTTCTCAACCTCTCTTGGGCATGAAAGGAAGTTAGGTAATGTGATTTGTGTGTGTGTCAGTGAATGTTTCATGTTTGTTGACTAGCCATAACATTGATGAACATTATTTTTTATTTTTTGGGTTATTCTTTAAATAGAGTGGTTGACAGCAGTATTGGTTGTACAAAAACAACAAAAAACATTATTTATTTTACAATTGATTCTCTGCTTTGTGCCATCAGTTAAATGATTCATTTAATCAGAGGTCTAGTGATACTACATGCTGGTAGATGGCCTCTAACTAGTGGGGTTTAAATCAGTCACCCTACTTATCCTGGTTTGGGTTGCTTAATTGGATACTTGTAACTGGTGTAACTGATTTTTGCATATTTGTGGCTCATCATGTAATGTGATTTTCTTTGGACTTGTGGAATGGCTTTATATGTATTTATATCGTCTGTCAGTCTGAATCACTCCAGTGTTCATGCTATGGTTTTATCTTCTCCAATGACTGAATACAAATGTATTTACCAGGTATTTATTTCAACTTTGCTCATTCATTTTTAATGAATAAAGTTATACAGCAAAGATTTTGTTTTTTTTTTTAATGAAAGAGAGATCCGTTAACCTGTATTTTAGTTAGCTTGGAGTTATTGCCACCTCCTGTCTAGAATGTGTGCCTAATGCATTTCTTAATAGTCATAAGAATAATCTGAAGGTCAATGAAGAACTACAGAGAGCACAACAAGAGCCGCATACATTTCACCTTAGGCTCTTTAAAAGAACAAATTATTATTTGCTATATTTTTACTGTTCTAATTTCTGCTGTTATGAGTGATGTTTTTATGCATAGTCATTTTATCCAAACATTTGTTTGTACAAAAGTAGAACAGAGGTAATGAATGACTATCTTCACTATGCAAAATATGGTTATATAGCATATCAAAAGTTACTAGCATTCAAAAGTTTGGTGTCACTGTTGTTTTTGAAAGTCCTTTATGCTCACCAGCGCTGCATTTATTAGATCAAAATACAGTAAAAACAGTAATATTTTTAACTATTATTACAATTTAAAATAATAGTTTTAATATTTTTAATAATGTTAATTATTGCGATGGCAAAGAGTTTTCTGCAGCCATTACTTCTGTCTTCAGTGTCACATGATCCTTAAAAAAATTCTTCTAAAATGCAGATGTGATGCTCAAGAAACAATTATTATTTTCAATGTTGAAAACAGTTGTGCTGCTTAATTATTTTGTTGAACCCAATATAATTTTTTCAAGATTCTTTGGTGGGTCCTAAAACAGCATTTATTAGAAATTGAATTTAAAATCTTTAACGTTATAAACAGTGTTGTGTAAGTTACTCTTAAAAAGTCATTAATTACTAGCTACTACTACATCTTCGACAGTGTAATTAGATTACTGTACTAATTACTCTCTCTAAAAAGTATTGCATTGCTTATTAATAAATACTTTCTAAATCCTATTTCAACCTCTGCCAGTTGAACAATACAAGGATGTAAATGAAACTGCTCTTTTAATTCTTTCAAATAAATAATATAAAATTGCATTAATTATTCTTGAACTGACCAATGCATTTAAAGGGAGAAGGTTACATTAAAAACATACATTTTAATGCCAGACATTCAATTTAGATGTTAAATCCACAATTGTTTTATATAGAATTGTTCTATACAGTATTTAAAGGAGCAGTATGTAAGATTGTGGCCAAAACTGGTACTGCAATCACTTTCAAATGACTCAAGGTTGCCAGATATGCTGCAGGATCCGATTACGACACGTTATTAGCTGCAGCTGTGGTAACTAGTGCAGAGCTGGCAACCCGAATGCTGCAACACTACAGACTTCATGATTGGTAGATCGGTGGAGAGCACTCAGACCAAAACACAACATCACAACATCAACATCAGTTGAGGGCTGCAACTTCACTTTTTAAATGACAATATCCTGGCCGGACTACTGTTGTCAGTGATATAAGTATTTGAAATGAACATGATTTCTTAATGTCTAGTGACATATCAGGGAAAATGTATGATTAATTGAAATGCATTTCTTACATACAGCTTCTTTAAAGGGTTAGTTCACCCAAAAATTTAATTTCTGTCATTAATTACTCACCCTCATGTCGTCAAAAACCCATAAGACCTTCGTTCACCGGTAACGCTTCCTTTTACAGTACGTGCACTTACGTGTACTTACAGTGTACTTACCTAAGAAGTGCTGGCTAATATAAGGTAAGTACATGGGTTAGGGTTAGGTTTAGGGGTAGGTTCAGGGTTAGTACCTGTTATTACCCAGTTATTGTAATTACTATAATACATAGTATGTACATGGGTAACAGGACTGTAAAATGGAGCTTTACCTGTTCATCTACGGAACACAAATTAAGATATTTTTCATGAAATCCGAGAGGTTTCTGAACCATCCATAGGCAGCACATTTCAAAGGTAGTAAAGACTATCGTTAAAATAGTCCATGTGACTACAGTGGTTCAACCTTAATGTTATGAAGCGACGAGAATGCTTTTTGTGTGCAAAAAACAAACAAACCTACCTGGGTTTGGAACGTTTGGCTCCAGGGGCATATGGCAGACGCAGCCGCATGGCTTCCTCTATATGAAGACCGCTTCAGCACTGGCTTCATGTTTGAGACCCGAGGTGACCGTGGCAGAGCGGCCCACCCTGTGTGACAACAGATCATCCCGGCCTGTCGCCAAACCCTCACAGACTGAGGGGACATGTACAAAGGGCATGCTTTAACAGAGGCTTGGGTGACCTCCGACTGCTTTGGCATTCATTGCCTCGAGTTGTTGCAGTTCATCTCGCTTTGAGCCACCGCTCCTCAGCGAGATGGTACTGGTCTGAAAAGACAGCATTGCAACCGTTCCGCTAAGTTTCCCTCACATATCACAACTCGTCCGTCACCTCCTCCTTGCAGTCAGAATCTTCTGAAATCGCTTCATTCCACTATTTCTTCTGGCCTGCTCAGTCGTGCCGCTGACGAGCCTCACAACAGCCTATGGCCAGAGAGAGTGGAGACTCCATCCCCAGGCGTTCCAGCTGGGCAGGGACCACTTTTGGGCCACACAGTTACATCTGTTTGCCTCTCCGGATTCGTTTCTCTGCCAGTTGTGTTATTTCTGTCCGAGCGGACAACCCACTGGCTCTCAGCTGGCCCCAGGGCCCCGCAGAAATGCGTTCCCCAGTGAGCCTTCTAAAAAAGCGGCATTGTCGCTTGTCATTTTTCATCGATTTTCATCACACTCAGGAGCAGAGATGCACCTGAAGCTCCGCTTGGAGAAACAGGTAAGTGTTGCAGTGATTTCTTCACACATTGTGTTGAGCAATGCTCCTGTCTTATGCACGCATGTCGCTTGCACATACTGTGCTAGGTCAGAAGTGGAGCAGGTCTTGATAGTTGCCCCTTATTGGCCCAACCAGACTTTTGAACTTGCTCCCCTCGACAGCCCTTCCTGACTTTCCCCTGAAAACATTCTCAGGGACGCGGTATGATGGCACCCCCGTTCAGATACCTGGAGTGATTTTAGGCCGGCCGATTTTGCTTATGCAAATAAGCAAGTGGAACCTATCCGTTGAGTGAGACTTCTCTCCGTGAGGAGATCCTGAAGGCCAAGTCAAGTCAAGTCAAGTCAAATATATTTATATAGCGCTTTTCACAATACCGATTGTATCAAAGCAGCTTCACAGTATCAATCAAAACAACATAACAATCTTTGTTTATTACTGGAAAAAAGACATCCACGTTTGGTAGGGCTGATCAATGGTATTCATGATTGGTTATTTAATTTGAAAATCCACAACTGAGCAAGCCAAAGGCAACAGTGGCAAGGAACCGAAAAACTCCATCAAGTGACCTAATGGTGTCCTAAAACTCCATCAGGTGACCCAATGGAGAAAAACAAAACCTTGGGAGAACCCAGGCTCAGTCGGGGGCCAGTTCTCCTCTGGCGTTTATGAACTAGAGACCGGATTTACAGTAACTGTAAGATAAAAAATTTATATGAATGCCTGGCTGAATAGATGCGTCTTTAGTCTAGTTTTAAACTAAGGCGTTCAGTCAGTTCAGTGCTCTCTTTCCTGCAAGGTTGGAGTGAGAGCTGTGTCCTCCACCCTCAAAATGATGCCTCTATTTTTTTTTTGCGCACATCATGATGCAGTAGCATGGGAAGCATGTCCTGATCGTCAGGTTCCAGAGGGAGCAAAGGAAATGAATCTGCCTTTCGCCCCTCTTTATCCTCTTGGGCCTTATCTCTGGTGCTACTGCACTGCAGAGACTGCACTTGAAGCCACTGCAGGCAATGAGTTAAAATTTGTGTTTTTAATGAAACAGTTCTCCTGCTCGCCTGGTTTCTACTAGGGGGTAGGGACTTGCTCGCTTTCGGTCAACGAGTTGTACCAGGAATTTGGGTTGGTTAACTCTCACGAGCTGAGACCCCGGCCTGGATATGTGCCTAAGGTTCCTACCTCTCCCTAAAGAAGCCTGCAAGCGCTGCCCCGGATGAGGCAGACCCAGCCCTGGCTTTCTCTGTCCGTCCGCTTCATTGTGGTTATACGTGCACAGAACGCAAGCCTTAGGACCTCTGAACAGCTCTTGTCTGTTAAGGAAATCAACAGAAAGGGAAGGCTGTTTCCAAGTAAGGTTGGCCCACTGAAAGGTAGCTGCATTCATCTTGGTGAAAATCCCAAGATGCACATGTCCACCTAGGTGGTGAGCTCCTCTGAAGTGAGTGTGTGCTCCTGCCTAGGCTTTGACACAGAGGGCTTTGCTGACAGATGATCTAGAGTTGGGGGCTGGGCGACACCTAAAGTCGAACCGCTGCTTCCCGTGGGCTCCCTTCTCATGAAGCCAGTTCACTGTGAGCCCGGTTCGAAGTGTCGGCTTGCTGTGCCATGCCCCTCCTATGGACTGTATACTTGCACATTTCTTGCTCCAGTGAGTTAATCACTGCTCTTAATCCGAACCCTGTTGAGTTCCTCCACACCCTCCAGCGACGGACTCGGCAGAGTGTCCAAAGCCAGGCCTACCACTCGTATGCACTTGTGGAACTTATGCTAGGCTGGGTCCATATATTACGATCCCCACGGTGATCCCATATTTGTATTCTTCCACGACACGGCTCCCTGCGGCAAGCCCGTGTCTTCCCTTGGCAGAGCTTTCTGCCGTCACTGTCTAGTTCGTAGCTCCCCCCTGTTATAGGCTGGAGCCTCCCCAGTGACATTCCATATGTTGTACTGCCCGTCAATTCGCCCAGTCCATATGTGTATTCTCCACAGGTTACCTCCCTGTGGGCAGGATGTGGCTTCCGCAGCGTCCCTTTCTTCCATGTACAGGGAACGCTTTCCCAGTGGTCCTGTAGGAACAGCAGGGACTTCCCTGGCCTAGCACCCTGTCCCTTCTCTGCCTTAAATCGCTGGGGGATCAGGAGGCTTCAGTTTAGGCACTGGAATGTTGCAGCACTAGTGGCGTTTTCAATAGATCCTCATTCAGTCGATTTTGACTACGTCCTCCGTTCCCTCCTTCAGGGAACGGTGGGTTGCATATGCAACCAGGACGTTATCTTCCTTCACGTTTCACACTGCTCATAATTTACCCGGGGTTAACAATTAATCCTGGGTATTCATAATCTGACGTTTCACATTGTTCATTCCCAAACCCTGGGTTAATGTTCTTATTGGACTGGGACCAAAAAGTGGCCCTGGACTTTCTGGCCCACCACATCCCACATCATAACACATTGGCCTACTAATGTGCAGAATATTTTTTAACACCACTTATTGCATAAAAATATAACACAAAACAAAAATAAATGCTATTTAAACATTTATTTTAAGAAACATATATTAGGTCATATTTGTAAAACAAAGGGAAACAAACAGAAGAACATTACGTAATATAAATATATTAATATAAAACTATCAAGACAGCATATCAGCTAGTCAGTAGAGCCAGTTTTTGTGCGTCGGCCGACTAAGTTTTCTCAGTGTTACTGTTCCGCACCGTTGGCTGAAATTTATCCTGAAACTCGTCGGCTTTTTTTCGGCCGATTCGACATGTCGGTGAAAGAAGGAACTCTGATTGGCTGTTCAGCTTCGTGAACGAGTCAGTGCACTGCACGATGATATTAGCAAAACAGCGAGCAAAGTCAAAACGGCACAGATGGAAGGCTGTTCTAATGTTACGTCATCTTACCTGAGTGTTCCTTGGCGAATATTTCAATATTAACATGAGCGGAGTGGAATAAAGAAAGTGTTTAGCAGGATTGATATTCAAAACGGTAAGCACGCACTGCTTTGTTTACGGTATGTGTCTGCAGCCGACAGCGTTGGTTTCTCTTTTTGAATGACGAATATAGACGAATATATCTGCAGAAATAGACAGTTGTCTCATTTACACGCAGGCGCAGAACGCGCATTAGCTATAGCTGACAGTCGGCTGTAGTTCTCTCGCCGTGTACAAGTGTAGCTTTTTTCCCGCGACCTGAGGTGACAGCAGAGTCGGCTTTCATCAGGGCTAGTTCACCGGCGTTGGCTTGGTGTGTTCCAGGACGTGAAAGAGGGCGTGTTTCAAGATACGCAATGGAGTAGACTAAACTAATTAACAGGGAGGGAGGGCAATACACTCACATGCACACAAAATACACTCCTTGTCGAGTGTCGATGAGTGCAGCACGTGACCTGTTTAAAAGTAAAAAGCGGTGATAACCCCACTTCTAAATTACAGGTGTGAAACATTACTTTACCTAGGGATAAGCGCAGTGTGAAAAGCCCTACTGTCACTGGCAGTTTAGTGGAAATGAGTGAGGGAATTTGATTCAGGCCTCTAAGTCCATTGATCTTTGTTTTGTGCTTGTTACAGCCATTAGGCAGTCATTACCTTAGCATGGTGGTGTTGGGCATTTGTTCCCTTAAGTGTCCTCTAGACTCAAGGATGCAGTGCGAGTTCCCATTTAAAAGGGAACATATCAGGTTACGCATGTAATGTCTCAGATTATGAATCTCTCTGCAATGCACCCGGCCTGCAAGTTGACGTCTAATTCAGGTCACACCAGTAGTGACGTCACGGACTGTCATCTGCCAATGACATTGTCACATTTTTACACATGCATTAGACACCGGACACGCTGAATTCGCTCCCCAAAGTGTCATCTAGAGGACGCAGTGTCTTGTTCTCTTCTAAGGGAACCATGGTTGCATGCGTAACCTGAGACATTTTCTGTGTGATTTGATTGTGTGTCTTGATATTTTAAAAAGGTACATTGACAGGTATCAATGAATGATAACCTTTGTAAAGGTACACAATAGTGGGATCAATTAATCTGTTTCTCAGTTTACTGTATACAAAACATAGAAGAAGATATTTTGAAGAATGTTTTCAGCAGAAGAAAGACATTTATACAGGTTTGGAACAACTTGAGGGGGAGTAAACATACAATAATTGTCGTTTTTGGGTGAACTCTCCCTTTAATGCATAGTGGGATCTGATGGGTCATCATTCAAAAGTTGTTTCTGTTTTTTCCTCATGGGATTGTCATTATATGCAGAAATGATCTTTGCCTGGTAGGAGAGTACAAAGAAACATTCAGTAAAGTGATTTAGCCTTTGGTTACAGCAGACTTTCTATAAATAGAAAACATGAAGGAAATCACCACTATTTCCTAGTGTTCCCAAAGCTGCAAGCTCATTACATAATGCAATAACACACAATCACACTATGAAGTCGGAGATTAAAATAAAACATGAGAAGAAAGCATTTTTTTTCTCAAATACATTTTATTTCAGGAGCAATATATTGTTGGTGAATGTACTGTATGAAGCCAATTCAATGTTTTGCTTGATATATTGTTACACGCACACACGCACGCACACACGCACACACACACACACACACACACACACACACACACACATATACATTCATACACAAACAATATATACATTAAATTATTATAAGTAATGTACGGTAACATGGTCAGATCATTAAAGGACGCATTCATTTAACATTAAATGGAAATCGCAATCTGTCTTTTATGGCACAACTTAAATGCATAGATTGATTTTCCATGACAGCAGGGCATTTATCAAACCCATGATCCTCTGACGAGATGACTATCTTGTGTCTGTAATCAATCGTTTTCATTAAGCTTAACTGCCGTCTTATTTTAAGGTATGATCATCACCATTATTATCACCAATTTTAATATTCAATACAAAATACTCCTGCTTGTGGATTATTCACGGCTTGATGCTGTTAAGTATTGCTGACATCTCTGCTTTAAATATCCAGCACTCCTGTGGCGCAATAAAAACTATGGCTGCAGTACTAGAGGGCTTGTTAGACATACCAAAATGCAATGCTATGTGGCCTGGTTCTGTGACACACAGCCTACCACAGAAAAAGAGTGTCTGGTTTGATTCGCAGCACTGAGAGATATAAGTCTTAAATTACAATTCTGTCATCATATACTCATGTTTTTTTCCAAACCTGTATGACTTTTTTCTTCAATGGAACATAAAATGAAATATTTTAAAGAATGTCCAAGCTCCCCTTTTCCATGCAGCAAGTAAATAGGGGGCTTAACATATCTTTGCCATTTAATAGGATGGAAAAGAGCATTCTGGACATTCAGACAAACTCTATATTCCACTTTTAAAAAAAAGAAAGTCCTACATGTTTGGAAGAACATGAGGGTGAGTAAAGGACGACAAAAGTTTAATTTTAGACTGAAATATCTCTTTAAGATCAGAGATTATGTTCACCACATTATGTGAAAAAGGTGCCATTGCATTTTTTAATGCAGCTTTTAAAGCAGCTGAAATGGGTTTATACCAAAGCCGTCATTTATTTACATAGAATCATCTTTCCTGGTTAAGCTGTTTATTGTAGCTTTAGTGTAGATCTTTGCTCAAGGGTGGCTTTAAAGGTAATTTCTCCTGCAGATATGAAGGTTATTCTGAAATATTAGCCATTCTAGCTCAATCAGAATAGTCTGCTTTAAGTCTGGTTTGGACTTCTGACCCTAAAGTCAGAACTGTAGGTAAAAGTACTGTAAGATATATTAGAGTTAAATATATTAACATTATCATTACATCAGATTATAGAGTGCAAAATATATTTATAAACATAACCTACAGTGGCCATGATATTCTGTGCTAAATAAGCACATGCTTCTAATCATCACATGGTTCTTCTGTGAGATTCTACAATCATAAGAAGCTGTTCCTGTGTTTGTGCATGATACTTTTGAGAAAAGATCATTTATGATGAAGATACTGTATCAGAGCATAGAAAATTAAAGTAGCCTTTCTTTTTAAAATTTAAACAATGAGAAGAGCCTACAAATACGGGGACAAGGACATGTGAATTCTCTCCCTTGGTCCTAAAGTATCCTCAAAGTGTTGACCTCTGCATGTATTTAAATTATAGACCTGTAGATTATGTCAAACATGTTACTCTTTGGCAGACCAAACAGCCTTGTCCGAGTCTAAGTTTAGAGCAAACTTATATACCCTCTTTCTGGTACATGCCAGTCCCCACAAATTCCAGTCTGAAATGGTGCGATGGCTATATGTCAACACATGCAGAGTCTCGTGTTGGAAACCTGTGACATGGGGATCATTCTATTTAGGGCCAATCCCACCTTCACCTCAGTATGTACATCCATTTGATGCATTTGTATGTGCTTTACTGTATATGATTGATTGATACAATTGTGTGGATACCAACTGTTAAAACAGATACTTTAACATTTCTGTATATTATATAATCTCTGTCTACTAAAATGGTCTTCCATTAATGTTAAAGAGTACACTTTAGCATTTTTTTATTAATGAAAATAAATAAATAAAAAAGGTGCAAACTTAATTTAAGGATTTCGGGACTCTTAATGGCATGTTATTTGCAATAAAAATAAAAATGTTTTATAGTTAAAATGTATACTAAATGCAATTAAGATTAGGTCTTAATTGCATCTTTGTGTAATTTCATTTTTATTTTATAGTCTTTTAAATATGGGTAAAATTTTATTTTAGAATATATGGTAAACTAAAATATAATTTAATATCATTTATATTCAAACTTGTGTGTCATATATTTAAATATATGCATTACACATAATGATTTTGCAATGTAGTACATTTAAAATATATTAACTTTAAATGTAATTTAAAACAAGACACTACCTTACATGTGCTTTAGTTTGCTAGTCAACACAGCAACATAATTGTACTTCTTTAAAGCATAACAAAAATTATAAAACATAATGGTTTACTTTTACTTTTACTTTTTTTTACTTTTAAAATTTACTTTAAAGTAAAACTTTTAATTTGACAGTATTACAAAGTGTACTTTTTAAAAGTGTACTTAAGTGTGTTGCGTGGCCTAACAGTTAAGTACAGTTTTCATTAAATATACTTTTAAGACTTGAAGAATACCTCATGTGCACATTCAATACAATTAAGTGCACTTCTTTTTTACAAGGGTAGTGTAAAATGAGCAAATGCTTTGAATGCTGATGCTCATGGCATCAGCCATGGTTTCACACCATAATAGATGCATTTCAAAAGAAATGTATGCTTGTATTGTGAAATGCATTCCTTCAAAGCAATGTCCTTACAAAACATATTTGTCATTTGCCTCTGGCAAGGTGGGGATTTTGAACACATTTCCTGTAATATCATATGAAATTTGTCCAAATGCTTCATATTGGTAAAATCAACATAGCAAGACTGAAAGATGCAAACAGCTGAAAGGTTGTAAAAGCGTCAAGGTTACTGATGTCATTCTAGCTTTATGATTGTGATTATAACATTTTCATCAGTCTATCAACAGCTTTGAACTTTATGTCTATGGTTTTGAGAGGTTAGTGTCAAATTAAAGCTCATACAGAGCTCTCTTTAAGACTCTTTATTAAACACTGGACTATAGAGCCCTTTAATCACTTTGTTTCCTTATTTAACTTCTCGTGAATATTTCTTATGGTTTAATAATAACTATGTTAATGCTGCAAGTAAACTATGATATTGCTAAAGCAGATGGATATTGCTACAAATTTATTCTTTCAGAATGATCCACGCTGTGTGATTATTTAAATTTCTTTAGTTCTATAAAACATTATTTTATTCTTATGTACCGATTCTTGTAAACAAATACCTTTGTCAGGAGGAATCTGTGTTGATGGTGCTGTTGTCATCTCTCATTCATCAGCTCTTTTGAGCTCAGTGCTACAGTCAGACTCAATCATGTACTGCTGTTTAATGAAGCAGCACATTTTGGCCATGCCAGCCCCGCAGGCACTGAGGTGGCGCTGTCTACAAACCGAACCCTCCCAAAAATAGGCTACTCTGTGGCTCCTTATAAACAGTCCTGGACGTTCTGCTCAAAACTATTCATGTCCTAGGACTTGAAATTATGAGTTTCTGTGCAACACTATAATGAATGAATCTGTGTATTTTGAATAATCAATAGACAAAACCACAATACAACAAATACTGCAACAGTCGTTATGGATTTAGAAAGTTGTTTATTTAGCTGGACATTATATATTTACTGAGACATTATCAATATTACAATATCTGCATGCAGCAATTAAGGGGCCAAGCACAAAAAGGCATGATGAGTTATGCAAGCATGGCTGGAAGCATCAGATCAACAATGACTAATTAAATACATTTTGAGATGATTTTTTAGATGATGTAGTTTATGCTGAAAATTCATAAATACATTCATTAGTAATATCATGATTAAGTTGCTTATCACTTTTGAAGTGAAAAAGAATTGAGAAAGTCCTACAGAAGAAAGAAGAAAGTGAGGTGACAATGACACATGCAGTACAAAGTTTGGTGTCAATATGCCAAAGCATTGCAGACTCAGAGTAGCTTTAGAATCAAAAGTTTAAAAAAAATTATTAGCGTAAACTTAAGTGCAGACAATTGATGGCTGCTGTGGTTAATATTGAGACTATGGACTGCCATATAGACTCAAGAGCGGAAGAAGAATAACACTAGCACTAACTTACTCACCTTCGGTGCTTGGCCCCTAAATACAGGAATTAATCAACATAATTATTACAAACTAACTGCTTATTGCTTAACTACATTATACTGCTAAAACCGTTGCCATTTCAAGTGTTTCTGCATGATATTGCAGCTATCAGTACAAGTACAGGTAGGCCTACAAGTCTCAGTTCTCAGAAAACTCAGTTTACAAGTTGCAATTATGATTTCTACGAAGACATGAATGAATTTAACAAGTCAGAATCTCGTAATACGGTAATTCTGAAATGACTGCTCCTTATGTACTGTTAAAACTGCCCAAAACAGCAACATAAGCAATGGCAGTAATATTGTGTGGACAAATTTGAATGTTGTTATATAGTTCTCTATTCGTATTACCAGGAATTTACAGTTCCTTTATTAGATGTGAACACATTTTTTTTTTTCTTAACAATTCTCATGTCAGTTTTTAATGCTATGCTGCCACAAGTTTAATTATGCACACATTTCCAAAGTGTTTAGCTAGCCAGGCAGAGAAGCAATGCCAGGAAAAAATAAAGTTATTGTGTGCAACATCAGGCCATTAATTAGCAAAATCCTGCAGAGCTCTTCCTAATCTTCATTCATACAGAGAGCAAAAGGATACCGATGACTGCAATGTAACATTCCTCATTTGTTTATATTTCAGAAGGTCAATAAGGTCAGCGCTAGTTGATGGGCTGGAATATGTTGTCCTGGGAGAAAATACCTTGACCTTTCTGGTGGGCTTGACAGCTCGGAACACAATTGTGATCAATCAAATCATCTAGATGTCAAAACATGGTATGTGTCACATATGATATGGGTCTGCATGTCAACACTATCCCTGTGCTATATGTAGGAGGTATGAGAAGAGGTTTCTTTTCCCTTATGCCCCAGTTCACAATAAACAACCCCTTATTTTGTTTTGGTCAAATTCTTTCTCTTATCTCATGATATTCCCTGGCTAGGTCACAGTGCCCTTGATTTGCTGGAAGAAACAAAAGGATATTGTAGAATAAGTTTTGAGGCAGGTTTTAGGTTTGGTCAGTTTTCAAAGTTTTATATATATTTATTTAAATATTTCAAGTTTGGGGCAGGTGTGGAAAGTTTTGACCTCTGTGTGCACTGCCATCAGGTGCTTTTCCTTGGCATGGCTTTACAGGTTGTTACTCTTTGTGTAAAATACTAGGGTGATGGAGAGAGATTTTTTTCCTTAAAGTAGGGATTCGGAAAGCCTCTGTGGAGCGTGCGACTGAGATAAGAATTCAGGAAAGACTTTTACTGCCCAACTTTTCAATTTCCGTCTCATCTTCTAAAGATTACAGTGGCTCGCCATTTTCAGGGCCTTCAAATGTTTGTGTTTGTGAAGGAATTGTGTGTTTTCTATTAAGGCCATGCTGTTATTGTTAAGAACTATGGTTGCTTGCTGGAAAAAAAAAACTGCCCGGAGCATTTCATTCTGTTGGATTCTCTAAGTCCAATTTCATACAGGTCTCACACAGATCTTTCAAAAGCAAGTAATGCAGGTTAAGTTTCTAGGATTTGTTCTTCTCGTTGCACTGTGATTTTACCGCCATAGTTTGATTGCACAATATTTGTGGTATAAAATCAACCCTGAGGGGGTATTGACTGCAAATACAGATAGATATCGAATTGAATTGAATCTCAATATGGGGTCAAAGAGTGCATGTGGTCAAAAAAGTCAGTGTGCAAGTCTTTATATATCAGATCATATTAGTTTATTAGAAATTTATTCTTACTTCACAAAATATATGACTTAGAGTTTTTTAATTGCTTTGGTGCAATTTTCACAAGCAATTGGTACATTTTCAAAACTCTTAGAACTAATATCACAACAGATCATCAAAAGTACACTTTTTTCAAACATTTCAGCATATTTTAAATTGTGTTAGTACAAAACACAAAATTACAAAGTATCCTTTTCAATACACATTATATGTGTTTCATCTGTATCAACTATTCATTCACAGTAACTGCCTTTCATAATGTAATCAATATCAAACTTTTGATTTGCATCTCTTATCATTCAGTTTAATACAACTGTCTATCATTTAATTCAATGATCTTAATGTTTAATCAATTAATCATTTATTATGTCCATAGATTTTCAACTTGTCTGAATGTTGCCTGATAATGTGTAAGTTACAAACTGCTGTAAGAGCTTGCAGTCAAGAGAGACCAAATACTAATTACTTTCACCTGATGATCACATTTAGATACCATATAAGTAGAACTGTGTGTGAGATGTTGCAATGTTCAAACATGGAGCAGGATAGACTTGTAGAGAGAGGTGGTGGTCCTCAACAAAGAGGTGGTGGTAATCCTCGACAAAGAGGTGGTGGTGCTCCTCGACAAAGAGGTGGTGGTAATCCTCGACAAAGAGGTGGTGGTGCTCCTCAACAAAGAGTTGGTGGAGCTCCTCAACAAAAAGGTGGTCTTCAGAGAAGTGTAGGGAGAAGACAGCGTACTGTCATCTCAAATGAAGTCCATCATTGTTGACCATGTGGTTAACAGAGTCCTTACCATGGAAGAGGCTGCCAGGTTAGTTCAGCCTAATTTACAAAGGTAAGGTCAGCTCTATTATCAGAACTTTTCACCAAGAAAACCGGTAAGTCTACTACAGTAAATATTCACTATACTTTTCCAATATAGTACTGTAAATGGCATTATTGTATAGAAGAACAGCATATAGTCAAAGTTTTATGTCATTTATAGTTGTACAATATTGACAGGATACTGCTTTACTCTCTGAATTGATAGGAGACAACCTGGTGGTGGTCGCCGACATGTTGTGACTGACCAGTAGGAGTTGGCTGTGGTGGAAACGGTCAGGGCAAGGAATGACATACAGCTGTGTACAGTTCTACAGTAAAGTAACATTCAATCAGAACCGAGGGTGATTTGAAACATGTACCTTGTATTGTTTGCTACTGAATGAACTGACAAAAATACTGATTAAGAAAATCAGTATTTTTTTGTGGTGAATATCTGCTTATGTGCAGCACACAATGGTTGCTTAATCTCACAATTATGTGTGCTTGTATATAACTTTGAATTTTGTGCAGTGATTTGCACACATGTCTGTTACAGTGGTCCGGGTATATAGGCTTCATACTAGTGAGATAAACACTGGCCATAATAATCCCTGGATGTGTCCTACTTTTGAGGCCCTGCCCACTGTCATGTGTTATATTTAATCTCTTCCTATTCAGCACAGCTGATGATGTCTTGATTACACAATCTTTTGTACAGAATATTCTGCATTAATGAAATGCAAGAAACAAATACTTGTATATTTTAGGTAAATGCAGCAACAGTTGCCTGACAGGTCAGAGGTATGTTGATTTAATTGATTTAGACTTTTCTGAACCCTGCATCATCACTGTTTAAACAAAGACCATTGCAGGCATTTGATTTATGTACTTTACTCCATGTAACCTTTCATGATTACAAATCATCATATGACAGTGAAGTTATTCTCCATTTCTCTCAATACTGACAAATCCTTCACTGCATGTGCTAAAATATTACATTTTGGAATTAAATTCATTATAATTTTTTATCTTATTTGCATTTTTGCATTTAAAAACTAGTTTCAAGATATAAAATATTTATTTGTTTATTTATTAGTGTATTTTCTTTTTGGCTGTTGTGCTGAATGTGTGAGATTAACTGTATTTGTGTACAGACATGTCTGACTCACTGAATTCAAGCTAACGTGACAGGTGGGTCTATTCATGCCTGTCATCTCTGTTAAACTCAAATGCAATAATAGTTATGGCATTTACCAGCACCTCCCTTTATTCACTGTAATCATCATTCAAGTCTGGAACATACTTCAAGTTACATTATGTACAATAATTTCTGATTCATGGTTAAATAATTTTTAGGTCTCCGTCTGACTATAATAAAACTAAAATAATAATATAATACATATAAAATTAATTTTCATACAATTACATTTATGCATTTGGCAGACACTTTTAACCAAAGCAACTGCAATCAAGGTATACAACGCAACCAGTTGATAACTGGGCCATTTTTCTCTTCTATTGAGTTGATTTTAATCTGAACTTGTTCAAAGCTTTCTATCAGATAACTTAAAATAATATTTTTTTCAGATATCGTTTCATTTTATTTTATTTTATTTCATTTTTATTATTATTATTTGTGTCACATCTCAGTTATTCTGTTGGTTAAACACAGGGCCCTTGATTCATTGAAATTATTTTAACACTTAGATACTTTTAGATACTTTTAGTGACATTTAGTGTAGTTGCCACACAAGCTTGTAAACACAACCAAATCTAGGACTGCATGTCACCTTCCAGCCTCTGGTTGATTTGGTCGGTATACATAGGGTCCTACATTCATTGAAAGCATATCTGTTTAACTTCTGTAGTATATCATGAAAGATGCCTGACATTTAGTTCAGTTGCTGGCATGTGAAGCAGAAGAGGTATGAGCTTAGGGACTAAGAATAGACATGATCTACAGAGAGGAACGGTTTCCAGCTCTCCCTGCACAAACACTTAACCAGCAGGCCAATCAGAGATACATGTATGCATGGGATTTCAAGTGCTGAGTAAAATTGTGGTCAGTGTCCTCAACTGGGCTTATAAGCCTGAGCGTGACCCTTAAAGTCTAAGGGGAGTGGAAAATTCTGGAGTTCTTCCAAAAGGCCATACCCAGTGTTGATAATTATGTTCAGTGTCATAGATAAGAATGTTCAAGTTTAATGTTTAGGAAAAGCTCAAGATTCAACCAATTACTTTTAACTTTTAACTACTGTACCCTTTTTTGAGTTACATGTACCATTTCCTTTCATTAATGGATTTTAGAAGTAACTGTTATGAACCACACAATAGACCGGTAATGAAAGCGATGCTGTGAGGGATAGACATACAGTACATCTCTTTAGTGGGTTGTACTGTTATTTATTGTGGTTTTGGATTGTACTGCTTACAAAACACTACAAATATATATTTTCAAGAAATCTTAGTAGACAAAAAACCCTAGACAACATGAGCTGTGGAAAATTATACAGCTTCTTACAGTGGATACCACTGAAAGCATGGTAAGTCTATATCCCTCATACATGTCATGCTGCATGCTGCTCTGAATAAGGTCTATAGCAGCATTTTCTAAGTTCCACCCATTTCACTTGAAACGGCCTAGCAACAGAAGCGGCTTCAGCTTTCTCTCAAAAAAGAGCCACTCCCTCTGAGTAAAAATGTCACCAAAATTAATACAAATGTCCCCAAATTCAAGATATGGGAGAAAATAGTTAGGCAATACCACACAAGCAAGAATGCTGTTTTCCCGAATGTCAGAATTATTCAGTGTGATTTTTTTTTTTCAACATTTTAATAAACAAGTTAATATATGACAAGTTAAACAAGTTAATATATACAAACAAGTTGAAAAATGAGATAACATTGTAAACATACAGCAGAGATAATAAAGTAATTGCAGTTGCATTGAATACAGTGATTTTGCCTCTATCTGTTTCTTTGAAATGGGTCTTAGAATTATATAGGCCGTGGCCGTCTCTGGAGCCATGAAGCCACCTTCCCCCTAGAAACTCTGCATTTGCTCACAGAACTTTTGTATTCTCTTGCCAAAATGCTCCATTCCTCCTACATTTTGCATTTGCTCTAAAAAGCATTAAAATATAGTTTTTTTCACAAAGCTTTTGCGAGTGAATGCAAAAGTATTTAAATATATATATTCCCCCTCCAATTTCATATATTTTTTTTCATGTCCCTTTAGGGCTTCGTATAATGAATTCCCCAAAATTAGACCATTTTCATGTAAAAATGTAAAAATGTAATTGATCAACAAATTAAAAAACAGATATAATAGAGGTGAACAAATCATAAAGCTTGGATTGCTGAATATACAAATCTCTTCCTTCAAAAGCACTTATTGTAAATTATATAATTACAGATCATAACCTAGATGTGCTGTGTTTGACAGAAACCTGGCTAAAACCCGACGATTACATTACTTCAAATGAGTCCTCCTACACCCCTAGGTATTTATTTGATACAGTGGCTAAATTAACGTGAAATAACCCCAGACATTTTCAAACAGCACAGCAGTAATAACTTTATGACTCTTTACTTGCAAGATTGATCATATTAGAGAGAAATGCAACGTCTCGGTTACGTACAGTGAGGAAAATAAGTATTTGAACACCCTGCTATTTTGCAAGTTCTCCCACTTAGAAATCATGGAGGGGTCTGAAATTGTCATCGTAGGTGCATGTCCACTGTGAGAGACATCATCTGAAAAAAAAAAATCCAGAAGTATGCTTTTTTAACTATTTATTTGTATGATACAGCTGCAAATAAGTATTTGAACACCTGAGAAAATCAATGTTAATATTTGGTACAGTAGCCTTTGTTTGCAATTACAGAGGTCAAACGTTTCCTGTAGTTCCCTTTCAGTCGCTCACGTTCGACGTGACGCCGACGTACGACGTAATTGGGATCACTTCAGGGAGCCCTATCAACTTCGAGTATCTACAGAACAAGCCAATGAACGTTGGCGTGCGTGAAAGCGCCACGCGCCCCCGCCCCGCAGCGCGGGCATAAACAGGAAGCGGGCGCACGCACACATTGTCTTTCACTTCGGAGCCGAGCTTTGTTTGACTCTGAGCTTTACAGACTGCTTTGCAACGATCAGGAGAAGGAGAAGGCTCTGTTCCAGTGCTGGTGTGACGGCGCGATCAGCGGCGGCCGCAAGCATATTTCTACCACCAACTGCTGTTTTCACAGCATTGTTTCTGTGTGTGTGTGTGTGACTGTGTCGGTCTCGTGGGCGTTCCTCATTTGAGTGTGTACCCCGATTACACCGCGGCTGTCCCTGGGTGCTTCAGCACTAAAAGAGCTTTTATTTTTCTTTTCCTGTTTGTTATTTTCAACTAAAAGAGCAACACAAGCGTGACCCTGCGTCCTTTTCAGGATGTCATTCCGCTTGTGCGTTTCTGGGTGCGGTCATCCCCTGGCGCCTGGCGACGGCCACAAAAGCTGCATCTCGTGTTTGGGCATTGAGCACGCTGAGGCAGCTTTTGTGAATAGTTCATGTTCCTGTTGCGGGAATATGACTATGATAGCACTTAGATCGAGACTCGCTTACCTCAAGGGAGGTGCAGTCCCCTCGCCTATGCCCCGATCTAGTGTCTATTCTGTACTGCACACCGACGACTCCATCCGCAGGTGGTCCAGCTGATCTTCAGGCGCTTCGGGGCCGCACAGGTAGATCTGTTTGCCGCCCCGGACACGTCTCACTGCCAGTTGTTCTATTCCCTGACCGAGGGGACCCTCGGCACGGATGCTCTGGCACACAGCTGGCCCCCGGGCCTACGCAAGTATGCGTTTCCCCCAGTGAGCCTTCTTGCACAGACTTTGTGCAAAGTCAGGGAGGACGAGGAGCAGGTCTTGTTAGTTGCACCGTACTGGCCCAACTGGACCTGGTTCCCGGAACTGGTGCTCCTCGCGACAGCCCCTCCCTGGCCCATCCCTCTGAGAGAGGACCTGCTCTCTCAGAGACGGGGCCCCCATATGGCACCCGCGTCCGGACCTTTGGAAACTCCATGTCTGGTCCCTGGACGGGACGTGGAGGTTCTAGGTGACCTACCCCAAGCGGTAGTTGACACCATCACTTCCGCTAGAGCCCCCTCTACGAGGCGCCTCTATGCGTTGAAGTGGAACCTGTTCGTTGACTGGTGTTCTTCTCACGAGGAGAACCCCCGATCTTGCTCGATCAGAGCCATGCTTTCCTTCCTGCAAGATGGGTTGGAGCGGTCTCCCTCCACCCTTAAAGGCTGTCTCCCTCCACCCTTAAAGTGTATGTTGTCGCTATTGCCGCACATCACGATGCAGTTGAGGGTAAGTCGCTGGGGAAGCACGACCTGATCGTCAGGTTCCTCAGGCGAGCGAGGAGACTGAATCCTCCTCGCTCACTCTCTATACCCTCTTGGGACTTGTCTCTGGTCCTTTCGGCACTCCAGAGACCACCCTTTGAGCCCTTGCAGTCAGCAGAGTTAAAAGTTCTGTCTTGTAAAACAGTACTCCTGGTTGCATTGGCCTCCATCAAGAGGGTAGGGGACCTGCATGCATTTCGGTCGACGAATCATGCCTGGAATTCGGCCCGGCTAACTCTCACGTGATCCTGAGACCCCGGCCCGGATGTGCCCAAGGTTCCCACCACTCCCTTCCGGGACCAGGTGGTGAACCTGCAAGCGCTGCCTTTGGAGGAGGCAGACCCAGCCCTGGCTTTTCTCTGTCCCGTTCGCGCTCTGCGTCTGTACGTGGACAGAACGCAAAGCCTCAGGACCTCAGATCAGCTCTTCGTCTGTTACGGAGGCCAGCAGAAAGGGAAGGCTGTCTCCAAGCAGAGGATAGCCCACTGGATAGTGGATGCCATCGCCTTGGCTAATGAAGTTCAAGGCGTGCCTTGCCCGCCCGGTTTGAGAGCCCACTCCACTCGGGGTGTCGCTTCTTCCTGGGCGCTGGCACACGGCGCCTCACTGACAGACATCTGTAGAGCTGCGGGCTGGGCGACACCTAACACGTTCGCTAGGTTTTATAGCCTATGTGTTGAGCCGGTTTCTTCCTGTGTGCTCGCTTCAACCAGCCGGTAACACCGAAGTTCCCGCTCTTGTGTCGGCTTGCTGCGCCACTCCCCTCCACATGGTCCCCACTCCATACGTGCGCTTCTTGCTCCAGTCGAGTTCCCCACTAGGCGAACCCTGTTCCTCCGCACCCCTTCGGCAGTCGGATGTTGCGGAGCGTCCGACGCCAGGTCTAGTGCTCGTATGCTTGTGCAACTTGTGCTAGACTGGGTTCCATATGTGGTGATCCCTGCGGCGATCCCATATGCGTATTCTTTCACGATCAGCTCCCTGCGGTGAGCCCGTGACTTCCCTTGGCAGAGTCCACTCTGCCGTCACTGTCTCAGGCTGGAGCCACCCCAGTGACATTCCATATGTTGCACTGCCCCTTTGGCCAGTCCATATGTGTATTCTCCACATGTTACCTCCCTTCGGGCAGGATGTGGCTCCGCAGCGTCCCTCTCCCCTGAGGGGTTCGCTTTCCCAGTGTTATCCAAGAGTTCCACTGTGTGGGTTGTAACGGAACAGCAGTCCGAACTCCCTCTATGCAGGTCTTCCGCCCTAGCCAGTTGGGGGTCTGAGGGTCTTTGATGTGGCAGCATCCGTGGCGTTTTCCATGGGATCCCAATTACGTCGTAGCGACTGAAAGGGAACGTCTCCGTTACTAATGTAACCCTCGTTCCCTGAAGGAGGGAACGGGAGACGTGACGTCCCGTCGCCACGGTTGCTGACCATCGCTGTACGGCCGTCTCAATCTCGGCTCCTCAGCAAAAAACAATGTGTGCGTGCGCCCGCTTCCTGTTTATGCCCGCGCTGCGGGGCGGGGGCGCGTGACGCTTTCACGCACGCCAACGTTCATTGGCTTGTTCTGTAGATACTCGAAGTTGATAGGGCTCCCTGAAGTGATCCCAATTACGTCGTCACGTCGACGTCACGTCTCCCGTTCCCTCCTTCAGGGAACGAGGGTTACATTAGTAACCGAGACGTTTTTCACCAGGTTTGCACACACTGCAGGAGGGATTTTGGCCCACTCCTCCACACAGATCTTCTTTAGATCAGTCAGGTTTCTGGGCTGTCGCTGAGAAACACAGAGTTTGAGCTCCCTCCAAAGATTCTCTATTGGGTTTAGGTCTGGAGACTGGCTAGGCCACGCCAGAACCTTGATATGCTTCTTACAGAGCCACTCCTTGGTTATCCTGGCTGTGTGCTTCGGGTCATTGTCATGTTGGAAGACCCAGCCTCGACCCATCTTCAATGCTCTAACTGAGGAAAGGAGGTTGTTCCCCAAAATCTCGCAATACATGGCCCGGTCATCCTCTCCTTAATACAGTGCAGTCGCCCTGTCCCATGTGCAGAAAAACACCCCCAAAGCATGATGCTACCACCCCCATGCTTCACAGTAGGGATGGTGTTCTTTGGATGGTACTTATCATTCTTCTTCCTCCAAACACGGTTAGTGGAATTATGACCAAAAAGTTCTATTTTGGTCTCATCTGACCACATGACTTTCTCCCATGACTCCTTTGGATCATCCAAATGGTCATTGGCAAACTTAAGACGGGCCTTGACATGTGCTGGTTTAAGCAGGGGAACCTTCCGTGCCATGCATGATTTCAAACCATGACGTCTTAGTGTATTACCAACAGTAACCTAGAAAACGGTGGTCCCAGCTCCTCCCGTGTAGTTCTGGGCTGATTTCTCACCTTTCTTAGGATCATTGAGACCCCACGAGGTGAGATCTTGCATGGAGCACCAGTCCGAGGGAGATTGACATTCATGTTTAGCTTCTTCCATTTTCTAATGATTGCTCCAACAGTGGACCTTTTTTCACCAAGCTGCTTGGCGATTTACCCGTAGCCCTTTCCAGCCTTGTGGAGGTGTACAATTTTGTCTCTAGTGTCTTTGGACAGCTCTTTGGTCTTGGCCATGTTAGTAGTTGGATTCTTACTGATTGTATGGGGTGGACAGGTGTCTTTATGCAGCTAACGACCTCAAACAGGAGCATCTAATTTAGGATAATAAATGGAGTGGAGGTGGACATTTTAAAGGTAGACTAACAGGTTTTTGAGGGTCAGAAATCGATCGCTATGATAGACAGGTGTTCAAATACTTATTTGCAGCTGTATCATACAAATAAATAGTTAAAAAATCATATATTGTGATTTCTGGATTTGTTTTATAGATTATGTTTCTCATGTAACTTGCAAAATGGCAGGGTGTTCAAATACGCAATATTTTCCTCACTGTATGTAACCCTCGTTCCCCGAGTGGGGAACGGAGACGTTCCATCGGATGACGACGATTGGGGTTGCGCTTAGAAGCCTATCAACTTCGAGTATTACAAAACGAGCCAATGGCAAGGGAAATGCCATGGGTCTGCGGAATTTGCATGGCGCTTCTCCGCCCCACCTCGTGGGTATAAAAGGACGACGCCGGCAATATACAGTTCATGTTTTCCTGCTGAGGAGCCGGGACTGAACTCAGGTGTTTCCCAGCGGTACAGCGGAAAGTGGCAGGCAGACGGAACGTCTCCGTTCACCACTCGGGGAACGAGGGTTACATACGTAACCGAGACGTTCCCCATCGATGTCCGATGACCGGGCACATATCCAGGATCACGTGAGAGTAAGCCGGCCTGAATTCCAGGCACGCTTTGTCAACGGAGAATGCGTGCAGGTCCCCTTCCCTCTTGATGGAGGCCAGTGCAGTCAGGAGCGCTGTCTTCATAGACAGGAACTTAAGCTCCACTGACTGCTCAAGAAGGCTCACTGGGGGAAACGCATATTTGCGACCCCGCGGCCAGCTGTGCGCCAGTGCATCCGTGCTGAGCGTGCCCTCGGTCAGGATTATCAAACAGGGCGCAATGGGTCGAGTCGTGAGAGGCAACAGATCTACCTGTGCGTCCCCAAACTGGTCCCAAATCAGCTGAACCGCTGGGGATGGAGTCGCCAGTCTCCAGGGAGGGGCTGAAGCCGTGAAAGCTCGTCGGCTGCACAGTTCAGGGCTCCGGGAATGTAAATGGCTCGAAGCGACCTCAGATGCTTCTGACTCCATATGAGGAGGTGGCGAGTGAGTTGCGACATACGGCGGGAGCGTAGAGGCAACTCGAGGCAATTGACATGCCACAGACGGTGGGGTCCTTTCCAGGAGCCCGCGGCCGCATGTCCATTGCACATGGCACCCCAGCCCGTGGTGGAGGCATCTGTTGAACAACAATAAGCCTGGAAACTCGTTCCAAGGGCACTCAGGCCCGTAAAAAAACTGAGGTTCGACCACAGGGGTGAAGGTCTGACAGCAGCTCGGAGTAACTGGTACTCGGAGCGTACCTAGTTGCCATGCCCACCTCGGGACTCGATCGCGAAGCCAGAGCTGAAGTGGTCTCATATGAAGCAAACCGAGCGGCGTTGCTGCGGCTGCGGATGCCATATGCCCCAGGAGCGTGAAAGTATTTCAGTGGAACCACACTCTTACCCTTGAATTGTCTTAGGCAAGCTCGTAAGCTGCGCGCACATGGCGACCGAGTCCACACAGAGAAAAGAGAACCTCTGCACAGAGCAAAGTTTGCTCTTCTTCCAGTTGACCCGAAGGCCCAAACGGGCCAGGTGCCGGAGCACAAGGTCCCTGTGTTCGCAAACCTGGACTCGAGAGTGAGCTAGGGACAGCCAGTCATCGAGATAGTTCAGGATGCGAACCCCGTGTTGCTGTAGCGGCACAAGGGCTACCTCGACCACCTACGTAGAGATGCGAGGAGACAGGGCTAACCCGAATGGGAGAACCGCGTACTAGTATGCCCACTCCTGGAAAGTAACCGTAAAAAATGGTCTTTGCCGAGAAAAAAAAAAGGAGAAATAAAAGTAGGCGTCCTTCAGGTCGATCGCTGCAACCTAATCCTGTGGCCGCACACATTCGAAAATGCGTTTGGCCATGCGCAGCTTGAACGGAAACGTGTGAAGGAAACGGTTCAAGACGCGCAGGTCCAGGAAAGGTCATAACCCACCGCTCTTCTTGGGTACAATGAAGTAGGGGCTGAGAAGCCGGACTTCACTTCGGCTGGAGGGGGGGTCTCGATCGTACCTTCGCCAGTAGGGTGACGACCTCCGCACACACGACAGGGGCATAACCACCCACCATGGTAGCGGACTCCCCGGAAGCGGGGAGGAGACCATGCGAACTGAATCGCATAGCCGAGCCTGATGGTTCCAGTGATCCAGCGGGACAGACTGGAAAGTTCCAAAACTGAACCAGCAGAGCATGTGAACCACAGACGTACCCACGATGGGGCAGCGAGGCGGAATGACCGGCCCGGACGTGGACGGCATAGCGGCCCGGAGTGGGGGCACGGTCATAATCCGCATCCTGACAGAGGAGGCCAGGGAAGGACCAGCGTTCCACGGGGGGCTGGTCTGTCAGGGGTCTGGCGACAGAGAGGGACGAGAGCGGCGAGGCTTATAAGCGGCGCACACTGCCATCCACGCCCTCTGGGGCTCAGAGATGGGAAGTCAGTTCTTATTTTATTTTATTTTATTTTAAAAGGATTCTTCCCCGGCCCTCCACCGGGGGAAGGAGTGGCCCTGCAACCACATCCTGGAAGAACTGCAACCCATCTGTGAGCCGCCCGTAACGGGAGCGCCGAATGGCCTGGCGTTAGCAGGCTGCGGGGCTGGTACGAGGCGCCTTCCTGCGACCACCTCCTCGGCGCGGCCAGGGTGAAGCTGCTGCTGGGGCCGGGCGGGAGGGGGCGGAGTCGCAGGAGGGCGCGTTCGGCGGCGAGCGGACTGAGGCGTCTGAGCCGGCGGCCGGGTGGCAGCAGCTGGCCGTGGGGTCAGCCACAGTCCACTTCTGGGCGGCCGAGAACTGTTGGGCAGAGCTCTCGACCGCGCCGCCGAAAAGGCCAGCCTGGGAAATGGGGGAGTTGAGGAAACGGGTTCACTCAGCCTCGCGCACATCAACCAGGTTAAGCCAAAGATGTCTGACCACAAATGTGGACATCACCTGACTCAGGGAGCGTGCGGTCACCTTCGTCGCTCGTAGAGCAAGGTCGGTGGCAGCACGCAGCTCTGGTATGAGCCCTGAATCAGCCCTACCCTCGTGCACGATGCATGCAGTGAGTCGGCAGCCAGCCCTGCAGCTCTATAGGTGTTTGCTACCGGAGTAGACAAAACCTACAGGCATTGGGTGCTAAGGCCGCCACGCCAGGTGGAGGCGCTGTGGGGTCTCAGACGTGTCGCCACAGAACTCTACACAGGGGGAACCCCAGTGCACCCTGGGCCGCGGTCTCACGAGGGCAGAGAAGGTGGAAGAGGCCGCTGAGCAGTCACAAAGTTCAAAAGAGACTCCCACGAGCTCATGACCTCTTCATGCACGTCCGGGAAGAAAGGAATTGGGGTCGCCACCCCCAAAAACCCATCATCAGCCATGAGTACTCGGGAAATGGCAGATGTCCACACAAGCCCGATACTCACGGCAGCCCGGAAAAAGCATCTCCAGAGGACTCCAGCTCACCTTGTGATGCGGCGATAGACATGATTTCATCTGCCGGGGCGCCGGATAAGCGGCGTCCTACTGGACACGGGCAGTCAGCGAACTCATCCAGACACCGCACGGGTTGCAATGTATAAGAGGGGGGTGTGGACCGAGGATAAATCGTCGGGTTTTGTTCCACACCATCAGCCTCAGGTCACCCTGGCCACCAGCCAAATTATTCCCTTATGTGGAGAAACTAGATTGGGGTGTGGATGAGGGGACTCTCGCTCTGTAGAGCTGATTGAGTCTCGACCATAACACTGCGATGGTCACGTTCGTAGAACATGACGCACCCGCGATCGCTGTCTGAGCGCGCCCAAACACAACAAACAGCGATCGCACCCATCAGCTGAATCTATCAGACTATTGCACTTAGAAATACACGGGCAGAGCGTCTTTAAAAAGACGTGCCGCGTGCAATACACGGGCAGAGTGAATAAAAGCTCTTTTTATGAGAGAAAAGCTTGCAGCAGTGCTGAAGCTCCCAGGGAGAAACACACTCGCTGTTGCAGAACACTGCACAGATCAGCAGGCAGGAAAGTGAAACTCGCTGGAACACGCCATCACACCAACACCGACTGGAAGCTGCTCGTCTAGAAGATTCTAGAAGATTCTCGAAGATAATCAGAGAATAGACTACGGAGTGAGGAGGACCTCTTGGCTCCGAAGCAAAAACATGAACTGCATATTGCCGGCATCCTCCTTTTATACCCACGAGGTGGGGCGGAGATGCGCCATACAAATTCCGCAGACCCATGGCATTTCCCTTGCCATTGGCTCGTTTTGTAATACTAGAAGTTGATAGGCTTCTAAGCGAAACCCCAATCGTCGTCATCCGACGGAACTCGGAGTGACAACGATGGGGAACTGTCCATTACAGTATTAGCCATGCAACTGTCTAATACAGTATCGCATAAGACAGTGTATTGTAGTGTCCCTGAGGAAAAATTCGATTAATTCATTGCTGTAGGAGAGAAATAATTGTCTAAACTTGTTAAATCATCTAAATCAACAACATGTATATTAGATGACTATGACTAAGCTACTGAAAGAGAAGCTTCCAGAGGTCATAGATCCTCTTCTTAATATCATTAATTCATCTTTGTCATTAGGATATGTACCAAAAACTTTTAATCTGACTATTATTAAACCTCTTTTTTTTTATTTTATACAACTTGATCATATTAGTCAATTACAGGCAGATCTCAAATCTACCTTTTCTGTCAAAGATACTAGAAAAGGCAGTATACTCACAACTATGTTCCTTCTTAGAAAGAAATGGTATCTGTGAGGATTTCCAGTCATTTAGACCGTATTATAGTATTGAGACTGCTGGGTTTCTAGAGGTTTCATTAGAGTTAAAAATGATTTTCTCTTATCAACCGATTGTGGTTGTATCTCTCTGTTAGTGTTACTGGATCTTAGACAGCATTTGATACTAATGACCTCAAAATTCTTTTGAATAGACTCAAAAATTATGTTGGCATTAGTGGAATTGCATTGGCATGATTCAAATCATACTTATCTGAACATCATCAGTTTGTAGCAGTAAGCGAAGAGGTTTCATATCAATCAAGTTCAGTATGGGTTACCCCAAGGGTCAGTACTAGGACTGTTGCTTTTCCCCCTGTACATGCTCCCTTTGGGAGATATCATTAGGAAGCATGGCATTAAGCTTTCAATGTTATGCTGATGATACTCAGCTCTATATATCTTCACGCCTCAACAAAAATGACCAATTCACAAAATTGATGTAATGCATACAGTAGCTGATATAAAATGTTGGATGTCTAATAATTTCCTACTACTTAATTCTGAAAAAGCAGAGATTCTAATTATTGGACAAAAAGCCATGCCACGTAATAATATCATGGTGTAACCCTCGTTCCCTGAAGTTGTCTAAAAATACAATGTGTGAACAGCATTAGAAATGCAGGAAAATTTCAGATCATGCTGCTTTTTCCAACAAAAAAAAAAGTAAAAAAAAAATAAAAAAAAGGTCCAATGAAATGAAAACCAAATCCAAACCATGGCGATGGCTGTCCTCTTGATATTATTGAGCCTCATCGACGTGACGTGACTTCATTGATGTCGACGTGACGACGTAATTGGGATCGCTTTGAGAGTTTTAAAACGAGGCAATAATTCCATCAGCTGCTCTGCTTGCAGCGCGAGCATATAACGAGCAGCAGGTGCGTCGCATGTTGTTTTACGCTGAGGAGCCGAGACGTGTTCGGCCGTACAGCGATGGTAAGCAAGCGTGGTGACAGGGCGTTACGTCTCCCGTTCCCTCCTTCAGGGAACGAGGGTTACATTAGTAACCGAGACATTCCCTTTCAGTCACTCGCGGTCTACGTAACGCCATGGAAAACGCTACGGTTGCTGCCACATCCAGTGCCCTACAGAAGGCCTGCATAGAGGGAGTTTGAACTGCTGTTCCATTAGAACCCACACAGTGGAAGTCTTGGATAACACTGGGAAAGCATGCCCCTCCAGGGGAGAGGGACGCTGCGGAGCCACATCCTGCCCAAAGGGAGGTACCATGTGGAGAATACACATATGGACTGGTCGGTAGGGGCAGTGCAACATATGGAATGTCAATGGGGTGGCTCCAGCCTGAGAAGGGGGGGCAACACCAGGCAGTGACGGCAGAGCAGGCTCTGCCAAGGGAAAGACACAGGCTCATCGCAGGGAGCTGGTCGTGGAAGAATACGCATATGGGATCGCCGCAGGGATCCCCACATATGGAACCCAGTCTAGCACAAGTTACACAAGCATACGAGCACTAGACCTGGCGTCGGACGCTCCACAACCTCTGACTGCTGAAGGGGTGCGAAGGAACTCTACTGGGTTCGCCTGTTGGGGAACTCGACTGGAGCAGAAAAGCGCATGTATCCGCTCCATGTGGAGGGGAGTGGCGCAGCAAGCCGACACAAGAGCGGGAACTTCTGTGTTACCGGCTGGTTGAAGCGAGCACACAGGAAGAAACTGGCTCAACATGTAGGCTATAAAACCTAGTGAACGTGTTAGGTGTTGCCCAGCCCGCAGCTCTACAGACGTCTGTCAGCGAGCCGCCGTGTGCCAGCGCCCAAGAAGAAGCGACACTCCGAGTGGATTGGGCTCTCAACCCGGGCGAGCAAGGCACGGCCACTATCCAGTGGACCATCCTCTGCTTGGAGACAGCCTTTCCCTTCTGCTGGCCTCCGTAACAGATGAAGAGCTGATCTGAGGTCCTGGCTTTGCGTTCTGTCCGCGTACAGGCGCAGAGCGCAGACAGGACAGAGAAAAGCCAGGGCTGTGTCTGCCTCCTCCAAAGGCAGCGCTTGCAGGTTCACCACCTGGTCCCGGAAGGGAGTGGTAGGAACCTTGGCCACATATCCGGGCCGGGGTCTCAGGATCATGTGAGAGTCAGCCGGGCCGAATTCCAGGCACGATTCGTTGACCGAAAATGCATGCAGGTCCCCTACCCTCTTCATGGAGGCCCATGCAACCAGGAGTACTGTTTTACAGGACAGAATTTTTAACTCCGCTGTCTGCAAAGGCTCAAAGGGTGATCTCTGAGGGAATATAACCACAGAGTCTCAACATGTCTACGATGCGATAGAGAAGTGAGGGGCCCACACGGATTGGTTACCGGGCGGGCAAGCCCTCTCTGTAATCCTCCGGTCACCCTGACTATACGCAGAAATAGCCCTTTTCTGAAGCACCAGAAGAAGAACTAGATTGGGGCATAGGCGAGGGAACTCCTGCGCCGAACGACGCGTGCTGGGTTGCCGTGACAATCCGTGCTGTCAGCTGGCAGCTCGACTTTAGAGAGCTGATCACTTAAACCTTAATGAGAAAGGCAAGACGAACAACGTGCCGACGTGGTCATCCTCTCAAGAGAGATCATATACCACCCACGAGCACAGTTTCAGCACACTTAAGCCCAGGCATGTGAAACAGTGCTCGTGGCTGTCACTAGGAAATGGAAATAGGAAATGACCGCATCCAGAAACACACGGTTTTGTCGGCTCTCTGAGATCGTGGCTAGCGCTGTCACACCAACACCAGCTTTGAAGAGGCATTCTCCTGAAGAGCAGACTCGTTTTCTTCTTTAGAAGTTCAACACTGTCAGAAGATTGTAGAACAGGAACAGTAGAATCGCTCGGCTCCGAAGCGAAAGATAATATGTGACGCACCTGCTGCTCATTATATGCTTGTGCTGCAAACAGAACAGTTGATGCAATTATCACATGCTAATGTGCATTGGCTCATTTTAATACTCTCAAAGTAGATTGTTCTCTCAAGGCGTTACGTCGAACGTGGGTGACTGAAAGGGAACCTATAATACTGTGTAACAATTGATGGATGATCAACACTGCATTGGCTCCCTATTAAAGATTGTATATATTTTTAAAATCTTGCTATTTACTTAGAAAGCATTAAATGTGGTTTAGCTTCCCAGTACTTGAGCAAGCTCTTACCGCAGTATAGTCATTTATGTCTAAAACACATATCTTTAACCTGCCATACACATAACACATCATCAATGTCTATCATTCAGATCATGTAAATTGATTGTTAGGCTGTATAAATTAGGTCAGCCAGAACCGGGAACATTTTCCCATAACACCTGATTTACTCTTTAAGTAAATAAATAAGAAGAATGGCATCACAGATTGTCCAAGTTTTTTTGAAAAATTATTTCTTTTACTGTCTTCTTTGTCAGGAAAATTGATAATTGCTGGAGACTTTAATTGCACAATATCTCCTAGCCTTGACCGCTCAACAGGATCAGATACAACACATAATGTCTAGAAAAAAGATATGGAACTATATGAGAGAACTTAATCTGTGAGACCCAAGGAGAAGGTTATACCCTAGTAAAAGAACATATTCATGCTGCTCTACAGTGACGAAGGGTCATTTTCGGATTGATTATTTTTTTAATTTCTAATGACTTCTTTCCAAGAGTAACAATTTGTCAGTATGATTCTATTGTCATTTCGGATCATGGACCATTTTCTTTAGTTTACAAATCAATAAGTGATATGAAAGAAACTCGCCATTGGCGAGAACACATATAGATTATTTTTTCAAAGAGAATACAAATGAAACGTCAGCTACTATAAGGTGGGAAGCTTTCAAGGCATATATCCAAGGCCAAATAATTTGTTTTACAAGCTCAAAAATTGAATAAAATAAAATTGGAATTAGATTTATTGGAAAAAGAAATTAAGCTTGCAGAGGGAAAGGCTTATTTAGACACTTCAAATAAAATACATCATGAACTTCTTAAACTTAGGGCTCAATATAATACTCTCTCAATAACAAAAGCTGAAAACAGTTTAATACGATTGAAACAATCTTTCTACGAACATGGAGAAAAAGCAGGAAAATTATTAGCATGGCAGATAAAAAAATTGGACACAGAAAAAGCCATTAATAGTATTCAAATGTTGAATGGGGAAATAACATCTAATCCTTTAGAGATAAATAATGCTTTCGTTTAGTTTTATAAAGATTTATATAAATCTGAATCAGCACATTTTACTGAAGACCAAGTTCGATTTCTCAATGATCTTCAGTTCCCACTCATATCAGAAGAAGATAAAAAATATTTAGACCGTGTATTTGAAGAAAGTGAAGTCATGGAATCTATATCAAAGCTGAAGAATAGTAAATCAGCTGGCCCTGACGGTCTGCCAATTGACATATATAAGCTTTTTTTTAAATAAATTGGTTGGCCCTTTGAAGGAAATGTATGCCGAATCATTTCAAAATGGTTATTTGCCACCAACTTTGAGAAATGCCTTAATCACTTTAATTTTGAAACCTGACAAGTCTCCTACCAAATGCGAGTCATACAGACCAATCTCCCTACTCAATACAATAAAGATCATTGCCAAAAATTTGGCGTCAAGGTTAGAAAAGTGTCTTCCATCTGTAATAGGTCTAGATCAAAATGGATTTATTAAGAATGGTCAGGCTACTCATAATATTAGGCATGTCTTAAACATTCTGTATGAAAAAAGGGAAGTCCCTGACATATGTATCCTATCACTTGATGCGGAAAAAGCGATAGGGTAGAGTTGCTGTATATGAATGAAGTATTGACTCGTTTTGGTTTTGGAGATTCATTTCTACGATGGGTCAATATTTTATACTTTAAACCAATAGCAGAAGTCAGGACTAATAATACAATATCAAGACCTTTTAATATATATAGGGGCACACGTCAAGGATGCCCACTGTCGCCAATGCTCTTTATTCTAGCATTAGAGCCTTTAGCAATTGCAGTCAGAAGTAACTCTATCATTAAGGGCATTCAAATTAAAGATTGTGATCACCTCATAGCACTACATGCAGATGACACTATTTTTTTTCTAACAAGGCTTGAGAGGTCCGTTCCAGCACTGCTCCAACTGATTGATAGATTTGGAAAGTTCTCTGGCTATAAAATTAATAAGACTAAATCATCAATTCTGTTTTTAAATACCCAAGAAAGGCATCAACCACCGGTTAGGCATCCATTTATAAACGCAATTGATGGCTTCAAATATTTAGGCATATTTATTACTCCCACAATTGACAGGTTAGTTCCTGCCAATTACAACCCAGTTATAACCAAAGTCTGTGAAACTGACAGATGGTCATCCCTGCCAATATCATGAATTGGTCGTATAAACATTATAAAAATTAACATTCTTCCCAAATTTCTATATTTATTTCGCTCTATTCCACTCTCCCCTCCATTAGGCTTTTTCTCTCTTATGAAAAAAAAATTAACCAAATTCATCTGGAATAATAGACATGCAAGGCTTCGTCTAACATTGTTATATCTCCCTTATGACAGAGGAGGTTTAC
Source organism: Semotilus atromaculatus (assembly GCA_031834385.1). NCBI lineage: Eukaryota > Metazoa > Chordata > Actinopteri > Cypriniformes > Leuciscidae > Semotilus > Semotilus atromaculatus. Next base: position 3,622,386 of record JAULUF010000012.1, on the reverse strand, counting down.
GTTTACCCAATTTGCAGTGGTACACTGGTCTGCCCAGTTGGCTTGTGCCACATATGGGTTCTCTTTGCAGCCGAAATTACCCTGGGTAGAAATAGAATCTATAGTTGCAAAAGGTATAGGGATGGATATGTATTTGTATTCTGACTTGTATAAAAATAAAAAAAAAAGGCTACCAAAAATCCCTTTGTTAAAAATACTTTGATAGTATGGAATGATGTTCAGCACACATTGGGAGAAGTCCCAAATCTTTCTTACTCTTCCCCTTTTTGGGAAAATGGGACTTCAGACCAGGGGAAAATGACTCTGGCTTTAAACAGTGGGCACTTAAGGGCATTCGTAAGGTTGGGGATTTGTTTGAGGGAGATACATTGATGCCCTTTAAAGATCTTAATGAAAAATTTGGAATCCCAATGGAACACTTTTTTAAATACTTGCAAATTCGCAGTTATATCAATGCCAAGCAAAATCATTCATTATCTAGACCTCTACCAACAGAACTAGAAAAGGCTATGTTTTATGAGGAACTTAGTACAAACCAAATTTCACTGTTTTATTGCACATTTGTAAACAGTTCTAAGGAATCATCTGAGTCCAAGAGAATTGCTTGGGGTATAGATTTGCAATATGACCTTCCAGATTCAGAATGGAGCCAGATATGTGTTAAAGCCCAGAATTTGTCAATTAACACTAGATTTAAGCTGATCCAATATAACTGTAATGCGTACATATGTTACCCCTGAAAAGTTAAATAGGTTTAACCCGGAAATCCCAGATATCTGTTTTAAATGCCAAAAATATAAGGGAAAATTTTTCCATTGTATCTGGGAATGTGAGGTGATCAAGACATTCTGGCAAAAAGTGATGGCACTAATTTCTTCAATTATTTCAAAACCAATTCCAATGACCCCTGAAATATGTGCTTTGGGTTTAATTCCTGTAAGTTTATCATTATCAGGTTGTCACACTAAAATGATTGACATTTGTCTTGTTCTGGCAAGACGTTTAGTAGCATTTTACTGGAAGAATGTCTCGGTTACTAGTGTAACCCTCGTTCCCTGAGGGAGGGAACGGGAGACGCAACGTCGACGTGACGACGAAATTGGGATCACTTCAGGGAGCCCTATCAACTTCGAGTATCTACAGAACAAGCCAATGAACGTTGGCGTGTGTGAAATTGGCGTGCGTGAAATTGCGTGAAATTGAAATTGCACGCACATATTGTTTTTCGCTGAGGAGCCGAGATTTAAGACGGCCGTACAGCGATGGTCAGCAACCGTGGCGAGGGGACGTTGCGTCTCCCGTTCCCTCCCTCAGGAAACGAGGGTTACACTAGTAACCGAGACGTTCCCTTTCGGTCGCTCACGTTTGACGCAACGTCGACGTGACGACGAAATTGGGATCCCATGGAAAACGCCACGGTAGCTGCCACATCCAGCGCCCTACGGAAGACTCTCAGACCCCCAACTGGCTAGGGCGGAAGACCTGCGTAGAGGGAGTTCGGACTGCTGTTCCGTTACAACCCACACAGTGGAACTCTTGGATAACACTGGGAAAGCGAACCCCTCCAGGGGAGAGGGACGCTGCGGAGCCACATCCTGCCCGAAGGGAGGTAACATGTGGAGAATACACATATGGACTGGCCGAAGGGGCAGTGCAACATATGGAATGTCACTGGGGTGGCTCCAGCCTGAGAAGGGGGAGGCAGCACCAGACAGTGACGGCAGAGCGGACTCTGCCAAGGGAAGACACGGGCTCACCGCAGGGAGCTGATCGTGGAAGAATACGCATATGGGATCGCCGCAGGGATCACCACATATGGAACCCAGTCTAGCACAAGTTACACAAGCATACGAGCACTAGACCTGGCGTCGGACGCTCCGCAACGTCTGACTGCCGAAGGGGTGCGGAGGAACTCAACAGGGTTCGCCTAGTGGGGAACTCGACTGGAGCAAGGAAGCGCACGTATCCGCTCCATGTGGAGGGGAGTGGCGCAGCAAGCCGACACAAGAGCGGGAACTTCGGTGTTACCGGCTGGTTGAAGCGAGCACACAGGAAGAAACCGGCTCAACACATAGGCTATAAAACCTAGCGAACGTGTTAGGTGTCGCCCAGCCCGCAGCTCTACAGATGTCTGTCAGCGAGGCGCCGTGTGCCAGCGCCCAGGAAGAAGCGACACCCCGAGTGGAGTGGGCTCTCAAACTGGACGGGCAAGGCACGCCTTGAACTTCATAAGCCAAGGCGATGGCATCCACTATCCAGTGGGCCATCCTCTGCTTGGAGACAGCCTTCCCTTTCTGCTGGCCTCCGTAACAGACGAAGAGCTGATCTGAGGTCCTGAGGCTTTGTTTTCTGTCCACGTACAGACGCAGAGCGCGAACGGGACAGAGAAAAGCCAGGGCTGGGTCTGCCTCCTCCAAAGGCAGGGTTTGCAGGTTCACCACCTGGTCCCGGAAGGGAGTGGTGGGAACCTTGGGCACGTATCCGGGCCGGGGTCTCAGGATCACGTGAGAGTTAGCCGGGCCGAATTCCAGGCACGATTCGTCGACCGAAAAAGCATGCAGGTCCCCTACTCTCTTGATGGAGGCCAATGCAACCAGGAGTACTGTCTTACAAGACAGAACTTTTAACTCTGCTGACTGCAAGGGCTCAAAGGGTGGTCTCTGGAGTGCCGAAAGGACCAGAGACAAGTCCCAAGAGGGTATAGAGAGTAAGCGAGGAGGATTCAGTCTCCTCGCTCGCCTGAGGAACCTGACGATCAGGTCGTGCTTCCCCAGCGACTTACCCTCAACTGCATCGTGATGTGCGGCAATAGCGGCAACATACACTTTAAGGGTGGAAGGAGACAGCCTTCGCTCCAACCCATCTTGCAGGAAGGAAAGCATGGTTCTGATCGAGCAAGATCGGGGGTTCTCCTCGTGAGAAGAACACCAGTCAACGAACAGGTTCCACTTCAATGCATAGAGGCGCCTCGTAGAGGGGGCTCTAGCGGAAGTGATGGTGTCAACTACCGCTTGGGGTAGGTCACCTAGAACCTCCGCGTCCCGTCCAGGGACCAGACGTGGAGTTTCCAGAGGTCCGGACGCGGGTGCCACAGGATGCCCCGTCTCTGAGAGAGCAGGTCCTCTCTCAGAGGTATGGGCCAGGGAGGGGCTGTCGCGAGGAGCACCAGTTCCGGGAACCAGGTCCGGTTGGGCCAGTACGGCGCAACTAACAAGACCTGCTCCTCGTCCTCCCTGACTTTGCATAAAGTCTGTGCAAGAAGACTCACTGGGGGAAACGCATACTTGCGCAGGCCCGGGGGCCAGCTGTGTGCCAGAGCATCCGTGCCGAGGGTCCCCTCGGTCAGGGAATAGAACAACTGGCAGTGAGACGTGTCCGGGGCGGCAAACAGATCTACCTGTGCGGTCCAGAAGCGCCTGAAGATCAGCTGGACCACCTGGGGATGGAGTCGCCATTCTCCCGGTAACACCTGTTGCCGTGAGAGCTCGTCGGCTGCACGGTTGAGCAGGCCCGGAATATACATGGCACGAAGCAACCTCAGATGCTTCTGACTCCAAAGGAGGAGATGGCGGGCGAGTTGTGACATGCGGCGGGAGCGTAGACCACCTTGACGGTTGATGTACGCAACGGTCGCAGTGTTGTCCGTACGGACCAGAACATGCTTGCCTAGTAGCAGCGTTTTGAAGCGGCCCAGCGCAAGATGAACTGCTAACAACTCGAGGCAGTTGATGTGCCAATGCAGTTGAGGCCCCGTCAACAGACCTGAAGCTGCATGCCCGTTGTACGTGTTCCCCCAGCCGGTGGCAGAGGTATCCGTGGAGACCACAGAATGCCTGGACACTTGTTCCAGGGGGACACCTGCCCGCAGGAACGAAGGGTCGGACCACAGGGTGAGAGTTTGGCGACAGTGCGGGGTTACTTGGACCCGGCACGAGCCGCTCTGCCACGCCCATCTAGGGACTCGATCGTGGAGCCAGTGTTGGAGCGGCCTCATATGAAGCAATCCGAGCGGCGTAACCGCGGCTGCAGATGCCATATGCCCCAGGAGCCTCTGAAAAAGTTTCGGGGTGGGGCAGCGCGACGGAACGCAGGGACTCGACTCGGACGGCATAGCGGCCCGAAGTGGGGTCTGAGTGTGAGGTGCGACACATACCTGCTTCCGTCGAAGGGCAGAGAGGGTGTGCGGAGGCGTCACTGCGTCCGGAACACAGCCACTGCTGCTCGCTGGCGATAGAAGAGGGGCCTGAGGGGGACAAGGCATAGCGTCGTCGACCGCCCGGGGGCCAGTGGCGGAACAAAAACAAAAGGAAACAAAGGATTCTCCGCCCGGCCCTCCACCGGGGGAAGGAGCGGCGCGTTCACCACCTCCTGAAGAGCAACTTGATCCACCTCTGGGTCGCCCGTCTCAGGGACGTTTGCACCTACGCTTACCACTTGGCTTGGCAGCGGCGTGGTCGGCTTCCTGCGGCTTGCTCCACGCTGAGGCCTGGGTGAAGGCTGCTGCTGAGGCTTCGTGGGAGCGGAGGACGCCGAAGGAGGCCAACCTCGGCGACGAGTAGACGGAGGAGCTGCGGCCGGCGGACGGGTGGGAGCAGCAGCGGCCCGCCGGGGCAGGATGTGTCGGATGGCCTCCGTCTGCTTCTGGGCGGCCGAGAACTGTTGTGCAAAGCTCTCGACCGCGTCGCCGAATAACCCAACCTGGGATCCAGGAACCGATATTTGTCGGTGTCCCTCATGTCAGCCAGGTTGAGCCAAAGGTGGCGTTCCTGGACCACCAGGGTGGACATCGCCTGACCAACGGAACGTGCGGTTTCTTTCGTCACCCGGAGGGCGAGGTCAGTTGCCACACGGAGCTCCCGGAGGAGCTCTGGGTCAGAACCACCCTCGTTCATGTCCATGAGCGCCTGGGCCTGGTGGACCTGCAGAAGCGCCATGGCATGGGGGGCGGAAGCAGCCTGTCCACAGGATCTGTAAGCCTTCGCCGTAAGACCGGACGAAAACTTACATGCCTTGGACGGGAGGCGTGGACTGCCCCGCCAGGAGGAAGCGGATACTGGACACAGCTGCATCGCAACGGCCCGCTCCACCGGGGGAACGTCCACATACCCCTTAGCCGCCATCGAGGGTGGTGAGGAGGGAGGAGCCACTAGGGCGGAGTCGGGCACTATAGGGCGCCGACCACGACCTAGTAAGCTCCTCATGCACTTCCGGAAAGAAAGGTACCGGGGCGGAGCGCTGAGAACCAGCACGGCCCGCCCCGAGAAACCAATCGTCCAACCGGGAAGGCTCGGGACGTGGTGGAGGGTTCCACACAAGGCTGCTGATCGCGCCGTCAAACCCGCACTAGAACAGAGCCTTCTCCTTCTCCCGATCGTTGAAAGCAGTCTGTAAAGCTCAGAGTCAAAACAAAGCTCGGCTCCGAAGTGAAAGACAATGTGTGCGTGCGCCCGCTTCCTGTTTATACCCGCGCTGCGGGGCGGGGGCGCGTGACGATTTCACGCACGCCAACGTTCATTGGCTTGTTCTGTAGATACTCGAAGTTGATAGGGCTCCCTGAAGTGATCCCAATTTCGTCGTCACGTCGACGTTGCGTCGAACGTGAGCGACCGAAAGGGAACATAGGAGGTCCATACATTGATCATTGGTTAAAAGATCTGTCACATTGTATTGCATTGGAAAGAATAACCTACAGTATAAAGGGCAAACTAAAAGATTAACATAAAGTACTGGATCTTTTTATACATTTTCTGGAAAATAACCAAATATCGATACAGGCAATATTAGATACCTCTCACTCCAATGATTGATATATGTATGATGCGCTTTTGTATTTGAAATATATGGGCATGTCTGTCTTAGCCTTTATATAATAACTCTATACCTGTGTAACTGATGTTTTGAATGCTGAGGGTGGGTGTGGGTTGGGGTGGGAAAATAGTTGGAATATATATATAAAATGTTTAATTTTTTTTCTTTCTTTTTTTTTTGTGCTATGCTCCATGTTTTGCAATAAAAATATGTAAAAAAAAAAAAAAAAAAAGAAGAATGGCATCTACACTAATATGAGTCTCTCTGTTTATCAGGAGGTTTACCATAGTCAGTTGGACCCAGATGAATGACCTGTGCCTAGACATGACCACAACGCAGCCCTCAGCAGAGATTGTCAATTAGACTTTCCCCTGTGAAGGCCTAATCGACACGACAAAAGTTTTTTTCACAACAAAAGTTTTTTCCTCTGTACAGATGAAAATGTTATCAAAATGATTCCCATTCACTCGGATCCACGGAAATGACAAAACCGCTGTATTATGTAATTGGCAATGTCAAGTGTTCAATGTCAAGAACACTAATGGAACCTAGCCGTTCTACTGGATGAGTCTTTAAATTTTGATAAACAAATCTCCTCTGTAATAAGCTCCAGTTTTTATCACCTGCGTCTGTTGTCAAAAGTCAAATCTTTTCTTAATCACAAAACTCTTGAGATGGCCGTTCATGCTTTTATCACCACACGTGTGGATTACTGCAATTCACTTTACTGCGGTATCTCGAAAACTCAAACTGCTCGTCTTCAGTTGGTGCAAAATGCCGCCGCAAGATTCCTCACAAATAGTCGGAAAAGTGACCATATCACCCCTATTCTGAGGTCTCTTCATTGGTTGCCCATTAATTTCAGAATTGAGTTTAAAATCCTGTTATTTGTTTACAAAGCTCTATGCAACCAAGCACCTAACTACCTAACTGAACTGCTACAACCTTATACTCCATCAAGAAGTCTGAGATCAGGTGAAAAAAATCTGTTACAAGTCCCTCAGTGCAGACTTAAACGCAGAGGGGATCGAGCTTTTTCTGTGGTTGGGCCTCGGCTGTGGAACAATTTGCCCTTGGACGTTCGGATAGCCCCTTCTGTGATTTCTTTTAAGTCACTTTTAAAAACGCACTTGTTCTCTTTGGCCTATAAATAAGGTGCATGTATGTATATATATATGTGTATATATGTATGCGTGTGTATGTATGTGTGTGTATGTATTTGTATATTTATGCATATATGTGTGTGTATGTATATATATATATATATATATATATATATATATATATATATATATATATATATATATATATATATATATATATATATATTTATATATATTTATATATTCTTTTCTTTCTATTTTATTTTCCTCTCCTTTGAGTATGATACTAGTATTAAATCTGTTACTGTCTTTTCTGTTTTTATTTTTTATTGCTGATAACTCTGTGACTGCTTGGACGTCTCCCGTTCTAAGCTGCTCTTAACTTTGCTGTACTGTTCTATGATGTGCTACTATGCATGGTGTTGGTGTCTTTTAATTTTGTAGTTCTGTAAAGCACTTTGGTCAGTCAGTGGCTGTTATAAAATGTGCTTTATAAATAAAATGAACTTGAACATGAACTTGAACTAATAGCTAATGATTTTTCCAACAGAAATTAATCAATCAAAACTTACTTAAGCTGGACAATGACTTTATTCTAGAGCTGTTGTACAGCCGAAACAATCTTTGTTGCATTCATTTCCTATTATCACTGTAAAGCTGCTTTGAAAAAATCTGTATTATAAAAAACGCTATATAAGTTAAGGTGACAAAATAGCCAAACGGCCACACATTATGGATTGCTATATACCTGGATTTATTATAATTTTTATGCAATCTCTCAGTGAAGAAATATACTTGTTTACTTGAAATTATTTGTGGTAGACAAGCCGTATAATAAAAGCTGGAATTTTAATCAGCCACTTGTTTGCCAGTGTGTCGTGTTTAATCAGAGAGCCACAATGCTGTTGGTTTACATAGCCTACTTCCGAAAACTCTCTACATTAAGTTTTAAGACCTGTTACAGATAAGAGACTGTGAGTGAGGTTGACATTTAGTTGGTTGAACTCCAGGCACCTATTATTAGCACATGCTAATATACCTTAGCATTCATTTTTTGAATCATTATTCTATAGACCAAATATGTGTGTTAATAAAGAGGCTTAGATAAATAGGTGCTAATGGTGGTGTATTGCTGATCTGACTGATCTATGGTCTTTTGCAAAATTGTCAGGTAAATACCATAGACTGTAACAAATATGGACAAAGCATCTGTGACGTCACCCATAGACTTTCTGAAGAACGGTTTTGAGGCCGTTTATGGGGGGTATGGGCGGGGCCATCTCGGAAAATCTTACGATATTTCAATACAAATGTTCAGAAAGGATACAGAGGTGGTATGATGTGTTGTGTCGGATCAAGTCAAATTTCAGGAATTCCACTCGGCGCAGCCCGTTATCAGCTGTCAATCAAGCTGTCAATCAAAGTTAACCACGCTCTTATTTGTCATACATTTAATATCTAAATACGATCTAAACTAACGAGTTAGAAACATTTTTACCCCCTCACAGTTGTCAGGCACTCGGAACCTATCGAAAAATAAAAGTCCATGGGACCAACCTGTAAAAACATTAATTTATGCTGTGAAAACAGACATTTTAACATGGGGGTCTATGGACATTTGGTCCCTTTTGGGACCTGCCCCTAGCGGATTTTCTATGTATTGCAGTTTTTCGCACTTCCGGGTAGGCTTCATTTATCAGATTAGAATGTTGCCGCTTGGTAAATACCCACGAGAGATCAGGCAGGGTAGCAACGTCAGAACTATAGAATGAGAATGACAGGACTAGTTGATGTAATGTGGAGGGCTTGTTCATTAATAAGGTCTGTACTTCGGTAATCAACCCATATAATTAGCTTAAAGCACTGTTAATCATCCAACTAATGTTTTTCATTGAAAAGTCATTGCAAACAATATGAAGGCTGCAGTGAATTATATTGAATTAGGACTCTATTGTGTTGAAGAAACAATTTGTGACTTTACGCAATTGTGATCCAACGTTAATTTAGTTAGCTGTTGCTTTTATCCAAAGCGACTTACAACAGACTTATTAAGAAGATAATCTTACAGTAAACTTATTATAAGGATTATCTCCCCTTCTCAGCCTAGTGTAAAGTGATTGTTTTAAGGGCACATGGCAACAACTCAGGTCAACCCTTATGTTAATCAAACCAGCAACTTCTGGCTTTTAGCCCTGAGCTTTAAACTCTACACCGCAACACTCTATAATAATGCTAATATTCTATACCACTTATTTGTATACAATATAAAGTAACTATTATTGTTCCATCTTGTAAAAGAAGTTTAATGATCTGGTTTAATGGCTGAAGTCGGGTTTGCTGTGATGCTTCTAATGGAAGAAGTCTGTAATAGAGTGCCAGCTCTTTACTGAAAGGGCCATTTTCCACAAACTTCCTCCCCATTGTATTCTTTTTCTTGTACCACAGGTTTTAAGTTACTGCATCACCTACACTGAACACAATACCATGATTGTGAAATAATGCTTTGCTGCTCATTTGCAATTTGGTTCAAATAAGTTGTAGAATAGTAAGCCCTCTAGGGTTGTGACCACATCATTTTGAGTTACTAACTGACGAAAAAGCTCTGCAACTTCTTTTTTGATTTTAAGATTAATAATAATATTATGACTCATCAGAGAGCAAATACATCCTGACACCACAGATTTTGCTTATTGGTTTGATGAGGTGATGCATGTGAAAATTATGCATCTGCAACATATTTTGCATTATAAAAAATTGGCCATGTAGTATCTGTAGTGCAATTTCAGTGAAAGGTTGAATTAATACATTGACATTGTCTTCTCTGCTGAAAAATCCAACATAAACCAGCATGAATTCCATGTTGGTCCAGGATAGAGCTGGTATAGTGTTGTTCTAGCTGGTGGACACGCATGTTTTCAAGCAAAACTGAGCTGATGTAACTGGTTCACCAGCACTCTCGATCCCCATGCTGGTGACCAGCAAACCATACTGCAGTTATCCCATTATCCCATGCTGGTCCTAGCACAGATAACATGCTGGTGACCATTGCAATGCAGAATTTAGCAGGGTTTAAGCAATTTTTTCAGCAAGTTTAATGACAGCAGCACTGGAGCTGCATGGATGAACTCCACAAGTTTGTGTTAAACCTCATTGTGTACTTCAGCATGACTTTAGTCTTCTTACCTCAAACATCTGTCACATGATCAATGTCACACATTTACTTATTTGACTAGTGAGTGACCAAGACATAGTGCTACAGAATCTAAAATAAATATTCTTCTAGTTTACTTCTAGGTTTTAACTAGATTTTAAATCCCAGATTTAAATTGTGGTCTCAGACTTTTTATATTACTTTTTAACCCCATACGTTATATATTACCACGTATATATTTTTTAATGTGCAGGGTGAGACTTAAAAAACCTAACAGGATTCAGTTTTTACTCAAACTAGTAGGCAAATCATATCCGGACAAGAATGTAAATTACTTAACATTAATTCCAAAACTAAACATTTGGCTAAACAGCATACATGCACTGACATTTTCCCACAAAAACCATCATGTTATACAACAACTGGTAAATGGTTGTGTAGATCAAGAGTAAACAATTGTTTTATTTCCAGCTGAACTTCCCCTAGCTATGGGAGCAAATGTTTGTCAGTGATCTTAACAGCACTCATATGTTACTGGAAGTGTGTTCTACATTTATTTAAACAAATTTGTGCTAACTGTCAGTCTGCTCACTAAATTTTTGCTAACTGACAGTCTGCTTACTAGACACCTTTTTTCTCTCTCCTTTTTGAGGCAAACAGCTATTTATTCCTCTGGACTGATAAAATGTCAAAACATGCAGATACAAACCAAAACATAACATTTACAGTCATTAAACCAGAGGCCAGGAAGTTAATTGTATATTCTGAGTCATCTTAGATCCCTCTGATATTGAAGTGATAGTATTAATCTGAAGAAGTAGGTAAAACATGCCATATTTACAAAAAAAAAACAGAAGTTCATTCATCATAGAAACATTAGGTTTTATTTCTAACAGGAACACAGAGTATAGTACAACATTCTTTCAAACAAACATTTTTCTTTGCAGTAGAAAAATATGTAGGCATACACTGTGGCTTGTGTAGGCCCCTTTTTACATTCAACCTACATGATCCCTCTCCGCAATTACAGCAGCTTACGGTTCATCACAGTCCACCATCACCTTTGTTCAAGGTGTCAACCGATTTTTCTATTTCAGTGAAAGGGGGAACATAATCATGAAAAAGGCAACAATATTATCATTCTCCTTAGCCACTCTTCCTCACATACTACAACCTCCTTAAAGTTACATCCAAAAGTACATCATCTTCTATCCTCCAAATAACACTAGAGGGTTTCCACACACCACGGGTCATAAATCACAATGCAGCACACACAGGCACGCACAAAAACTATAGCAGCAAAAATGTTGTATGAAAGAAGTGTAAAACACATCAAGAGTGGAGCTTTAAAAAAGTAGATCAGACATAGGAAAAATCTGCAACAAAAAAAGTGCAACAGCAGGGATTTAGCACTTAATGGGCTTATCTCTCATGGACTCCCTTATGTCTTGCTTAGTGCATTCACTAAAAAATGACAGATAAACTGGTACTATCTACGAGATACACAAACTTCAATATGAAGCAATCTCATATTGTACCAGATTATTCCACTTCCATAATCTAAGAATAATTTTATGCATTTTATGTGTTTTATGCAGTGCTGCTCTTGAAGGGACAGTTCACCCAAAATTTAAAATTCTGTCATCATTTACTCACACTTATGTCGTTTAAACCTTTACAAATGTTTTTCTTCGGTGGAATACTAAGGAAGATATTTTGAAGAATTGTTTTTGTCCATGACAAAGAGAGTCAGTGGGGTCCAAAACAATATTCTACCCCATTTACTTTCTTTATATATCATTATATGTTATCTTCTTTTGTGTTAGAAGAAATAAATGCATACAGGTTTGGAATGAAATAAAGTTGAGTAAATGACAGAACTTCCATCCTTTTAAGGATGACTTAAATTACATATTTATGTCCAGTTACATTTCAGAAGCAGGATTCCCCAAATTCAGTGATTTCAGATGGGTAACAACAAAATTATTACCCTTTAAGGTAACAAAATAGTGTTTTGAAGAATCTATTTCAGAGTAAGTGCTAGTCGTTCACTTTATACAAGGACATTTGTAAAGATATCCGAAATGATGCCATTGTATTACAGTTAATCACAGAACAACACAAAGGAAGGCATATAGCCTATGTTATGAAAAGTATTGGTTTACCTCATGTCAGATCTACAGAATAGTGTACATAGTGTGCTACAAAATTAGAAAAATAACATAAACCAACATTTTTCATTCTGAATAACTGCCATATGGTTAACATGGTTAGTCTCAAATTTGCATAATTTCAGAGCCCAAACATCTAGTTTTAAGCTAAACGTGTATGTCAAAAACATACACCAACAATGAAATAATTTGGACAAACATGGCCAAAAAGAGTTTTCTTTTGAGGGTGTCATTGTTAATTTCTACTCTTCAGACTTTTCAGAAGTCAATTTTGAAACGGACCAAGCGCTCCATTTGCATGTCCCCTTGTTACAAGATTTACTTCAAATTCGTCAGAGGGTCTTGAAGTGTCACCAGTAGGGGGTGGTGTTCTCAATATGACCCCAGCTCTGCCATTCGGGGAAGAATCCACTAGATGTTCTCGGGCTCCCGAACTGATCAAACTCCATCTCTGGCCGTTTGCCTTGATTCTTAAAATCTATTGTCGTCGTTTGGGTGACATTGGCCTGGCTGGGGTCGTTCTCTGTATGTACCAGCTTGTAATTTTCCCCGTCGTTATTGTCCCAGTATGTCGTATCATGCGTTTTGTAGGATATGCAGAACTCCACCTGCTCATGTGGGGCCACAGAACTTGGAAGGTCGATGGAAAACGAAAAGGTGTCAACATCCTCGCATCCATAAACATTATTCATGTACATACAAGGAATGTCAGCATAGCTTTTCCATGAATCAAATGTTATTCGCACATGGACAACCTTCTCAAAGCTTACATTGATCACTTTGACAGTGCCGGTGAGTGATCTCTCTTGAATTATACAGTTTTCCAAGCATACCAGGTTCTTCTTTAGACTGTTTCGGAAGTCCAAATAGTCTGCGGCAGGCTGAGGAAAGTCCAAAATCAAATTCTTCTCCTTCTCCTCAGCCTTTAGGCCCACAATGGCATCCTCCAGGTCTGATAATTCAAACTGCAGGTCTAACATGGGGTCTTCCTCGAATTCCTTAAACACGTGGACTGCTGTCAGAGACATGCCTTTGGAGTCAGCAAAAACCACTTTCTTTTTAGCTTTTGTCTCAGGACTCTTCCATCCTAGGTTGGCAGTGTTCACGTCGGTCTTGGAGCTGATGCAGGATCGCAGAGGTTTGTACTGGTTGACTAAGTACCTGGACTTGCAGTCCTCATATGAACTGAGGAAACTGCGAAGAGGCGGTGAGTGTGCCAGACAGATTCTCATTGCCACATCCACAGGCATAATTGGACTTGGCATTGGCCTGGGGTTCAGTATCTGCAGAACCCTGTCATGAAGACAATGGTGAAAAACATTACAGTGACCAATTAAGCAGGAGATGTGACAGTCGCATACAGATTTGCCCAGAATTTAGAGATCAAGTAAACAAAACCACTATTGTGCTGCTATATTAAGCTATTTAAAAAAAAACTGAACCATAGCTGTTGATTTAAGCTTTTCAAATTATAAAATATTTATTTTTAATATATGACAAAATACCAGATGTAGAGTTAAGAATTGAGATAAATCCAAAAGCAACAAAGTATAAAATATAATAAACTAAAATATTGATTCCAGGTTTCACTAAAAGTCACTAGTACCTTGTTAGGCACTAGTGTGTATTTCAATTGTTACTAGTTACATTTTTGTTTGATTTTTACCTATAACGTGGGCAATCTGGATAGTCATTACTTCAAATAAGAAATATTACTGGTTACATTTGGGATAGACAGTGTCTCATAAATATGTAGGCCTAAGTATCTAACAAGTACTAGTAAAGATATAACAGACTAGAAACTATATGTACTAGAAAGTAGAATAAGTACCGATACTTAAACAACATATGCAATACTAGTCTAGAATAGAAGTGAAATCTGTATGATACCCCATAGAATTCACTGGTAAAATGAGTAAAAATTAAAATGAAAAGATTAGAATAGTTACCTTGTAACTATAGAGTAGTAACTAGTAGTAAATGAAATATGAAGTATGGTGACAGATAGATTAGTAGCAGGATAGTAGTCCCTTTTGGAACCAATAGCCTACTAGTGTCTGATGAATTTACAAATATTATAGTCACTAGAGGAATTGAAAAAGACAGTTAACCAATTATCACCATTATTAAAATTTTACCAGCCATTAAAAAAATACTAGTAACATAATAACCATACTAATAACCATATACTAATAAGAACAGCTTAACATGGCAATGTCCAAATAATAATTTAATTAAGTAAAAATAACATTTTAAATTTAATCTAAATTAAGTGATATTCAGAGGTAAAAATTTTCAGCGCTCAATGAGAAGATAAATCCCCTTGCTGAACTATGACGCATTCTATATTCTTACCTGGTGCAATTCATTGAAACCCGTGGTTTGTTTACCAGACGACAGACGTTTGTTCTGCTATAGTTAGAACAAGTACAGGTTTTTCCTACGTGCTTTTAAACTTCATTTAAAAACGTGACGACCACCATAACTAAAAACCCGCTGACGAACAGTCGTTTGCTGCTGCGGCACCGGCACGCCCCCTTCGCTGTCCAGCTGTACTGCAAAAGTCAAGCGAGCCTTCAGCTGGTACATCAAGCCTCTGCGCGCATTGGTTCACGGTACCTCATCCTAAGAGCCAATGGGAGAGCACGAGAGCGAAGTGTTCCAGCAATCAGCGCGCAGTAAAAAATCAGCCATGGCGCGCGTGCAAGGCACAGGCAGACCAGCCCAGCGGTGAGAGCTGCAATAGAGGCGGGAGAAGAGCGTCACCCAAATTTAGACAGCCCGTAGACCCGATGACTCGCGGTTTGTGGATCAGATTAGATAGAAATAGGGGGGGTGTAGGTATTAGACATTTTTTCTTTGTGAGTGTAATCACTTTTTATATATATTTTTAGAAAACATTACCACATCATGAAGGTCTGTAAAACATGGAAAATCATTGGTCAAAATGAGGGGAACCCTGTTCATTAAAAAGCGAGATCAAGGCATTGGTGTTGATGAAAATGATGAATTTATGGCACAGAGCATTCAAACCAATCTGTCGTTTTTGGGTGTTAAACATTCATGAAGCTCTGGATGCCTATCTAAGCTGCCACAGTGGATGGTCAATATACTGTAGGCTATGTTGCAATGACAATCAGCCTATTGAGTAATGTGACCTACATTAGCCAGATCCATAACAGTTTACGAAGTGTATAATGTATGATTATCACAAGATGACTATTATGTATGATAAGAATGAACAAAATACAGAGTACAGTATGTTGATTAGGTTAACTTGTGCTATAAACACTTACAAAACTTAATAATAAAATAAAATAAAAGCTAAAAGCTCTCTCTCTTTATCTCTCTCTCTCTCTCTCTCTCTCTCTCTCTCTCTCTCTCTCTCTCACACACACACACACACACACGAATGAGCAAGCCTTTTTTGTCAATTATGTTATTGTTTTTTTGTCAATTATTATGTGATTTTTGAAGGCAATTTATATAAGAATTGTTGCTTGTTCAATATTTTATTATAGTTAATGCTTTGGATAAGTCCAAAGCAAAGACAACTCATAATTATTTAAAGTTTTTCAAAATCCATTGTCACGAAAGACACATAATCAACAAAATTTTTTAGAATATGTTTTTGAATCCACTGTAAATATTGATTCAAAAAACGGATGTCTGGACAAAACATAATATATGTTTTACCTTTAATTAAGAAGGTCCTCTATTCCTGCTACGTCTGAGACAGTTTTGCCAATACTCTCAATCTCAAGAGTTGAAACTTCAAGAAACTATTGGTCCATTAAGCACACTTGCAAAACAGGAAGCGCATAGACAGCCTTCACAGTCAATTTAGCTACAGCTGGCCATCAGCATAATGCCGAAATACACTTATCAAATCACATTCTCTTTACACTGTTAATGATGATGGTCAGTGATAATTAATTTACCTCACATAAACAGGACTATAACTATGTTTTCTGGCGTTATGTAACATTTTGAGTATTGGGTTGACTTTCAGGCTTATTGTTTTCACAGCGTTATAGATGATTTCCTGAGGTAGGTTGAACAATGCAGGGAGTGTGCTTGATATCAGCAGTCATGCAAACATGTATTAAGCCAAAGAGAGTCCAAAAACAAGACCGAGCTTGCAAGGATTTTTCTTTCTTTTTTTTTTTACGTAGTCACTTCCTCAGTGACCTGAGCTGACTGAGGTAGTTTGACCAGCTGAATTGTGAGTAGTTTTGCATAGTGTGGCAATATTTACAGAGCTATATTAATAGCAGAGCAAGAATAGCAGTATTTAGAGAACCAACCACTGTAATCGAATCAGAATGTGTAAGAGTCCATTAGACTCCTATGAGCCCAAAATATTAGAAATAAATTCTAAATGGTATATTAAGTGTTTATAAATGTTGTTTTCAAATGATCTTTTTAATTCAGTTACAACAATAGCTCTTGAATTGACAGAAGATACTTTTGTATCTTTGAAAAATTGCAACTTCAAAAGTAAACAAAAAGAGGTATTTAAAATGATCCATTTTGTCTCATTATCACCTGCCTGTCTTGCTTTGAGGTTTACATATAATTAACAAGTTCCCTAAAGCCTGTTACTACCATCTGCTGCTCGATGGCTGTATTAGCAGTCACTGAACTATATAGGCCAGAGGTTCTCAAACTTTTTACACCAAGTACCACCTCAGAAAAATATTTGGCTCTCCAAGTACCACCATAATGACCAATATGAAAATACAATAGCGTAGTAGGCCTAGCTATTCAGTTACAGTTATGCACAGCTCAAAAATCAGGCGGTTTAATTTCTAATAAGAATATTTATTATTGTCAGCCACTTTAAACATTGTAAAAACACAGTTTTAACATTAACACTGCACTGTGCAGCTTACATACAGGTAAATAAAAAAAACTTAAATACTGATTCATTTCAAATGTATTGCACCTAAAAGTAAAATAAACACTGTAGCCAACTGTAGGCCTACTTAAAATATTAAGTAAAAAAATAAAGTAGCCTACTGTACTTAATAAAAAAAAAACACAGGCTGTGTATTCATATTTAACCTTTTTAAACGTACATTTAAAATATTCTGGCTGACCCCCGAGAGGTTTTCATGGCGACCATTATTTGTAGAACGTTTATTTTTTTATAATTTTTTTTTTTATAAATCTTTATTAAATCTTAACAATACAAACAATAAAACACAAATAGTCATTAATACAGAAAACACAATAATAGACAAGACCAGAGCCAGGGGAAGATTCAAATAAATACATTAAAGATAGAGCATAACTGAATGGTTTTAGCAGCCTTCTTATTTTTTGAATCATAGATGGATTTGATGTACTGTTCCACCTCCTTTCCAAAAGCAACAAAGGAAGGTTTAGAATTACTAAATTTGGCTTTGTGAATATGATATTTCCCTAAAATGATCAATAGATTAATTAGGTATGCTTCTTTCTGTTTTTTGCCTTTGTCAACATGGAGACCAAACAGCACATCCCTCCATAACAAAGAGAAATCAGCAATAAGTTTAACAGTAATGTATCGGGACAGATCTTTCCAGAAGCTGATGGTGTAGGGACATTGCCAGAACAGGTATTGTTTCTGGACAAACTCCACATAACGAACAGTTAACACATATGTCAAGCTTAAATCTATGGAGATATTGCTTAGCAGGATAATACCTATGTATCATTTTGAAAGAGACTTCTCTTACTTTATTCGTCAGGAGGTATTTGTAAGGAAGGTTCCATATATTTCCCCAATTCAGGTTGTCAACAAAGTTAGACCAATAGGGAACAACATTAGGGGTGCTGGTGACATCTCTCTGGAATAAAGAGCGAATATTCCGATTATTATTCCTCGTTGTGGTTGCGAAACATATATTACCAACTGAGGTCAACTTAGGGTCCAAAGCTGGTAGACAATCTGGTTTTCCAGTCCCTTTTAAGAGTGTTAAAATACCAGATGGGATGGCATCCATTACAATTGCAAACTCTCTTGGGGTGATTGGAATGCCAAAAGTATGAAGGAATTCAGAATAATTCATCTATAATCCAACATCGTTTAATAGTTGGGATACTAGAATTATGTTATTATTGAACCAAATTTTATAAAATAAGGATTTATTCTTGAATTTAATAAGACGATTATTCCAGATGAAGCAGCTATGCGGGGAGAAATTATGTTTGTAGATTAACGACCATGCTAAGAGCATTTGTTTATGGAATTTAGATAAAATTAAGGGAATTTTTTCTATTTTATATAGTCACATAAAAGTAAAAATTCAAGACCACCAACCTTAGAAAAAACAAAGTTAGGTATAAAATTCCATGTAGATGTGGGATTTTTTAGAAAATGCTTTATCCAGTTTATTTTAAAAGTGTTATTGAGTGTTGTAAAATCAAGAAAGTTTAGACCACCACGTTCAAACGTGTTCATAATAACAGATTTTTTCACATAATGCGTCTTGTTTTTCCAAATAAAATTGAAAAGAGAATTATCAATGGAATTACAAAGTTTTTTGTTGACAAACAAGGGGATAGCTGCATATGTAAGACGGGATAAACCTTCTGCCTTTGTCAACAAAACTCGCCCTTTCAAGGATAAATCCCTCTGCAGCCACTGATTTAGCTTTTTCTTTGTCTTATCACAAATTAAATTAAAGTTTACAGAGCACCTCTCCTCCTCATTTTTCATTATAGTAATCCCTAGATAAGTGATCTTATCTTTGATTGGTATGCTACAGATCTGGGAGGTGTCGCTTTCTTTAAGGGAAAAAAGTTCACACTTCTTCAGATTTAAGCAGAGTCCGGAAGCTGCAGAAAATAATTCTATTGTTTTGATAGCGATTGGTACTTGGCTGGCATTTTTTAAAAATAATGTAGTATCATCTGCTAGTTGGGTGAGGATCACTTCTCTTTCTGCAATTGAAATTCCTTTTTAAAGCACTATTTTTAATATGGGTGGAAAGAAGTTGAGTGCACAAAATGAATAGGTAAGGGGAGGCAGGGCAGCCCTGTCGGATCCCTCTTTGCAGCTCAAATCTTGGCGATGTCCCACTTTTTAATTTGATAGAGCTATTGCCTTTGCAGTACATTGTTCTAACAGCATTACAAAAAAAATCCCCAAAACCAAATTTCTCAATAGTTTTAAATATAAAATTATGCTCTACTGTGTCAAAGGCTTTATAGAAGTCTAAGAAAAAGATAAAGCTATCATCAGGACATAAAAATGAATAATCAATTATATCTAAGACAAGCCGAATATTGTTTGAGATGTGTCTATTCCTCATGAAACCTGATTGGACTTCATCAATAATAGGGTCTAAAACGTTTTTTAAACGTTTTGCAATAATTGAGGCAAAAATTTTGTAGTCGGTGTTAAGTAATGAAATAGGTCGCCAATTATCTATAAACAGTGGATCCTTTTTAGGTTTGGGGATTAACGTAATTAAGCCTTGGGTCAGCGAAGGGGGAAGAGAGCCTTTTTCAACACTTTCTAATATTACTTCAAGCAGAAAGGGAGCTAAATCTTGTGTAAAAGCCTGATAAAATTCTGCAGAGAGGCCATCAACTCCAGGAGATTTGTTAGTTTTACAATGTTCAATTGCAAATGTAATTTCCTGCAAGGTTATAGGGTCATCACAGAGTTTCCTATCATCTTGAGATATTGGAGTGACGTTCAGAGAGTTCAAGAATGTAGTGGTTGATTGATGGCAATATTTGGATTTGTATAAATTTCTATAGAAGTCCACGCAGAAAACAGCTATACTCTTCGGATTATCAGTTACAGTATCGTTGATATTAAGTTGCTGGACTAAATTATATTTCCCATGTTATCTTTCTAAGCCGAAAAAATAGGCAGAGTTCTGCTCCCCTTCTTCAATCCACCTTTTCCTTGACCTTATAAAGGCACCTTTTGCTTTGTTAGAGTAAATTTCATTTAATTTAAATTGTTCCGAAATTAAAGTTAGCCGTTCCTCTTCTGATATACCTGCAGGGTCCTTCTGGTATAAAGTAATTATATTAGAGACCACTCTTTCTTCCTCCAATTTACGATTTTTGGATAAGATACTACCATAATTCCTCAAATATTGGCCAGTTTTAAATTTCAGAAGTTCCCAATTGCTACCAAAAGCACCCTCGGACTTTGCTTTATTCCAGAATTTCAATATTAGATTTTTTATATCTGATTTTACCTCATCGCGTTGTAGAAGCGAACTGTTTAATTTCCTGTAAGCATTCCTACATCTTGTGGAAGGGGCAGAATGCAATGGGATAAAGATGGAGACGGCATTATGATCCGTTAATGGGGTTGTGATGATATTAACTGAAATTTTATCAATATTCAAATGATCAGAAACTAACCAGTAGTCCAATCGTGAACGTCTGGTGGCACTTCTATTACTCCAAGTAAAAGCATTTATGTTAGGATTGTTAAATCTCCATACATCAACCAAATTAAATTTATGCATAAATACTGTTAAATTAACATTTACTGCAGTGGAAACACGTGGAGGCCAACAGTCAATATTGTGATCCAGAATCATGTTAAAATCCCCTCCCTATTACTATAGCCTACCTGAATTTGGAAAGTTATTAAGAGTATTTTGTATATGCTTCTCTAAAGTGTCAAGCAATATGTCGTTCTCATGGTTAGAATTATAGCCATATATGTTAATAACTATCAAAGTAAAGTTTTCAATGGTTAATACTTGAAAAATAAAATGACCTGAAGTATCATTGACAGATAAAAGAATAGTCCCTGGAAAATTATATTTTAGAGTCGCAACACCAGCAGAATGTTCAGACCCATGAGCCTGCCACAGATCATTCCCCCATTGGGATCTCCATAATCTACCATCTTCTGGAACTGAGTGTGACTCTTGAATAAAACAGAAATCAGATTTGTGCTGCTGTGACAAACAAAAACAACGCCTTGCGCTTAACAATATTCCTGATCCCCCTGGCATTAAGAGTAATGATAGATAAAGACGTATTAACAAAAACAGATAGAACAATGCAAAAAGTAAAGTTTGGATGAAATTAAACTTTAACCATACTGTAAGGAGCTGCACCAATTAACTTAAAAAGAAGGTGCATAGCGAAACTTAGTGATACAGTGAAAACTAAGGAGATACCTAGATTTTCAGTCGACAACTTAACACATAGTTATTAGCAATTAATAGACATAAAATGCTAGCCTATACAGAACATTGCAAATAATTGAACAGGAAGTCAAAGAAGTTGTCTTGACGGTATATTAAATTGAGTGTCATTTAAAGTGCTCAATAATCCTTATAAAGTGCAAAATTTTTTCCGTATAAATTGAAAAATATATTGTTTCTCAGAACAGATAGAAAAACATACAGTGAATGACAAGTATTTAGGATATTATGGCTTAACTCGACTTAAGGCACATGTTTACAGGTGTGACGTTTACCACTTTCAGGTAACTGGAAACAGTTCAGCCCCGTTGGCAAAGGCACGACCTCCCAGTAAGCAGCCTTCCCTTGTTCTCGCGCTTTAGCCACCACCAGTGGCCACAACTGCATCATTCGCTCTCTGACTGCTGGGGACAGGTCTTGGGCAAAACGTAGCTTGTTGTTTTGCAGGAAGGTGGACTTCTTTGCAGCCTATAGATGGGTTTCCGATGACGTCACATTTCTCCCGCAACTCCTTACGGCGCCATCTTGTGTGTCAAGTGGGTCAAGCGTTTGTGTTACGGAGCATGATAATAATTAAACTGGGCATTATTCTGAACATGAAAATCATGCGATTATTCTCCGTTTGGCTGGAGTTAATGTTCAGTGCTGCTCTTGTGAACATTTAGAGGTTTTTGTGCTCTGGAGATGTGACACTTTATCTAATCATTTCCAAGATGGGCTAGCTAAATGCGCTAACGTTAGCTCTCATCGGCTGTCAAATCGCTGTACCCAGGCGGCTACTATCGACATAGCCCTTGAGAGGTGTTGGCTGGGCAAAACAACACTCTGACGATTGTCCACCTTCATCACTTTCTCTGTGGCCACATCAGCTGGTCGAGCCAGAGGCAGAGGCTAACTTACACCTGGAGCACATCGCTCCGTGCTTCTGCTCTCCATCTCTCTCCTACACTAAATTAGTTCGGAGCGTTGTGTTGTTGTTGTTGTTTTTTTTACCCAGATGGTGTTGTCTTGACACTGAGTCTAAATGTACCGTATAATAAGGGCTGTGCAGATATCAGCCGCCTGGCTACAGCGATGTGAACCGTCAATGCAGGGCTCCAGACTAACTTTTCCACGAGGGAGTGAGAGCAAGACAGCGCTTAGTTTGGAGACGGTGAAGTCTTGTTTACACTTTCGCCTAGCTCCGAGGAGAGAGGGAGTGCGCGCGCGCGCGACCGGCTCTCTCTCTCTCTTTCTGCTCGTTCTTTCAGCATGCGTCCGTCCATAGACTGTAAAAAATAGGTCCTGTCACAAGCGCAGCAGTTCATGTACATTATTCACCGATCAAATAAGAAATCAAAAATTTGATTGAACGAATAACACACAGATTTAAAACACGTACAAAAAAATTACCTCAACACAAAAGAGTAAAAAATACTTGGGTAAATGAAAAGGCGGTAAACATGAGCATGACAGACGGGCTTTGATGACAGCTTTGACACACAACATGGCGGCGCGCCGCAGAGGATAATGGGTAATTAGAGAAACGGAAACCCATCTATAGAGATTGCTAATGTGACGTCATCATGACGTATTACCAATGGTGAACGCAAAGCATTTTGGGAATCCGCGGCACAAACATAAGGCGCCAGACTTGATTGCATGGAGGGGAAAACGCTGTGTTCAAGATGCCGTCTACCTGCTGTGTTATAAACTGCAATAGTCGTTCTCAGATAGAAGTGGCATTTGTCCACAACAACAGTAAACTCACTCCCTTCATACATACAACACGCTGCCCCCCCAGCCCCCACATGTAAACCATTCATCCCCTCTATCTTAATCCAGCCCTTAGCCACCCCCATCAGTTTGGTCTGAAGAATGCTGCTGGGGACAGAGACGCTTTCGGAAGTGCATTTTCAGAAGTGCTGGGTACATTGACGCAATATACGTAAATGTATGGTTAGTAAAAAATATAGGTCTGCCTACTAATGTCATAGAACGGATGTACCTAATATAAATAAACTAAACATCTCCAGTTAACTAGCAGAGCATTCATTTAGTTCGCTATTAAATACGAGATCTAGCGCTTAAATCTGTTTTTGAGATCCAGCTGAGCGCGTTGCCGCTGCTCATGCATAGTGTTGTGGCTCGCGCACAGTCCTCAGTCGGACGCGCGCTTCAATCTATCGCCGTTGCAGAGACTCTCTGTTCGTTCCGGTAAAATCACAAAATAAACTGCACACAAATTTGTCCCTGCTTGATATAGACTGTAACCACTGATGAACATGTTCGGTTTTGTTGACAGAGAAAAAAACCAAACGTTGAGTGGATTAGAACCCGAAACCTCTGACACTCTTGGCAGAATATCTACCACTAGACCATTTAAGAATTCAAACAATGTGTGCCGATCGAAGTATTTCATTTGGAAAATAACAAAAATAAACTGGTGCCACAGAGGGGACATTCTACACTCATGATATTCTTTAAAAAAGGAAGCGCGATAGTCAGATAGAGAGAATTATACCAGCATCATGTCAAAAAGAAGTGGACAACAAGACAAAGCTTTTTTTTTTTTAAGTGGTGGGTACAACATTACTCATGATGAAATCTGCTGGGTGCTGCAGCGACTTGAAGTTACTGAAAACTTCGTGTGTGTATGCACAAACACCATGTAGTTGTATATGGGTGCTGGAAGTTGGGCAACAGGATGACGTCTCCTGACCTGTCAATATGCTCGTAAGTCCTTTGATTCCCTTTATTTTCTCGTCATATCTCATCTTTGCATTAGGATTTAGTTTTAAGCAGTATGGTCCAACAATGTTTTCTTTAGCCCGCTGCATTTTGTAGGATTATATTCTGTTTTTCACGCTAATTTTTCATGATTTTTATGCCAGAACGCTATAGCCTGCTATGGCAGCCCATGTAAACGGGCCAAACATACCCATAATTCTTTGCGTTCTGATGACGTTGCCGCCCAGTTGGTCACATGTCTTAGCGATCTCTATTATAACCTCTTGGCGGACGTTTTGATCTACGTTTTCAGCCATACCGCAGAGTCGCAGGTTCCACCATCGCGAATAGTTTTCCAGCTCAGTGATTCGTTGTTCAAGTAGGTTCGTCTTTTTCTCCGCCACGTTGACTCGGTCATCAATGTGTGTCACTACCTTTCACTTCACGGATCTCAGCGCAGGCAAAATCAACAGTCTTCTTTAGCCCCTCAATCTTTAGAGTATTGTTAGAAATCATTCTCTCCACACTCTTTTCCAGAGAGTCGATTCTCGTGTTGAAGATGACTGAGATTCTCTGCGCAATATCTTCACTGTCTAGATCCACGGAGCGCTGCGGCTTCATTTTTTTTTTTGGTGCAGGAGGTTTGGAGGGAGTTGAGGAAACAGTTTTGGGGAGAGGGGGGAAATATGGGTCCCCGAGGGAGATCACCGGAGCATCCGCCATGCAGTAGGCGTGTAGGTTGTTCACAAGCGGATTGTCCATCGGTACCTGCATGCTGCTGTAACTTAGTAGTGGTATGCTAGCTAGGTAAGCTGTTAGCCGAGGTTTTTCCTCACGTGTGTCGTTAAGAGGCGAGAATTTAACACGATAAGCTTAACAATAAATAGACACGGTGCACTCAACTCAGTATGAATGTATCTCCAAGAATATATTTAAAGTAACTATGATTCACTAATAAACATGTCTGAAGGTGAACAGCTCCGTCACGTACGTGCACTCACTCCGCCATCTTGCCCGGCCACCTATTTGCAGAACGTACCACTTTATTGATTCCATGGTGACACGTCATTACTTATCACGTGACACACCGCGCTGAATGACTGATGGCTGATCTGCTTTTATTTCCTTTTTTTATTCAAAATATTCACAAATTTGTTAGCTATGGCATGACAAATCTGATATTCCGATTGTCTAATATATGCAAGTGGAAGTGATCGCGTTAGTTGTTAGTCCCGTCATGTTTGTGCCACTGTTCAGAGAATCGGATCTTTTGGATTTACAGGACGTGAATTCATCCTTTCTCCCGAAATACATGAAAGTAAGCGGCCGGTGAACTGGGAGAAGAATAGAGTTTGTTACTTACACAATGTGTATCTGATTATAAAACGTGTCGTAATTATAATGGAAATTATGATTATTTCCGCTTCCATAGACATCAGTGTGTATTTTACAAATTCTAAATTTATTGGTTTTTAAGTAGCCTACTTGTGTGAATTTAAATGTCTGAAACCTAAAATAAACATGTGGTTAAAAATACTGAATGTGATATTTGACAGCGTCTGAGTGGCGCGCGTCCGTCTCTGGCTCAGCGCCAGCCTACTGCGCGAAAGCACATTTGACTTTAGCAGTTGATCACGTGATGCACTGACCGATCTACTCACACCGGTGTAATCGTATCGTACGCTCCAGGGACCAGCCAAGAGATAGGTCCAGCTGCAGAACCGCAGAACCATACGTCATAGCAGTGTGAGGACGACAGCGCCAGCCTAATGGTGTGTTCACACCGAACGCGAATTTAATTATTTGCGCGAGTAGATTATACAAAGTCGATGCAAAGACGCGAATAGACGCATCATTCGCGCCGGGCGTTGCGAATGACGCGAATTGGGCGTCGCGTTTGCCGCGAATGTCTTGCGCGCAAGTTGAAAAATTTGAACTCGAGCGAATGTTCAAGCGTCTAACTAGACGCGATAGACGCGTATTTGACGCTCTATTCGCGTTCGGTGTCAACACACCATTACACCGTGTCCTAACTACACGCGACGCGACGCCGCGACACGCGATAAAAGGTATCTTTTCCATGTTAATCCGAGTTTTTGTCCTAACCAGACGCGACGGCAACACGCGAACTTTCTAATTTAGAAACGGATCTGTTTCGACCTCACTCTGACCGTCACTACCCACCCAGCACCAGACGTCATTAAGACGTTGTTTTTTGGGCTAAATCAAGTCGGCCCGTCATAGCCTTCATTTAGCCCAAAAATAGACGTTGAAAATTGGGCTTTGTTTGGTCCGTCTGATTTGGTCCAAATTTAGCCCAAACATAGACATTGAAAATTGGTCTTTGTTTGGTCCGTCTGATTTGGTCCAAATTTAGCCCAAACATAGACGTTTAAAATTGGTCTTTGTTTGGTCCGTCTGATTTGGTCAAAATTTTGCCCGAAAATAGAGTTGAAAATTGGTCTCTGTTTGGTCCGTCTGATTTCCAAATTTAGCCCAAAAAACAGACTTTGAAAAATTTACTTTGTTTGGTCCGTCTGATTTGGCCCCCAAAAAAAGCTCTTAGGGCAGCGCCAGATATTTTTTAGCGCAGGTGAGGGGGTGCTATAGATCATCATTGACAGGGGAGCTTCGCAATTATGTATAAATAGGCTACTTTTAATAAAGGAGCAAAACTTGGCCACTCAATATATCATATTCAATTATTTTAATTATCACAATTCAGGTTTTAATTTAACCCTTTCATGCATAGTGGTCACTACAGTGGACAGCTATTAAAAAAGCATTTTCTTGAATTTGCAAGGGTTTTGATGGCAAAGTCGCACATCAATCTCTTCAGTGGACCCTGGTGCATCATCATATACATTGCAACCAAGTTGCAAGCCGTTGTGTTTCGAGTTTTTCCCCCTCCAAACAAAGATGGCCAATGGTCAGTCAAAAAAGCCAAGTTGCTCCGGAATATCCACCCATTCCTTCTATCCTAGGAGACTCTTGTAGGTAAAAAAATATTGCAGCATCAAGCAATATCTAATGAGTCATATGACAATTACAATTTTCCATGTTTTGATTTTAGATTGGGAGAAAAATCTGATTAATCACCTGTCCACTATAGTGGACCTCATGAATCAATGGCTATATTTCAGCTACAATTCATACTTATACTGTGAATATTATTTTTGAAAATATTTAATCTGCAGTGCCTTTTTTTGACTGTAAATAAATGTATTTGTATTAGTAGAATGTTAATTTCATTGACATCGAAAAAAGTTATGTGATTACATAATTTATGTGACTTATGTATTACTTTACTCATTTTATCAAAAAAGTTATCTAATTACGTAATGCATTACTTCTTAGATCAAAAAGTGATCTGTTTACATAATGAATGTTGCTTCTAATGCATTTATTTACTCGTAACATCAAAAAGTAATCTGATTTCGTAATGCATGTTACTTGTAATGCATTACTTTACTTGTTAGATCAAAAAGTAATCTGATTTCGTAATGTACGATATTGTAATGCTTTTCTTTACTCGTAACACCAAAAAGTAATCTGATTACGTAATGCATGTTACTTGTAATGCGTTACTTTACTCGTAACAACAAAAAGTAATCTGATTACGTAATGCACATTACTTGTAATTAATTACTTGTTAGATCAAAAAGTAATCTGATTAGGTAATACATGTTACTTGTAATACATTACTTTACTCATAACATTAAAACAAATCTGATTATGTAATGCATGTTACTTGTAACACATTACTTTACTTGTAACATCAAAAAGTAATCTTATGCATGCCCCAACACTGCTAATTTCAGATGAGATTGAAAAATACGTATCGCTAGGTTTTCTCAGAAGAGGCCTATGCTAGAAATGTGTCTATCTTGAACATAATCAGAATGATCAGCTAATAAAGGTAAATCTCCATACACTGGCACACTGGATATAGCATCTGAGTGGTTTCGACAGTTGTACCTTGACAGGCAGTAGAAATTTCTGATGGAATCACGTCCTCATGTTCTGATATCAAAGATACACGAAGTGCAACTTGTATGAAGTTCAATTGCCTTTGCAATATTTCGGATTTATATTTTTTGTATATATTTTATAGTTTTCACATGATTTGATATAATTGCATTGATTAGTTTGTTAAATACACATACTTTATATGTTTGATTATTGTATTATGTTTCACTCTAAAAAATGATGGGTTGAAAATAACCCAACTTGGGTTGTTTTATAACCCAACCGCTGGATCAATATTGCACCAGACCAACAGTAGTTAATTTGACCCAGCAATATGGGTTGGAAATTTTTAACCCAACAGTTGAGTTAAAATATTCTACCCAAATGCTGGGTCAAATTAAATACAATTCTGGGTTAATTTAACTACATATTTGTTATATAGTGTACCCAAATGCTGGGTAAAATTAATTACAATTCTGGGTTAATTCAACTACATATTTGTTATATAGTGTACCCAAATGCTGGGTAAAATTAATTACAATTCTGGGTTAATTCAACTACATATTTGTTATATAGTGTACCCAAATGCTGGGTAAAATTAATTACAATTCTGGGTTAATTAAACTACATATTTGTTATATAGTGTACCCAAATGTAAAATTAACCCATATGCCAGATTAATTCTAACACATTACAGTACAACTGAAGAAAATAAATCTCAATAGATTACCCATAGCTATAAAACTGTTAAACTACAAACCTAGAACAGAATACATGCTAGATTTAAGCATATTATGCAATAAACACTTAAACAATACAAAAACAAAACAACATAATTGAATCTTTGAAATTTTTTATTATAATACATTAATATCATGAAATGCACTCTGATAATTTCCCAGCGTCAGAATGTGGGGGTATGGCTTGCATGCCTTGGCCTAATGGAGGTACTCCATGTTTATTCCAGGCTAAAAAAGAAAGAATACAAGAGAGCAAGTGAGAGAGTGCGAGTGAAGGACCAAATGTCTCCAGACTACTATAGTTGAATTAAAATATAGAGATTGTGAGGACCATTTTCCTGGTCTTTACTAGAGAAATTATTGTTTTATGATAAAGTCTAACTATCCATTCATAAGCCCCCTAAAAACCCTGGGAAAACCCTGCATTTACAAGTTCTGCAGACAAGAATATATTACCTGGTGTTAATCCATCCAGGGGCAATGTCAGCTTCCCCTCCTGTCTTGCCAGGTACAGGATCTTCTCAGCATAAATGGGTAGCCAAGTTTCAAACAACTTTGATGCAGCATCCCCATGCAGGACAAGAAAGTCCTGTGCAATCTATAAAATGGAAAACACATTTTTAAAACCAATTCAATGTGGCACAATAATAAAAGGTTATAAACAATTCATCCTCATATGCAAGATCATATTTCCCTATACCTACCATGCCTTTGGTCATTAGGTGAGGGAACTCTTCGAGGATCTGATCGATGGTCCAATTGTTGTCCCTATTTGGCCCTGTAGACTGCCGTGTTCTGTAGGTCTCTATCTGGCTGAGGCGCGGAAAATTGTTTCTCAACCATTCTTTAAGCTGTGAAGCACGTTCGTCTGATATGGTACATTCTGTAAAAAAGAACAGTTGTCAGTCACTGAAATATGGATGTTTTGCTTCATCAAATAATTTTTCAGTTTAAAAATTACCTGGTATGAGAGCCCTTGCAAGAGCGCTATCATCTGCCGTTTGTGGTGGTGTCTGTGCCGTGCTCGGCGTGTCGCGGCCTGCTGGATCTCAGCCGCTTCCTGACGTTCCGCAGCCTTTCCTCCAGGAATCCAGTGGCTGGCCGGTGATAGAATGAAGCACTGAAAGCCTACAAAAGACATGTGCCCAATTCATCTATTGGAGTCACTTTGACACATGGAAGCTATTGAAAAACAGAGGAAATTATATTTCATAAAAATTCATGTCTGAAAAGGGCTTGAGTAGCAATGCAGACTTGATATGCTGTGGATGGGAAAACAAATATTTCCTACCTTGAAATCTTTTCAGATTTTGCCATTCTGTCAAAGTGTCAATGACAAAGCTGTCCATTGATCTGAAATAAACACAAAAAGAGCTTAAGCAAAAATACAATTGCTATTGTATTAACTATTCAGATGTCACCATGCAAAAGCAATGCAGACTAGCAGCAGAATGTAATCCAATGTGAAGATAACAGACATTTTATTTAGCATCACAAAATATAGAGAAAACAATCCTCCCTCTCTCCCTATTCATGGGTTTCAGTCACGTGACTTTTTTGTTGTGGCCGCCATCTTTAGGACCTTTGAGTAGTATCTCCATGGTGATTGGAAAGATGTCGCACACTAAAATAGCACACCTCACTACAGACGAAAAGCAACGGTATTTAAATAAAATAGATACTTTAGGTATAGATCCTTATTTACTGCCAACTCCACTAAAGTCTTGTAAAAACTTGCCAGATTTGACGTTTGCTGATATTTATATCTACCTCGTCCACAATCCCTCTCCATACACCGGCGAAGCTCTCAAGGCATTTAAAAGCACTGAAGCCTACCTCTACTTCACTTCGGGATGGGTTAATGATCCCAAAATCTATCATCTGGAGATGAAGAAATTGTTCTTGATAACAGGACGGGTAAGTGATATTAACGTTACACAAGTAAGTTAATCGCTGCATCGCTGAACTGAATTGCTATTAATGTTGGTAACGTTAAAGCACATCTCCTGTATTATTATTGAGGTTTGGACCCCTTTATTTTCAATTCTCATTTATTTGTAAAGCGCTTTTCACAATATCGTTCAAAGCAGCTTTACAGAAAATGCATGGGTCTACATTACAATTTAGAGGGTCCAAGTTATGCATTTCAGAAATGTTTAAAAATCACGCAGTTCTTCTTCTTCTTCTTTGGTGTTTTACGGCAGTTGGCATCCATAAAAAATCACGCAGTTAGCTATAATCTATTAATTTAAACCAGGGGTGGGGAACGTTGATCCTGGAGGGCAATAGGCTTTATGCCCTGCTGCACTACTTCCTGAACTTCAGCCAGCTCCTTTGTTTCCTGTCTGCCATTATTGGACAAACTGATTAAGCCAGGTGTGTCTGGTATTTGTTACTGGTCAGGCACACCTGGATTAATCAATTTGTCCAATAATGGCAGACAGGAAACAAAGGAGCTGGCTGAAGTTCAGGAAGTAGTGCAGCTGGGCATAAAGCCTATTGTCCTGCAGAGTTTAGCTCCAACCTTGAAAAAAAAACACCTGCCTGTAACTTTAGCAATCCTGAAGACCTTGATTAGCTTCAGGTGTCTTTAATTAGGGTTGGAGCTAAACTCTGCAGGACAATGGCCCTCCAGGATCAACGTTCCCCACCCCTGATTTAAACAATGTATTAATTTAAGGCAGAAACAGTGAGCAGTAGTTTAGCATACTGAAGCAGGTAACAACAACACAATTCAGCCATACATATAACTAAGTTTAGTAATGTAAAAATAGATAGCTGTCTAGAATGACGTTATACGTGTTACAGTTGTAAACTACATGTTTTAATTTAGCTAGCTAACCTGTAATATGCAATAATAATGTAAAATTAAAAGTAATTTTACTTTTATTAAATTTCCAGGTGAAGCATTCACAAAGCCTCAGTGTAACACCAACACACCCCTGGATAACAGTCCAGGAAGATGGGACTGTTCTCATGGCTCATTGCACCTGTAAGGCTGGTTTAGGAGAGGTTTGCTCTCATGCAGCAGCTCTAATGTATTGTGTTTTGGCTTCTGTTGATGTCAATAATGGGCAGGCTTGCACCCAGAAGCCCTGTGCATGGGCCCAGCCAAGTATGGAGTCTGTCCGAGGTGTCCAATATGCAGAGATCCGTAACATCAGTTTCTGTCATAAACAAGAGCCCCGTCATGTTCAAGGCCCTGGTTTTCCTGACATTACACCATCAGATGAAGAGTGCAGGGTGTTTTTTGAGATGCTTCATCACAGTGAAATGCAAGAGTCAAAGCCAAAGAAAAGTGCCATCCTTTCTGTCATCGAGGGCCACTCCCACAGGTACACCGTGTTGAAATATAACTAAGTGCATCCAATAACATAATGCATATGATACTTTAATGAAGTATATACCTGAGTTTTGTGTCAGTTTTACCTGACACAACATATTTTACTATGGTATTTTTGAAAGGGATAGTTCACTCAAATATGAAAATTCTGTAATCTACTCACCCTCAAGTTGTTTCAAACCTGTATAAATTGATATACAATATCATGCTTACAACATCTTGCATATGCACACAAAAATGTATTTTAAAGAATGTTTGTAATCAAACAGATGATGGCACTCATTGACTTTTTATAGTAGGGGAAAAAAAAATATTATGGAAGTCAGTAGCTACCGTCAACCGTCTGGTTACCAGCATTATTTAAAATATCATATTTTGTGTTCAGCAGAAGAAAGAAATGTATAAAAGGTTGGAACAACTTGAGGGTGAGTAAATGATGACTATCACTTTTTCAAGTCAAATATCTGAATACATCTTCCACCACTCCAGGTACACGCCAAAGGTGATGCAGCTGGACTTGCCCACTCCTTTGTCAAACATATATTCAAGCACCTGGCTGGAGATGGACTTGCCCACGCTACTGGTTGAGAGTGTCAAGGTCTTTGATAACCTACATCTGACACAGCAACAGGTAAGTATAATAACGTTACCAACTAATTACTACTTATATTTCTACCTGTGCAGTTTAAATTAATGTAGATAATTGATAACTAACAAACCTTTCTCCAGTGTTTGGTAGTTGAGGAGGAGACCAGGGAGCAAAGTAAAAGTAGGGTATGGTTTGATCAAAGGGCAGGGAGAGTCACAGGGTCAGTATTCTACGAGGCAGCCAAAGCAAACAGACCGGTATCCTTGATCAAAAGAATTTGCTATCCACGCTCTTCTCAGTTTTCCACTGAGGCAACAAGGTAAATAGAATAAAGCACAATTAAACATGGTTACTTACCACGATGTAACCTCTTTAGCCATTCAATACAAGTAAATGAGGAGAAGCAGTTTACAAGCAAATTAGAAGCATAAAGGCATTTATAACAGTTTTGCGGTCAGAGTGCAACACCTTAAGGTAAATGTTGATAGGCAGTAAATGTCATTCTGACTAATACATTTTAATAAACAGTTTGAATTTAAATTTTTGTCAGATGGGGTCAAGTGAATGAGGAAAGAGCAAGGGCACACTATACATCTATGATGCAAGATCACCATGGAGACTTCCAGGTCTTTCAACAATTAATACAAGTACAGCCTATCAATATTTATTTACTGTTTATCTATATATTTTGTATACATTCCAGGTTAAAGCATCTGGATTCATCATCAACCCAAACCTACCCTGGATTGGAGCATCACCCGACGGCATGGTAACATGCACTTGCCATGGTGACGGCGTCCTGGAGATAAAATGCCCATTCAACAGCAGGGACCGTTCACTCAACGAAAGCTGCAGAGATTCATCATTCTGTCTATGCATAGGAGAGGATAGGACAAAGGAGCTTAAGACTGACCACAAGTTCATGTATCAAGTGCAAGTTCAGATGCATGTTTCCATGGTGAGTTACTGTGACTTTATTGTATGGACACCGCAGGAGTTTTTCATCCAGCGGATCAAGTATGATCCTGTTTTCTTCCACAATGCTTACCTCAAAGTGGTTGAATTCATCAAGACTAGAGTACTACCAGAGCTGCTGGGAAAATGGTATACAGCTCCACGACATACTCCCACACACACTACAACCACTGAACAGGCATCCGAAATGGGATGCTACTGTGGTAAACCTTGTGACACCGATGACATCACCTGCACATCTGGACAATGTACGCGGAAGCACTTTCACAAGTCTTGCCTTAAATTGAGCAGGGTACCGAAGACATGGAAATGTGTGGAGTGCAGAAGAAAACGTGTAGTTATTTGACGTGTATATATTTACAAAAGTTTTTTGATTAATCAGTTTCACCCCTTATTTACATCAGCGTCCTTTCAACATAATCTCCATGAAACTTGTGCATTACAAACTAAAATAATATTCGACGGTTACTGAAGTATATACATTTTTTGGTAACACTTTACAATAAGGTTCATTAGTTAACTACATTAGTTAACATTAACTAATAATGAACTGCATTTATACAGCATTTATTAATCTTTGTTAATGTTAATTTAAACATTTACTATTAAAATCTTGTTAACATTAGTTAATGCACTGTGAACTAACATGAACAAACAAAACAGCTTTATTTATATTAACTAACATTAACAAAATTTAATAAATAATGTAACAAATGTATTGCTTGTTGTTAGTTCATGTTAGTTAATACATTAACTAATGTTTAATAAATGAACCTTATTGTAAAGTGTTACCCATTTTTTTTACCATGACTTAATGAAGTTGTAATATACTTTATTTTATGAATTTATGAATAATTAACAATGAATAGAATAAAAGCAATGTAGTTTACTGAAACCTGTTTTTTTATTGCAAATATAAAGCAGAATTGTATAAAAACAAACAACAATTCATATTAGTATGTGTTACACTGGGAACACAATGTTACTCTCTATTCTGAGGGCACAACAGATGGGCAAATATTACACAAAGCACAGCAGACTTTGACCATCTTGTCCAGAGATGTAAGTTCTCCTGGAATTGTAGTCTGGCAAAGAGAGATGGGTATTGTGCTTTGCAAAATTGTGTACTTGTTTCTTACAAGACCAATGACGCGTTCCACATGGATCCGAACAGCTGCTAGTCCCCTTGTAGTTTCAAGTTCACTTGGGTGCAGTTGCTGTTTCCCTTTAGTGAAGGCTGGTAATTTGAGATGAGCACTGTACAAGCCCACAGCATCTCCTATGGTAAACCCTCGATCTCCCAAGACGACATCACCAGGTGACAGGTTTTCCAGGTAGCCGCAGTTTTCTGTCAAATGCTTATCACTTGTTCGCCCCCCCCAACCAGTAGAAACAAATGATATGACTCCCTGTGGCGTTATTGAGATCAAATACTTAACAGTATTATGATGTTTGTACTGTGAATATGTTTGAGCTCGCGCTCTCATGTTCTTAGGCTTCTCAATGAAAATTTCAAAACAATCTATTATGGAAGTACAATTTCTGTAACTGCTGTTTTTGAAACACATAGGTAAACTGATTTGAATCTGCTCCTTGCTGGGCCACACTATGAATGAAGACAACCTACTGTTCATGACATTTAATGTACTGTTAAAAATTCGGCTTACAGTAGGCTTTGACACGTGAAATATGTATGTAAAAAAGTGGAGAGGTAGATTCAATCTCATTCTCATTAGAGTCATTAAAAAGCAGTGAAAAGGAGTCAGTCCAGGTCCCACCTTTAGGAATCCTGACAAGAAGGTGAAGACGACCATCATCTTGGAATAGGATGGAAGTCCAGTTAAGTCCTGGACCATCTCATCATTTTCTTTGAACACCTCCTGCTGGAAAGATAACTTGCTTGCCCTGTCCCTAAGCTGATGAACCTCAGCCCTCAGTCTGGTACACTCTTCCGTCAGTTTCTTCACAGTTTCTCGACAGGCTTCATCAGTGCATGCTACACGGCTCTCAGTATGGATAGGTTCTTTAGAGTAGCTGTGTTCCCCACTCTGCCCGCTGTCAGTGTTGTCAATTTCAATGTCAGTAAGGTTATCATGGGGTGACACTGACACATCACTGGTACATCTCTTCCTTTTAACAGCCTGTGTCTGCTCATATTTTTTATAGCAATTTATCCTTCTTTGTCGGTGCTCAGGTGACAGGTAGCCAAAAATACTTGGCACATAATCGGGGTTCAGAGGATTTTCACTTTTTTTGCCTGCAGTGGTAGAAGATGAGACACCAATTAACGTTACCTAACTTACTCAGAATTAGTTACTGTCTAACAGTGGATATAGTTAACTTAACGTTAGCAGAGACACAGATGACCTATTTTGTATGGAAATGTTAGCTAGCTACACATTAACTAATTCAATTTGTCTGCAAAGGCTGATTGGTAAGGAACTAGTGCTAATGTTAGAACAGCTAACGCTAACCTAGCCATTATTTACCTGAAATAAAGTGCTCACTGCAGAGTCTGGAGTGTTCTGTAGGTGTCCAGTGATCCCTCTTTATAGCAGCAATCCATCTCTGACGACGCTCAGGGTTTTTGGGGATATTGTAAAACGTTAATTTCTCATTTCTTTGAGATTTGCTGTTATCGCAGCTTACAGCACAGCAGATAGACGGCATGTTTGGATTCGGTCCTACAAATGGCGGCCACACTGCTGTGTGACGTCACGTGAAACCCGTGAATACAATTCATATGACAAATTGCATACATGTAAATTGTCTATGTTTTTACTTCACAAGAATATTTTTGGCTGCTCACAGCGTAGCCTTCAGGGCACGACTGTCATATAACAGTCGTTACAGCAGTCCCCAAACTTTTTATTCCATATTCCTTAACCCTTCACTCAACTGGCCCTTGTCGTTTGCCAGGCCGCCATTTTATGTAAAAATGTGTTCTTATCTATTGTGGGTCACCACATTACTTAAATAAATGCACATAAATGCATTAGTCAGACATATCAGGTTATCTCACTGTTTTTACATTACTTTAATCCGTCTAACACTGTGTTATGCCTTCGCATTTCACATTAAAATCTTCAGGGGGAAAAAACGCGCTCATTTATAACCAGTTAAAATAATAGGCTAACGTTATAGCTAGCTAGGCCACCATTTTATATAAAAAATGTTTCTTATCCATTGTGGGTCACCACATTACTTAAATAAATGCACATAAATGCATTTAGTCAGACATATCAGGTTATCTCACTGTTTTTAATCCGTCTAACACTGTGTTTTGCCTTCGCATTTCACATTAAAATCTTCAGGGGGGAAAAAGCGCGCTCATTTATAGCCAGTTAAAATAATACAGCTAAAGTTAAGTTAGCCAGGCCGCCATTTTATAAACAAATTTGTTTATTGTGGGTCACCACATTACTTAAATAAATGCACATAAATGCATTTAGTCAGACATATCAGGTTATCTCACTGTTTTTACATACTTCAATCAGTCTAACACGGTGTTATGCTTTCGCATTTCACATTAAAGGCTTCAGGGGGAAAAAGCGCGCTCATTTATAACCAGTTAAAATATTATGCCTAGCTTGAAACTAGCTGGCAAATTAGCCTGGCGAACTCAATAAACTTGACCATACGCCCATGGGCATTATGACCTTGTTTCATTAATATAATTCAGACCAAACGGTTAAGCTGTAGTAGGCTATCCGTGCTTCCATGATAACGGCTAACGTTAGCTACGTTGTTAGCCAAACCAACCAACTAGCCTCGACAATCTAAATATATTACTTTAATAGGTAACGCAACACAGACAATGTGAATTAGACATGTAACAGTTAGTGTACACAAACCTTAATTTATTGGCCTCGCTGGATGACCAGTCAAGTTCTCTGCTGTCACTGTGACGACTGTGCTCGGTGTGTGGACTCTGGAGGACTCGGTGATGATGTGATGACGTTCGAAGCACAAACAACCCACGTGCTGGGTCAACCGATGTATGTTGGGTCGATGGAATTTGGGTTATTTTGTGCAACTCATGTGTTGAGTCAAAATCCATATAAATAACCCATAATGGGTAAAACATTTCATAACCCAGCGGTTGGGTAGATTAAATAACCCAGCATTTTTTAGAGTCTCTTCAGTTTAAACCATAAATGCATGCTGTCCACTCAAGTGGACACCTGAAAATCTCTTTGGAAAATTTGTAAAAAAAAAATAATAAAAAATCAAATCTTGTTTTTCATGCCCTAAGAGCAATAAAATCACATAGGAAAAAAATCCTGACTGAGGTTATCATAATTCATGCATGAAAGGGTTAAATTTAAAATAAGCACAACATTCAACATTCAATCAAATATTCTTATGTATTATTAATAATGTCATTTCAACACAATTGTTATTTCGACATAATATGTGTGCGTGCAACAAGCAAGATGTGCATTTGTAAATCCGGTGACACGCGTGCATTGATTTTTATTGCATTTTATTTTTATTAATCTGTCCGCTGCAAAAGATGAAGTTGAAGATCTCCATCTCCGTAGTGAACGCGCCTAGAGAGAGAAATGCACAAAATGGATAACATAATCAGAGAGTATCCTATTTCTTTTCGTTTTGAATTGTTTTGTTTAAAGACATTTCCAGCTCTCTAGATATATCTCTCATGTCTTTGAGACATATGCTGAGTTGTGGTTAATTTATGATGAGACGCGCTCCAGTTCATGAGCAATGCAATAATTGCAGTGACCGCGCCGGCGCGTCCATGTCATGATTATATTGTTTGCTATATTTGCTTCTTATTTATTAAATCCAGGCAATTGATGGAAATTTTATTAAAATTAAGATACAATTTTTACAAAACGAAATTCATTTTTAAGAAAGGCTTTCTAACTTAATGTGGTCAAATCCTGTCTGACCAAAACTGCATGTCTCCCGATATATTATACATATATCTTACTCATGTTGTTCACTTTCATAATCAACATAGATGGAAAAAAAAAACATCATAATATTTTAACAAATATGAAACTAAATGGGCTTATTTAATGGCTACAACGTATGTAGGCCTATACAGACTCTCTATTTTTACAAATTGCTGCACACATTTAATTCAGAATTTTGCACACATATGATACCGGTAAGTTGAAAGGCATTTTTTTGTGCATAGTAAAACATATCTGCAAAATGTATCAAGTTCACGGATAATTGTGCGTGCATTTATTAATCGTTATGATACTAAAATCATAATAAAGGCTACAAAAAAAATCAGATGAGCCCGGAATATGAACGCAACGAGTTTAATTAGCCTACACATTAAGCATTTTCCTCCAAACCATTATAAGAACGCTTGGCTTGCAGATTTGAATGTATTTAAAAAATACATAGAATATATAATTGTTCCTCATGTTTCATCTGTAATCTGTGTAGCCTACAGTATGAGGAAATATGTGCATGCATTATCATGTAGGTTTTAATCAATGTTTTTGCACAAAAAAAATCTACACCACGTTTACCATTTTTTAAAGCTATATTATATTAGGCTATTAGCCTACATGACTTCAAATATTGTTTTACATTTTCAATAGGATACTGCCTATAGGCTGCTTTCGATCATTCCATTTACAGTTTGACGATGGCCACAGGTGACAGGCAGGCCTATCCACTTAATAATGTATCAAGTTTCAGCTGATTATCAAATAATTCACTCCATCCATTCCATATGCAAATGCTGCGTAACTCTACGTGTTTTAATCAATGGGCGCGCGCGCTGAACATTCGAGCCGCATTTGAACTGGTCTGGAGCCGACAGCGTTACCATGGAAACCGGGCGGCAGCTCAACTGACAAGCAGCACTTCTCCGTCTCTCGCTGTTGTTTTCACTACTTTCAGGTAAGTTTAGTCCCAAAAATTACACAAATAGTACATACAAATGTTTCCGACACTTTCTTTTATGTAAATGACTCGCTTCCGTTGAATATTTACTTGGTTAGTGTCTTAGAAAAATCCGTTAGCATCTCAACTGTTAGGCTAACGTTAACTAGAGGTAAGTTTGGTTAGCTAACTATAGACTTGAGCTGTAAGTTTGGGCTTTTAATCGCATCTTATGTAGATGAGATATTTTGATAGTTTTGTAAAGGTTTGTTGGCAATTGGTCAATAGATGAATGGTTGAATGGAATTAAGCTAATCGTTACACCATTATAGGAACGCCCACCTGGAGGGCAAAATAAGGCTTTCCTCCATTGCCCGCCAGTCATTTTTTATCAGGTTTGTAGTTAGTATTAATGTAGTAAAACAGTGTTATTAATACAGTTTATTGATGATGCATACTTTGTACAGGTAAGCAGATGAACACAGAACAAATTATTTATAACGTAATAATATTGGTTGTCTTTCTCTTTTCAGTATTGTTAGCTCCAACCCCAATTATTTATAATGTAATAATATCAGTTGTCTTCTTTCTCTTTTCAGTATTGTTAGCTCCAACCCCAATTAATCAGACCTGAGCAGCTGACTAAACATCACCAGAAACTCTGCAGAACATTGGACTGGTCTGGATGCCACTGTTGTAAGTCATCAATCTAGCAGTCATCCTGCATCTCTGATGTGTCATGTTCAGAACAAAGTTTTGCTCTAACCTAGTCCAGCACACCTGAACAAGCTAATCAAGGTGCTAAACTCTGGGTGCTTATCACTCAGGTCCCTAGCTCAGTGGTTAAAGGGATAGTTCATTTTTGAAATAAATTTTTGGTATGTTTTAGCTTACCTCGAGGGCATCCAAGATGTAGCCTAGGTGTCTTTGTTTCCGAGTAGTTTAAATTTTGATATTTTTAGGTCAAACCGTTCTTGTCGGTCAGGCATATAATGCAGGTCTATGGTCACCACCTCAAAGAGCATGCACAGAGAAGTTCAAATTAAACATGATTTAATGACTCGTAAATGTAAGTACACATTGATGGCCTAAGACACGAAACGAGCGGTTTGTGTGAGAAAACGAACAGTATTTATATAGTTTTTACCTCTTGTAACCACAGCCACGTCCAAGTGATCTGAGAGCCGCGGAAGTCCCGGAAGTGA
This sequence comes from Semotilus atromaculatus, assembly GCA_031834385.1. Lineage (NCBI taxonomy): Eukaryota > Metazoa > Chordata > Actinopteri > Cypriniformes > Leuciscidae > Semotilus > Semotilus atromaculatus. The sequence goes on along the minus strand of JAULUF010000012.1, from coordinate 3,581,576 downwards.
TCTCTCGCGCGTTAAGTCACTCATTGTTTACACAGACCAGAGATTGTAGGTAAGACGGCTAATTAAAATGGTACTAATTCAACGTTGTCTGTTGATATATCGAAATCGTCTTCTATTGCGATTTCCTCTATATCTAAATATGTTTAGATCTTCACAGTGAAAGGTAACACTTCCGAAATCTCTGTGTAAACAATGAGAGATCACTTCCGGCGCTTGCGCAGACCGAAGCGCCCACGCCTTCACATCACATGGATGTGGCTGTGGTTACAAGAGATAAAAACGATACAAATACTGTTCGTTTTCTCACACAAACCGCTCGTTTCGTGTCTTAGGCCATCAATGTGTACTTACATTTACGAGTCATTAAATCATGTTTAATTTGGACTTCTCTGTGCATGCTCTTTGAGGTGGTGACCATAGACCTGCAACTAAAAATGACCTAAAAATATCAAAATTGAAACTACTGCGGACACAAAGACACCTACATCTTGGATGCACTTGAGGTAAGCTACAACATACCAAAAATGTATTTCAAAGTGAACTATCCCTTTAAGGGCTGTCTTAATCACAAAATCCTTACAGTACACTGAAACATTCACTCCCTAAAATCTCACTATTTTCCCTTAACAGAAGTTCTGAACCTCAAAACTTTAAATCACACGAGACAGTTCGCTACAAAATGACACATGATAGATGATTTTAAAACACAAACCAATATTATATTTCAGCATAAACATGTAATGTCTGATCAAGCAAACATTTACAATTTATCTGTGACTGAAATCTTGCACGTATATGTATAGGAAAAACTCAAGTGTATACTTTACGTTTTGGACAGCCATTGTTTTGTTTTTTAAAATGTACATTTTGGTTATCGTTGTCTTTCTCACCAGGCTAAAGCATTTAAAGTAAAAACTTCAGTCGTGGCTTAATAATCCGGGGTTGGGATGGTGGAATGAGCAGAAGAACCAGAAGATCGGAGATCAGGAAGAGATCTATTGGTGCCCCTGAGGGAACTGATTTAATGTGTAAAATTTAACCAAAAATTTTCGTCACTCACCATCATGTCGTTGCAAACCTGTAAGACTTTCGTTCATCTTTGAAACACAAATGTAGATATTTTTAATGAAATCTGAGAGCTTTCTGTCCCTCAATTTCACAGTTTATGCAACTACCACTTTCAAGCTTCAGAAAGGTAAGACATTATAAAAATAATCAATAGAGGGTTTGCACCTACGTCATGATTTGGCCAGTTACCCGGATGCACGGCTATATTGGAGATACTCGGATGTAAACAACAGCATTGATTGCACTGTTTATGTACTGCTGAACACATTGTTACACTAATGCTCATGATAACTTTTTCTCCAATGGTTTAACCTCAACTTTATGAAGCGATGTGAATGCTGAACACGTGTTCACGGAGCACCACGATTCATCAGTGTTGTGTTGGCGTGAGAGTCAGTCATCTCATGGTGCAACGTGCGTCGGCGATACATAATTTTGTTTTGTTTTTTGCACACACAAGGCATCTGTTAAAAATATATTCAAAAGTCTTATGGGTTTGGAGCGACATGAGAGTAAGTAATTAATGACAATTAAATTTTTTTGTGTAAACTATACCTTTAATGTTTTCTAATGTGGTTATAATTGGTCTGTTTTATAAACATTTTCAATATTTTAAAGATTTATTGTTTTAAAAAAATTTTAAATAAATGCTGCTCTTTTGAAAGTTATTTTCAAAGAATACTGAAAGCTGAATCATTTTCCACAAAAACATGAAGCAGTACAACTGATAATAATCATAAATGTTTCTTGAGAATCAAATCACCATATTAGAATGATTTCTGAATGATCTTGTGACACTGAAGACTGGAGTAATGATGCTGAAAATTCAGCTTGGCCATCACAGGAATAAATTACACTTTACTATATATTTACATGTATATTTATTTATAAATTTATAGAGAAGTTATTTTTATTGTGGTAATATTTCACACTATTACCGTTTTTTAGGCTATGTTTGATCAAATGCAGGCTTAAGATGCGTGATCAGGAAAGTGTTTTTTACTTGAAAGATGTATTTTATGTGTCAATAAATGTTTTGATAAACTTTTGTGAATTGTCTTATTTTTACAGTAATTAGGAATATTAAATATAAATATAATCATGAATTCATGAAAATTATGCCTAAAAAAAGACGTCTTTTCAACTTTCACTTTACAACCTAATTTAAACGTAAATGGGACGTCCTTTTATAGACGTCTTTTCAACGACCCGAAAAAGATGTCTTTTCAACGACTCGAAAAAGACGTCCTTTCAACGACCTGAAAAAGACGGCTTTTCACCTTTCACTTTTCAACCAAATTTTAAGGTAGTTTAGACGTCTGGCAATGTCGTCTTTTCAACGAGTTTTTGCTGGGTGGGTACGGTCTAATAGGATGATAACCTTCGTTCCGCCTTCTCTCGAGACCTTATGTAAACAAAGTCATGCCCATGACCCCGGAAGCGGAACGTCACGCACTATAAAAGGCGAGTTAACTTCCGGCTCGTTCTCTTTACCTTTCTCGCCGATAGAGACCTTGTACAGGTAAGAACCAAATTATTTTTTATTCACCATTCAATTCATCACCCAAGTGGTGCAGGTGCCTTGTGCCCCTGAGAATTGTGGTGTTTTATTTTTGTATTATCTGTGCAATCACTTATTCTTGCTGTGTGTACTTGAATTGTGATTAGTTTATTTATGTTTGAGGCTAGTTCTACTAGCCATTCAATATTTCAATACAAGCACTCAATTCATGCTATACCCTATGTGCTTATGAATTGAGAATTATTTTATTGTATTATTCAGATATTCTGAGACTAGTTTCTAACATAACTATCCATTCAATATTATGGGTTATTTCTGTTTTGTATTTTCTCCAGAGTATTCACAATAACCTAGTGAATATACTTCATTAAAAAAAAGAAAAAAAAAGCTTGGTGAGTATTGTTGCCTTTGGAGCCCTATATCACTGTTCGCAGCTGTTGGGGTTTGATATAGGCCTGCTAAATACGTTCGCGTAATAGTGCAGGCCTTTTTTGCTTGAGTGGGCTTGAGATATCCTTCACGGCTGTGCGCAGTCAGTGGGATTGTGTGTGGCATGGCCTCTCATTTCTGCCGATATTGCCAATCACCAATGGACCCTCGTGATGGGCATAGGGAATGCCCTTCATGCCTGGGGATGGCTCATTTAAGAGAGGATGTGGATAATCCCTGCAGTGCGGCTTGTGACCTGCCCAGAGGGGAACGACTTCACCGCGCTAATAGAGTACGCAGTTCTGTACCTGAGCGTGGTAGGGAGAGGGAACGCTCATCGGAAAGGCGTAGTCATAAGCGTTCTCGCAAGCACTCACGCGATGGCCATGAACCACACCGATCAAGCCATGAGAAGGTGGTGGAAGTGGCTAAAACCCCAGCTCCTGCTCCACCAGCGGAGGGTGGCAACACAGACACTCAACTACAGATCCTGGCTGCTATTCAAAGTTTAGCACAGAGGATGGACAGAGTTGAAGCCCATCACTCATTTTCACCATCACTACCTCCTGGTCAGGAAGGCGTTCCTCCACCTGCGCAGCAGGGTAATCCTGACACTGACACAGAAGATGCTGATGTATTATCTCTTCGTGCTCCCCACTCGCTAGTTGATAATGCGCAGCAGGCAGAAGAAGGGAGCCAAGGAGAGGGACCCCATTCAGATTCTGCCGAAGTTGACGGCGAATCAACAGGGAAGGATGATTTTCCAGCAAATACTCTTGTTGCCACAGTATTTAGTGCAGCAAAAATTCTTTGTTTGCAGCCTTCTGTGCCTGACCCAGCTCCTGTCGGTGGTGTCTGGGAAGGCATACCTAAGACTAATTCTCCATCTTGCATTCCAGTGGCAGATGATTATACCTCAATGTTGAGGACAACATGGAAGAAACCATCTCAGAAGCCTCAATTCAATGCGGGCTGCAGACGGTTGGCCAATGCCCGTTACCCAAAAGAAACTGGACTGGGGGACATGCCACCAGTAGAGCAGGAAATAGCATCATGGACAACTCTGGGACCAGCTTATGCATCTACTAACCCTCGCTGTCCAAAGAAGGAGTGTGCGAAGACTGACCGTCTGATCTCAAGATCCTTTAAAGGAGAACTCCGGGCAATTTTTAAGTTAATCTTGATCGTTATATCTTTATGAGTACTATCTATAGAAAAAAAAACGAACCGGATTGGTGCTTGCGACGCGGAGCTGCGACAGCGAATGCCCAGAGCTCCCACTCAGCTAAAACGGCAGCAATGGGGGCATAACATAAAGAGTGTTTTTGTGCCTCTTAACAGACACAAAATGCAATTAAAATGTCTGTCCAACATGAACAGAGGCCTTACCTGTGAACAAGATGCGTTTAGCAACTTAACCATGGTTTAAATAGTGTTTTAGACGGCAAGCTGTAGTCTCGCGCTGAAGTCTCGCTCCTCCCACCTGGACTCGCGCTGAAGTCCCGTGATCTCAGTTGTAGCTGGGAAAGGTCAATAGTGTCTAGGTGGGAGGAGCGAGACTTCAGCGCGAGACTACAGCTTGCCGTCTAAAACACTATTTAGGTGAATTTAAACCATGGCTAAGTTGCTAAACGCATCTTGTTCACAGGTAAGGTCCCTGTTCATGTTGGACAGACATTTTAATTGCATTTTGTGTCTGTTAAGAGGCACAAAAACGCTCTTTATGTATATGCCCCCATTGCTGCCGTTTTAGCTGAGTGGGAGCTCTGGGCATTCGCTGTCGCAGCTCCGCGTCGCAAGCACCAATCCGGTTCTTTTTTTTTTTTTCTATAGACAGTACTCACAAAGGTCTAACGATCAAGATTAACTTAAAAATTCTCCTTTAATGCCACTGCACGTGCAGCTCGTACAGGCAATGCTTTGGCTATCCTCTTAGCAGCCTTACGGAAAACAGTAAGTGCGGATGACCAGGATTCTAGGAACCTTGTTGATTCTGCTCTGGCAGCCCACTCACAATTGACCCGTGATGTGGGGGACGCTATGTCTTCGGCTGTTTTATGTCGTAGGCAGATATGGCTGGCACAAACCTCTTTGCCAGAGACCATACGAAGCGAACTAATGAATTTGCCAGTAATTCCCGGTCACGTTTTTAATTCAAATTCTCAGGAGGTGCTGGATAAGGCAGAGCGCTCCATTGCAACGAGGGAAGCTGTTCAGCGAGCTTGTCATAAACCAGCTCCAGTCTTCAGACCAAGGGCTCGAAAAACACAAAGGCCGCAGCAACCTGCCTGGTCTAGACACATGAGTGGCAATCTTGTTAGTGTTCAAGGGCAGAGCTTTCGTGGCCAAAGACAAAATCCTGCCACTTATCCCCAGAGGAGATTTCAGTCCCGTGGGGGAGCCCAACAGAGAGGTTCACGAAGGGGTGCAGGACGTGATGGTGGACCTGCATAGGGGTCAGGGGCTAGCCGTCGACTGTTCCTCTCAACTTTCACCGGCCAGTTGGGAGAGAGTGATTTCAGACCAGTGGGTTTTATCCACAATAACTCACGGGTATCGGCTACAGTTTCGACGGCGCCCCCCCCCCCCCCCCCCCCCCGTTTTCAAGGGTCAGAATGACTATTGTCAAGGACCCACTATTGGAGCCGGTATTGAGGGAAGAGGTGCAAGCTCTGTTACAAAAAGGAGCAATCACAAAGGTGCCCTTCAACGCACAGCAAACTGGGTTTTATTCAACCTATTTCATAATTCCAAAAAAAGATGGTGGTCATCGTCCCATTCTGGATCTCAGGCACCTCAACCAGTACTTAAAAATTCTTCCATTCAAAATTATTCATACAAAGATGGTAATGCAATCCATACATACAGGAGAATGGTTCACATCCCTGGATTTAAAGGACGCATATTTTCATGTTCCAATTTGTCCGGAGCACAGGCCTTTTCTCCGCTTTGCTTTTCAAGGCCAGGCCTTTCAGTTACAGGTTCTACCGTTCGGCCTGTCTTTGGCGCCGAGAGTTTTTACTCGGGTGATCTCAGCCGCCCTAGCTCCCCTTCAGCTGCGCGGTATCAAAATCCTGCCATATCTGGACGATTGGTTAATTTGTGCTCCCTCTCAGGAGCAGGTGATCAGGAACACAGAGGAGGTACTAGCTCACATTCAGTCCCTGGGGTTCACGGTGAACTGGAAGAAGAGCAATCTCCAGCCTCAACAGCAGGTGAAATTCCTGGGGCTATATTTCAACTCCATAACAATGGAAGCATGTCTCACTCCCCAGAGAATAGACAGCCTGGAGAAGGCGTTGGGTCACTTCCAGAAGGGGAAGCTTGTGACAGCCCACAAGGTTCAAAAGCTGATAGGACTGATGGCGGCAGCATCAATGGTGATTCCCTTAGACCTACTGAGGACACGGCCGATACAGAGGTGGTTCAATTCTTTTCGTCTTCATCCAAAAAAGGACAGAAGAACGAGGCTGTTGGTGACAAAGGCCTGCATGCGGGCCTTACTCCGTTGGAGGGACAAGGACTTTCTCCGCAGGGGAACTCGACTGGGCAATCTTCCTCACAGAAGATCAGTGATAACAACAGACGCATCCCTGACGGGCTGGGGAGCCGTCTGGGAAGGCAGATCAGTAAGGGGCAAATGGGATCCCCCTTGGTCATCAGAACACATAAATGTACTCGAACTGAGGGCTGTTCATCTCGCTCTCAAGGGTCTGTTACCATTTTTCCGTCACAAGCATGTGCTAGTGAGAACGGACAGTACCTCAGCAGTTTACCACATAAATCACCAAGGAGGGACAAAATCACTACGCTGTCTCCAGGTGGCAACGGACCTGCTGACATGGACAGGGCCACGGCTGTCCTCACTGAGAGCAATCCACATCCCAGGGGTGGCAAACAGAGCAGCCGACATTTTGTCCAGAACAGGACCTCTCCCAGGGGAGTGGCGGTTGCACACGGAGGTAATAGCCCAAATTTGGACCCGATACGGGACAGCTCAGGTGGATCTCTTTGCTTCCAGGGAGACGACCCATTGCCTGGAATGGTACTCCCTCACGGTACAGGAGGGCAGTTTAGGCCTGGATGCTCTGTCACAAGAGTGGCCGAGAGGCTTATTGTATGCTTTTCCCCCCTTTCCTCTGATCTCCCAGGTCCTCCAGAGGATCAGGGAAGGTCATTGCACAGTTCTGCTAGTTGCTCCACGCTGGCCAGGAAGACCATGGTTCCCGGACCTATTTCAGCTGGTTCAGGGTCCTCCGTGGCAACTTCCACCACGGGCAGATCTCCTATCCCAAATAGACGGGCAGATTTGGCATCCAAACCCGATGGCACTACGATTGTGGGTATGGCCTCTGCAGAGTCCGTCCCTCAACAGCTAGATGAAACGGTACGAGAGACACTGAATAACGCCAGAGCTCCATCTACTCGGGCTAATTACTCCATAAAGTGGAGAATTTTTTCAGAATGGTGTTTAGGCTTGAATGTTGATCCAATAACCTGCTCTGTGCCACTTGTCCTTAGATTCCTGCAGGCTCAACTGGATCAGGGCAAAGCGGCCAGTACAATCAGGGTTTATGCTTCAGCTATTTCAGCATCTCATCAGGGAGTGGATGGCCAGCCATTAGGCCGACATCCCTTGGTAGGTCAGTTCCTGAAGGGAGCTGGTCGCTTATGTCCAAATCGTACTTTGCGGGTACCCAATTGGGATTTGCCTTTTGTATTAGACTCTCTCACTAAGCCTCCGTACGAGCCTATGGCAGATGCAGACTTCAAAGTTTGGTCTCTCAAGACAGCTTTTCTCTTGGCTATATGCTCTGCTAAAAGGGTAGGAGAATTGTGTGCGCTATCTATTAGTGAGGATTGTTTACGTTGGAGGCCAGATGGCACAGGGGTGACACTCTGGCCCAACCCTGCCTTTTTACCAAAAGTACTTAACTCTCAGTTCAGGAATCAAGTTCTGGAGATAGTTCAATTTCAACCCCCTTCACAGGCAGATCAGCAGAATTTGCTCACCCTTTGTCCAGTAAGGGCATTACGCACTTATGTTAATTTTACTCAGACCTTGAGGAAGTCTCATTCTCAGCTTTTTGTTTGCTATGGAAGGGCCAGACTAGGGTGTCCACTTTCTAAGCAACGTTTGTCACATTGGTTGGTCGAGGTTATTTCCCAGGCTTATACAGGGAGTGGGTTACCAGTTCCTATGGGAGTACGGGCCCACTCAACCAGAAGAGTAGCTACTTCTTGGGCTGCGCTAAAAGGAGTTTCTGTGGGGGAGATTTGTGCTGCAGCATCATGGTCTACACCATGTACATTTGTAAAATATTACAGAGTTGACGTAACTAGCGCAACGCCTGTCAGCACGGCAGTTTTGATGTCTGTAGCCCAGCGAGGTTTGAATAATTCAGAGTCTGTAGTTCCTCGCGACCCTGTTGACATGAGTCATCCTATTAGACCGTAGTGACGGTCAGAGTGAGGTCGAAACAGATCGTAAGTTATGAATATAACTGTGGATCTGTGAGACCGAAGGATGACCGTCACTATCCTTGTCGCTCGAAACACTAGGGCGTTCAAGGTAAGAGAACGAGCCGGAAGTTAACTCGCCTTTTATAGTGCGTGACGTTCCGCTTCCGGGGTCATGGGCATGACTTTGTTTACATAAGGTCTCGAGAGAAGGCGGAACGAAGGTTATCATCCTATTAGACCGTAGTGACGGTCATCCTTCGGTCTCACAGATCCACAGTTATATTCATAACTTACGTTCCTATTTCTGCGACGTCGCGGCTGACAGATCCGCCCACAAGATCGAATAAACTGATTGTCATATGAAGAAATTACACTGGTTATGAGTACATTTACTATTTATTATATATATTATTTATTATTTATTTTTAGTTAAAAATAGGTCACTGTGCCACAAGCGATAACGGATAATTTACCTCAGATTTTGAAAGCATATAATATAGCGTTCAAACTGAATTCTATGCAAACATACAACTGTACTTCATAACAAAATTTGTCAATGAGTATATTGTTTTGAATTATTGTATAATGTTTTGATTTTTAATAATGTTATTTCTTGATTTGATTATGTTCTTACCCATTTCCAATGTGAGTGCGGGCCAGCAGTGCGCTTTCACAGAGAGACTCCGCCCACACGCTGTTCTGAATGGCTGTGATTTTTGATTGTGGCGTCTCACAGTCGCGTCTAGTGTGGACAGACACACTTGCTGTCGCTGGAATTTTATCGCGTCGCGTGTAGTTAGGACACGGTGCAATGGTGTGTTCACACCGAACGCGAATAGAGCGTCAAGTACGCGTCTATCGTGTCTAGTTAGACGCTTGAACATTCGCTCGAGTTCAAATTTTTCAACTTGCGCGGAAGACATTCGCGGCAAACGCGTCGCCCAATTCGCGTCATTCGCAACGCCCGGCGCGAATGATGCGTCTATTCGCGTCTTTGCATTGACTTTGTATGTAATCTACTCGGGCAAATAATTAAATTCGCGTTCGGTGTGAACACACCATTATGGTGTGTTCACACCGAACGCAAATTTAATTATTTGAACAATTATGTGAACACACCATAACAGTCTGATGCCGGAAGTGGGCGTGGCAACTTTTGTGTTTTAGAACATTTCAAAGTTTAAAACAACATTATTATACATATTTTTTAAACGATTTCATTATAGATACATTTAAGATGTGTGTATAACAAGTGAAACTCGAAAAATTAGAATATTGTGCAAAAGTTCATGTATTTCAGTAATTCAAATTAAAAGGTGAAACTGATATATTTAGTATAAATAACTATATACATATGCATGATTATACTTTTCAGTGGGCCGACATTTTCTGTATTTAAAATCCTTTTTTTTTATTGATTTTTTTTATTATTGTATTGACTCTTTTAAATTTTAAAGATTTTAAATTTGGGGTTTTCATAATCTGTACGCCATAGGGCTAATCATCAAAATTATAACTTTTACACAATATTCAAATTTTTCGAGTTTCACCTATATATATAAAATATAAGAATTATTTGTCCTGTTAACAAAAGACAATATTCTACTATTAAAAATGCTTTTAAATTCAATCAAATGTTCAAGCTTTGTTTTCATTTTATTATTTTTTTGTTTAAAGCTTTTTTAATTTTTATTTATATGGTTAATCATTTGGCACAACAAATGGATAAAGTATAATTTTAACTTTTAAAAAACTATTAATGTTTGTTAAAACTCAACCATTTCACAACTAACTATTTTTTATTCATAGACCAACACAACATAATTCTATGGTGGACTGAAACAGAAATTATTAATAAAATGAAATAATTGTTTTCCTCTGAAATGGCAAAAGCATAACACACTAGATGTACCTGCTCTAAATAAATAATAGGCCTAGTAATTAAATAAAAATACAAAATCGAACTAAATAAAATAAATTATAAAAAACAAAATCAAACCAAATAAAATAAATCGTATAAAAGCAAGTGTAATGACGAAAGGCGCCCCAGGAATTGCCAGGATTAACTCCATGGAATTTTTATTTATTTAGTTTATTTGTCACTTGAGAATTATTGTTAAATGTGTGCCTGCATAACTTTAATATGATTTGTTTTCTTTGGTTTGATTTTGTTTTATATAATTTATTTATTTTGTTTATTTAGATTTTGTTTTATATAATTTATTTATTTTATTTATTTAGATTTTGTATTTTTATTTAATTACTATTATTTATTTGGAGCAGGCAGGTTTTGCTATTTTCTGAGGGTAAAAAACACATTTTATTAAAAAAATGCGTTTCAATTAAATCAAATGTTCAAATGCTCAAGCTTTGTTTTCGTTTTATTATTTTGTTTGTTTTAAGTTTTGTTCAATTTATATTGTTAATCATTTGACACAAAACAAATGCATTAAGTATAATTTTAACTTTGAAAAAACTATTAACATTTGTTAATAGTACTTTTGTTAATAAGACAAAACATATATATATATTAATATTATAGTAGCATTGTTTTAAACTTTGAAACGTTCTAAAACACAAAAGTAGCGCAATGCCTTGCCACGCCCACTTCCGGCATCAGACTGTTAGGCTGGCGCTTGTCCTCACACTGCTATGACATATGGTTCTGCGGTTCTGCAGCTGGTTACTATTGGCCAAGACTGATCACACCGGTCTGATCTTACGATAGACTGGGATCTTATGTGCGAAATTCAGCGATTCCCGTACCACACTTTGACGCCGGTTTCACGCCGGTTTGAGAACCACTGAAGACTATATCAAGACCAGAGAGAAGAGCACGTACGTACGGACACACACAATCATGTGGAAAAAAGAAAGGACACCCTTTATAATTTTATGGTTTTACGTATCAGAACATAATAAAAATCATCTGTTCGTTAGCAGGTCTTCAAATTAGGTAAATACAACCTCAGCTACCTAACAAAAAGAAAGCCAAAATGGAAAAGCATGGGTGACAAACTAAGTACACCCTATGATTAAATCGCTTGTAGAGCCACTTTTAGCAGCGATAAGTTGAAGTTCAGTTCATTGAGGTTTGCTGCCATTTGTTTATGCACAGCTCTCTGAAAGTCCCAGTACAGCATTTTAATCGTGTTGGAATCTGGACTTTGACTGGGCCAGTGTAGATATTCTGTTGTAGATTTGCTGGTGTGCTTGAGATAATTATCCTATTGCATGACAATTTCAGACAGATGGCCTCACATTTGACTCTAGAATAGATTGGTTTCACAGAGGAGTTTATGGTCGACTCATTGACTGCAAGGTGCACAGGTCCTGTGGCTGCAAAACAAGCCAAAAATAATCAACCCTCCATTAGACAGATAGACAGTGGATATGAGATGTTTGTGCTGATATGTTGCATTTAGTTTTAGCCTAATTGACGATGTGCATTATGGCCAAACATCTCCACGTTGATCGTGTCTTTCCAAAGGAACAGGGAACACTTCCTATAACACATGATGTACTTGTTGTTACATTATAAGAAGAATGGCATCTACAATAATGTTTTCTGTTTAATCCGATGTTTACTGGTGTCAGCCGGATCCGGGCAGCATCCAGATCAGATGGTGGACCTGCGCTTAGACACAACCACAGTGCATGATGTAATCAGTGGGATCCGGGACGTATCCAGATCAGATGGAGGACCTGCGCCTAGACACGACCACAACGCATTCCTGAAATGTCAGCAGAGGTTGTGTCAACTAGACTCTCCCCTGTGAAGGCCTCATCGACACAACAGCCATCGGCACTGATCCTCAACAAACCCGTCTCCATACCGGCATGATGACTCTGATCTTCAACCAGATATAACTGGATAAATATTCTGAATGTTCCAATCCAATCTGACTTTTGACCTATAATACTGCCTGAATCATAATCATACACTTGTTCATTCATTGGCCAGAGGAGCACAGTTTTTTTCCTCCATTCTGTCACCTGATAGAGTTTTGTTTCCTTGCTACTGTCACTGTAGATGGCTGTCGTGTCGATACTTTGTCACTTTTGGCTTTGGGGACACTTAATATTCAACAATAGTTTTGATCTGCCTGCATTGACACCATTATATGAGAACTGAACTGAGCTGTATCACATCACTGTTTTCTCCAGAGCGGCTACATATATAAATGAACTAAATGAATTAAAATTTTACAACAAAAATGCACCATCAATGAACTTAAGCTGAACTATGATGTTTTATCGCTTTTCGCTGTCAAGCTGCATTAAAAACAATCTGTATTAAAAGCGCTATAGAAATAAAGGTGATTTGACTTGACATTGTCCGAAGTCCTGCGATTTGTTCAGATGCAACTTTGCTAACCAACGGTGTGCTGCCATGTTCATTTTAAAGAGTAAAAGCTTTCTCCTGGCAACTGTTCCAAAGAAGCCATACCTGTCCTGGTATTTTTTTTTTCTTTTTTTTTTTTTCTAATTGTACTGGCATGAACTGAGGCCTGTAGAGTCTGAAAGTGTAGTTTTTGGGTGTTGTGCGATTTCTCTGACCATTGCAGTTTGACTTTTTGGCAAATTTGCTGGGACGTCCACTCCTGAGAAGATTGGCAACTGTCTTGAATGAATGTTTTCCACTTGTGAATAATCTTCCTGTAGAATAATGGACTTCAAATTGTAGGAAAATGTCTGTACAACCCTTCTCAGATTGATGGCAGCCATAATTGGTTCTCTAAGATCATTGCTGATGTCTTTCCTCCTCGGAAATAATAAATATTATTTAATAGATATTTTAATAATATAATTAAATATTTTATTTAATAATGTTTTTATGTTGTTCTCTCTAATAAAAAAGAAGTTCCAAAAAGAGATGCAGTCTTTTTTTATTATAACAATTTTTATAATAAAATTGTACACATTCATAACGGTACTGTACGGCCCTAAGGACATTGACAAGCTCTGTTTGAATGTGTTATTTGCCTATTGAACTACACAGACATTAACAGTCATCAGTTTTATACAAAAAAATTGACAATTACAACCAAATTATGACAGACTGTGACCAAATACGAAATTTTATTTTACACAGGTATAAACACTTTTGCAAATATACAGTATGCTATTTTACATCATTCCCATTTACATTTGACTAAACATACACAGGCAGCATAAGATGAAGACAAAACAAGAGACTTTCACTCTAGACGGTTTGCCTGGCTGAAACCAGTTTTGACACAGTGAGTAAACCTGAATCAGTGTTGTCCTCTCATTCAAGTGGTCCTGTCCTCATTTGATGTTTATTTGTGCAGCTCACTTGACAGAAATAAGGACAACCATTATTTTTCAACAGAAAATGAATTCTTTCAGCTAATAGTTATACATTTCTTGTCAATGCTACGGTACTTTCATGCTAAATCTTATGAACATAAATCTTACTAGCGCACTTTCAACAATTCAGACAGCACTTTTATTTTGCTTTATATTACTTATGTTGAACAGTATGAAACAGAAACTGGCAGACAGTAGACTCAGAAAGAGGCAGAGAGGTCTATGTTTTCAATACACCATATGCGAGTGTTTGAATTTAAGGATGGAGGGAGGGAAGATCATGATCGGACCCAGCTGACAGGCACCCACTGCGGCTCCCTCTCGAGTCGTTCCAGAATATTCCTCAGCTCTACACAGGCGCTGGCAGAGTCCTCCTTTACTAGTACCCTGTCCACTAGATGGCCATATTGCTGGTCCATCTGCTCGGCTGACTGCCTCATGTCCTGCAGGTCTTCATCCTTTTCACAATGTGAGAGAGAAAGAGATATAGAAAAAAAAATAATTCCCTTTTAAAAGCTCCTCTCAATGCTGCACTTGATTTAAGTGCTATGGGAAAACATATTTGTTTGACTGGTTGTGAACACATGTGACAAACACACCAAGAATTTGGCTTAAATAACCTATGATGATGACATCATCGGAATGAGCACGTCAGAGACTATAAATAGATGTGTGACAGGTGCGCTCATCAGTTTCCTTTGTCTTCAGAACCGCATTGTGTGATGTGTGTGGTATTCAAACTTATTTTCAAACTATTCCTTTTGCTAGGAGTTAGTTTTGTCAAGCAGGAAAAAGCATTTTCTCACTCTCTTCCTCTTTCTCTGAAAACAAAAAGAAAAGAGAATCATGTCGCGAGAAAGGCGTACCGCCCTGCTCACGACAAATTTAGGATGATACGCATGTATTGGGGGCCCTCCAAGACGCAGAGTGAGAGCGCTGCGTGTCATTGCCCATTAAAGTGCTCTGCTTCAGACTCGCCTTAGAGAAAAGCAATGATGAAATCACGGTGCTCGCGAGTTGATCTGGCTGAGGAGCGGGTGACGGGTCCTTCCCTTTCTCTCGTTCTCTCTCTGGATCGCGACATGCTCTCGTCCGCTGCTGAAGACGGCGTTTCTTCAGAGAAGAACGTGGGTTCTCTTATCAATAAAGAATCAAGTGGCTCAGATCTCGCGTCTGCCGAGGCAATGAACAGATTACCGGTCCGCTATATATGTAAATAATGCGAGGAGATTTGAATTGAATAGGCGGGAGATTCCCTTTCTCTCTTGTTCCTATGATTGCATTCAAAGAAATTGTGTGTTTGCAAGCTATTATTTTATGATTCTTTGTTGAAACTTCTCTAATATGAAAATAACTATATTCAGTCTTTCATCCAGATCATTTTTACTTGTCTGGTTGATATTTGGCTGCATTTAATTATGAGGAATGATTATATACTTATCTGATTTGTTTGGCTGTTCAAAATAGCCATTTGGAGATGGGACTTTGAGAACGCCACCTCTGAGTGCTACTCCCGCGATGATGAAGCACATGAGCACCCGACGTGGTCACTCATGCAGTGGCCAATTTACAGCTAGACTGGCCACAGGAGAAAGAACAAGTATGGAGTGAAAACAGTCTCAAAACCTTCCACAAATGCACGCGAGAGATCCATATGCGCGCGCACCAATCCACAAATGCACGAGAGAGATCCACACACACGCAAAGCAATCCACAGATGCACGGGAGAGATCTACACACACACACAAAGCAATCCACAGATACACGTAAAAGATCCACACACCCAAATCAATCCACAAATGTACGCGACAGATCCACACACACACATAGCAATCCACAGATGCACGCAAGAGATCCACACACACACAGCGATCCACGAATGCACGTGAGAGATCCACACACACACACACACACACACATAGCAATCCACAGATGCACGCAAGAGATCCACACACGCAAATCTATGGCGTTATTTTTAAGTCAAAAGTTACGAGCGCGTAAAATTTGCTCACGAGCACATTATGTTATTTCACAGGCGCGAAAATTAACCTTCAGCTGGCATGATAAAAGTAATCGCGCACAAATTCAACAACCGAGAGGTGCACCGGTAGCTGCGAGCGAGCGCCTGGCATACTCTCATAGGTTAACTCTGCTTGTACAATGGAATCCTGCTCGCGCGCAGCGGGCTTCTGCTCGCGGACTGCTGTTTTGCTCGCGCAGTGGATTTCTGCTCGCTCAGCTGATTTCTGCTCCCTCACGTCTACATGACTTTTGACAATTTGGGGGCGGGACCTAGGGAGGGCACTGGCCCTCTTATGATTGGTCACTTTCATCGTAATCACAACCACAGAGACATCCTTCTACCTTGATTGACAGCTCTCATTACAGGAAGCACGGAGTTGGTCTAAGTTACCACCAAAGAAGAGTGGTGAGTGAATTAATTAGAATGAGGTTTTCTAATATACATAAAATGTCTCTGCACGTATAAAATGCATATAGTTAAATCAGTTACCATCGATGTATATATTTGCGAACGATGACGCCTACGTTTTGTTTAGTAACATTAACGTTACATATGAGTAATAAGTAACGTAACTTTAGCTAGCATATTCGTTCTGTAGCTAATGCCTCAGCCAACACTTGTGATGCTGATCGCCCGACACACTCATTTTAAAACTTCTTAGACAACTAAGAATCATAACATAATTGTTTTCACATGTAACGTTAAAAGTGCTATTCTTATTGAGGCTGAGTTAATGCATTTGATTTTGCAGGCTAACATCCAATGCAGTAAAATACTGTTTTGAATGTTGATTAACTTAGCCACACATGTTCACATTGTCCCTTGTTGTATTTTTGTGTGGATCCAGCTCATCTTGTCATTTATAAATAGATGTAAAAGAAAATGGCGGACGCAAAAGAGGAGGTGAACTATTTTCAAAAATGTTTATTACGTTAAAGTAGTTCATTTGTGGTGCTGTTTGTTTCAGTTACATTTCTTTATTTCTCCCCATTCCTCTAGGAAGATTTGCGCAATATGGCCCTCGATTTGGTGGCCAGGATGAGAGCTACATTGAGTAATCCTAAACCAAACGGTATGTATCATGACTCAGTAACTATCTTTACTAGGTTGCGTTGCCATCTCTAGACAATATGTGTGGTTTGATTACATTATGTTGGTTTCCCTGTATACATATAACAATATATAAATACTCAACTTCATAAACAACTTCAACAACATTAGTCATGGAAGTGTTGCTGTCATCATCATGCAGCTCACCTATGGGCTATATGCACGCATAAGTTCCACATTTGACGCAAGGATGCTCTTCAGTTTCCGGTTGGGGAGATTAAAGCGGAGGAAAACCGAGGAAAACGGGATTATGGCAGAGTCTTCAAAATGTACTGTCCTCCCGTCTTTGAAACGAAACTTTCATACGTTTAGATGTCATTTTATATATAGTTATGTTTATTTAATATAATTTAAAAAGAAGCATAAACACAATGAGGGGTGTCTGTTTTTGTGACTAATGTTTCTTTACTATAACCATGGAGTATAAAATTCAATATAAATTCTCGGTATTGCATTGGACTCTACGATCGGCGGAAGATATCGAGCATCCTTACACCTTCACCGGAAATACCGCCGTGCATAGAGCCCATTCATTTAGCTTATATAACAACAGAAGTTGCATGTTGTCAGTGAATTAATTATGTTGAATGAACAGTGAAGTTCAGGGACAGTGCAATGCACAGTCAGGCTCAGCCAGGGTATCCAGGCAGGACAAATCCCAGGAACCACGAGAGCACAATGCGGTGCGTGGACCTGCACAGGCACCTTCAGGGACTGCAGTTCAAAAGGAACCTTCAAAAACTAAGCATGTTTATGCTTCTTTTTAAATGATATTAAATAAACATAACTATATATAAAATGACATCTAAACGTATGAAAGTTTCGTTTCAAAGACGGGAGGACAGTACATTTTGAAGACTCTGCCATAATCCCGTTTTCCTCGGTTTTCCTCCGCTTTAATCTCCCCAACCGGAAACTGAAGAGCATCCTTGCGTCAAATGTGGAACTTATGCGTGCATATAGCCCATAGGTGAGCTGTATGATGATGACAGCAACACTTCCATGACGAATGTTGTTGAAGTTGTTTATGAAGTTGAGTATTTATATATTGTTATATGTATACAGGGAAACCAACATAATGTAATCAAACCACACATATTGTCTAGAGATGGCAACGCAACCTAGTAAAGATAGTTACTGAGTCATGATACATACCGTTTGTATGTATCATGACTTTGTTGTATCATGTATCATGTATGTATCATGACTTTGTTGACGTCAAAGACACTGGTTTTACTTCATATACAAAATTATTTTAGGCAAAGGCCCTACCTACTTGAGAAACTTAATTCCGGTAGTTTCTCCCTCTCGCAACCTTCGCTCAAGTAGGTTCATTTCATTAACCACTACCAATGCCCGCACTTCCTTCGGCCGTTTTTCTTTTCAGTTTTCTGCTGCCAATGATTGGAACGAACTCCAAAAAACTTTAAGGCTAGAATGTACTGTTCCATTATCCACTTTTAAACGATTGATAACTAACCTTCTGTCACACCATTGTTCATGTTAGCATTATCATTTTTCCTCCTGTGTAAACTAGATCATTTATTATTCATCATTTTCTTTCTCTGCATTGTTCACTGATTCCTAGGAATTGTCTAGTTATTCTATTTTGATTTATTTTCGTATGATGTGCTTCAACTGAACAACTGTTTGTAACCTGTACTATATTGTCTTATCTTTTATGTGTAACTTATTGTTGTCTGCACTATGACGCTTTATCTTGGCCAGGTCGCCGTTTTTAATGAGAATGAGTCCTCTATGTGCCTACCTGGTTAAATAAAGGTTAAAAAAAAAAAAAAAAATGCGTTTAGGATTACTCAATGTAGCTCTCATCCTGGCCACCAAATCGAGGGCCATATTGCGCAAATCTTCCTAGAGGAATGGGGAGAAATAAAGAAATGTAACTGAAACAAACAGCACCACAAATGAACTACTTTAACGTAATAAACATTTTTGAAAATAGTTCACCTCCTCTTTTGCGTCCGCCATTTTCTTTTACATCTATTTATAAATGACAAGATGAGCTGGATCCACACAAAAATACAACAAGGGACAATGTGAACATGTGTGGCTAAGTTAATCAACATTCAAAACAGTATTTTACTGCATTGGATGTTAGCCTGCAAAATCAAATGCATTAACTCAGCCTCAATAAGAATAGCACTTTTAACGTTACATGTGAAAACAATTATGTTATGATTCTTAGTTGTCTAAGAAGTTTTAAAATGAGTGTGTCGGGCGATCAGCATCACAAGTGTTGGCTGAGGCATTAGCTACAGAACGAATATGCTAGCTAAAGTTATGTTACTTATTACTCATATGTAACGTTAATGTTACTAAACAAAACGTAGGCGTCATCGTTCGCAAATATATACATCGATGGTAACTGATTTAACTATATGCATTTTATACGTGCAGAGACATTTTATGTATATTAGAAAACCTCATTCTAATTAATTCACTCACCACTCTTCTTTGGTGGTAACTTAGCCCAACTCCGTGCTTCCTGTAATGAGAGCTGTCAATCAAGGTAGAAGGATGTCTCTGTGGTTGTGATTACGATGAAAGTGACCAATCATAAGAGGGCCAGTGCCCTCCCTAGGTCCCGCCCCCAAATTGTCAAAAGTCATGTAGACGCGAGGGAGCAGAAATCAGCCGAGCGAGCAGAAATCCACTGCGCGAGCAAAACAGCAGTCCGCGAGCAGAAGCCCGCTGCGCGCGAGCAGGATTCCATTGTACAAGCAGAGTTAACCTATGAGAGTATGCCAGGCGCTCGCTCGCAGCTACCGGTGCACCTCTCGGTTGTTGAATTTGTGCGCGATTACTTTTATCATGCCAGCTGAAGGTTCATTTTCGCGCCTGTGAAATAACATAATGTGCTCGTGAGCATGTCTTACGCGCTCGTAACTTTTGACTTAAAAATAACGCCATACAAATCAATCCACAAATGCACGCGACAGATCCACACACACAAATAGCAATCCACAGATGCACGCAAGAGATCCACACACACACACAGCGATCCACAACAATCATGCATTATTGTCCTTAGTCACATTGCTTTGCTCACAATCCACAAATGCTTTATCTGTACCTGTAATTTCATGCACAGCAAATCACGTGACTTTTGAGACTGTTGTTCCGCTGCCTTGATTCACAAATGCACACAAGCCTATCTGTCCACATTACCTGCAAGGATGCGATATGGTGTCTTCCTCCAGAGGGCGCTAACCGGCCTTTGAGCTGAATCTTTCAAAGTGCTGGATTCTAGGGGTGGGCGATACTGCAAAATTTGGTATCGATCCGATACCAAGTAAATTCACAAATAGAAATCAGTGACTTGTACTTGAAAACCAGAATTTGAATGAATGTAAAGTGACTTGTTTGCAGACTTGGGTATAACGCGTTACAAAGTAACGCGTTACTGTATTCTAATTACTTTTCCTGATAACGCAGTAATGTAACTCATTACATTTAAAATGTATGTAATTTGATTACAGTTACTGATGTCAATAAAATTAAGTTACTTGCGTTACAAATGTATTGTTAAGAAAAAAATATTTAGTAAAATGCATTTCTAATAACGTTTGGCCGGCTGCGTCAGTTAATGAGCATGCGCTTTAATGAATTACTGGAGAAAGCGCTTCATGAGGCACACACACGCAAGGTCTCTCGCTCACTCCCTCTCCGCCGTGCGCGTGCTACACGGTTTGGAGCGCAGTCTCTTCTGTCTCGCATGCGCGCTCTTGCGCTGTCGTGTTTCCATTACAGATTCGCGCAAAACTTTTGCGTTTTTTTTTTCTTTTCTTTTTTCCCTCTAAATATTGATCAAAAACGATTGCGAAATGACGGCGTTTCCATTAACTGATGTTATGGGACTAAGCGTATTTTTTTCCTCTTGCGATCAGTCATTCCAAAACTCATGACAACGGACGTTGGTAGGTTTATATCACAGCCACCGCACTAGACATTATTATTATTATTAATAATAATGCCTAAGCGTGTTATCCAAGCATTAATGGCAAGGAAAGACTTATACTGTGAGCGGCACATATGAGGTGTTTTCTCACTCATTTCTGCTCCGAGGTCTTGATTGTGGCATTTATTCTCTTTATTATGTTGACCCTGTCCTGAGGCCTTCCCATATGATAGGGCATTGGAATATTTTTTTCAGAAAGGCCCGTAAAATAAAATCTCCCGCTATCAATATGCAGGAGACTCCCGGAACTTCCAGGAGACTTGGGATGTCTGCAATATTAAATTACGGAAAGAACTGAGTTTCACTTTGTAGTGTATTCTTGTGGTTTTAATAGGTTTTCAAAGTAACTTGAAAGTAAAGTACTTAGTAATCTGATTACTTTTTACATGCAGTAATCAGTAATGTAATCAAATTACAAGTTTAAAGTAGTAATTAGTAATTTGTAGTGGATTACATTTTTTGAGTAACTTACCCAACTCTGCTTGTTTGCAGGTGAAGATCATGTTCTGTTTGTAGATTGTGTCACATTTGTTTTCAGAATTCTGACACTATTGTTTCGCTGATGTGACAAAATAATGCCATAATCATTGAAAATGAAGAGACTATGAGTCAAAAATGCATATTACAATTTGTAAACACAAAACAAGATCTACAAATAAATTTAAAATCTGCAAACAAACTCCTCACAATCTGCAAATGTAAAACACAATCTGTAAATAGATTCCAAATCTGCAAACAAACTCCTCATGATCCGCAAATGTAAAACAAGATCTACAAATAGATAAAAAATCCACAAACAAACTCTTTATGATTCACAAATAGAAATCAGTGACTTGTACTTGACAACCAGAATTTGAATGAATGCAAAGTGATTTGTCTGCGCACGAAGGTCTTTATTAGTTTGTAGATTGTGTTGCATTTGTTTTCAGAATTTTGGCACAACTTTTTCGCTGTTTTTTTACCATTAAAAATCTACAAATGCCCTCCTCACAATTTGCAAACAAACACAGTCTAACTTGTATTTTCAAACCACTGTAAAAATACATTCTTACACATTCTGTGCAAAGCTCAGCATGCAAGTGTTGAATCTGTGTTTGCAGATCACAGGGCATTCACAGATCCCTCTGCACACGTATACAGATCTTTTTGGCACTATCTTTCCGCAGAGTTATGAAGGTAAAATGATGACATAATGAATCGCATGCGCAGGGTAAGATTTGTGAAAGTGTACATAAGATTGCAAGCGTAAATTAAATTTGCATGCGCAACAGAAAATTTGTAAAGGTGTAAATCGCCCTTCAAGTGTAAGAAACAAATATTTGCAGCATTTAACTGTTATTCGTAAGTGTATTTCATGTATTTTGAAGCTGCAGCTTCATGCTAACGCAAAATAAATAGGATCTGTATTCTTCGGACTTTCATTTTTCCGCGCTTACACTTTTGGCACGGTTTTTGCGCACAAATGCGGCCAAAAGCATTGCAGGCCTGTGAACAGCAATCTGCAAGCGAAAACAACAGAGTCAGGGACTGCAAAACAGACTGACCGCGTACAATCAAACTTTGTGTAAAAAATTAACTGTTGCAAATGTCTAAATGACTTGTTGTGTGCATGGGGCAAAAAAGTTCCCCAAATAACCCGATTTGTACAGTTGCGTCTTTCTTTTACCTGCGCTCCAGTTTTGGCACGATTCTCTCACTGAAGGAGTTTTGCAAGCGCGAAGAGGAGGGCGGGTCCACCTTCATCATGTAGCCAATCAAACGAGCTTCTCGCTGACACTCGATTTACTCTGATCTGATTGGTTCAATAAACACGCCAGTCTCCAGAATGCATCTTTATCTTTATTTGGTTCAGAAATGTTCTCATTGCCGAAATGATACTTTTAATGCACACATACATGTTAAATAAATAAATGAATGAACAAATAAATACATAATTGCTAGGCTGTGCACCATTAGGCTGACTATGAGCCAAGACTGAATTTTGTAATCTTGATGCTGCTGAATGTAGGCCTAGTATCTGCACTACTGCATGCATATGTTCACCTGTCTACTGATCAGGAGGGATTACAGAATTATTATTATTTTACAATAATATTTTTCCCTTTAACATGTATTTTAAGGGCATCTCTAAATTATGCCATTTATCACCTGCAATGTCATTGTGTAACCACTAGATGGCTGTATTACCCTATATAAACCATATAAACATTTCTATACTGTGTATTCCCTGGTTGCTAGGTTTTTATTCAGACATAATTAGTTACTTTTTGTCAAAGTTGAGTTCATGTTGATTTAATTAATTAATGAATTCATTACATTTTTATAGCGCTTTTCTAAACACTCAAAGCGCTTTACATAGATGGGGGGAATCTCCTCAACCACCACCAATGTATTTATTTAGTATCAGTTTTTCATTACAGTCAAAGCTGGACACAGACCTAGATACATATAATAGCTTGCTCGATCACACGGAAGTAATCAGAATCAATATTGACAGTGCAAGACAATATTTCAAAATATATAATTGACTGTTAAATACCATGAACAGAGGCATGATGTGCAGAACACTGCATCAGAATGGTATTATTACATAAAAAAATGGGTATTAAATGTTTTGATTGTAAAGTTTAACATCAGCTAGTGGTGTAACAGATTATATAATATATAAAATTTCAATCCAATAACATTAAAGGAACACTCCACCGTTTTTTTAAATAGGGCTTATTCACATTCTTTCCTACATTTAGATAGGTGTGCAAATGCATTTTTGTCTCAGTGCATGCATTGTTTTAGTTTGACAGGGTCGGCGTTAGCTTAGCTTAGCACAATGAATGGAATCCTTTGTTGCCATTTAGCATGTCCTGAGTAAAAGTGATAAAATAAAAAAAAACCCACGTAATTACTTCTTGTGGCCTGCGTATTCACAACGAGTACAAATAGCGATGCAGATTAACACTAGGCGATTTCCTAGGCAGATATTGACTTGGGACTATATTAGGGGGAAGCACAGGCGAAGCACTGCTGCTTAGGCGAAGCACTGCTACTTGGGCGCAGAGATATCACGCAACACATGAAATCCCACGACTTCCCTAGTAAACATACCGGCGTGAATAGTAGCTGCCTGACTATTTTCCTTACAGTACATGACTGGCGATGAACATGGCTGATTTTGTGAGAGACGAAGAGGATGACTTCTCAGACAGTCAAGAGCCAGAGCCATACCTATTTGAACCAGAGTTTACAGAAGAGGAGCTGCGTGCTTTAGAAATAGACCGACAGGAGGAGGAGGTTGCGATCGCTCAACAGCCTGAGGACATGAGGATGAGAGCCAACACGAACTGGTGGTGTGAATGTGGGGGAATATGCCAACCTATGCTGACTGAAATAGAGTGTCTGTGCTGTGGAGAGTGGTCACGCCGGTATGTTCTTCTTCTTCTTTTGTTTTTTTTTATGTAAAAAACTTTTGTATGTTTATGGAAGTCGTGGGATTTCATGTGTTGCGTGATATCTCTGTGCCCAAGTAGCAGTGCGTCGCCTAAGCAGCAGTGCTTCGCCTGTGCTTCCCCCTAATATAGTCCCAAGTCAATATCTGCATAGGAAATCGCCTAGTGTTAATCTGCATCGCTATTTGTACTCGTTGTGAATACGCAGGCCACAAGAAGTAATTACGTGTTTTTTTTTTTTTTTTTTTAATCACCTTTACTCAGGACATGCTAACTGGCAACAAAGGATTTCATTCATTGTGCTAAGCTAAGCTAACGCCGACCCTGTCAAACTAAAACAATGCATGCACTGAGACAAAAATGCATTTGCACACCTATCTAAATGTAGGAAAGAATGTGAATAAGCCCTATTTCAAAAAACGGTGGAGTGATCCTTTAACACCAGCTCAAAATTCAATATGAATGTCAGTCAGCCTAATGGTGCACAGCTTATTAAGCAATCATGATTTATTTATTTATTAATTTGTTCATTTATTTATTTAACATGTATGTGTGTATTAAAAGTATCATTTCGGCAATGAGAACATTTCTGAACCAAATAAAGATAAAGATGTGTTCTGGAGACTGGCGTGTTTATTGAACCAATCAGATCAGAGTAAATCGAGTGTCAGCGAGAAGCTCGTTTGATTGGCTACATGATGAAGGTGGACCCGCCCTCCTCTTCGCACTTGCAAAACTCCTTCAGTGAGAGAATCGTGCCAAAACTGGAGCGCAGGTAAAAGAAAGACGCAACTGTACAAATCGAGTTATTTCGGGAACTTTTTTGCCCCATGCACACAACAAGTCATTTAGACATTTGCAACAGTAAATTTTTTACACAAAGTTTGATTTTACGCGGTCAGTCTGTTTTGCAGTCCCTGACTCTGTTGTTTTCGCTTGCAGATTGCTGTTCACAGGCCTGCAATGCTTTTGGCCGCATTTGTGAGCAAAAACCGTGCCAAAAGTGTAAGCGCGGAAAAATGAAAGTCCGAAGAATACAGATCCTATTTATTTTGCGTTAGCATGAAGCTACAGCTTCAAAATACATGAAATACACTTACGAATAACAGTTAAATGCTGCAAATATTTGTTTCTTACACTTGAAGGGCGATTTACACCTTTACAAATCTTCTCTTGCGCAAGCAAATTTAATTTACGCTTGCAATCTTATGTACACTTTCATAAATCTTACCCTGCGCATGCGATTCATTATGTCATCATTTTACCTTCATACGTCAGCTCTTATTTTGAAAAGGGCTTATTGAGGGGGCGTGACATCACATTGAAGCAATACCCCTGATTGGCTGACTACACGTGTGGATCGTAGTCACACACTCTGCGGAAAGATAGTGCCAAAAAGATCTGTATACGTGTGCAGAGGGATCTTTGAATGCCCTGTGATCTGCAAACACAGATTCAACACTTGCATGCTGAGCTTTGCACAGAATGTGTAAGAATGTATTTTTACAGTGGTTTGAAAATACAAGTTAGACTGTGTTTGTTTGCAAATTGTGAGGAGGGCATTTGTAGATTTTTAAAGGAACACTCCACCGTTTTTTGAAATAGGGCTTATTCACATTCTTTCCTACATTTAGATAGGTGTGCAAATGCATTTTTGTCTCAGTGCATGCATTGTTTTAGTTTGACAGGGTCGGCGTTAGCTTAGCTTAGCACAATGAATGAAATCCTTTGTTGCCAGTTAGCATGTCCTGAGTAAAGGTGATTAAAAAAACAAAAAAAAAACACGTAATTACTTCTTGTGGCCTGCGTATTCACAACGAGTACAAATAGCGATGCAGATTAACACTAGGCGATTTCCTATGCAGATATTGACTTGGGACTATATTAGGGGGAAGCACAGGCGAAGCACTGCTGCTTAGGCGACGCACTGCTACTTGGGCACAGAGATATCACGCAACACATGAAATCCCACGACTTCCATAAACATACAAAAGTTTTTTACATAAAAAAAAACAAAAGAAGAAGAAGAACATACCGGCGTGACCACTCTCCACAGCACAGACACTCTATTTCAGTCAGCATAGGTTGGCATATTCCCCCACATTCACACCACCAGTTCGTGTTGGCTCTCATCCTCATGTCCTCAGGCTGTTGAGCGATCGCAACCTCCTCCTCCTGTCGGTCTATTTCTAAAGCACGCAGCTCCTCTTCTGTAAACTCTGGTTCAAATAGGTATGGCTCTGGCTCTTGACTGTCTGAGAAGTCATCCTCTTCGTCTCTCACAAAATCAGCCATGTTCATCGCCAGTCATGTACTGTAAGGAAAATAGTCAGGCAGCTACTATTCACGCCGGTATGTTTACTAGGGAAGTCGTGGGATTTCATGTGTTGCATGATATCTCTGCGCCCAAGTAGCAGTGCTTCGCCTGTGCTTCCCCCTAATATAGTCCCAAGTCAATATCTGCCTAGGAAATCGCCTAGTGTTAATCTGCATCGCTATTTGTACTCGTTGTGAATACGCAGGCCACAAGAAGTAATTACGTGTTTTTTATTTTATTTTATCACTTTTACTCAGGACATGCTAAATGGCAACAAAGGATTCCATTCATTGTGCTAAGCTAAGCTAACGCCGACCCTGTCAAACTAAAACAATGCATGCACTGAGACAAAAATGCATTTGCACACCTATCTAAATGTAGGAAAGAATGTGAATAAGCCCTATTTAAAAAAACGGTGGAGTGTTCCTTTAATGGTAAAAAAACAGCGAAAAAGTTGTGCCAAAATTCTGAAAACAAATGCAACACAATCTACAAACTAATAAAGACCTTCGTGCGCAGACAAATCACTTTGCATTCATTCAAATTCTCGTTGTCAAGTACAAGTCACTGATTTCTATTTGTGAATCATAAAGAGTTTGTTTGTGGATTTTTTATCTATTTGTAGATCTTGTTTTACATTTGCGGATCATGAGGAGTTTGTTTGCAGATTTGGAATCTATTTACAGATTGTGTTTTACATTTGCAGATTGTGAGGAGTTTGTTTGCAGATTTTAAATTTATTTGTAGATCTTGTTTTGTGTTTACAAATTGTAATATGCATTTTTGACTCATAGTCTCTTCATTTTCAATGATTATGGCATTATTTTGTCACATCAGCGAAACAATAGTGTCAGAATTCTGAAAACAAATGTGACAATCTACAAACAGAACATGATCTTCACCTGCAAACAAGTCACTTTACATTCATTCAAATTCTGGTTTTTAAGTACAAGTCACTGATTTCTATTTGTGAATCAGGATGTGTTTATTTGTGGATTTTTAATCTTTTTGTAGATCATGCTTTAGATTTGTGGATCACAAATTGTTTGTTTGAGGACTTTGTATCTATTTGTAGATCTTGTTTTACATTTGAGAATCATGAGGACTTTGTTTGCGGATTTTTAATCTATTTGTAGATTGTGTTTTGTGTTTACAAGTTGTAATATCTATTTGTGACTTTTAGTCTGTCTATTTTCAATGATTTAGGCATCAATTTACCCCCATAACAACAGTCTCAAAAGTCACGTGATTTGCTGTGCATGAAATTACAGGTACAGATAAAGCATTTGTGGATTGTGAGCAAAGCAATGTGACTAAGGATAATAATACATGATTGCTGTGTGTGTGGATCTCTTGCGTGCATCTGTGGATTGCTATGTGTGTGCGGATCTGTCGCGTGCATTTGTGGATTGATTTGCGTGTGTGGATCTCTTGCGTGCATCTGTGGATTGCTATGTGTGTGTGTGGATCTCTCGCGTGCATTCTTGGATCGCTGTGTGTGTGTGGATCTCTTGCGTGCATCTGTGGATTGCTATGTGTGTGTGTGCAGTGGCGGTTCTAGACCACAGTAACTGGGGGGGCCAGGCAGGGGCCACGTGTGCTTTTAGGGGGCACACAACATTAATTTTAAACTATTTTCTGTATTAATTCAAGTCATTTTTCACCATGACGTGCATCACTGCAGTCTGTTTACACCTGGCCACTTCATGCGTTTTCTGTGATCGGAATCATGAAAAGACCAGGCGCAAATGCACTCCGAAAGGCATTTGCATGAATCCGATCGCTCAAACCACTTCAGGGACGCAAGTGTAAATGCATCTGGTTGTTGAAACCATACATGCCAATTTTACTCCTCCCAAAAATGCTAAAAGATAAATGTGTGAGAGCATTTTATAGGCTATATGTCATGTTATAGTCAGATATGACGACGCTTCTGCAACACGCATCACCGCAGCTGAGCATCTATTCATCAAGCCAACGCGCAAACTATCGCAAATCAAAGTGAAAGTAAGTCGCAGACGCTTAACACACAATCATCTTCATTAAAAGTAAAGAAGCGAAATGATCT
Organism: Semotilus atromaculatus; assembly: GCA_031834385.1. NCBI lineage: Eukaryota > Metazoa > Chordata > Actinopteri > Cypriniformes > Leuciscidae > Semotilus > Semotilus atromaculatus. Next base: position 3,552,820 of record JAULUF010000012.1, on the reverse strand, counting down.
TACCAGTGCTGTTGCCGTTCTCTCTTATTGCGGTCTTTGATTCAGACATTTTAGCTGATGATCAATAAAATGCAGCTCATATCTGTTGCTTTCGGTGACGTGAACTCCTTTAAATCTGTATATAGCTCGGAAATTGAAGAACGGATTTATTTCCTTTTTGCAAAAACACATTTATGTGACCATGGTGTAAATGGAATCGTTTTGATCAATCAGATAGCTATCCGATCTGAGAAAACGCATGAAGTGGCCAGGAGTAAACAGAAGCTAATAAAACCATTTAAACTCAAATTAATGTTTCATAATGTTTCATTTATTTGACAAGTAATTTTCTATTGTAGTGTGATATAATGAAAACACATTTTTAGCATAAGCATATCTAGGCACTTTTTACATAAACTGACACATATAGGCTACGTATATAACAAAAAACAATCATATCCACAAATCAAGGCATGTCATCTGAAAATGTGTTTATGATAATCTTCTCAAACATTCATCTGTATTCTGTGGTTTTTTTGGTTCCTTGCAAACACATCAACAAATTCTTCAACATTCAAATTATTTGAGAGAATTTTAAATTTTGATACGGTTATTTCTTTAAATCTAAATTCTGGACTTATAAAACCTCAATCATTGAGTGATTAACAAATCATTTGTAATTAATAAAAGACTTTGCACAGTCGAGTCTGCTTCATACCACCTACTAAAAAGGCAAAAAAATAATGTAGGGCAACACTAGACGATATAAATTAAATATTGAAATCCAAATAAATCTAATTTCTTTAATGTGTTTACGTCATCTGTTCTCTGGCTGCTGACTCTTTGCTAAGATTGCATAGTAGTCATCATGACTCGTGATTACTTGATATGTAGTTTTATAAAGTATAATATAAGCAACAGCGGACACTTGGATAGTTTAATATTATTTCAATCTACGTGAACATGACTGAAAGTAAATATTTTCGTTACTTGTATCTTTTTGTTGGTGTAGCTCGCCTCTAAAGAAACATGTGAACTGAAGCTCCGACTAAAGTGCGCGATCTCACTTTGAGTAATTTCCCATTACTGCCACCCACAGGACAAATTGCGCATTGCACCCAACGGTGTTTGGCGTGATTATCAAGAGCAAATTTAGGGGGGCCAGAGGGGTGGCCAAGCTTGTTGACACGGGGGCACTGGCCCCCCCTGGCCACCCCCTAGAACCGCCACTGTGTGTGGATCTGTCGCGTGCATTTGTGGATTGATTTGCGTGTGTGGATCTTTCGCGTGCATCTGTGGATTGCTTTGTGTGTGTGTGTGGATCTCTCCCGTGCATTTGTGGAAGGTTTCGAGACTGTTTTCGCTCCATAAACAAGCACTTGAAGTAAGAGCAGATTTCTGTACAGTGGCCAGGGGGAGGGGCCTCAGCGACGGTCTCTCCTCTTCTTCAAGGACCTTCATGGCAACTTAACTCGTTCATGAGGGAAACCTGATTAAGTCGACTTCGCACAAAGACGTGAACATTCAACTATTGTGGATGCAAGGGCACATGGTGATGCCCCAGTTGGAAGAGATGCTTGTGGATTATCTCTCCTGGGAGCTCATCGTCACTTAAAAAGTCAGATCTCCTCACCAAGCCGTGCAGAACAACATTCACACTGGTAGGGAAAGCGTTTCAGTCATTGGGTCATGCTGGTGCCGCTCTGCACACCATGGCAGGCACACCAAGCTGACCTGCTGGGGAAAAAAAGCCCTGTGAGATGGCACACGTAAAATATACTAAGTAGCTCCTTCCCGAAACCCTCACGTCATCGTTGTTCCATCCCTGCCACCTCCTGTGTTTTGTGGGGCAGCAGTTTCCAGAGAAATATAAAATATTTGGTTGCTTCCTGCTGTTTTTCAGGACACAAGATATTTAACATTCCCCCATCATTGCGTCACCAGACGTTGCATCAAAATTGGTGCTCCTTCCGCAGAAGGTGACAGTGTGGAAACTACTGCCAAAACATATCTGCTTGGGTATTGAGAACCGTAGGAAAAGGAATTCAGTTAGCGGACCGTCCTCCACGTTCCACGTCACCAATTCTAGACCTTCGCAGTCTGTTCAACATGTTAAAAAGGTTGACAGTCAAAATTATTGCGTCTCAAATTTAACACAAAGATTGGTTTGTCACTATTGACCTCAAGGACCTAAATTTTCATATAGAAATTCTGCCACAACGCAGGAAGTTCCTGAGGTTTGCTTTCGGGGGCAAAGCTTACCAATATCAGGTTCTTCTATTCGGCCTAGCCTTGTCACCCCACACGGGTGTGCATGGATGTAGGTTTTGGAGAATTGCTACTCCATGGTAGCCTGGGTTTCCCCATGCTGCCTTTCTCAGCGTGATTTTATTCACGCTGCAAGGCAGTATGGATACCATGGACCAGATTTTCGCCTCAGATAGGGAACCAATCACAGAACGGGGAGGGAGCAGCAAGATGATGATGACGTCTATGCCAGGGGTTCCCAAAGTAGGGGTCACGACCCCCCGGGGGGGCGTGAGACGGCGAGGGGGGGTCGCGAGATGATTTCCAGAAAGCAAAAAAAAAATATATATATATATATATATATATATATATTGATAGGTGTAGGTCATTCGTACGAATTCATACGAATTTGGTAACTCGTAACATATGCACGCTTTAGCAAAAATCGTAAAAATTTGTACGACTGAGGTCGAATTAGCCACCTCATAAAATGTATACGCATTGCCATACGTGTTGTAGCCATTAAATAGACCTAAGTGCATTTAGTTTCATATTTGTTAAAATATTATAATGTTATTTTTTCCCCATATATGTTGATTATGAAAAGCGAACAGCACGAGTAAGATAGGATGCGCAATATATCAAGATACATGGTCAGACATGATTTTGGCCACTTAATTAAGTTTTGTTTTGTAGAAAGCCTTTCTTTAAAGTGAATTTCGTTTTGTATAAATTGTATCTTAATTTTAATATTTTTTTTAACAACCAATTGCCTGAATTTAAAGAAGCAAAATAGACAATATAATCATCAATCAAAACGACATGGAGGCGCAGGCGCGGTCCCTGGCATTGCACGTGAACTGGAGCGCATCTCATCATAAATTAACCGAAACGCAGCGTATGCCTCACAGACATGAGAAATATATCTATATAGAAATCTTGAAATGTCTTTAAACAAAACAATTAAAACCGAAAATAAATAGGATAGGCTACTCTTTGATTATGTAATCCATTAGGCTACATGCATTTCTCTCTATAGGCGCGTTCACACAGAGACATGTTGGATTGTGTAGAACGCTCACCGAATTCTGATTTAGGCTAAAAATAGGTTCGGCGCTTATAGCGGTTTGGAAAGGAACTGGAAAGCACCTTGCAGTACATTTTAAACAAGGAAATATAGCGATTTGGCATGAAACGTTGATGGAACAGTGTTCAGTACACAGCAAAATGACATGACAAACTCTTTTTTTTTTTAGTTTTGAGTTTATCGCGTTTTGGAAAAGAGCTCTTCACATGTTATTTTGTGTTGTAAGTATGCCTATTAGTGCGTGTGCACAGTTTCACGCAATGTTTGTACACTTTAACCACCTCCGAGGATAGTAGGGGTCGCGAGTCACTCACACCTTTATTTTGGGGGTCGTGGGCTGAAAAGTTTGGGAACCCCTGGTCTATGCGACACACCAAAGCAATTTGTTTATCTATGGATCCAATATGCAGCAGACGCGAAGTTACCTTTAGATGCAGCCTTAGATATTGTTCTAAGTAGTTTATTGAAATTGCGCGAGGCAGAGAGAGCAAGACAGCGCAAGACAGCAGCCGGAAGGGGCTCGCTCTCCCTCTCTGCTCGCTCTGTCCAGCGCAGCAGTCATTCTATTCTACACCACTCAAGAAACAATCAAATAAGGCTTTAGTTTGGCGGGACAAAAATTCGATTGGGCGGCTGGCAAAAAAAAAAAAAAAAAGTCAATGCAGGAAACGTGACTTAACGAGGATATTCGCCGAGACAGGCATTCTGACTTAATTTTGAATGTTCTTGTCCGTCAAGCTCAGAGAGAAAGAGCATTGAACTTTGTGTCTGCCCGGCTCTGTATGCCTACACTTCTTGCACTTGATGTTTAAACTGACAGGACTTAAAAAACACATGTAAATGATAAACACAAGTTTATTTTGAAAAATCTCTGACCCATCGTCTTCTTCCTCATCTAATTTCTGTCGCTTTTGCATAGGTCATCTGGTATAATTGAAACGATTGGCTATGAGCTGCGTACAGGCGCATTTGATAGACATTCGTAGCACCCAATAAAACGGCTCTGGGCATTCGTAAACCACGCCTCAAATACGAGAAAATTAACATCAGACTGACTGATTTTGGCCCAGTCTCAAAAGCTTGCGTCATCGGATGTCATCCTCACTCATCTTGTATCTCTGAGGTTGAGACTCAATGTACTCAATCCATTTTTATGGTAAGGGTTACATGCTGCTGGCTTTGTCCTCTATGTGGCTCAGACCCCGGTTCCTCAGCGTGGGTCCCACTCTAGGTGCATGATGTTGTTGCAGGATGCTGACGAGCTTGCTAGCCTGCTTAGACTTTGCCCCTGGATTGGTCAAGGCTATATTGCACCTTCACCCCAACTAACTTCCAAAAGGTCCATCCTTGAAGCCTTCTGTCCTCTGCCATTCACTTTGCCGGAGCAGGAGAGACTCCACTCAATGTGTCTAGTTCATGCTCTTCAGAATTACGTCCACCGCACTAGCCAGTGGCGTAAGTCAGAGCAGCTGTTCAGTTGTTATGGGCTCTAAAATACTAGTTGGGGGCTGTAATCGGGGGGTGGCCGTCACAAAGCAGACTACGTCGCATTGGGTGAGGGATGTAATTGCTCTAGTCTATGAGGCATGGTCAAGCATCACCTCTTGGGATTATGGCTCATTCTACCAGGGGGGTTGCATCTTCCAGGGCTTTAGCAAGAGATGCCCCCTTGCAGCAAGTACTCTCTTGGCTGGTACTCTCTGCACACATTTATTCAATTTTATAGCTTGGACGTTCATGTTACTCCGGGCTCACATGTCCTTGAGTCAACATCCCAAGCTCATGTCCGAGGCCCTACTCATGTTTGTGCGCACAAACTACACAACTTTTAGGGGTACAGTGCGGCGAGATTGGTATTCTCGTTCCCATAGTGCTTAAATCAAGTGCAGCATTGAGAGTAACTTTAGAAAGGCAACATCTCAGGTTACTTGACTGTTACTTGATGCTGTGCTTTATTGCCACACTGGGGGCCTGTCCAGGATGTTTTTAGACAAATATACCTGATGAGTGCACCTGTTACACGTCTATTTATAGCCTCTGACGTGTGCATTCCGATGACGCCATCATCAGAGGTTATTTAAGCCAAATTCTTGGCATGTTTGCCACACGTGTTCACAACCTGTCAAACAAGGATGTTTTCCCATAACGCTTAAATCAAACGCAGCATCTCATTCCTGCTTTTTTCAGGGAACAGGGTTACAGTCAAGTAACCCAAAACGTTTTTTGTCAACTGTGTATAATTTAATAGTTGAATGACTGAGATTTACAAGCACCCTTTGGGTAGTGTGGTGATATAAATCAGTCTCACCGTGATGTGTCCATTGTCACCCCTTCCTGGTGATGTGGGAGAGCTCCTTTGCCAACGAATCTCAGGGATGCGTGGCTTTACAAAGATCACATAGGGCTTAAACTCTGCCGTACGGAGGATTTTCAAAGCCTGAGCATTACAGTAAAAGGAAATAAAAATACTTCAGCATCATGCTTTTCAGGTATGGAAATATATATATAAATAGAGAAAAATCACATCCCTTCTTTAAATTCACTAAAAAGCTAATTTGCATGTTCATGGTTTGGCGTATACTAAATGACGCAAGGGTGTAGAGTAGGGCTGCACGATTAATCGCACGATATTGTTATGCGCATCTAATCAGTAAAGCCGGTTCCTTGATTAGTAGTAAATCACCTTCACCTGCTTTCAGATGGAGCGGCATTTACTACAAAGAGCCGTAGTTAACTGACAAGCTGAGCCAAATCGCGTTAAAATCGAGGCCCCGATGAATCGTGCAGCCCTAGTGTAGAGTTAAAATTCAAGCTATTTTAAGCCATGAAGAAATTATTTTCACAGGAGAAAATATGTTTAAATATGTCATTTTGATTATAAAACAGGAAATTTTAAAGATTTTTTTCACATTGCAGCAAAATAGACTTAAAATACGCTGTCATTTTTGGTCATACAGAAATATGAACAAATATGTGTCCATTTTTTTATGTGTCCACTTACAATCCAAATAAAACATTGTGCTTTTGTAAAATAAAGAAGAAAAAACACGGTGCGCTTTCTGCCTCTCCATCTCCTTGAACTTTTTTTCTGGAGCATGTATCTAAACTTAAACAAAACTCAGGAATACTATTCACCCAGGCATGAGCAATACATCTTTATAATAATTTAAGTGTGTTCTTTTAAATTATCTAAATCAAAACTAAAACAAATATTCTCTGTTTATGTAATCTATATAAAATGAGAGAGATGTCAGTCGTTCTCATTTCAGCTCATTATAACTTATTATCTGTTAATGGGAACACGCCCACAGAGAGAGACTGCTATTCAAACGCAAATGTTCTGAGGCAATACATGCAAATGTGTCAACGCCCATATCAACTCGATAAAACAAACCCAGTTTAATCAGATTAAAGGGCCCCTATCATGGATTTTTAAAAGTTTCCTAATGTTGTTTTGGAGTCTCATACAACAGGTTTGCATGCATCAAACGTCAAAAAACTGTTTCATTTTCTCATAATATACATTTGCACATCACTAGATTTTCAATGATTCTCAAACGACTCGGCAAATGAATCAATCTCTCTAAATCCCTCCTTTCCGCAAGCTACTCTGCTCTGATTGGCCAGACAGCTCAGTCTGTTGTGATTGGTTTACCGCGTAATTCCCATTGCCATAACACCGACAGCTCTGTGTGTCCTGAGGCTTCCTACACCGTAAACTAAACACAGTAACGAACAATGAAGTTGATTTTACCATATCAATCCGAGCGTGAGTCCGATGATGAAACACTAGAAGAACCATTCATTCATTCAACCCGAACCTCCATCGCAAGAACGACTCTAGCAGGACGTTTCAGTGATTCACTTCTCAGTTTGAGGTAACTAATAGCCGAGCTCTAGTGTGAATGACTGATGTAACAAACATTGGTAAAACAAATCTTGCTTCATGCTTAATCTTTCCGCAAAGTAGTGATAACGACAGACAATCTGCATTAATAGACAGTTCCCTTTCGTCCTGGGAACTCCAACGTGTCGTCGGGGAGTTCCCTGACGAATTGGGATCACGCTAGGGAGCCAATTGCCTTCGAGAGAATTAAACGAGCCAATGGACATTGGCATGCAAGATTTGCAATCCGCAACCCGCCTACCAGTGTGGGTATAAAAAGCGGAAGTAAACATTGCGCAATGCTTTTTTCTTCTGAGCCTCACAGTGTGTTTATTCAGCTGCTGTTCTTTTGCCGAAGATTGAGATTGTAAAAAACGAGTCCTCTTGAAGAGAAGAAGGTCCTCTTGTGCTGGTGTGACGGCGCTTCAGCGATCACTGCTTCCGTTATCGTCTGAGTTTCCTCTTTAAAAAAAAAAGAGCAGTTTTTACGGCTGGTACGGTTGAGTGCAGCACACAGGCTTGCAGTTTCCCTGTATTTCTGCCGCGGTGATCCCTCGGTGCTTCGGCACATATAAGAGCACTTTTTCTTTTCTAAAAGAGCAACACGAGTGTTTTCGCGTCCTTTTCAGGATGTCGTTTCACCCGTGTGTTTCTGGATGCGGTCGACTTCTCCCTCGAGAAGATGGTCACGAACACTGCCTCTCGTGCTTGGGCTTAGCGCACGCTGAGGCAGCGTTTGTGAATGAGTCATGTTCTCATTGCGGGAGCATGACTCTGGCGATGCTGCGTTCGAGACTAAGAACCCTGAAACATGGGGGAGTCCCTTCAGATAATCCCCGATCTAGTTCGTCTGCTGGTTCAGTTCGGCAGGCGGCTACTTCGGTGATTGTGTGGCTTCGAATGTCAGGCTTGTGTGGAACCCTCCACCGGGTCCTGAACCTTCGCGGCTAGATGATTGCACTTCTTCCCGGAATACCGCTTCCTCCTGGCGGGGTGCCCCTTCACTCCCCTCCCGCGCCTGTAGGTTTTCCTCTGGTCTGACCAGGGATGCCTACATGGCCTGTGGAGACGCCGCTTCCGCCCTGCATGCCATGGCGCTGCTTCAAGTCCATCAGGCTAAAGCACTCCATGACTTGCAGGAGGGTGGTCCTGACCCAGCTCTGCTGCAGGAGCTGCGTGCGGCGACAGACCTCGCCCTCCGGGCAACGAAAGTCACCGCACGTTCGCTGGGTCGGGCGATGTCCACCTTGGTGGTCCAGGAGCGCCACCTGTGGCTTACCCTTGCAGATATGCGCAATGTTGAGAAGAACAAACTTCTCAACTTCCCCATATCCCAAGGTGGCCTCTTCGGCGACGCGGTGGAGAGCTTCGCCCAAGAGTTCTCCACCGCCCAGAAGCAGTCAGAGGCAATACGGCATGTCCTGCACAGGAAACGGGCTGCTGCTGGCCCGTCTACTGTCGCCGTAGAGCCTCCGGCTGCTTCTCGTCGCCGAGGGCGTCCTCCGGCGCCAGCTCCTCCTCCAGGGCAGCAGTCCAACCCTGGAGGGCGGAAGTCTGGTCGCAAGAGGGCGCCCCAGCCCGCTCAGACGCCCCCAGCCCCTTCCCGTAAGAAGAAGGGAGGGAAGTGTTCCTGAGACGGGCGACCTGAAGGAGGTTCGGTTTGTTGCTCTACAGGAGGGAGGGCCGGGCGGAGAATTTTGTGTTTCCTTTTCTTTCTGTTCCGCCCAAATCCCGTCCCAAATTTTCAATAAAAGAGCAATTTCTACCTTCCCTTTCAGGTCATCCTCGGTCGAGACTGGTGGGCACACAGTCTCCTCCTTCCAAGAGGGTCAGAATCGCAGTGGACGCTGTCTCCGAGCAGTGCATCGCTCCAGTCTGCGGTCGGGCCCAGAGGGGCAGAGGCCAGTTCACAAGGAGGCAGGGCCTCGTTCCTCATCTCTCCCCCTCCCCTCGCCACGGGGCAGCCCGCAGCTGAAAGCCCACGGGCCTTCTCTGCCGTCTGCCCCCCGGGGGAAGCAGGTTGGTGTCGAGCTCCGCACCCAGACCCCGCTCTCGGTGGCTACATTGCCACCGCAGCCGGGTCCCTGTCTTCCTCCCCGCTGCCCCTCCGCGGGCACGCCGGTGGTTCGGGTGGGGCTGTTGAGTCGGTATCTGGAAGCCTGGCTAGCGCTTCCGGGCCCGTCCCGATGGCTCAACCGCACCATTCCGTTCGGCTATGCAATTCAGTTTGCACGCCGGCCTCCCAGGTTCAGAGGCGTCCACTTCACCCGTGTGCGGTCAGTGGACGCTCCTGTCTTGCGGAAAGAGATCGATGTCCTGTTGGCGAAGGACGCGATCAAGCCGGTCCCTCCTGCCGAGATGAGGTCCGGGTTTTACAGCCCCTACTTCATTGTGCCCAAGAAAGGCGGTGGGTTACGGCCAATACTGGACCTGCGAGTTTTGAATCAGGCCCTGCACAAACTCCCGTTCAAAATGCTCACGCAGAAGCGCATTTTCGAGTGCATCCGTCCCCAGGATTGGTTTGCAGCGATCGACCTGAAGGACGCGTACTTTCACGTCTCGATTCTTCCTCGTCACAGACCATTTCTGCGGTTTGCTTTCGAGGGTCGAGCGTATCAGTACAAAGTCCTTCCCTTCGGGCTGGCCCTGTCGCCCCGCGTCTTCACGAAAGTCGCGGAGCGCTTCCGGGCCCATTGTTCCCATGAGAGAACAAGGCGTCCGCATTCTCAACTATCTCGACGACTGGCTCATTCTAGCTCACTCCCGAGATGTGTTGTGCGATCACAGGGACATGGTGCTACGACACCTCAGCCGGTTGGGGCTTCAGGTCAACTGGGACAAGAGCAAACTCTGCCCCGTGCAGAGGATCTCTTATCTCGGTATGGAGTTGGACTCGGTCGCTCAGACGGCGCGCCTCACGGAGGAACGCGTCCAGTCAGTGCTCACCTGCCTCAGGTCTTTTCGAGGCAGGACTGCGGTTCCACTGAAACAATTTCAGAGGCTCCTGGGGCATATGGCAGCCGCAGCCACAGTAACGCCGCTCGGTCTGTTACATATGAGACCGCTTCAGCACTGGCTTCACGATCGAGTCCCGAGGTGGGCGTGGCAGAGCGGCACGTTCCGGGTCAAAGTGACCCCGCACTGTCGCCAAACCTTCTATCCATGGTCGGATCCTCCATTTCTTCGGGCCGGAGTGCCCTTAGTCCAGGTTTCCAGGCATGCTGTGGTTTTTACAGATGCTTCTGCCATGGGGTGGGGGGCCACGTACAAAGGGCATGCAGTCTCGGGTCTGTGGACGGGGCCCCAGCTGCATTGGCACATCAACTGCCTATAGTTGCAAGCAGTACGCTTAGCCTTGTGTCACCTCAAGGGGCTTCTCAAACACAAGCACATACTGGTCCGTACGGACAGCACTGCGACGGTTGCGTATATCAACCGACAAGGTGGTCTACGCTCCCGTCGTATGTCGCGACTCGCCTCCCACCTCCTCCTCGTTTCGCGCCACTCATGTTCCAGGGGAGCTCAACCGTGTGGCAGACGAGCTTTCACGGCTGCCTCCCCTGCCGGGAGAATGGCGACTCCATCCCCAGGTGGTTCAGCTGATTTGGAGTGTCTTTGGAGTCGCACAGGTAGACCTGTTTGCCTCTCCAGACACGACCCATTGCCAGTGGTTTTACTCCCTGACCGAGGGGGCCCTCGGCACGGACGCCCTGGCTCACAGCTGGCCCCGGGACCTGCGCAAGTATGCGTTTCCCCCAGTGAGCCTTCTTGCACAGACTCTGTGCAAGGTCAGGGAGGATGAGGAGCAGGTCCTTTTAGTGGCGCCGTATTGGCCCACCAGGACTTGGTTCGCAGAACTCATGCTCCTCGCGACAGCCCCTCCTTGGCCGATTCCTCTGAGGCACTCTATGGCACCCGCGTCCAGACCTCTGGAAGCTCCATGTCTGGTCCCTGGACGGGACGCGGAGGTTCTAGGTGGTCTGCCACAGGCAGTGGCAGACACCATCTCTTCCGCTAGAGCCCCCTCTACGAGGCGCCTCTATGCGTTGAAGTGGAACCTATTCGTCGACTGGTGTTCCTCCCGACAGGAGGACCCCCGAACTTGCCCGGAGTCGTGCTTTCCTTCCTACAGGATGGGTTTGAGCGAAGGCTGTCTCCCTCCACCCTTAAAGTGTATGTCGCTGCAATAGCCGCACATCACGATGTAGTAGAAGGTAAGTCCTTGGGGAAGCACGACCTGATCATCAGATTCCTTAAAGGTGCTAGGAGGTTAAATCGACCTCGTGTTTTGCACTCTGTACCCTCTTGGGACCAAGCCCTGGTACTTAGGGCCCTTCAAAGTCCTCCATTTGAGCCCTTGTTGTCAGTAGAGCTTAATATCCTGTCCATTAAGACAGTGCTCCTTTTAGCATTGGCCTCTTTCAAGAGGGTTGGGGATTTGCAGGCTTTTTCGGTTGACGAATTGTGCCTAGAGTTCGGGCCGGGCCTTTCTCACGTGGTATTGAGACCCCGGCTCAGATATGTGCCTAAGGTTCCTACCACTTCCTTTGTAGATCAGGTAGTGAACCTGCAAGCGCTGCCCCAGGAGGAGGCAGACCCAGCCCTGGCTTTTCTCTGTCCCGTCCGCGCCCTGCGGGTTTATGTTGACAGAACGCAAAGCTTCAGGACCTCAGATCAGCTCTTTGTCTGTTATGGAGGCCAGCAGAAGGGGAAGGCTGTCTCCAAGCAGAGGTTAGCTCACTGGTTAGTGGATGCTATCACCCGAGCGTATGAGTCTCTGGGTGAGCCTTGTCCTACCAGGTTGCGCGCTCACTCTACTAGAGGTGTTGCCGCTTCCTGGGCTTTGGCTCAAGGCGCCTCGCTGTCAGACATTTGTAGGGCTGCGGGCTGGGCGACACCGAACACGTTCGCTAGGTTCTATAGCCTACGTGTAGAACCTGTTTCCTCCCGAGTACTCGCTTCGGCCAGTGGTGCGAGGGAATAGGTTGTGTCGGCTTGCTACGCCACTCTGTGCCTCGGCCGGATACGTGCGTCATCACCCCTCCGGTGCCAGGCGTGGCGGACCGCCTGCGCCAGGTCTGCTACCACCAAGTAGGAGTTGCTAGTAGACTGGGTGTTCTAGTGGTCTCTTCGGTGACCCATGTTGCCACGTGCAGTTCAGCCGTGTCTTCCCCTTGACAGACTCTTCTGTCGTCCCTGTTGAGTGTGCTCCCACTTCCCTTGGATTGGGACTACCTCAGGGACTGCCATATGTTCTCTATCCCTCTGGGTTACTACATGTGTGTTTCCTGCCCTTCATTAGGCGGGCTGGCTTCCGCAGCGTTCCATTTCCCTTTTTTACGGTTAGGGCACGCTTTCCCAGTGCTATCCAATCCACTGAGCGGGTCTTGCGGAACAGCAGTGTGATTTCCTAGCTAGCTCCCGCAACTTGTTACAAGAAACTGCTGCAGGGTAGCTAGCCGGGCGCTGGAAGGGGCCAGCTCCATGGCGTTTTATTAGGGATCCCAATTCGTCAGGGAACTCCCCGACGACACGTTGGAGTTCCCAGGACGAAAGGGAACGTCTCGGTTACGTATGTAACCCTCGTTCCCTGAGTACAGGGAACGGAGACGTGTCGTCCCTTCGCCATGTTGCTGTACCTTCGCGGAGGACTGGACTCTGTTCGGCTCCTCAGCGAAAAGCATTGCGCAATGTTTACTTCCGCTTTTAATACCCATGCTGGTAGGCGGGTTGCGGATTGCAAATCTTGCATGCCAATGTCCATTGGCTCGTTTTAATTCTCTCGAAGGCAATTGGCTCCCTAGCGTGATCCCAATTCGTCAGGGAACTCCCCGACGACACGTCTCCGTTCCCTGTACTCAGGGAACGAGGGTTACATACGTAACCGAGACGTTTTATGTAATAGTGGCCCACAGCTGATTAGCTGACTCCGATATTTGAGAAGCAGTCGTCAGTAAAATAAAGGTAACAGGACACGTTTATGATTATACTGCTGTAGTATCATGGTAAAGATTCATTTTAACCACAGATTCTTCACATGCTCGTCCTTGGGCAGTGGACAAAAAAAAGTCTTTACTGTCACATCGTAGAGCACAGCGTCTCCTCGACATGATGCTATCCAGTATCCACAAGACTCAGCTGCAGGTTTGAGGTTTAAGTTTCCCTGTTGCACGTGCAATAAGTGGGCGGGCTAATGTTTTGTCTTGACGTCACAACAAAACGCCTTATGACTCGTTTGAAAAACAATTCATTTCATTGACTCAGAGTCGACTCTTACTTTTGAAAGACAATAACTTTATATACGGTCCACTTTCAGATTTAAAACTTTGCAGGATGTTTTCATTCACTTACACTTACGTTGACCTTTTCAACGTAATTGCGTATTACGTGACTTCGCAAATATGCATCACAGAACAGAGCAAGGCGAGCATTTGTGCTTATAAAACTTAAACGTTTTTTATTTATTTTTTAAATGGCCGATCGTTTCGCTAGATAAGACCCTTATTCATCGTCTGTTTAAAGCCATTTGAAGCTGCACTGAAACTGTCATATGGACTTTGAACCGTTTGGGGTCCTATGAAATCCATTATATGGAGAAAAATCCTGTAATGTTTTCATCAAAAACCTTAATTTCTTTTCGACTGAAGACATGGACATATTGGATGACATGGGGGTGAGTAAATTATCAGCAAAAGTTTGTTTTAAAGTGAACTAAGCCTTTATATGATCAATTTCCAAAAGATGATTTTTTATTCCTCTTTTTAGGCAACTTTAGCATGGGTGTCCAAACTTATTCACATCACTGTATGTTAAATATATAGTAGGTATATAGTGTATATAGTATATAAATATATGTTTTGTCAAAAATAAACTCATCACCTAAGATATTCCATATATTGTGGAATTGTTCCAATGTAGACTATATCAAACTAATGAATCCTTAACTTTGAAATATGTATGATAAAATGTATACTTTAAAAAAAGAAATATTACACTTGAAATATTGTTAAAATTGTAATTGTTGTTGATTTACATGTGAACAATTTTTAATAAAATAGCAAAAATATATATTTAGGTAGATGCAAAATAATCTTAATAGGTCAATATAAGCCTTCTCATTATATTATTTATTATCGTTTTGGTAACACTTTACAATACGGGTGCACTAATAAGCATTAATTCATGCTTAACTAATGCACAGATAATCATGTGTTAATGTATACCTCATGGAGAAATCAGTAACTAATAAAGATTCTAAGTGATTAATATATTAAGTAATATATGAATTGTTATTAATTAAATCTGTCATAATGTATTAATTCCTTCATAACATATTTTCTTAACTAATAGAGTAAATTAATACGTTAATTACCACAATGGGTTGAAGTCATGTACTTAATCATTCGCTATTGATTTTGCAAATGTATCATTATGTCATGACTTAACTTGTTGAGGCACATGACTATTAACTAACCGTTAAGTAATATGTAACACTTAACAATTAGTTAATAGTCATGTGCCTCAACAAGTAAAGTCATAACATAATGATACATTTACAAATCATTACCTAATGATTAATTAAAGCAGCCAATTCGAAGTTGAAGTACATTGCTTTGACCAATTGTGGTAATTAACGCATTAATTTACACTTTTAGTTAATAAAATATGTTATTAAGCAATTAATACATTATGACACATTTAATTAATAACAATTCATATATTACTTAATATATTAACCATATATAATCTTTATTAGTTGCTGATGCAGTAATCATTAATTAATGGTTTAGTTCTTCATGAGTTATACATTAACACATGATTATCTGTGCATTAGTTAAGCATGAATTAATGCACATTAGTGCACCCGTACTGTAAAGTGTTACCATTGTTTTTTATTAGCGACACATTTGGGGAGAGAATATATATTCCAAAACTTTCTGAAAATACAGTATGCATGTATAAAAAAAATTGGAAAAGATGTTTCCAACTCTAACTTTGAACCAATTCTGTAGAATGGTCCATATAGCCTATTTGAACAGGATTTGTTTCCAGGTATGACTATGTACTAAAATGTGCTTTTGACTTGCATTTATATTTGGATTATATACAGTATGTATATATATATATATTATATATATATTTTTTTTTTGTCCTCACATTCTTTCTTGTGTGACACACCTGAATGAAAGGCACATTATGCAGCTCATTATGAAGGTCATTGTCTTCTCAGGTGTGAATCACAGCATTATTCACGCCCCCACGCATATTGCTTTTCCAAACAAAACTTGTTTTACAAAATTTTATTCAATGTATTGTTTTATGTGAATGATTAGCCAGGGCGATTTTCAGATCATTTTGAAGCAAAAACTCTAGGCGACAACATCCATTAGTCAAAAGCATTGTGGACACATATTTAGTATGTGTTTTGTGGGCTTATTTCAGAAACTTTAATTTATAGTTTTTTTCAATAACCATGCATAAACATTATTCTCTCAAAACAAACATGTACATACATGTTGCTCACATATTATGGTAGCCCTGTTTGTGGTGAATAGTGAATAATGACACCTTTTCCATTAATATGTTTATAAGCAACTGAAAAAAGCACAAATGTCAGAGACATTTCAAAACATCTCAAGGTTACCCAAAAACCCCTTAGACCCCAGAGGGTAAAGGGATAAAATTATTGACTGCAGGCCGACTTGGCCATGGCCATGTGCTATCTGTATGCATCACATGATTAAATAGTCTAGACATCATTGTTTGGCACCAGGAAGGTGAAGCTTTTCAGCTCGTGCAAACCGTGTGTAACTTAGTTATTTTTTACCATAACCTGCAAGGTATACATTTGTGTGTATTTTTATGGTCTTAAAGTTGCTCTGCTGTGTCTGAAGTCACTCCCAGCCGCCAATAAACCTTATTACTGCAAAGAGTAACTTGGGAGAGGTGTCTTGATGCTGCACAGCTAAGGAAGGGAAGCACTAAAAAATCTAGTGGACACTTTGGAAGTGATAACCACCCCCAAAGCTCACCATAGGCAACTGGGTTGCTAAGCACCTTAAAGTGCCCATATTATGGTTTTTCGAATATTCCCTTTAATTCAGTGTGTAATATAGCTGTTTGTGAATGTAAACGTTCTGCAAAGTTGTAAAGTCGAAAGTGCATGATAAAGTTATTGTCTCCCAAAAGAAAGAATCGACTCTGAACCGCCTTTACAAGTTGTTTGTGTTTCGAATCCAACTGCTTTATGGTTCTATGTCACTAGAAGATACATTTGCAAAATGCCCGCCTATGTTGTACGTTGTCCGGCCGGGTAAAACTTGACCAGCCCTCGATTGTCATTTTACTGACGACTGCTTCTTAAATCTCGGAGTTCAACGCGGGATTCGAAAAACGCTTGCTATTGAAAGATGGTTCAGTACCCAGATTATTTGGACCAGCTTGGTCCTCAGAATCACAACCTGTAAGTATGAATATTTATTGATGCATTTTCTACCGGGTGTTCAAAATAGATAGTTTTGTATTTTATATTGTGTAGGTCTCCAGCTAACCGGCTAACTCACGTTATCACTGTCTTACTGAAATACTTCTGCTAATCATCTGAGGGCCACTATTACCTAAACCTGTCTGTTAATGCAGATTGTCTGTCGTACTTACTACTTTGAGTAATGATAAAGGATGGAGCAAGATTTGTTTTACAAACGTTTATGTTACATCAGTCATTCACGTTAGTGCTCTGCTAAAGTAAGTTATGCACTGACATGTTATTAATATAGTTCCCGCATGTGCACCGCAATAAATTAGAAATATACATAGTTTGTTGATGGAAATACTCTTGTTAATGCTGAGGAATTATCTCATAATGTAGGCCTACTTCAAAATGAGTAACGTTTCACTAAGAAACGTCCTGCTCAAGTCATCCTTGCAATGGAGGTTCAGGTTGAATAACTAGTTCTTCCAATGTTTAATCTTCAGACTCTAGAGTCTCGTGCTTGGATTGATATGGTAAAATCGACATTATCATTTCTGTCTTTAGTTTACAATAGCTGAAAACCTCAGGGCAGAGCTGAAGTTATTATGGTAATGGTCATTTTTGTTCCCAACAGGCGCTGTACGTGGTAGACCAATCACAACAGACTGTGCCATCTGGCCAATCAGAACAGAATAGCTCACAGAAAGGAGGGATTTAGAGATAGTGATTCATCCATCAATTAGTTTGAGAACCATTGAACAATGTGGTGATTTGATGCTGTTGTAGGAAACCTCCAAAACAAAATTAGGAGACTTTAAAATAGCATAATTGGGGCACTTTAGGTCAGATTAAATTAGTCTGAAAAATTCTATGACACTTCAAAATCAAAAATCAGAATGTGAGAGTCAGAAATACAGAGAAAATAAAATAAACTGACAATAGTAAAAAAAAAAAAAGAAAAGATAATGCTACATTTACCTCGGGTTGAACATCTACCAGACACACTTTATTTCTCACCAGGACACTCCGGATTGACTCCAGACTCGTCCCATATTGGTTATTCTTATATTCACCATGTTCAATAAACCTGGACATACACAATATGTTTTCATCAATTAAAACGCCCTTACAACTAAATTTTATAACACTAGGGATAGTTCACCCAAAAATGACAATTCTCTCATTGTTTACTTACGCTCGTCGTTCCAAACCTGTATGACTTTCTTTCTCAGAACACATAAGAAAAGTTTCATGCAGTTACAATAGATGGTAGCCAAAGTATTCAAGTTTTTGGGTGCCCTTAACCCGTAACAAACGCCCGTAACACAAATGTCACACAGATGTGTTACAATATTGACCAAAAATGCATCCAACATATTAAAACTATTTCATATTAACATACTTATTAGATTGTATGTCAGCCTCAAAGGCCTGCTTGGAGATGAAGTGGTATTCTACGCCCTCCTTCTCATGGCTCTTTCTGGGTCTTGTTGTGTCTGTTAGAAAATGATTATACAAAGAATACAATCATTTCAGTCAATGTCACATATTTGAATTTGCAATATATGACATGTAGTTATTGAGATTATAAGCTCTTCATCTTCAGGCCATCAAACTGAAGCAAGAACAAGTTCTACTTTGATTCAGCTACTAATGTGTCAGCTAAGGAACTCCACAGTCTCTAATGTAGAACTAATCAAAATCAAATCAAATCAAATCATATTTATTTATATAGCACGTTTAAAAACAACACATGTTGGCCAAAGTGCTTTACATATAGGCCAGCATATATAATCTAAGATCATAAAACAAAGTATAAAACAATTACCAAAAAATTTAATTACAGTCAAAAGCAAGAGAGAAGAGATAAGTCTTTAAAAGAGATTTAAATGCATCAAGGGTGGCACAAGATCTAACATGGAGGGGTAAACTTTTCCATAAACAAGGAGCTGCAACAGAGAAAGCCCTGTCTCCTTTTGATTTTAGTCGAGTCTTTGGAGTGGTTAACTGTACAGATCTTAAAGGCCTAGAGGATGTATGTTGATAAAGAAGTTCACTAATGTAACTTGGTGCCATCCCATTTAAGCCCTTAAAAACAAATAATAAAATCTTATACTTAATCCTAAAATTGACTGGAAGCCAATGAAGGGATGCTAGTACAGGTGTTATACTCTCATACTTCCTTGCCCCGGTTAAAAGCCTTGCGGCAGCATTTTGAACTACCTGCAGACGTGGAAGTGATGCATGAGAAATACCATAATACAAGGAATTACAATAGTCCAATATGGACATAATAAAAGCATGCATAACAACTTCATTAAAGTCATTAAAAGACAAAAAAACGGTTTCAATTATTCCTTAATTGGAAGAAGCCACCTCTAACCACTGAATTTATATGCTTATCAAATTTTAACACGGCATAAAAAAATACCTCCAGGACTCCTAGCTTGATTATGTACCTTTGATATAAAAAGGCCTAATTGATTAATTATATGTTTGGTGGAACTCGGAGGGCCAAACACTATCACTTCAGTCTTATTCTTTCAAGTGGAGGAAATTGGCAGACATCCACTCCTCCTTAATATCACTAAAACAATCAAAAAAAGACTGAAGGGCTGAATTCTCTCATAAGGGTAAACTCACGTGGTACAGCGACACCATACCGATGAGGATTCTCAGCAATCACCTTCTGCTTCAGCTCATTAATTCGAGCACCAAGAGATCCTGGAGAAATATTATATATATATATATATATATATATATATATATATATAAAAAGAGAGAGAGAGAGAGAGAGAGAGAGAGAGAGAACCCCCCCAAAGGAAATTACATTCTGAAGACAAGCAAAGATTTTGTCATTTAGATTGCTCTGAAATCCCTCGAATCTTACCTATCAGCACCACAAGTCTTGGTTTATCTTGAGGTCTCATCTGATGTAGGGTCACCTCTTCATATATGAGGAACTCATTCTCTGCAGACTCCGCTGAATGAGACTCTTTGGTAGAACCCTGATGATCCTTGCGGCTTAGCCTGAAGCTTCTCCTTAGACCAGCTGTGAGAGCAGAGAGATTTTCCAATAGATCAAAATAGTAAAAAAAAACTAACTAAATAGTACAAAACTCGAAGATCAGAAATAGACATGACAGAATTGATGCATCATGATACAAAGATCTGACAAAAAGACAAGGGTGGAAAGAGGTGCATCCTCCAGACTAAAAATATCACGTCTCTCACACTGCAGCTGATTTTCTGTAACAGTTGCATCTCAGGGTCAAATAGCAGCACGCTGTCCATCTGCTTTGTACAATTTAATATGCACTGAATAAGTTAAAGCAGCAATGCATCCATTTATCTTACAAGTATGAAAGAAACGTGGTACCTGAGTAAAACTCCCAGGAAAAGGCCTGGCCACAGGACGGTGCCACCGCCTTACACTTTGGAGAAACTACAACTAATGTTAGACCATCACACATCCAGCATAATTCTATAGAGACTATCATGAGCTATCAGCCATGCCAAAGCCTGCGTGAGCCATTAGCCCAAAGCAACAGTTCCCTGGCTATAGCAATGCACCTGTGCTTTATACTTAAATGAATAGTTCATCCAAAAATAAATGTTTCAAATTGTTTTGTTTTTTTTCCATTCAGGCTCAACTGAACAACATGAAGATGACAGAATTTAAATTTTTGGGTAAACTGTCCCTTTAAGTAGTAAGCGCCACAAAGAGTAAGCACAGAAAAATCTTCCTCTTAGCAAAACACACTAAAAACCATCGAGACTAAAACTCAGAAGGAGTTGTCCAAAGCTAGCAGCGGAGCAGTGGGCTGTCAAAATGTGACCAGAGGCAGGGGTCTTAGGATGTGCCAAGCGCTTGATTGGTGAAGTGCACCGAAGAGCTCACAATGAATCCAGATGATATTTAAAGTGATTAACACCACACAACAAAGCATCATCTAGCCAAAGCCATATGGAGTGCATTTCAGTGTGTTAGGTACATATCTCACCTACGTGCTGTCCACTTACACTGCCCTCACTGTCACAGTCCTCTGGAGGGTGGGTGGGACAGGAGAACACAACAGATGAAAGGGTACAGGAAGGAGAGGACAATCAGTGGGGTGATGGGATACATACATTTTACAAGGATATTTTGTAGGTCAGAAACTCAGAGGTCAGAGTTATTGGAGAGGCAAAGAGAACCACAACAGCAAAAGGAAGCAGCAAGCACTGAGCGCAGGGATTTCAGAATCTGATGTTTCAGAATCTGAATTCAGATGTTGAGTCTTGTAGATATTTTCATGGCCATGACTATAAGTTAGAAACTAATACCAGTCATACCATTTTACAGACTTAAGAATGAATGTGAGAAAAATGTATAAATATTTTTATTTCATTACGTTACACTTTATTTTAAGGTGTCATGGTTACAGTGTAAGTACACAAAAAAAGTAATACTACTTAGTAATTTGAACTAATGAACAACTTAGGTTTATGGTTATTTTTTATTTACTGTAACTTATGAAGCGCCACGTAGGATTTAAATCAAACTTCGCTTATCAATACATACATAACATACGTGCATATACACCTATACATTACTCGCATATACATGTATACTATTGGATGTTCAAAATACATATATGAAATACACGTGCACACTAATATGAAATCCATACCATTACATATTATGTTAGTAATGAATGCATATACACTTTGTGAATAACTTGCATAAACATATAAACTTGACGCACGCATACACCTATAAATACTCGCATATACATATAAACTTCCATGTATACACCTATAAACACTCGCACATACATATACACTCGCTGCACGCAGACACACCTATAAACACTCGCACATACATATAAACTTCCATGCATGTACACCTATAAACACTCGCACATACATATAAACCCGATGCGCGCATACACATCCATAAAACACTCGCGCATACATACAAAATAAAACGCTTTAGTTGTGTATATATGTATATGCGAGTGATTTCATATGTGGATGTGCGTGAACTTTTCAGTGTAAAAGGAAGTCATTTCAGTATAAAAGGAAGTCCTTTTTTCTTCTTCTTCTTTTGGAGTTTTATGGCGGTTGGCAAACAAGCTAAAAGGTGCATTTACCGCCACCAACTGGACAGGAGTGTGAAGCGTTAACACTGGGGGCGGAGAGATATCACGCAACACCTGAAATAAAGCTTGCCACAAAGAACCTTTCTTTTACTGTCTATGCAAAGAACCGGCGAAAGTTGGCCTAATGATTATGCATGAAACATTTGAATGAATGGTTGATAAAGTTCATAAATCGATGCAGACTCGCCATCTTTGCTGTAGTGAACGCGCCTATAAAGAGAAATGCACACTTCATATGAGTGTGAACGCGCCGGCGCCTCTGTGTCCTGATTATATTGTCCACTATTTGTTTCTTATTTATTCATCCAGGCAAATTTGTTGATGAAACATTGATTAAATTGAACATACAATTTATAAAAAAACGAAATAAACTTTAAAGAAAGGCTGTCTACAAAAGAAAACTTTAAGTAAGTGGTCAAAATCATATCTGACCCATTCCAAATGTTTTC
Source organism: Semotilus atromaculatus (assembly GCA_031834385.1). Classification (NCBI taxonomy): domain Eukaryota; kingdom Metazoa; phylum Chordata; class Actinopteri; order Cypriniformes; family Leuciscidae; genus Semotilus; species Semotilus atromaculatus. The sequence continues at coordinate 3,530,556 of JAULUF010000012.1, read as the reverse complement.
CGATAGCCTATATCTTATGATCCTATCTTACTCATCTCATGCGGTTCCCTTTTCATATAGGCTAATCAACATAGATGAAATAAAAAAAAAAAACATTATATTATTTAAACATAAATATGAAACGTAGCCTATGTTTAAGTTTTTTAACTTATAAGCGTCACACCGCTCCGCTTTGCTCACATGCTCTGGTGTGTAGCCTAGTTAGTAGCCTATACGTGTGTGTGGTCGAGAGCTGCGATTTTCAAATAATAATCAAATAATACCCATTGATCTTCGAATATTAGCTGTGCTTGAAAATTTCGTTTTGTATAAATTGTATCTTCATTTTAATCAATGTTTCATAAACCAATTTGTCTGGATTAATAACTAAGAAGCAAATATAGTGGACAGTATAATCAGGACACGGAGGCGCCGGCGCGTGAACTGGAGCGCGTAAATGAACCGAAACTCAGCGTATAAACTACTTGCATCACAGACCTGTATAGCCTATAGAAAGCTTGAAATGTGTACTTTTAAACAAAACAATTAAAAACTAAAAGAAATTGGCTACTCTCTGCTTATGCATGTGGCTAATTCATATGAAGTGTGCATTTCTCTCTCTAGGCGCGTTCACTACAGCGAAGATGGCGAGTCTGCATCGATTTATGAACTTTATCAACCATTCAAATGTTTCATGCATAATCATTACTTTCGCCGGTTCTTTGCATAGACAGTAAAATAAAGGTTCTTTGTGGCAAGCTTTATTTCAGGTGTTGCGTGATATCTGTCCGCCCCCTGTGTTGACACTTCACACTCCTGTCCAGTTGGTGGCGGTAAATGCACCTTTTAGCTGGTTTGCCAACCGCCATAAAACTCCAAAAGAAGAAGAAGAAAAAAGGACTTCCTTTTATACTGAAATGACGTCCTTTTACACTGAAAAGTTCACGCACATCCACATATGAAATCACTCGCATATACATATATACACAACTAAAGCGTTTTATTTTGTATGTATGCGCGAGTGTTTTATGGATGTGTATGCGCGCATCGGGTTTATATGTATGTGCGAGTGTTTATAGGTGTACATGCATGGAAGTTTATATGTATGTGCGAGTGTTTATAGGTGTGTCTGCGTGCAGCGAGTGTATATGTATGTGCGAGTGTTTATAGGTGTATGCATGGAAGTTTATATGTATATGCGAGTATTTATAGGTGTATGCGTGCGTCAAGTTTATATGTTTATGCAAGTTATTCACAAGTGTATATGCATTCATTACTAACATAATATGTATTGGTATGGATTTCATAGTAGTGTGCACGTGTATTTCATATATGTATTTTGAACATCCAATAGTATACATGTATATGCGAGTAATGTATAGGTGTATATGCACGTGTGTTATGTATGTATTGATAAGCGAAGTTTGATTTAAATCATACGTGGCGCCTCATAGTAACTACTATACTATGAAGGCTACAAGTGTGTAACAAGGACGCTGTAAAATAAAGTGTTACCTTAAATATGAAATATTAAAATTACATTTTGTCAAAATCACCTACCTTTTTCACAAGATTGTTCACCTCGGGTAAGCAGAATGAGGAAACAAATACAATTGCTGTAACATGAACAAGTATGAAAACCAAATGAATATGGAATACTGCAACTAGTATTGACAATTACTTAAAACTTTATTCCGATAGTCACTTTAGATGTTCTAATTATAAGTAACTTTTCAACTACATGTCAACTAACTCTCGGAGTATTAGTATATTATAGTAGACTGTCAGTAGACTGTTAGGTTATGGTTAGGTGTTAGGGTTCGAGTTAGGAGAATAAGTTGACTTGTAGTCGCCAAGTTACTTATAGTCAGTTGAATGTCTTTTGGGGGACCAACAAAATAAAGTGTTAGCAGATATTAAGCAAACAGTCTTCTAATACTCTAATGACAGTTAGTTGACATGTAGTTGAAAGGTTACTTATAGTTAGTAGAATGTCTAGAGTGGACTATCGAAATAAAGTGTAAATAAAGTGTTACCGTCAATTCTGATAGGCCTGGTCAAAAGTATAAATTCGAACCCATCATTTAACCTATGCCGATTTCTATTCTTAAAATCCTACAAACGGTTTCAGTGAATGGTACAGCACTTCTTGAAGATGGGGTGAGATGTGAATTGAGCTGAATGTGATGAGATACTTGTGACTCTTATTTTTTAGGGAATCAAAAACATAGAGCTCAACTAGCATAGTCGCATTCCAGAAACAAATGACCTATGCACTTTTTTTAAAATGGATTGTAAAAGGACTGGCCAGTATAAATTACAGCATTAGCAGAGAAAGAATGTAAGCAAAATGAACATTATAAAGCTTAAATGGTCATTTCGAAAGCGTCTGAACGTAAAAAAAATTTTTTTCTTGCAAATAACACTGTATTTCCTGGGTCATTTAACAGGGAGGGATTAAAAAACCAAATAATTAATCTGAATATACCAACGTTCTTCTCCATTTGGCTTTGACAGGTACGCTTTTAGGGTTTAGTCAGCACACCTCAAAAAAGATGCGAGACTTCCACCTGTCTTCTGAATATCTGCCTCATTTTCATAATTTAGTTTTAAAGTTTACAAGCAATTCACATTTAATTAGTAGGTACCCTATTTCTCTAAGCTACCCAGTAGTAGTTTCTGAGAACTTACATGGTGTTGCTCTGGGTGATTTAGGGCTCTGGTGTGTTCCCATTTTCATCCTATACAACAGTCGTCTGCAAATTTAGGAAAGAGACAAGATATATATATATATAAGAAAGTTGATCTTAGAAGAATCATAGCGGCAGAATGTGATAGTGTGTTTCAAATATTGACTAAAAATAAATCAACTGTTGTTTTAATTAATTTCTCTGAAGCATTTAATCTAAAAAAAAAAAAAAAAAAAAAAAAAATATATATATGCATACACACATATATATGTTTCAATGAGGTACCAAATTAAACATTGCAGGAGGAGGCTAATCTGATTATAAAATTGACCAATCAAGTCAAGTCAAGTCAAGTATATTATAGCGCTTTTCACAATATAGATTGCATCAAAGCAGCTTCACAGTATCAATCAAAACAACATAACAATGTTCGTTTCTTAGTGGAAAAACATCCACGTTTGGTAGAGCTGATCAATGGTATAAATGATTGGTTAATTAATTTGAATATCCCCAATTTGAATATATTCATTCATTCAATCAGAATGGATATTCAAATAAGGAATTTTTTTAACTTCCTTTCCCTATTAAAGGTACAATATGCAATTTTTTCCGCCGCTAGGGGTCGCTAACCTCTTACAATAACAAAGGCGTAGGTTTATGACGCAGTGACGAGCTGAATGATGGGACTTGCTGTTAAGCTGATGGATCTAATAATGTTTATGGAGGAGTGAAAACATTCATGTTTTTTAACATTACTGTGGTATGAAGCAGGTCGCGATTGCTAATAAGAGACATATATCACACGCGAGTCCCGCGGATATAAAGGAATGAGGACATTTCATTCTACCAAATACACGCAAGTGCTGAATTACTACTCAAAGGTCAGTTTATTTGATGAATTAAACTTGTGCGGGAACGCAGCGATGTTCCACTTGGTCTAACGTTAACTGTTACACAACAAACAGCATTATGATGTTATTCTATGTGTTAGTTCATTTTCTATATGAAACTAGCAGTAACGTTAAGCTAGATCAACATTAGAATAACATACTGATCATATTCTAACATTTCATCATGTTGAGCTATATAACATTGATTTGTTTTATGCACATTTGCTCACCTGTCTAATAAAGTATGTGCAAGAGCGGTGTCACTGTAAGTTGGGACTCGTGATTGAAGCTCTGTCAAGTCCAAGTTAGTCACGGACGTGGAGCTCTCGGCATCTCGAAAGATGTTGATCTTCGTTTTAATCCTCTTTTTGTCTCAAAGTCTGCTTGCCATGGTCCATAATGTTTGACCAAAACAACAACAGCTGAAGTCATAACACAGTTGTCCACGTCTGTCGCCGTGGTTACTATGGCAGTACGAGCGGAAACCATAGACGCCATTGACTGGCGACTCCCAGCTCACCCCTGCTCACACACCCCGTTTTCTTGGTTAAAATCGCAATTCTCACGATTTAAAAAGAGTTGGAAACATTTGGAATATTGTAAGTTATCAACTTAACAAAAATTTTACATATTGTACCTTTAAGATCCAATGAATTGAACCATTTTTCTTTGGAAACCAGTTTCATTTTCACTTTAATGGGTTTAACCCTAACCCATGCATCATCAAACCTGTTTGTAATATACATGACAGTTGTCACGGTGTGGGTTTTGTGTCTTGTCTTGTCATGTTCAGTGGTTCCCTGTCTTGTAGTTATCCCAGGTGTTTCTGATTTCCCACGCCCCCTTGTTATCTTGTTAGCTCGTTTGTGCCTGCATATTTAAGCCCTGTGTTTCAGCCTTGTTTTTGTGAGTTGTTGAATGTTTGATTGTAAACGTAAATGCTGGTCGTTCTTGTCTTTGTATCCTGCGCCTGAGTCCAGTCTAAGTCTGTTTAGTTTGTAGCCTTAAATAAAGCCACGCTGCATTTGGATCCTCATCCTGCCTATCTCTGTTTCTACTGCACTACATTACAACAGTAGAGAGACTTCAAATGTATCCAAATAAATCCAAATTACTGAAGGATCTTAGAAGTGAAAGACTAAACAAAAGAGCAATATAAATATTAACAAATCATGATTACACCCCTGAAAATCCCTTTGTGGACCACCACTGCATATTAAAGACATCTAGTCTATTAACATCTAGTCTGCGCGTGAGCAGCACGTCAGCGCAACTACATCGTCACTGCAGCTGCAGACGCGCGCGAGTATTCACACTGGAAGCGTTTGTACAGCGTCACAACAGCGGCTCCCAGGCTACATAAGCAAGCATTTCTTTACAAAGACTTTTGTTAAATTTGTTTTTAGAAGTTGGTCATAAACTTGATAGACTTGAAGTTTGTTCAAAGCCCAAACTGAATAATTAAAAACAAGCTTAATGGGTACATTTTACTATAAAATTCTCTTTTCTTTATGTTAGTCTTCATTTCCTTTTCTGACATACTGCAGTTCTTGTTAAAACACACTAGACATGCAAATTCTGTGCGTTTTGGGCACGTTTTGTGTGAAATCATATTCATTTTGTCCATCAAAAGTGTGCTTTCACTTTAATTGAGCGTGAGCAGCGCAGCAAAAATAGACTCAAAGCCGAAACCCCCGCTTCACTGCTGCTAACGCGACGCTCCTGCTTGACGCTCACGCGCTGCTGCTGCTCGCGGTGTGAACGCACTCATTGATTAACATGCAGCCGAAAAAAATACGCGCTGCTCACGCGCCGCTGACGCTTGCGGTGTGAAACGGCCGTCAAAGCCGAAACCCCCGCTTCACTGCTGCTAACGCGACGCTCCTGCTTGACGCTCACGCGCTGCTCCTGCTCGCGGTGTGAACGCACTCATTGATTAACATGCAGCCGGAAAAAATACGCGCTGCTCACGCGCCGCTGACGCTTGCGGTGTGACGCCGCTTTCACACCGCACGCGTTCGCAGAGCGTAAGCAGCGCGTATTTTTTTCGGCGCCCATGTTAACAGATTAGAGCATTCACACCGCACGCAGACGCGGCGCGTCAGCGCGTAGCAGGAGCAGAGCAGGAGCAGCAGTGCCGCGATCGTTTCGGCGTCTGGTCTATTTTTGCTGCGCGGCTTACGCTGAATTAAAGTGACAATGCATTGATCCTGGCCAAAATACACAGCAGTTTTACCCAAAAGCGCATTGATGATATCTATTGTGTTTTAAACAGTCAATCAAATGACCTTCATCAATTTTAAAAGAAAACAAAGTCAACAAAAACAAGGATGAACCAAAAGTTATATAATATAGCCTATAAATTAATAAAATAAGCTTCTTGACAAGTCTTTTCTCTTAAATGTATTTGAAAACTAAATAAAACAATGCCAACTTATTCATTATAGAGTACTTTGTCTGTAACACGCCGTGGTTCAGCCGCGCGCGTCAAACGCTGCCAGTATGAAAGCAAAACGCGCGTGCCCTGCTTCCGCTCACTATACGCACTGCTCCTGTGCTGCTTACGCTCTGCGAACGCGTGCGGTGTGAAACCGGCGTGAAACGGCCGTAACTGTTGACATGATTTTTGTTGTGTACCTCTCCTGGAACTGTCTTGAAGGAACAAGACCGGCACGCAGGTTGCTGTCTCCCACTCTTTTGGCCTGCCACCACGTTGGGTCGTCCTGGCTCACCACCTGCAGGATGTCACCACATGTGAAAGGCAGTCCTGCCTCCTGGCAGGGTGTGGCCTTGTCTTCATATGGCGTGTAATCAAACCGGGCTCTTAAATAAACCTTAAAGAGACAAAAAATAGCACTGCATACATTACCTGCAGCAGCTGCTATTTATTCTGTCCTATGATTTTCAAATAAAGTGATTACATTTACCTTACTCTCACTGAATCTGTCCTCCTCCTTAATGGCAGGGATAATCTTCAGAGTGATCGAGCCCTGAGACTGAGACTGCAGCCCGACAAACAATAATCAAGGACAACAGATCATGCAAGTACCTTTTCAAATAAGGAATCTTAAGGGAATGACTCAGCTTTTGTAAAACAGCAGAGGAATAGTGAACACACCAGAATCTGGCTGATCTCCTCAGGACGTTTGTGTATAATGAGATTTCCATTGACCTCTCTCAACTCATCTCCAACATGCACCAGACCTAAAGGAGAATTCAGTCAAGAGTCATCATGGTGCATTTAAAATACAGTGGGATCTGAAGGTCTGATACTAAACACTTATTTCACGTTCTTTTCTCATTTAAAGTGTAACCGATTTCCAGCTGCTTTGGATTGTTACAATGTCGTTAGTATATGTAAATAAACCATGTTTACTCGTATTCTGTGTTACCTGAGCTGAAAAATTCATGTTTATTTTTTTAGCAAAAGATTTGACAACTCTATGGCTTTTGTTAAAATTACACATTATACTTCTGCATATTTATATCCCCGCCCACCAGTCTTGGGAGTAACGCGTTACAAAAGTAATGCATTACAATAACATATTACTTTTTGCTGTAACGCAGTAGTGTAAGGCATTACTAATCAATTTTCAGTAATATTTTACTCGGTACATGTTCAGTAACGCTTGCGTTACAACACACTTTTAGTTTTAATTGTAAAAAAAAAAAAAAAAAAAACACCAAGACCGCGAGACATATCACGAATGAAATATGCAAGTAGGCTGACTTGCCTGTTCGTGGTCAGTCAATAGCCGCGTGTGGTTTCCAAGTTTGTAAATAGACTAAATAATGGCAGCGTCTTATAGCCTACTTGTAGGTCTATATCGGTGTAACCCGGGTTAAAAAATGCATAAGGTTATAAGTGATGTTTGTAGTAGGTCTATCACCTAATAATTAGAACATATAAATAGTGTGATTTAAAAGGTTGAAATACATTCAAAATGAAAAGTTATAATGTTAAAAGCAGTTTAAAAGTTATTTTATGTTTATTGGTTTAGCCTACATAAATGTAAAAGATAATGTATTTCTGAAAACTGTCTAAACCAGCATTTATGGGGTTAAGAGCGAGTGGGTGGAGTCAGTGCGAGGAGTTGTGAGGAAAAAGAAATACGAGAGAGGAAGAAAAAGAGTAAGCGTGACACAGAATTATTTTGTGAATTAGTAGTGTACAAACCAGTGTATAACTTGTGTCTTATGATTGTTTGCACAACAACCAGTGAGAAGAGGGACAAGCTGTATATTGAGAAACGGGAGGAATTTCTACACGAAGTTCAGAGACGATGTTTATTTTTGTGCTACTGCTAAAGCTAGCGCTTAATTACTCTGAAGTATAGGTTGGAGTCTGTTCATTACAAGTGAAGGACATTTTCTAGTTAAAGTTTGAGTCTCCCCGTTGAACATTTCGAGGGGTTTATCTGCTGTTTTCGACCTGAAGACAGGGAAGATATTCAGACGGAGCTTGGAGCAACCTGGATTTCTCTCGTGAGTTACTGGAGACGTGGAGGAGAAAAGCGAAAGTGCGAAACTACCGGAGTTCGTGTTGAAATGCTGATCGGATAATGAGACTGATCTGGTGATTGCTGGGGTAAAGACAGGACAGAAATATTAACTCAAGGTATCTTTTATTTTGTTTGCTCGCTGACGAGTGAAGCGGCCATTAAGTTTTGGGCCACAACGAACACAAGCACCGCATCAGGCCTGCCACGGTATTTTAGTTTATAATAATTTGGTTGCCGGCTTTAGATTGCATTAAGGTGTGTGTGGGCCCACAAAGTGTTTTGGTTTAAGTGACTTTAATGTGGTAATTGAGTTTTTCTGAATTAATGCATTTGCAGGTTATTAGGGTTTAACTTGTGTCTGTGCATTTATATAAGATATAGTATTGACTATATTTTCCCTTACGAAAGAGGGACATTTTGTGTTGAAGGTTTAAAAAAGGACAATCATATTTTTATTTAATTCCTTATTTTGTTGGATATAATAATTTCTTGAGTAAATAATTGAGATATATTTTTCTAAAACCTTGTGGTGTGTTATTTTAATACTTATCTGAAAAGAGGTTATCTTTTTATTCTGAGAGAGACATACACAGACACTTACAGTTAAAAATCTTTATTCAAATCTATAATTTAAAAAAGGTAAATTCATAGTTAGGTTTGAAACTAGTTCATGTAAGTATTTTAAAAGAGAGATCCAAGATAACAATTAAAACTGAGGTAATAAGGGTTAACATACATTTGATAAATAGATTAAAAGAACCCAAAAGCCCTGCCCTCATCAATATACATACTGAGGGAAGCGCTACATAAAATGGAGGCACCGCTGGGATAGTCTTGGATTTTGCAGTAAAAAAAAAAGAAAAAAAGAAAGTCAAACGGTGAAGTGACTAGCCTAACTAAAGTTACTAAGCTAATTTACGATCAGTATTAACATGGAAAAGACTGAATTAGTTTCAGAGTTAAAATGCTGGTGCCGTGGTGAGGGTTTGGATGAGACGCATGCACTTATGACCATCGTCCCAGAAGATGTAGAGATCAGTGGAGTGGAAGAAACACTGGAAACTATTAAGTCTTTAGGACGGGTGCGTGTCCGTGGGAGAAACTTCAGTGCAAGACTAAACCAACGGATGGTTTTCAGTAGAGAGACTGTGCAAGAGGAGAGTGTTCCTTCTGAAGTTGTGCCTATTGACGGTGGAGAGGCGTGGCCTGTTATCATCCTAGGAGGGGCACAGGCAGCTGCTGAAGAGTTTAATAGTAAACTAAAAGGGTTGCTGCAGGCTGAAGGGAAAACCATGGAGGACCTCAAAGCATTATTCCCCAGTACACCCCCGCCCACTAGCTCCACTGAATCCATCCTTCGCGCCGTCGGAGATTTGTTGGAAAAGACAACCAAACCAGCTGAGAGTGGGAGTTATGGTCGACTACGCATGTTCTCGGGAGCCCTACCAACGCCGCCAGGTGAGGAACCATTTGATCATTGGCTAGAGCAAGCATTGCTTATGGTAGAGGAGACTGAATGCTCTGATAGAGAAAAAAGACGTAGAATTATTGGAAGTTTAAAGGGGCCTGCACTAGAAATTGTGAAAGCAGTGCGACATGCCAATCCTGACGCCAGCCCAAAAGAGTGCTTGGAAGCCCTTGAAAGTGCTTTTGGAAGTGCTGAGTCCGGTGATGATCTCTACTTTGCTTTCAGATTGATGCAACAGCAAAAAGGAGAGAAACTATCAGATTTCCTTCGACGTTTAGAGAGGTCTCTAGCTAAGGTGATTCAAAGAGGTGGCCTCCCTGCCAGCGGCAAGGATCAAGCCCGACTGGAGCAATTGCTGAGGGGTGCTATCGCCTCAGACCTGATGCTGATCCAGCTGCGCTTAAGAGAAAGGAAAGCTGCCCCCCCAAACTTTCTACAGCTGTTGACGGAGATACGTGCTGAGGAAGAGTACGAGACTTCTAGAAAGAAGCTCAATGCCTCAGTACATCAAATGCATGCTAATACAGAAGTGGATACAAGGCAAGCTGAGATCCAGAACTTAAAGGCTGAAATAAAAGAGCTAAAGTCAATGGTTGCTTCAGTAGTGACCAAATCCACTCATGCCAAAGATGATTACATGGAGGTTAAAACCCTTAGTGCACCGCCTGGTTCTGAGAACCGGCAAGATGCAGAGCTGGCTGCTTTGAAAAAACAACTGAAACGACTAAAACAGAAAACTAGCAACAAGATGCCTGAGCAAGATGCTGCAGTTGCTGTTTCAACCATGGAGGCATCTAAACAGGTCCCCAACTCCCCCAAAGGAGCCCCGAAAAGGTCAGAAGAGAATTTCTGCTATAGGTGTGGTGAGAGCGGACATTTTGCCACAAAGTGCCGAAATCCTGAGAATCAAGCCAAGGTTATCAGAAAGCTAATTCATGCTTTGAAGATGACAAAAGACAGACAGCAGTCTGGGGATACCACCACCAATGAAGTTAACTGCGGGGTCAAGAAAAGTACTGTTACCTCATCAGAGCCGGCTGACATCCCTGAAGGCTTGATTGGTCCACCCAGCATAGTACCCGTAAAAATAAATGGCCATTGCTGTGATGCCTTGCTTGATAGTGGCTCTCAGGTCACCATTATCTTTGAGTCTTGGTATCAAACTTACCTGTCTGATGTCCCAATACGCCCCGTGTCTGGTTTAGCCCTGTGGGGACTAAGTGTTTCTGAGATCAGTTATCCATACCGTGGGTATGTAGTGGTCGACATTGAATATCCAGCAAAGGTTGCAGGTGCCGACCAGACGGTGACAATTCTTGCTCTTATCTGCCCCCAGCCCCGAACTGCAGACCAGACTCCTATCATTGTGGGGACCAATGCCAGTCACATCCGACGTCTTGTACAGCAGTGTAAGGACAATGGCATTGACATCACCCAGACACTGGGGATACAAGCCTGTTACAGTGACAATAAGCTAACGGCGTCTGGCATGGCCACAGCCTTGGAGGAAGAGGGTGATATTGGCTGTGTGTTATGGCAGGGCCCTGGCCCACTGACTCTGCCCCCTGGTGGTGACTGTACTGCCATCTGCAAAGTCGAATACAAGCTTCAAGTTGACAAAGAAATCCTGATGGTGGACTCATCGCCTATAGCTCCACTCCCAGCGGGTGTACTATTGCAGCCCACGGTGGTGCCCAGCGAAGAGGTAAACGTCAACCATTTCAGAATCTTGGTCCAAAATGAGTCCTTGACAGAGACAGTCATACCAGTGGGAACAGTTATCGGGCATATGTATCTAACAGATGCTGTCACTCCTCTCTCTCCATCCAAGACCGCTGACACGGAATTCGATGTGAACCTGATCAACTTTGGAGACTCACCTGTCTCGGAGGAGTGGAAAGAGAGACTCCGTCAAAAGCTATCCACAAGGTCCCAGGTGTTCTCTTTACAAGAATGGGATGTTGGATTGGCAAAGGGAGTAGAGCACACAATCCGGATGTCAGATCCACGGCCGTTCAGGGAGCGCTCTCGTCGCCTGGCTCCAGCTGACCTAGAAGACGTAAGAAAGCATCTCCAGGAACTGTTGCATGCAGGGATCATCAAGGAGTCTCGTAGTCCCTATGCATCCCCAATCGTGATTGTTCGCAAAAAGAACGGAGCAGTGCGAATGTGTATTGACTACCGATTGTTAAACAGCCGAACAATCCCAGATCAGTACACAACACCTTGTATTGATGATGTGTTGGATTCAATGACGGGAAGCAAGTGGTTCTCCGTTCTTGATCTGCGGAGCGGTTATTACCAAATCGCCATGGCCGAGGAAGATAAGGAAAAGACGGCATTCATCTGCCCACTGGGGTTCTTCCAGTTTGAGAGGATGCCGCAGGGGATAACTGGAGCCCCAGCCACCTTCCAAAGATTAATGGAGAAGGCTGTGGGTGACATGAATCTGCTCGAAGTCCTTGTCTACCTCGATGACTTGATTGTATTTGGGCGAACTTTAGAAGAGCACGAAGAGAGGCTGATTAAAGTCCTTGATCGCCTGGCAGAGGTTGGATTGAAAATCTCCTTCGACAAATGTCAATTCTGCCTTCCAAAGGTAAAATACCTTGGACATATTGTGTCAGCCAATGGAGTATCACCTGACCCAGCCAAGATAGAGGCAGTTACAAGTTGGCCACAGCCTACGCACCTGAAGTCTCTTCAATCCTTCTTGGGATTCTGCGGATATTATCGCCGTTTCATCGCCAATTATGCAGCCATAGTCAGGCCATTGTCGGAGCTCACAAAAGGCTATGCTCCAACCCAGCGAGGCAAGAAGACTGAGAAAGACAACGCAAAGACTTACATCAAAGAGTCTGAGCCTTTTGGTGAGAGATGGGACCAGTCCTGCACTGAGGCTTTCCACAAGATTATCCACTGCCTTACTCATGCACCTGTGTTGGCCTTTGCGGATCCCAACAAGCCATATGTTCTGCATGTGGACGCCAGCTTGAGAGGGCTGGGAGCCGTCTTATATCAGGAACACAGTGAGGGTCTGAGACCAGTCGCCTTTGCCAGCAGAAAGCTAAAGACATCTGAGAGGAATTACCCCGTTCACCAGCTGGAGTTTCTGGCCCTTAAGTGGGCAGTTGTGGATAAATTCCACGATTATTTGTATGGGGTCAGATTTACGGTACGTACGGACAATAACCCTCTTACATACGTGTTATCAACCGCCAAACTCAGTGCTGTGGGGCACAGATGGCTCTCTGCCTTATCCACCTATGACTTCGATGTCAAGTACCGACCAGGCAGACATAACATAGACGCTGACCTGCTCTCAAGGAATATGCCTGATGAGAGTTCAGAGGAATGGGAGACCATACCACAGTCTGGTGTGAGATCCATCTGCAAACGAATCTGCATCCCTGGTTCGGCGGGCAGTCCACCGAGGTATGTAGATCAGTTGGGAGCTTCGCCTGATTGTGTGCCTGATATTTATGCATTCCCAACTCACCTGGAGTTGAAATCATTGGGGCAGATGTCAAAGCAGGAGCTGATTGAAGCTCAGGAGGATGATGCAGCCATCCGATCTGCCATACAAGCTGTTAAACATGACAAATGGCCGGAAGAGAATGGATCCTGTTCAGAGCACTCTCGTCTAAAGAAAGAGATGGGGAAACTGATGATGAAAGATGGGCTACTCCATCGCTTAAGCAAGCGGCCTTCTGGAGAAGAAATCACTCAACTTGTCTTGCCAAGCGAGTTCAGAGAAGTGGTGCTTAAGGCCACCCATGATGATCTCGGACACCTTGGTATTGAAAGAACTACAGACTTGTTGAGGAGCAGGTTCTTTTGGCCGAAACTGGCATGTGATGTTGAGCAGTACATAAAGAACTGTGGAGAATGCATCACTCGGAAGACCCCCTGTCATAGGGTGGCGCCTTTACATCACATTTCAAGCAATGGACCGATGGATCTGGTATGCATCGATTTTCTATCCATGGAACCCGATTCTGCAGGTATCAGCAATGTGTTGGTGGTCACGGATCATTTTACCCGGTATGCTCAGGCTTTCCCATCCCGAAATCAGAAAGCGCAGACGGTGGCAAAGATCCTGGTGGACAAGTATTTCCTGCATTATGGTTTGCCAGCCAGAATCCACTCCGATCAGGGAAGAGACTTTGAGAGTCAGTTAATCAAAGAGCTCTTGAAAATGATGGGGATCCGGAAATCACGGACTACTCCCTACCACCCGCAGGGAGATCCTCAGCCTGAGAGATTCAACCGAACTCTTCTTTCCATGTTGGGAACCCTGGGCTGTGAGAGGAAACGGCAGTGGAGCAAACATGTTGGCTACTTGGTTCACGCCTACAACAGTACCAAATGTGATGCTACCGGGTACTCACCTTATTTCTTAATGTTTGGCAGAGAAGCAAGGCTTCCAATAGACTTGTGCTTTGGAACCTCTCCTGATGGCAAAGCTGATGGTGGCCATTCACGCTATGTAGCCAAGCTAAAAGACGACTTGCAAAGAGCTTACAAGCTTGCCTCTGAAGCGGCCTACAAGATACATCAGAGGAACAAGAGGTCCTATGATAAAAGAGTGGGATTCCAGACACTGGATATTGGTGACAGAGTGTTGCTAAGAAACTTAGGATTGAAAGGGAAACATAAGTTGGAGAGTCGTTGGAGTCCTATCCCTTACGTAGTCCTGGGAAAGATGCCCAACCTTCCAGTGTACAAAGTGAAACCGGAGGACGGAGGAAGAGTCAAAACTCTCCACCGTGATCATCTTTTGCCGATAGGAGAGTTAGTAAGAATACCGACTGTAGAGACAGAGGACAAGTCACCGGTCAAGACAAGAGCGAGAACAAGAGCTGAGATACAAAAGAGGTCAAAGAAAGTCTTACCTGAAGTACCGGAAGTTTTTCAAGAGTTGCAGTCTACAGATTCCTCTTCAGATGTGGAGTACTATGGACCGGGAAAACCCTACAGTACTTATCTGCAGGAGATTTTGACAAAGGAAAGAGATACTGTGGGACAGTCAAATCTCATCGAAGATGATAGTGATTCTTCTCAACAGTCAGATGGAAATGCTGCTGAGCATAGTTTGTCAGAGGGAAACAGTTCGGAAGAGGAACATCACAGTATGAGAGAAGAGGACGGAGGTCAAGATTCAGTTCCTGAGGAAGACAGTGATCAAGAGACTGATAACCCTTGCCACAATGAGCATCCAGAAGTCACTAAGACAACCGTGATTAGTAAACCGGAAAACCGGTCAAAAAGGAGAGTGAAACCAGTTATTAGGTTAACTTACGATGAGCCTGGTAGGCCAAAAGATCAGCCTCTCACTATTGTGCATAGAGGTGTTATCATTAAGATTGGCAAGAGTTAATTTAAACTAGTTATGCACCTTTTCCACTAGTACAGTTGAAAGAAAAAGGTAGAGTTCATTATGTTTGATGAGGACATCAAAAACCTTTAGAAGGGGGAGGGTGTAACCCGGGTTAAAAAATGCATAAGGTTATAAGTGATGTTTGTAGTAGGTCTATCACCTAATAATTAGAACATATAAATAGTGTGATTTAAAAGGTTGAAATACATTCAAAATGAAAAGTTATAATGTTAAAAGCAGTTTAAAAGTTATTTTATGTTTATTGGTTTAGCCTACATAAATGTAAAAGATAATGTATTTCTGAAAACTGTCTAAACCAGCATTTATGGGGTTAAGAGCGAGTGGGTGGAGTCAGTGCGAGGAGTTGTGAGGAAAAAGAAATACGAGAGAGGAAGAAAAAGAGTAAGCGTGACACAGAATTATTTTGTGAATTAGTAGTGTACAAACCAGTGTATAACTTGTGTCTTATGATTGTTTGCACAACAACCAGTGAGAAGAGGGACAAGCTGTATATTGAGAAACGGGAGGAATTTCTACACGAAGTTCAGAGACGATGTTTATTTTTGTGCTACTGCTAAAGCTAGCGCTTAATTACTCTGAAGTATAGGTTGGAGTCTGTTCATTACAAGTGAAGGACATTTTCTAGTTAAAGTTTGAGTCTCCCCGTTGAACATTTCGAGGGGTTTATCTGCTGTTTTCGACCTGAAGACAGGGAAGATATTCAGACGGAGCTTGGAGCAACCTGGATTTCTCTCGTGAGTTACTGGAGACGTGGAGGAGAAAAGCGAAAGTGCGAAACTACCGGAGTTCGTGTTGAAATGCTGATCGGATAATGAGACTGATCTGGTGATTGCTGGGGTAAAGACAGGACAGAAATATTAACTCAAGGTATCTTTTATTTTGTTTGCTCGCTGACGAGTGAAGCGGCCATTAAGTTTTGGGCCACAACGAACACAAGCACCGCATCAGGCCTGCCACGGTATTTTAGTTTATAATAATTTGGTTGCCGGCTTTAGATTGCATTAAGGTGTGTGTGGGCCCACAAAGTGTTTTGGTTTAAGTGACTTTAATGTGGTAATTGAGTTTTTCTGAATTAATGCATTTGCAGGTTATTAGGGTTTAACTTGTGTCTGTGCATTTATATAAGATATAGTATTGACTATATTTTCCCTTACGAAAGAGGGACATTTTGTGTTGAAGGTTTAAAAAAGGACAATCATATTTTTATTTAATTCCTTATTTTGTTGGATATAATAATTTCTTGAGTAAATAATTGAGATATATTTTTCTAAAACCTTGTGGTGTGTTATTTTAATACTTATCTGAAAAGAGGTTATCTTTTTATTCTGAGAGAGACATACACAGACACTTACAGTTAAAAATCTTTATTCAAATCTATAATTTAAAAAAGGTAAATTCATAGTTAGGTTTGAAACTAGTTCATGTAAGTATTTTAAAAGAGAGATCCAAGATAACAATTAAAACTGAGGTAATAAGGGTTAACATACATTTGATAAATAGATTAAAAGAACCCAAAAGCCCTGCCCTCATCAATATACATACTGAGGGAAGCGCTACATCGATTTATTGTTTACAGGAGTGCCGTGCCCGTGAGGCATGATTTCGGCCTCTGTGCTCGCGCTGGCCAGTGGAAAAGCGGCTAATGGTGAAGATGGCATGAAGAAGACTGTAGCCTACATTCGCGAGATGGAAGTATGCGCATTATGCTACTATTTGTTCTTTATTTTCTTTCTAAAGAGTTAGGCTGTGTTTAGGTGGTATTTTTCATATTTTCATCACGCAATCATTTTTTTTGATGCGGTGCTGACGCGTTGTAACATGTAGGCTATAGCCTAATGGTGTGTTCACACCGAACGCGAATTTAATTATTTGCGCGAGTAGATTACATACAAAGTCAATGCAAAGACGCGAATAGACGCATCATTCGCGCCGGGCGTTGCGAATGACGCGAATTAGGCGACGCGTTTGCCGCGAATGTCTTCCGCGCAAGTTGAAAAATTTGAACTCGAGCGAATGTTCAAGCGTCTAACTAGACGCGATAGACGCGTATTTGACGCTCTATTCGCGTTCGGTGTGAACACACCATAAGGGTTGCGGCGGCGCTGCCGATAAAGCACGTAAAAGCTGTCACAAAGAACCTGCAAAAGCAATGATTATGAATGTGTCAAATATAGCAAGGAGACATTTTAATTGTTTATTTAATAAAGATGAAGTTGACTTTCCTGACTCGCGATCTTCGCAGTAGGCTAGTGAGTGCTCCAGAGAGAATGCATATACAAGCAGAGAGCAGTCTGTTTTCTTTCGTTTTGAATTGTTCTGTTTACAAGTAGACATTTCAATATAGATATATTGTTCAGGTCTGTGAAGTAGGCTACCTTATAAGCGGAGATTCGGTTAATTTGAGACGCGCTCCTGTTCACGCCCAGGCGCCTCCGTTTCGTGATTAGCCTATCTGCAATATTTACTTCTTATGATCAAATCCAGGCAATTGGTTGATGAAACATTGATTAAAATTAAGATACAAAATTAATACAAATCGAAATTCACTTTGTGAATTCACTTTGAAAAGGCTTTGTTTCTTCTGTTTGAAGTTTTAAAGCATCTTTTAGTGCCGCTTCAGATCGGTCGCGTCCCTGTCGCATCCTTACATCCTTTTTTCCTCATAAATGCGAAAACGAAAAAAAAAAAAATATATATATATTTTATGTTCTGTGGAGAGCCAACCCTTCGTCATCCGGTGGGTAGTATTAGGCTACTTTTGAAAAATCTAAAAAAAAAAAAAGCCTCCTAAAAGTTTTTTTTTTTTTTTTTGTCACGCATGAATGCGTGTCTATTTTCCTCATATAATATTAAATATAAAACACATGTGTAGACGGATATTTTTCGAATGTCTGGACTGCTTTAAGGGAGTAGCCTATAGATAAACAGACGTTTCAATATTGGTATTAAATTCTGAGAATTTATATGTCAAGTTTTGACTGCAAAATGTTCATAATGCTGGAATTCCCCAATTTTAAATAATTTATCGTCAACTAGGTTTGTGGTGCGTAGACCAACTAGGTCTACGTATTTTATAATGTTAACTTCAAAATTCTGATAATACTAATAGTAATTTAAAGATGTATACATTGGATCTGGACGGGAAGGATAACTCTGGGAGTTGGAAAAGGGTGTGTCGCGATTCTGCAGGTTCGTGGATCTGAGTGTCGCGATTTCGGTTTCATATCGCATATCATTACAGCCTTAGAATGTTAAGTTCTACTTCTGTATAGGTATTTTTTGTGAAAGTAACTCAAAAGTAATACAGGAGTAAT
The DNA here is from genome assembly GCA_031834385.1 of Semotilus atromaculatus. Lineage (NCBI taxonomy): Eukaryota > Metazoa > Chordata > Actinopteri > Cypriniformes > Leuciscidae > Semotilus > Semotilus atromaculatus. The sequence continues at coordinate 3,512,312 of JAULUF010000012.1, read as the reverse complement.
GTAACGCATTACAATTCTGACAGCGTAATATTGTAAGGTAATGAATTACTTTTAAGTAACAGTAACATGTAATGTATAATGTATTACAGTTTGGAAGTAACTTGCACAACACTGCCGCCCACAGACAGTCGGATGGAAAACTTCAAGCATTTTAAATGAATTTATCAACAGGTTGGAATTTAATTCAATAGCATTTATCCTGAATTACAAATGAGAGAAATACCTGCATGCATGGAAATGTTTCTTTAGGTCCAAATAACAAGACACACTATTAGAAGTTGAGAGAAAACTGCCTGAATTTATTAAAAGTTAGAATGTAAAACTGTAGGGGGCGGTGTACTGCACATGCTGTTGTGTTTTAGTTCTGTGAATACAGTTTTTCTCAATTGTTTACACAGAAATATTGGTACTTGAGACACAATGACCACAACATGTAACTCATGCACCAACCCCCTGAACCAATTCTGCTAAACTACAAGCACAATTCCAGCTTTACACTCAAATTGCAGTTCTAAAACACACTTTTTTCAAAACACGACACACAGTTTCTCTGCAGTTTAGCATTTTCATGCAGAAAATCTAAATTTTCTCAAGGAAAACACTGCCATTCAAATATGCACACTGACTCATCACATGGGCAAACACCGGTCACACAGTTTTACAATTAGCAAACAGAGCTTTAGCATAAAAGGGCAACAGGTGAGCTCTTCTGTTTTGGAACAATGGATGCCAACATTGGAAACAGAGGCAGAGCCATGGTCAACCATGGTCTAACAATGAGGGAGGCTGGGCAAAGAGTACAGCCAAATTTGAGCAGGTACACTGTAGCATCCATCATCTGGACTTTCCGGAAAAAGAATAGGTAAGAAATCTACTCATTAGAAAATTGCAGTACTGCATATCAATACAGTACACAATGAGTACAGCAGTACAGTATTGCCTGTGAACTGTTCTGTAGGACTGTTAACAAAAAGTATGTTTCAAGTATTTGGGAAATGTTTTCCTACTTTGTATGTGTGGCGAACAGGACGAGGCCGAGGGACGTGAGAGAATGGCGCGAGGCCGGTGGCGTGATTGTTATAATGAACGTCACCTGTGAGACGCACCGGTCTCGCATCTCTCACGGAGGAGCGGAGGCATAAAGGAGGAGTGACGACGCTGAAGTGCGAGAGAGGAACAGGCCTGTGTTTTGTTTGTATTTTACGTTATGTTTGTCGGTAGCCAGCAGTTCCGTGAGGGACTGCTGGCAGGTATTGTTTATGTTTTATTTTGAAGGCAGCAGTCGTCCGCGAGGGGCTGCTGGCGGTTTTATTTTATGTTAATAAATGTTTTGAATGTTCGCCGGTTCCCGCCTCCTTCTTCCCTGAACTACAAACATTGCTACACTGGTGCCGAAACCCGGGAGGAAGGAGGGACGCGCTGTCAGACGGACCTCGCCGCTGTGGGGAATCCGCGGTGCCATCGAGTATGGTGGGCAGACTCCGCCGCCATGGACGCTCGAGGCGGGGCGCTGGAGTGAGTTGCCGGGGACGGCCGACCTCGCTGCCGGCCGCCCGTGTACTGGAGGGGCGGTTGCCGTCCGGGAGGGAGCGGAGGAGTCGCCGCCGCTCGCCGTGGGCCGGAGCCTGCTGCCATCCGCCTGAATGGGGAGGAGCAGGGAGTGGGGGACTCCTGCCGGCTGCCCGAAACCGGCGGAGCCGTCGCCATCCACCGGGCGGCGGAGGAGTGTCGAGCCGTCCACCGAGGGCCATCCAGCGTCACCGCCAGGCACCGCAGAGAAGTTCCCCCAGCTGGTGGGGGGGGCCTGATGACAGCGCGTTGTGGGAACCGGACTATTTTTTTTTTTTCTCTCTCCCCTCTCTCGTATCCGTCGCTCCTCATACTTCCGTCTCCGTTTCCCTCGGCTCGTCGGTCCATACCCCCCAGGGATCGCCGCCGCCGGGGGGGGAGTAGGCACAGTCTCGGGTGTACCCCCCGGCCTGTGAGGGGCGATGGGGGTATGTGGCGAACAGGACGAGGCCGAGGGACGTGAGAGAACGGCGCGAGGCCGGTGGCATGATTGTTATAATGAACGTCACCTGTGAGACGCACCGGTCTCGCATCTCTCACGGAGGAGCGGAGGCATAAAGGAGGAGCGACGACGCTGAAGTGCGAGAGAGGAACTGTACAGGCCTGTGTTTTGTTTGTATTTTACGTTATGTTTGTCGGTAGCCAGCAGTTCCGTGAGGGACTGCTGGCAGGTATTGTTTATGTTTTATTTTGAAGCCAGCAGTCGTCCGCGAGGGGCTGCTGGCGGTTTTATTTTATGTTAATAAATGTTTTGAATGTTCGTCGGTTCCCGCCTCCTTCTTCCCTGAACTACAAACATTGCTACAGTATGCCTTTGTATTGTGTTCTGTTTGGCAGAACTGAAAGATTACCAACACAAGGTGGTCGGGAACGTGTTCTCTCTCCTTCTAACCCTAATCGGCCAGAGAAAACATTTCTTGTGATGTGGATGAGGTGCTGTGGCCAGACAGAAACAGAAGAGAGGATGCATTTTTTTACTGTAACTGTATACAGTAAATTATTCTGTTGTTTTGTATCTAGATCAACTTTGTGTTGTTTACACTGTGTACATTGTTGTTGATTTAGGATTGAATTGTACACAAATTTAATACTGTGTTTAACCCAAAATGTAAGTTATTATTAATAACGCTCCAGTTACTCATGTAACATCGGTTCCCTGAGATAATGGTGAACACCATTGCGTCAGAGAATCTTCTCTGATCGCTATGGGGAAACTCCATCATCTCTGAATACTGAAGCCTGATTGGTTCACGTCTGTGAATTTCACAGACAATTGGCCTTTCAGCCCACCAGAATGGGCTGGGCGGACTGCCTATATAGTTCGCACTGAATGGCCATCCGCGGTCCGGGTGGGTCACGTAATAAAAATAACATTCTGATTAATTACGGATGGGTCGGGGGTGGATATGATAAATCATTAATAATGTAAATATTAATTACATTCTCTAAAATGCAGATGCTATGAGCATCCCATTGCCTTGCTATAAGAATCTTGTGCATTCCTGCAACAAGCACTGCGAGCAAATGCTCATTTAGTGCAGCAGGCTGCGATATAAAGACGAGGTGGAATCGCCTGAATCCTGGCACATTAGATGCTATTCTGTTTTTGCACAGTGCAAAGAAAAAGTCTAAGTAAGACCATGGGCCCTATCTTGCACCCGGCGCAAATGACATTGTACACCGACGCATGTATCATTCGTATTTTGCGAATACTTTTTCCTCCACAGACGCACATCGGTAAACTAGAGAATGAACTTGCGCTCCTTGGGCGGGTCAGCGCAAAAAAGGAGGCGTGTACACAAACTAGTGCTATTTTGCAGTTTCCAGAAAACAATTGCGCCACTGACCAAAAAAAACCTAGTCTAAAGTCAGTGGTGCGTTGCGCGTTGTTCATAACGCTATTTTAAGCGTGCATGCTTGGTCATAATACAGAGTGTGAACAACGCGCATACACTGTAGATGATTATCTCATCTACACAGATGCATTTTCCTTTTTTGCAAATGATACATTATTATTAGGAAAAATATTAAAACACGAGGGAAAAATATTAAAACACGAGGGAAATCATTGTTGTGTCCATGACGATGGTAAAAATAGGCATAAAGCTTACATATTTACCCAAATTATTATATGCATGTATAACCGAAGCTAATTTGGGTGGGTTTGTCCCGTCCCCAATGTCACTTCTCTTTCTTTTATGGCCCTGACGAGAACATCGATCTCCTCGGCTGTGAACCGATTCTGAAGCACGCCTGGTAAATGCGCCGTTATAATAGTATTGCGCCATGGAACAAGCGCACCTCGTTCATCATGCTCTTAAAGGGAATGTGATATGACGCTCTGATTGGTTTATTTCACGTTACGCCCAAACCACACCTATGAATAATGAAGCTACTTCAGACCAACCCCTTTTAAACTTGTGTCAGGCGCAAGAGTCATTGATCCCGCCGGTAAAATAGCAACAGCGCCCAAGACGGGACCTAGCATCAGGGAGTGCATTGTAGTCTCCCTGAAGAAAATTTTTATTCATTTGTTGCTAAAGGTGAGGAAGAATTTAGCAAACTCGTTAATTCATTTAAATCGAAAACTTGTATGTTAGACCCTATACCGACCAAGCTACTGAAAAAGACGCTTCCAGATGTCATAGATATCTTAATTTAATATCATTCATTTGTTTTTGTCTCTAGGATACGTACCAAAAACCTTTAAGCTGGCTATGATTAAACCGCTTGTTAAAAAAACGCAACTTGATCATACAAAATTAGTCAATTACAGGCCGTTCTCGAATCTGACTTTTCTGTCAAAGATATTAGAAAAAGCAGTATCCTCACAACTGTGTTCCTTTCTTGAAAGAAACGATATCTGCGAGGACTTTCAGTCCGGATTTAGACCGTACCATAGTACTGAGACAGCTCTCGTTATAGTCACAAATTATTTGCTCTTATCATCCGATCGTGGTTGTATCTCTCTATTGGTGTTCCTTGATCTTAGTGCTGCATTTGACACCACTGACCACAACATTCTTTTAAATAGACTAGAAAACTATGTTGTCATTAGTGGAATTGGACTAGCATTTAAATCATACTTATCTGAACGTTATCAATTTGTAGAAGTAAATGAAGAGATGTCTTATCGATCAAAAGTTCAGTATGGCGTACCACAAGGCTCAGTATTAGGACCGCTACTGTTTACTCTGTACATGCTACCATTAGAGATATCATTAGGAAACATGGAATTAGCTTTCACTGTTATGCTGATGATACTCAGCTGTATATTTCTTCAAAACCTAACGAAACTTACCAATTCACAACATTAACGGAATGCATAGCTGATATAAAAAATTGGATGACTAGTAATTTCCTAATACTAAATTCTGGAAAAAAAAAACTGAGATTCTAATTATTGGACAAAAAACGTCCACATATAGTAACCTACAATACTTGATGGCTGTTCTGTTAAGTCTTTGCCGTCGGTTAGGAACCTGGGTGTGCTCTTTGATACCAATCTTTCATTTAAAAGTCACGTGTCTGGTATCTGTAAAACCGCATTTTGCCATCTTAAAAATATATCTAAATTACACCACATGCTCTCATTGACAAATGCGGAACAATTAGTTAATGCGTTCATGACCTCAAGGCTAGATTATTGAAATGCTCTACTGGGTGGTTGCCCTGCACGGTTAATAAACAAACTACAGCTAGTTCAAAACACAGTAGCTTGAGTTCTTACCAGAACCAGGAAGCATGACCATATTAGCCTGGTTCTGTCAACACTGAATTGGCTGCCTATTAAACATCGTATACATTTTAAAATATTGCTTATTACTTACAAAGCGCTAAATGGTTTAGCTCTGCAGTACTTGAGCGAGCTCTTAACGCATTATAGTCCTTCACGTCTATTGCGATCTTAAAATTCCGGCCAGTTAATAATGCCTAGAATATAAAAATCGGCGGTAGATCCTTTTCCTATATAGGACCAAAACTTTTGAACAGTCTTCCTAACATTTAACTAGTTCCTGCCCTTGAAGGCCTTGTTCCCTTTTACTTCTGTTTACTGAAGTCAGCCGGATCCGGGCCGTTTCCAGATCAGATGGTGGACCTGTGCCTGGACCCATCCTCAACGCATCCCTGAAGTGACAGCCTCATCAGCCCTGTGAAGGCCTCATCGACACGACAGCCATCGGTACTGATCCTCAACAAACTCGTCTCCACACCAACGTTATGACTCCAAATTCCAACCAGATGGAACTGGATAATATTTTGAATGTTCTGATCAAATCTGACCTCTGACCTGTAATGCAGCCTGAATCATAATCATACACTGTTCGTTCGTTGGCCAGAGGAGAACTGGCCCTCCGACTGAGCTTGGTTTCTCCCAAGGTTTTTTTCTCCATTCTGTCACCTGATGGAGTTTTTGTTGCTTGCCACTGTTGTCTTGGCTTTTAGCTTGCTTAGTCGGGGAAATTTAAATATTCAACAATATTATTGATCTACCTTACTTAAGGTGGATGATGACACAATTTTCTTCTAGAAACAAACTTTGTTGTATTATTTTCATGTTATCACTGTAAGCTGCTTTGATACAATCTGTATTGAAAAAAGTGCTATAAATAAAGGTGACTTGACTTGATTGTCCGGGAAGCAGACACACTCTGTCAGTTCAAAGCTAGATTAAAGACATCTCTTTGACCTAGCATTCACATAATGGTGTTATAGTGTTAGTTCAGTATACATTGTTTGTTACGGTTATTTCATGTATACACCATGTGCTCTTATTAGCCAATCAGATGTGGATACGTCATTACGTAGGGATTAGTTCTGCTTGTTTACATTTAGGTAGATGCTCGCAGGCTCCAGTGCGGATGGTTGTACATAAACCCATCAGCGCTGGGCAAGAGCATAAAACCCCCGTTATGTAAAGTTTGCTATGTCTTAATCAGTAAACTGAGGTTCCTGAACAGATTCTCTTTGTTGTGTGCTTCTCTTTACGCCTCCACGGACACTGAGAAACTAACACGAGAAAACACAACAAGTGGTGTCAGAAGCTGAGCGTGATTGACAGTCATCAGCGACTTGTGAGTGTTGTGAACTGCTGGGACATCCTTTGTGAATCGATGGACATTATAATCACTGCCAAACGCTGTTGTGAAGAAGTATTAAAGACTGATTAACCTCGTTGGTCGCCGCATTGAACGTAAACTCACGACAATAAGGGCTGCACGGAGTTTCCCTCCCCTCCCGCCCCCCCCCACCCCCCCATCGGAGAGGCGTGGCGCTGGCAGTCTGCCAAAGCTAGCTGCTGTTGGCTGCCTGCCAACTTTCACAGACACTACTAAATAGCGCTGCAAATCTACATTTGAAGCTCAAAAAAAAAAAAAAAAAAAAACACAGCACATATATATATATAGATACAATAAAAGTTAAAAATAAATAAATAAATCACAATCCAAGTTAAATTGAAATACAACATGGATGTGAATGAGCCCGAAGTCCAACTTGGAGCATCAGCTGCTTCAGACCCCCCACAATGGCTACAGGCTGTGCTGTCACAACAAAATAAGCAACTCCAACAGGCCATTTCACCTCTGCTCCAAAGATTGGAAGCAACGGAGGCCAGTTTGTTTGCACTCACGCAGCAGCCTCATACCAGTAAGGTAACACGTGGTCCCCGCCAACATGACGACTCGACCACACTTGCAGCTGCCCCTGATAGAACCCTTATGACAGATGGAGATGCTACAGGGCCTTCAGATGCTGAACAGCTTTTTGCTGCTGAGCTTGCGGTCATTGATAGACACGTACGGAGCCCAATTAGTCCAACTTCCTCCACACCTGGCCCTGATGTAAGACCAAGAAGCCGTGCACAGGGACCCAGCCATTATAATGGCTCTTTCAACTTGGGCCCAAACATGCACACACCTTTAACTCCTGCAGCGCCCACCCATCACCTCACAACCCCTCGTGGTAGAGCTTCAGATGGACCTAAAGCTAAACTTGACACTTACGATGGTAAGGATGACTGGGACTCCTTCATCATCCCTTTTGAGCGCAGAGCTGTCATTTATAGATGGAGTACAGTAGAGAGAGTAGATAAACTCCATGAATGTCTACGAGGAGCTGCTGTTAGATATCTGTGCTCATCACCCGAACACATACGTGAAGATTACTTTCTGCTGAAAGAACAGCTGGCTTTCCGATTTGGCCAGAAAGAGCCACCCACCACAGCACGGAGGAGACTTGGAGAACTGCGCCAGTCTAAAGAAACTGTATCGGAGTTCGCCGAGGAGGTTCACAGGCTGGTCATTTTAGCTTATCCTGGAGTTGACACTGAGCTCAGGGAGCAAATTGCTGCTGATGCTTTTCTCAAAGGGCTGCGCAACCAGAAAGTGGCATACGAGGTTATGAACCGTGACCCTGTATCACTGGATGAGGCACAACGGCTAGTATCATCTTATGAACACAATTTCAAAGCCACACTCGGACGAGACTTTGATCTGAAGGGGAGGACACGTCGAGTATCCTGGGCTGATCAAGACATGGACTCTGATGAGGAACCACCGGCCTTGCAGTCACGTAGAGTGCAGTCACAGCCGGGTTATGTTACACAACACCAGTTGCAAACACTCATTGATAAAGTTGATAAGCTCCAACTAGCCATAGGCCGCCTGCCTCCTTCCTCTTCTGTTGCTCTTCCTTCTTCTGTAAGACCCAGCCAACAAATAAATTCCAGTATGGCAGTTCAGTCAGAAAGAGGACGCGCAGCTCAGACCTCTTTCAAGTCAAGCAGATACAGACAGCAAAATGCCAGCCCCACCAGAGCATCTAGCGGGTCATGTTTCCAGTGTGGAGAGGAGGGACATTTCAAACGAAACTGCTCACGGTCCCCCAGTCCATCTACAAGTGCCCCTGCAAATACTGCGGCCAGAATGGACCCCCCAAATCAAAATCACTCCGAACAGGCAGTGCAGAGTCCGTCTATTGTACATGTGAGCAGAGCTGAGTGCCGAGGGCCCAGTTTAATGATTTTGCTGACTGTTGATGGCGTTCCAGTTAATGCAGTTATAGACACAGGTGCTGAGGCTACAATAATGTCTGAAGAGACGTACAGCAAATTACCCGCTAAATCACCTTCAGGACTGAAAAATGTGTGTCTCCGAAATGCAGAAACTGGAAGAGAGATGTCAGCAACAGGCGGAGTGAAAGTGGAATTCAGAATTGGCACAAAGGTGTTGAAGTGGACAGTTTGCATTGCACCAATTCGTGATGCCCTGCTCCTGGGCTTAGATTTCTTAAAAGCTGCTGATTTCACCATACATGCCTCTGGTAAAGTGTTTATGGGCTCTGAACTCATGCCAGCCTATATATCCGAAGGCAAGGGCCCAGACTATGCCATTTCGAGAGTGATGTTAGAAAGTGATGTCACTGTGCCGCCAGAGTGTGAATGTTTAGTTTGGGGTGTGGTAGACAACCCAAAACCAGAACTCCCAGCTGTTCTAGAGCCTGTTAGCCTGGCTGATGGAGTGTCTTCAGGCAGCATCATGATTAACATGGAACAGAGGATCCCAGTCAGGCTATGCAATGTCACAGCTTCCAGTAGACCCTTATTACGAGGAGTCTGTTTGGGTGTGCTCATCGAAACATATCCTGATGCTCGAGAGGAGGAAGATAGAGCCCACTTAGTTCCAGGCGACGATACATGGTATACAAAAGGCGGGAACTCAGTGTCACAAGATCTTGACAACGAGCCTCCTGATGAGCATGACATAAGAAGGCTGTCGTCACCAAACTCTCTTGACCTTCCAGAGCACCTCAGACAGTTGTTTACGTCTGCAAGCGAAACGCTCACTGAACAGCAACAAGAGATGTTAGTAGCTTTGCTTAGTGAATATCAAGCAGTTTTTGCAGCAACCGAGGATGATCATGGGAAGTTTTGTGCTTTGCAGCACAGCATAGACACAGGAATGTCTAAGCCTGTTCGACAACCAGTACGACGTACCCCTTTAGGGTTCTGGAATGAGGAGGAAACACATCTTAAGAAAATGCTTGATTCCGGTATTGTTGTCCCCTCAAGCTCAGAATGGGCCTCCCCTATTGTCCTTGTAAGGAAAAAGGATGGGGGGGTTCGCTGGTGCGTAGATTATCGCCAGCTTAATGATCTTACCATCAAGGACGCATATCCCCTACCAAAAATAGAGGAATGCCTGGACGTGCTGGGTGGTGCAAAGACATTCTCGACACTTGACCTTCAGTCAGGATATTGGCAGATTGAAATGAATAAAAAAGACAGATCCAAGACTGCTTTTGTGACAAGGTATGGGTTATATGAGTACACCAGAATGCCATTTGGTCTGTGTAACGCACCCAGCACATTCCAGAGGGCCATGGAGCTGGTTCTACTAGGGTTGCAGTGGGACACTTTACTGATATACCTGGATGACATAATCATTTTTGGTGAAGATGTGGAACAGTGTATGGAGTGCCTCGCAGAGGTTTTTCAGAGGTTGCAAAAATATGGACTAAAGCTGAAGCCCTCGAAATGTCAGCTGCTAAAAGACGAAGTCCTGTTTCTTGGTCACGTTGTGAGCGGCGAAGGAATTAAGACCAACCCAGCCCTCATTAGTGATGTTAGAAACTGGAAGACCCCAACCAGTGTCCGGGAACTCCAGTCTTTCCTGGGTCTGTGCAACTATTACAGGAGGTTTGTTGCCAAGTTTGCTGAAATCACTACACCCTTGACAATGCTACTCAAGAAAGGGAGTCCCCTCTCCTGGGAAGAGGAGCAGAAAAAGGCCTTTGAACATCTAAAAAGGAGCCTCACAACTGCACCCATCTTGGTGTTCCCAATTATATGTGGACAGTTTGTCTTGGACACTGATGCGTCCAACCAGAGCATTGGAGCAGTGCTCTCACAGTTACAGTGGGGGGAAGAGAAAGTTATCTCTTTTGCCAGCTGTCTCCTCACACCAGCCCACCAGAGGTACTGTGTCACACGTAAGGAACTCCTAGCAGTTGTCAGGTTCACAAGACAGTTCCGCCACTATTTGCTGGGGTCTAACTTCTTACTCAGGACGGATCACAGCAGTCTAACGTGGCTGTACAGGTTTAAGAGACCAGAAGGCCAACTGGCTAGGTGGCTCGAAGAACTCAGTCAGTACAATTTTGTCATCGAGCATAGGCCAGGTACACACCATTCCAATGCTGACGCGCTGTCCCGAAGGACTCTGAATGAAGAACCTTGTGACTGTTATCAAGCAGGAAGAGAGCTAGATAGCTTGCCATGCAAGGGCTGTCGCTTCTGCCGAAAGCTCCACCATCAATGGGCCAGATTCGAGGAAGATGTCGATGATGTCATCCCCTTGGCGGTAAGACGCACACACTCCCTTGACCCTCAGAATGAGGGTAGTTGCACTAACACTCCTAGTGATCTTAATGAAGTAGGTGATGACAACCCAGGTCTTTCCTCAAACTGGCTGCAACCGCTAAGTCCAGAAAGTCTCAGGAAAGAACAGTTAGCTGACCCAGACCTTTCAGTTCTCCATAAATGGATGTCTGATGGCTCTTTGCCTGCTAAGGAAGAGGTCATGATGCAGAGCCCAGCGGTTCGCAAGTACTGGCTGTGTTGGTCTCAAGTAGAGATACGAGATGGGGTCCTCTATTACCGGTGGGAGGATGTAAATGGAGGTATGTCATCTCTGCGCTTACTTGTTCCTGTTTCCCTGAAGAATGAAGTTCTCCAATCCCATCACAATCCAGCACAAGCTGGTCATGCAGGGGAGGAAAAGACGCTTATGCGTCTCCGCAGGTGTTACCAATGGTACAATATGGGGAACGATGTACGCCTTTTTGTCAAGAAGTGCCCACAGTGTAGTTACTGTAAAACAACCAGTCCAATGGGGAGGGCCAGGCTCCAGAACTACCAGGCTGGAGCACCTATGGACAGACTCCACCTTGATGTCCTCGGACCATTCCCAGAATCCAAGTCAGGGAACAGGTACATTCTCGTTATAATCGATCAGTTTACCCGCTGGGTAGAGGCATTTCCTGTCCCTGAACAAGGAGCTGAGACAACAGCAAAGAGGTTGGTGTTTGACTTTATATCACGCTTTGGGGCTCCCCTTGAGATTCACACTGACCAAGGACGGAACTTTGAGAGTTCGCTGTTCGCGGAGGTTTGTCGCCTGTTACAAGTAACTAAGACCCGGACCACACCATATCATCCAGCTTCAAACGGGCAAGTGGAAAGGTTCAATAGAACGCTCTTGCAGATGATACGGTGTTATGTGGACCAAAGTCAACGAAATTGGGATGAACATCTTCCATTACTCACTGCAGCGTACAGGAGCACTGTGCATTCAGCGACAGGCTTCACACCAAATCAGCTGATGCTGGGGCGAGAAGTTTTCCAGCCACATGACATCTGGCTAAGGACGGCTGAGGTTACCAGGGAAGCTAAAGGTACACCTGAGTTTGTACAAGAACTGCAAGCTAATCTGCAGCAGGCTCATCAAGTAGCGCGCCAGAACTTGCGCTCCGCTCAGACTCGTCAGAAAAAGGTCTATGACTTACGAGCCAGAGAGAAGTCCTATCAAGTAGGTGATCTTGTATCAGTGAGGGTCAGTAGCAGGAGAAAGGGTTACAGTCCAAAACTCCAACCCCCATGGCAAGAGCCATTGGTCGTCACAGCACGCCTTGGACCAGTGCCATACCGAGTCAGGGACAGACGAAGTGAGAAAGTACTGCATCATGATCGCTTACAACCCTATCTAAGTGACCACATACCTGCCTGGATGCAGCGTCTGCGACACAAATATACCTGCACAGAGGAAGGCTCCCTGGTTCCAATAACTGCTCAGGTACCTGTTGCCACAGGGGCAGAAGCACCAAACTCGTCATCCTCTGACAAATCTGTGTCGGAAGAGCCTCTAACCCTTCCTGTAACGGACTCTAACTGTGACCCTAATCCCTGTGGAAAAGAGGGTACGAAGACAAAAAGGGGGCGACTTGTTCGAGCCCCAATGCGTTATATGGACTAAAGAAAAATGGAAGACAACAAAATGTTAACTGTTAACCCTCAGTCGTGCAGAAGGGACTCTGCAGAGCTAAGAGGGGGGTGGTGTTATAGTGTTAGTTCAGTATACAGTGTTTGTTACGGTTATTTCATGTATACACCATGTGCTCTTATTAGCCAATCAGATGTGGATACGTCATTACGTAGGGATTAGTTCTGCTTGTATTTGGGTAGATGCTCGCAGGCTCCAGTGCGGATGGTTGTACATAAACCCATCAGCGCTGGGCAAGAGCATAAAACCCCCGTTATGTAAAGTTTGCTATGTCTTAATCAGTAAACTGAGGTTCCTGAACAGATTCTCTTTGTTGTGTGCTTCTCTTCACGCCTCCACGGACACTGAGAAACTAACACGAGAAAACACAACAATACATTATCGACTTCTATAATTCAATGTTAGGCTGCATAGATTAGGTCAGCCGGAACTGGGAACACTTCCCTAAAATCTTGATGTACTTGTTACATCATATGAAGAATGGCATCTACTTTCATTTTATTGTCTTTGTTTATGCCGAGGTTTTCCCGCAGCCTACCGGATCCAGGCCATATCCAGTTCTGAAGAAGGACCTTCGCCTGGACCCAATGCTATTGCAGTGCCGAAGTGCCAACTAGCCTGTCCCTATGGAGGATCCCTTTACCTCTCTACAGTTAAAGCATTGTGGGAAAATTCGGTTTGCGTACCTACCCCGAAGTAATAAAATAAAATATAATTCTGTATCAAAATGTATAGGCAAGACAAGTAGTTTATTTAGACATGGTTTGTAGGGAATTACAAACCTGCGCACATCTATTCAAGCGCATTTGGATGGAATAATTGTGTGTTTATGCTCTTCGTTTTATACTTTAAAGATGGTCCCTATCCTGCAACATATCAGTTGCAAGCGCTCAAGACCTAAAACCTTAAAACCTATAAAAATAAAAAAAACGAACACGGCATGTTCTTGTCATTATGCTTAATCGTTAACAATCTATTGAAGATTTCCGAGGCTCAATCTCTGACAAATATCAAACGTCAAGTCAAATTTATCTCGGTTTTTCTTACCAGTATGCAACACCATTTTGCTTGGAACAACACAAGTTCACACCATTATGTGCGAACAACACAAGTTCACACCATTATGACAAAATAATTGCTAAGAAGTATTTCCTTCTAAAGCAAGGCTGAATTTGACTGTGGTGGGACTGGCCGTGGTCGGCAACATGCCCAGTGAATTATGAATATTGACCTTTTTCTACCTATTTGGCAAAAGGGAAACATACTTTTTTCTCTATTTTCTCTAGTCAGGAAGCACCTTTTTAATTTTTTCCCCTGTATAAGCAGCCAAGTTTAATTGAAAGCCCATTTTGCCAGTGGTGAAGATCCGCTTTAATTCTAAATTTTACATAATAAATTATCTTCATAACATTATACTTTACATTATAAACTTTATAAACTATATATTATCTTTATAATTCATACTAATTCAAATAAGTAGTACAAAATTACTATAGGTAGCCTATATATTTGAACATTTCTTTGTTTGAAACTTTTATTGGTAAATCCTAAAACTGTCTATTTATTTTCAGAATTAAATAAAAATCTTAGACCATTTTTGGACCCCACTGCATAGAAAAACATATTATCTACAAATATATCTTAATCTTGTCTTTTATTTTTCATTGAATGTCATAACATTGCATGCATTCTCAGATTTATTCAATAGGACAACCTAGGCACACAATATGCATATCATATTTAAGCAGAATTTCCATGGCAACCATGAAATCTGCGCTGTATATTTCCAGTATAATCTGTAATCCAAAAGCAAATCATAATCTCAAGGATTTTAGTCAATATTTTGCTTGTGATCAGAAAAATCCGCTATGAATGCTATTAATATCAAGAAAATAATGATTCTACTGTGATTACAGTCTCCTTGATTGCTGACATCTAATTTTAATGTTATTCGTATTTTTTTAAATATTTTTTTATTTCTAATAGGAGAGATTCTCAGTAAATTCTTTGCATAACAATTGAATACATGGTTATTCAATTCTCTCACTCTCTCTCTCTCCATTGAGAATTGAGTCGTCTGTCATGGTTTTACAGATTGAACAGTTTTTGACTTAGATGGTCCCTGATTGCGTCATTACAGATTATGTTACATAAAATCTGCTGAGATAGTTGTCTGGCCACAGTGTAAAAACACACAGTTGGCACGGGTAAAAAAAATGTTATGCTGAGAAGGGAAGGGACCAGGCTGTCACTCACCACTGCGGTCTGCAGCCCCACCCCTCATGATCCTAGCAACCACCACTGCTCCAGTTACCTCGTCCCTGCGGATGGTCGCACCCTAAGAGATACAATTGATTGGAAAAAGTTATATAAGACTATATTTCATATGTCTTGATGATGGTGGACAGAACAGCCATTTTATAGACAAACCAGCTCTACTGTTGTAAAATACATTTTATGTAACCTGTTCTGATGCATAAAGCATTTTTGTTTTTGCTGAAACTCACAAGAGGCTCCTTGTTCTTTACCAAACGCACAATCTTCACTGATTCTTCCTCCAGTTCATCGTCTAGATCGTCTGGTAGAGGGGGGAGCACAGGCTCAAAATTCTTCTGTGCAACCGTGTCATGTACTGTTAGCACTGCCTGATGGGTCATGGAGAGAATAATCATAACAAAAGTTGACAGGATGATCCACTAGTGCTGTGGAAAAAGAATGTGCACATGTGTAAAAGGGAGAGATAATTAATATGCAAACAGAGATGGATTGACTTAGAGTAGTAATAAAAAAGAGAGAGAATAGAGAAAACCGATGCCTGGTGCACATGGAGGAAATTATAGAGTCAAATTAGAACGTAGTACAATGCAAATCTGATTCTATTTTGTCATGCCGCACACAATTAAATTAAAACAAATTAAGCTTAATTAGGCCAAGATTCTTTTAAATACCGATTTAACAGGAATTATTGTGTCAGCCTCATTTATGTAACAGAATCGGCATACCGATGTTGAGGCTTTCAAATGGATTTAAAAGAGCAACTGTTTATATACATCTTATATACCTTATTTCTAAAAATATCATAAATTGTATTTAGAGATGAGATGATTCACCAAAAAGACACATATACACACAGTTAGGGAAATCTCTACAGAAGGCACAAGTGGCTTTCACACCTTCACATGTGGAGTAGTCAGAAGTGTTAATAGCTCTCTCTCATCGTCTTCCAGTGGTCCGTTCTGTAGCTCCTCTGCGACCTGTCAGTGCAAACCACAAGACGACTGTGATCAAAAATGCCAAAACCTGACAACAATTCAGGGGCAGACCCGGCTGTCACGCTAAAAAGCATTGCCACCCCATCTGCTATCCCAGATTTATCCCAGTTCAAAAATAAAAGCAACCAGTTTTTTCTGTGCCTCATTTTAGCAGCTGCGCTTATGATGACATAAAAAGATGTAGCCTACCACGAAAAAATGGCAAGAAAACACGTCTCCTGCACGGCTGCTTGTGCTGTGTAGACTAGTCAACTTCATTAACAGGTATAATACATAGCCCAGTTCAATTGTTTTTCTAGCCTAGATGCCAGCCGAACTTAGCCCCACCCACAACATTTGAGGGTGGGAAGGAAGTTCGGTCTGGACTTGATCCGTTGTGAAGCAATTATGCCCGAACCAAAGCTGTTCGGACCAATCAAATTGTCAGGCCAGGCTTTATACGATGATGGACAGAAATCAACAGTTACGTAATCATCCATGTCACCAAAGAGCACTTGGGTTGAATTCGTTTACAACAAAGAATAGCTGCAGCTGGATAATTTAGATGTGTGGTTTCAGCCATCACGTCTTTTATAGAAGATGTAGACAGCGCATTCATTTTAATAGAGGAACAGAGATCCGCGATCAAGGCATTTGCCGATCCAATTGAGTGCAGAGGCATTTTCTTTCCTGGTTCAGTTGAAACGCGTCCCATAATCACAGCCCAATGAAGCATATCAGACTCACATTCTGACTAAAATCTGACGACCTCAGGCTTTAGTTTTTTTCATTTGTGTTTGTGAATCGGAACATTTGAGAAATTTGCGGTATTGTTTTCCACAACACTTCTCATTTATTTTTAACTGCATTTGTGTCGTGTATATTCTCTGACTGCCTCCTCCACTTTCATCGTGGATATAGGCACATTTTGCCTTTCGATCTGACTAAAGAAATCAGATTCATTGATTTAATTTAGGCTTTTATTCATTATATGTGAATTAAAGCCTAAATTAAATATATTCATCATGTACAGCGATCGTGTCTCTTCAGAAAATTTGGACTAAACCGCTCAATTTATTTGGATTAGTTTTACGATCTTTTTGACCTGGTTTCACAGACAGGGTTTAGATTAAAACAGGATTAAGCCTTAGTTAAATTAAGATATTTAAGCATATTTTATAAACGTGCCTTATAAACATAACTGGTGTGCATCTTGAGACAAAACAATGGCAGTAACATATTGTAAGATATGTCAGTGCAAGTTACTTTCAGTTAAAACAGCTCAAACATGCATTTTAGGGTGTGTTCACACTTGTAGTTCAGTTTGCCTGGTTCGTATGGTCTGGACCATTTTTATGAGATCTCTCAGCTCGATTTTCAGTAGATGGCGCTAAGATAGGGATCAATTTAGCGCTAGTCTCGGGAGAAGTACCGATTTGAAATGTGTGCTTGCCTTTACCCACAGCTGATGAAAATGAGCGGTGAATAGGTGTGTTTCTGTCTTACTTTATCTATAATTAACGTCATTTTCTTCAGCTATGGGCAAAGGCAAGCACGTGTTTCAAATCAGTGCTTCTCCCGAGAGACTAGTGCTAAATTGATCCCCTATCTTAGCGCCATCTACTGTTTTAGAAAAGGAAGTTGCTCAACTGCATTTGTGAGAAAATCTGCCTGGCCGCATTTGTGAGAAAATCGTCGGTTTCACTTTATTTTGATGGTCCCTTTAACACATTCGGTTGTCTATAAGTAGCATTGCACCTACACGTCTACTCTCTGTGACCGTCTACTCTCCTCCCACGTTGTCTATTAACAAATGAAGTTAATTACAGCTTGCCGCCTATAAAGTTTCTTTAATCGTTGACGTGTCATTTTGATCCGCTATAAATAGCTATCTCTACTCTTGTCGAGATACGTAATTTCCGACCGACCCGGGGGTTCCCATTTGCCTCCAGCGTAGGCCTACTTGCGATTTGACTGCGGCTGTAGCCTATACCAGCTTGTTGTTGAAACTGTGTTTGGGCATTAGTCTGACGAGTCGGTATGATTTTAGCTTGTTTCAGGCAAATGTAAATCAGTTTGCGATGCTGCAGGATCAAAACGAAGCCAAGCGATCTAGAAGATTGACCGTTCAGAGTGATTGACTGAGTCTATTGTCGGGTAAGTTTTTATCATAGGAAGGTACGGGTACTGTGTCTTTAGGCATTGATTCTATATGGGGAGAGTGGGTGTTGGTAGCTCGTTTCAGGCATAGGCAAACCAATTCAGTGTGGCGCTGCAGGACCAAAACGAAGTCACAAACGGTAGTTTGTGACTGAAATTGACGCGATTTTATCATCGGGTAAGTCTTTTCCTTTTTGGGTTGAGAACATTGGGTTTTCGTGCGGGCGTTTAGCCATTGTGTTTCCCTTCTAAGGAGTTTGAGATCTTTCTTCTCTGCCTCTTGCCAGTATTTAATGCGAGGAATCGCCGTTGTCCTACCACCTACGGTTCCCTTTCAGTCGCTCATGTTCGACGTGACGTCGACGTGACGACGTAATTGGGATCACTTCAGGGAGCCCTATCAACTTCGAGTATCTACAGAACAAGCCAATGAACGTTGGCGTGCGTGCAAGCGTCACGCGCCCCTGCCCCGCAGCGCGGGTATAAACAGGAAGCGGGCACACGCACTCTTTGTCTTTCACTTCGGAGCCAAGCTTGGTTTTTGACTCTGAATTCTACAGACTGCTGTGTTCTGATAACGAACGATCCAAGAAGAAGAAGAGGGCTCTGTTCCAGTGTTGGTGTGACGGCGCGATCAGCGGTGGCCGCGAGCATTTTTTCTATCACAACTGCTGTTTTCACAGCACTGTTTGTGTGTGTGTGTGTGCAGTGTGTCGGTCTCGTGGGCGTTTCCTCTGAACTGAGAGTGTACCCCGATTACACCGCGGCTATCCCTGGGTGCTTCAGCACTGAGAGAGCTTATTTCTTTTTCTTTTTGTTTGTTATTTTCAACTAAAAGAGCAACACAAGCGTGACCCTGCGTCCTTTTCAGGATGTCATTCCGCTTGTGCGTTTCCAACCAAGCTCGGCTCCGAAGTGAAAGACAAAAAGTGCGTGCGCCCGCTTCCTGTTTATACCCGCGCTGCGGGGCGGGGGCGCGTGACGCTTGCACGCACGCCAACGTTCATTGGCTTGTTCTGTAGATACTCGAAGTTGATAGGGCTCCCTGAAGTGATCCCAATTACGTCGTCACGTCGACGTCACGTATCCCGTTTCCTCCTTCAGGGAACGAGGGTTACATTAGTAACCGAGACGTTTTTGTGTGCTATTTAGTTAATATGCATGGTTCATTATATGTGAGCTGAATGACTGTTATTAATTTTTTTAATTTTTAAAATTTTTTTAATTATTTGTTGTGAGAATTCTAGTGTTTGTTGATTTTACTATTATCATTCTGTTTTTTTTATTGTCTTGATTTATAACCTAATTGTGTGTTTTTTTGTTTGTTTTTTTTTTCTGATTTTTTTTTTGTGTGTGAGTGATTGCAACTTTTGCTAGATGCTGAGGGCTGCAGCCAGGAACCTTCCCCTGTTTTCTCCGCGTGTTGGTGGTGGTTTGAACACTGGGTGTTGTGTGCAGTGAGACGCACGGATTTTGTGTGAGTGATTAGTTTACTCCGAGTGTGTGTGGTACTATTCCTTGTTCTTTAGCCCTCAGCCAAAAGCTTTTGAGTGTAATGTTTTATCGCATTAGTGTTGCTCTGACTAACTTCTGAATGACCGTATCTCTTCTGACAACATAACCTTGTTTTATTGTCAGATGTTGCGGTGTGTCTTGCCTGGTACGTTTTGTCTTTTAATGTTTTTTTTTGTAATAAAGAACTCTTTTTGTACGACCTTCATGTCGCTGTTCCTCCCTAGTGCAACCAACTTGTGTACCTTTAGATAGTGTATCAATCATTCTCTGTGTGATATCAGAGTGACGTAGTCGGTTTTCTTAAAGCTGCATTTATGCAGTAGTTAGGCCTTTGTGCCAGACTAGTGCGGTTTTTCCCTCATGCCACATCTCAGAGTGTTAGTTGAGTATTAGTAGACTGGTAGGGTTAGGGTCAGAATAAGTTGACATGTAGTTGAAAAGTTACTTATAGTCAGTAGAGTGTCTGTTAGAGGAGCATCACAATAAAGAGTTAGCAGATATTAAGCATACAGTCTACTAATACTCTAATGAGAGTTAGTTGACATATAGTTGCAAAGTTACTAAGGCCACGTCCACACGAAGCCAGTGCGTTCCCTATCCGATCTTTTTTTCCCTCGTTCTAAAAAAAAAATCCGTAAACACGGCGTCGTCTCAAGAAATATCTGCGTACACACGAAACCACTGAAACCGACTGAAAACGGTGTAGTATATATGCCAGACCAGTACGAGGCGCTGTAATTCTGACACAGATACACTAAAAACAGAGAAGACTTGCGCATAAACCCATAGACAGTATAAGAAGCATAAACCTTGCGCGCTGTATACAATAATATACAGTAATATTAGGCACAGTAGCTTCTTTTCTTTTCTTTTTTTACCAAGAACTTTATTGAACAATATGAAAAACTATAAATGGTACAAAATATGGATGAGTCACGATAGTCGATTAGTTAGCAGACGCATAAAGCTTGCCACAAAGAACCGGCAAATAGCCTAATCATTATGAATGTGTCAAATATAGCAAGGAGACATTTTAATTGTTTATTAATAAACTAACGTTAGTGTTTTGTGTGACGATGCTGACTCGCCACCTTCGCAGTGTTGTGAAGGTGCCTATAGAGAGAAATGCACACTTTTCCCTAATCAACATATGAAATGGAAAAAATAACATTATTTAAACATAAATATGAAACTGACTTTTCTTTAATGGCTACAACATATAGGCCTACAGTACAGAGCAATTTAATGTCGGAGCGAACGCCGTGTCACCGATGAGTATGAGGGGCAGAACAGAGGTGCGTTTTTTGAATAATAATCAGATAATTCCCAGCGATCGTCGAATATTATTTTTGCTTGACATGCCCATCCCTACAAAATACGAAATCATGACTTAATCAGACAAAATACAAGCATCATTTCATAAGAACGAAATATAAATAGGGCTAAATAAAAATAAAAATAGATTATAGTAGGCCTAAATAATAAATAAATAAATAAAAGAGGCTCAGTAGATTCTGAAGCATGAACTCAAGCAAGTAGTCGCAGTTGTTGTTGCTGTTATGGTTACTAATTTAGCGTGTCTGACTAGTCGACACGTGGGGTGATGACATCATCGTTTCACAAAATATACGGATTGGCCGTACACACGAAACCGCAAGGGCGTCGTTTTCAGATTTATCCACTTTGGGACCCGGTTTCAAAAAATAGCGGTTTCACTCTCCCAAAACGCCGGATCCGTGTGGACGAAACGGCAATACGATAAAAAATGTATACGTATACAGCGAAACGCGTCTTCGTGTGGACGGCCCCTTAGTCAACAGAATGTTCAAAAGGGACCATCAAAATAAAGTGTTACCAAATCGTCTCGGTTACTAACGTAACCTCGGTTCCCTGAGATGAGGGTATTACGTAAGGCTAGCTTGCGCTATGGGAAAACTCCTTTTCCCATAGAAGGGAGTGGGCTTCTGCAGAGGGGCCTGCTGGCACCCCTGTAGGAACCACTCATCCAGCCTGCTGCACGTGGGCCCTCTGGCGATGACCACTCAAGCCTGAGGTCTTCCATGGCCCTGGTGAGCACGCGGAGAAGTTCGGCATCAATGCTCATTCTCGCGCTGGCTTGTGTTGACGGTGCGTGGCCGAAAACGGAGCCTGCTCACTCGTCACAGTTCTATGCAGCAATGGAAAGGCTGTCATTCTTATCGTCCGATGCTCCAAACGAGACAAGGCCCGCTGCTCGCGCCGAGGGGCGTTGGTCCATCTGAGTGAACATACCTGGCGAGGGAGTTTCTCTCTGAGAAAGTGAAGGACGTTGGAACTGGCCCGGCATGAGTTTGCTCATATCCATCCGCTCTGGCATCCTTTGTGAGCGGCGCTTCATTTTGCGCGGCTCGAACAAAGGGAGAGAAAGAGCGGGAGTCACAGGTTCGTCGTCAGCAAAAACAGCCAGTCGAGCCCACAGGGTGGGGAGATCCATCTCGTCACACTCAGGGCAGCCGCCCTTAGCGAGTGCAGCTCCAGCATGGTCACGGCCCAGGCAGGAAGCGCAGAGGATGTGATGGTCTACACCGCAGAGGGGGCCTCTGCACGAGGCACAGTTGGTGCGATGCATTTGAAAAAATGCCTCTGAAATTTGGTCTTTTAAATAAAGTGTGACGCGACAGCGAACACACAAGCTTCAAAAGGATATAGCACGCTGAATGGCACAGCAGAACAGCGAGCTGAGTCGGCATCCAGTGAAGATCAGGAAACTTCGTTCTCAGAACTGCAGAGCAGAAGGCTTATCCAGCTGAAGGCTTTTCGACGGCGGCGAAGGCTTCTTTCCGGAGATCAGCAAAGTGGTGAGTTCGCTGAAGAAGAAAAAATCTGACTACCTAGGCTGAATGGACTAATTTATACGGTTGGGCCACACCCGTTCTGGCGGGCTCTGACGTGTCAGGGCGCGAAGGAGCCTGATTGGTTCACGCGTCTGAGCCGCCTCTCCATACTGTAGGTTCGTGCAGTTACAGCAGCACAGCCAATGGCCGAACTAGCCGCTCATCTGTGTCTGCTGTGCAGCTGCACTGCATTTAAAAAATTTGGCTTCGATATTCTCGAGAAAAGGAGTATTCCCATAGCGTAAGCTAGCCTTACACAATACGAGAGACTTCTTGAAAAGGGAACTGCCTAAACATATTTGTGAGAAAATCGAGCTGAGAGATCTCATAAAAAGCCAAGTGCCTCACAATCATAACAGACAGATATGCATTTGTATGCACCAGATTTGGTATTTGTTCAAAGGTCACATGCAATTTGTAGGATGGTTTGTATTTATTTGTGAAATATTATCTAGGTTCATTTATTTATATTTGCAAAATACAATTTGTTACTCCACTGTATTTTCGCTCAAATTGACCTTTGTACTTGCACATTGCTTTCTGTTTGTTTGCGAGTCGAGTTTTCCTTTGCAAAGCAGATCGAGTTTGTTTGCAAAATGCTGGATTTGATCCATGTTGCGTTTTCATTCGAACCACACCAAAGTTTGTTTGGAAGCAGACCGAGGGTGTTTTTACATTGAGTACAAATATTTGCAGCAAACTCCCTGCCAGTTTGGTCCTAATATGAGACAGCTTTCATTGTAGCTGCCGTCAAAGGCCACTCATATTTCAGTTCAAATAGTACATTTCAAATTTAAATTGAAATTTCTTTTGTTAAAAACTTTGTGAAAGAAGGGGGGAACTTTTTGTTCCGTGTGGAAATTATAATTTGTTGCTATGGGGACGCTGTATGGGTGCACTCGCCTGCTGCAGCTTGCGAGCCTGCTGTCTAAGCCCTGGAAGATTGTAAAGTTATCCATAAGTTTTGTCGGTGAAGCGTGAGGATAAATACCCTTCTTTACCCTCTCAGGTTCATGCGGCCAATGAGGTATATTTTTCTTTCTTTGTAATTTATTTGTGTTACGCGACAAATAAACATGGCATAAATTTATGCTTTATTTCTTAGTTTTCGATGTGATTTCATTTAGTATTGTCTGCAAGTATGTCAAGAATATAATGTTAATTTACGTTTTCTGTATTATACCAGTTCTGATGGCAGTGTGGAAATGTAGCAACAAGTGAGTATGTAAAGATATGTTTGAAGACTCTGTCACCGAATAAATGCCCGTTAAAACCCAGGAACGACTTGAGCCTTTATTAAACCTTGAGGGGAGTAACATTCACATTACCAATTATTCATGCGAACTGTGCAGGGGCCTATCAAACTGTCAGTGTGAAAATGCCCCGAGACTCATCTTTTCAGCGGTCTTTGTCCGCTTGTTTGGTGCGCACCAGTGTTCGGATGGCAGCGTTCACACTTATTCAGAGGAACCGGACTAAAGGCAAGCTACACTGCATAACTATGAGACTACATGAGTTGCCATTGTCGTGGATGATTTTTTGGGACAATTGCAACTTCTTGTATTAGCAGCTCATACTACACAACGGCGATAAAAAGATGAGAAAATTGGGCAGATATACACACGGATCTGATACACTGCCATGTCTGATCCATTAAGTCAAGTATCTGTTTGAACGGGTGAATATTTTATATAATCTTATCTTATGAAGACATATGTATATTACTTATAATGAGGATTTGATTGTTTGCAGTATAAGGGTAGAGATGACACACACTTACATCTTCGGCCAGGCAGGATGCGCTATGGAACACTGGGGTCGGACTCTGGAGCTGGAACTGCCTCAGTCGCACATGAATCTACAAGACAGGTCAGTACAGATTGATAATCATTCAGAAAAACACTATTAAGATATTATACATTTTCTCCAGCATTACACACTTTCATAAGATAGCTGAGGCTCCTCTCACTGAAGACCTCCCTGAGGAAGACCAGGTCCTCCTTATGATTAGCTTCTGGATGCAGCTGGGAGGTGAGGAGGGCTAGCATCTCATGTAAACCTGCAGCATGCAAGAGAGAAAAAAGGTTGAATAATATAACAGTTGTTGCATTGACAGATACATCAGGATTACCAACACCTATTAATGTGGATGTACTGTAACATCACATAAAAACTTTTTTTTTTTGTCAGCAATACCATTGAAAAAATATTCTAGCCATGTTTAAAATATTAGTCACCAATACCATTAAAAAATACTCTAGCCATGTTTCAGAATACGTTTTATAATATTACAGTATTCAGTTGGTCAAGTGAACATAAAATTTCGGCTTCCACCTAAAATAAAATGGCTTTTATTAGGCAGAAGATATGACTGTTTTTTTAACTGGATGACTATATGACATCTTATGTACATGATTTAAACAAAATCTTTAATAATAATAATAATAATAACTTTATTCTTATATAGCGCCTTTAAAGCAGCTTCTCAAGGCGCTTTACATAATAAAACAAGCAAAATTAAAATACAACACTCATAGAGAAAAAAATTAAATAAACAAAGATAAAATACAATAAAATAAAAGTCAAGTAAAAGCTAACCTAAAAAAATGCGTTTTCAATAAAGATTTGAAATTACTTAAAGACTGCGCATCTCTGATATTTGGAGGGAGTGCATTCCAAAGCCTTGGAGCATAGGATGAGAAAGCCCTATCCCCTACAGTACGCAACCGAGTCTGTGGGACTGCCAATAGACCAGCTTGTGAAGAGCGTAAATTACGCTTGGATGTGTATAAAGTTAAAAGCGCAGACAGATACTGTGGTGCCAGACCATGCAGTGCCTTATACACTCACCGGCCACTTTATTAGGTACCCCATGCTAGTAACGGGTTGGACCCCCTTTTGCCTTCAGAACTGCCTCAATTCTTCGTGGCATAGATTCAACAAGGTGCTGGAAGCATTCCTCAGGGAGTTTGGTCCATATTGACATGATGGCATCACACAGTTGCCGCAGATTTGTCGGCTGCACATCCATGATGCGAATCTCCCGTTCCACCACATCCCAAAGATGCTCTATTGGATTGAGATCTGGTGACTGTGGAGGCCATTTGAGTACAGCGAACTCATTGTCATGTTCAAGAAACCAGTCTGAGATGATTCCAGCTTTATGACATGGCGCATTATCCTGCTGAAAGTAGCCATCAGAAGTTGGGTACATTGTGGTCATAAAGGGATGGACATGGTCAGCAACAATACTCAGGTAGGCTGTGGCGTTGCAACGATGCTCAATTGGTACCAAGGGGCCCAAAGAGTGCCAAGAAAATATTCCCCACACCATGACACCACCACCACCAGCCTGAACCGTTGATACAAGGCAGGATGGATCCATGCTTTCATGTTGTAGATGCCAAATTCTGACCCTACCATCCGAATGTCGCAGCAGAAATCGAGACTCATCAGACCAGGCAACGTTTTTCCAATCTTCTATTGTCCAATTTCGATGAGCTTGTGCAAATTGTAGCCTCAGTTTCCTGTTCTTAGCTGAAAGGAGTGGCACCCGGTGTGGTCTTCTGCTGCTGTAGCCCATCTGCCTCAAAGTTCGACGTACTGTGCGTTCAGAGATGCTCTTCTGCCCACCTTGGTTGTAACGGGTGGTTATTTGAGTCACTGTTGCCCTTCTATCAGCTCGAACCAGTCTGGCCATTCTCCTCTGACCTCTGGCATCAACAAGGCATTTCCGCCCACAGAACTGCCGCTCACTGGATGTTTTTTTCTTTTTCGGACCATTCTCTGTAAACCCTAGAGATGGTTGTGTGTGAAAATCCCAGTAGATTAGCAGTTTCTGAAATACTCAGACCAGCCCTTCTGGCACCAACAATCATGCCACGTTCAAAGTCACTCAAATCACCTTTCTTCCCCATACTGATGCTCGGTTTGAACTGCAGGAGATTGTCTTGACCATGTCTACATGCCTAAATGCACTGAGTTGCCGCCATGTGACTGGCTGCTTAGAAATTAAGTGTTAACGAGCAGTTGGACAGGTGTACCTAATAAAGTGGCCGGTGAGTGTATGTGAGCATAAGGATTTTAAAGTCAACTCGGAACCTGACCGGGAGCCAGAGCAAAGACTTTAAAATTGGTGTAATATGCTCATTTCTTCTGATTCCAGTCAAGATCCTAGCAGCAGAATTTTGTACACATTGTAATTTGTTCAGTGTGGTTTTTGGAACTCCAGCAAGAAGTGCATTGCAATAGTCAATGCGAGAAAAAAATAAAGTATTGTAGCGTTTCGCTACTAAAAAGTAAACAGACGGATTCTTCCTCCTTTTAAGGCTTTATTCTAGAACTGCAGGGTTACTGTTATGGCCGTAACCCACGCCGTACAACATGAAGGGAGAGATATAACGTGCTGTCTCTGCTGCTAAACTCACTCTAACTTCCCGCTTCCAGCTCTCTCTCACTCGCTCTAGTCACTTGACCCCGCTAAAACCCCACCCCTTAAAGAACCAGGGACTAACAGATAGAACCACTTATGATTCGATTAACACTGTCGAACAACATAACACTAACTAGTATCTTCCATTTGTACTGACATTACACTGCCCCCCCCTTTAATAAGAAGAACCCTCGTCCACGAGGGGGCAAACAAAGTTTTTAAGGTGCCCAGGCTGACGTCTCTGCCTCCTTGGCCGCATATCAGGTTGAATGTCTGAGTTTGCAAGGGGATGAGGGGTTGGGGCATGGGGATCAGTGGAAAGTCCCTGGAAAACGGCTGCATGTGGGGTGTTTAGGCCGGGGGATTTAGGAGCCACTGGGGTGTGGGGGATGGGCCTGGGGTCAATGTTGTTTTGTGAGGCAGGGGGGGTGGTCTTTCTCTTTTCAAAAGAGACGGCCAAGTTACCTCTGTACGGGGCCAGCCTGTCTCGATGCAAGGCTACCTTCCTGCCTCTAGGCGGCATCTGCACCCTATACACTACCTCTCCCACCTTCTCTAGAACCAAGCAGGGGCCCACCCAGTGGCAGTCAAGCTTCGGTGAGCGTCCTCTTTTCTTCCTCGGGCTGTACACCCAAACTGACTCGCCAGCCTGGAAGTCTCTTCCCTTGCTCCTGACATCATAGTTCCTTTTCTGCCTCATGCCAGCCTTTTCCAATTGATCCCTGGCAAACACATGGGCTGTCTCCATTCGATCCTGCAACCTCCTTGCATACTCTGGTCCGGCAGGTATAGCCGGCATGTCCGGGGGCTTCCCGAACAACAACTCTGGGGGGGTCCGAAGCTCACGCCCCAGCATAAGCAAAGCAGGGGTACACAGTGGGGAGTCCTGTACCGCAGATCTGTAGGCCATGAGAATGAAAGGGAGGTGAGTGTCCCAATCCCGCTGATGGTCAGCTGTAAGGATAGCTAGCTGTTGACCCAAGGTCCCATTAAATCTTTCAACCAGGCCATCGCTTTGGGGGTGCAGGGGCGTTGTGCAAGTTTTTTCCATGCCAAGCCGTTCACACAGGGCTGCAAACAGCTTGGATTAAAAATTTCTCCCCTGATCACTATGAATGACCTCTGCCACACCGAACCTGCTGAACATCCCCTCCACCAGTGCATCAGACACCGTCTCTGCTTCCTGGTTCGGTATTGCATAGGCCTCAGGCCACTTTGTGAAGTAGTCCATAGCGGTGAGGACGAACCGGTTACCTCTTACAGTGACAGGGAAGGGGCCCATGATGTCCACAGCTACTCTTTCCATTGGTGCTCCTACAGCCTGCTGTTGAAGTTTGGCATGAGACTGATCGAGAGGGCCCTTATAAGCTGCGCAGGCATCACATCTGCGGCAGAAATCCTCCACGTCCCTTCTATGCTGGCCCCAGTAGAACCCCTGGCGAAGGCGGCGGAGCGTTTTGGACACCCCGAAATGGCCGGACCCCGTACTCCCATGACAAGCGGTTAACACTGCTTCCCTCAGTGCTTTGGGCACTATTACTTGCCATCTGTCCTCTCCAGTGGCAGGCTCCTTCCATGCTCGCTGGAGTACCCCCTCACTCAGCCTCAGTGTGTTAAATTTGGACCACAGTCCTTTTGTGCCCAACGAGCAGCCCGTAATATCTCCCCAATCGGGCCTCTGCTGTGCCTCCAGCCAACGTAGAACAGGCCTCAGATCCTCATCTTGCTCCTGCTCCAACTTCCACTCTGGTGTATCAAACACCCTCAATGCTCCACATGCAGGCTGTGCTGGCTCGTTCCCCAGACACAGTACCCTCTCCTGCGACTCTCTCTTCTCACAGTGGTGGCAGCCCTCGACGGCACAGGGGCGACGAGACAAAGCATCGGCGTTGGCGTGGTTAGACCCGGGTCTATGAACTACTGAGAAGTCGTATGACTGGAGTTCTTCCAGCCATCGGGCCACTTGACCTTCAGGCTCTTTGAAGGACATCAACCATTGAAGAGCAGCATGGTCTGTCCTTATCGTGAATGGTTTTCCACACAGGTAGTATTTGAAGTGTCTCACTGCCATTACCACTGCAAGGAGCTCACGTCTGGTTACACAATAGCGTTTCTCACACTTGTTAAAGACCCTGCTAAAGTATGCCACCACCTTCTCCCCATCTGGTCTGTTCTGCGATAACACTGCCCCCATGCCGACGTTGCTTGCGTCCGTGTCTAAAACAAAAGGCAGTGAGGTGTCAGGTGGAACAAGGACTGGAGCTTCAGTCAATGCTTGCCTTAGGGTATCGAATGCCTTCTGGCACTCGTCAGTCCAGACGAAAACATGGTCTTTCTGCTGGAGGCGGAAGAGCGCCGCCCCTATGCATGAAAATCCCCTTACAAACCTCCTATAGTAAGAGGCGAGCCCCAGGAAACTCTTCAGTTGTCTCAGGTCTGTAGGGATTGGCCAGTCTCTAATGGTGTGTATTTTGTCCTCCAGGGTGCTTATGCCCTCCCTCCCCAACTTGTGTCCAAGGAACTCAACCTCCCGCCTCATAAAGTGGCATTTATCTGGATGCAGTTTCAGGCCTGCTGCTGCCACTCTTCCCAGCACCCGTCGGAGGGAATCGAGTGCTACCTCAAACGAATCACCATGGACTAAGAGATCATCCAGGTATACGAGACATTCATGGCGAGGCACTCCAGCCAACACTTTGTCCATGAGCCGTTCGAACGTTGCAGGAGCGTTGCAGAGTCCGAACGGAAGGACCTAGAACTGCCAGAGGCCTCCATTTGAGCGGAACGCGGTTTTGGGAGCAGACTCAGGGGATAGTGGCACTTGCCAGTAGCCGCTCCTCAAGTCAAGGGTGGAGAACCATGATGAACCAGCTACTAAGTCGAGTGACTCGTCCACTCTAGGCAGGGGGTATGAATCCTTTTTCGTGACTTTGTTGAGCTGCCTATAGTCTATGCAGAACCGCCATCTGGAACTGTTTTTCCGTGGTACCATGACGACTGCTGAAGCCCATGGGCTCTCTGAGGGCTCAACTATACCCGCCAGCAGCATTACTTCCAACTCCTTATCTGCCGCTTCCTGTCGGGCCAGGGGGAGACGACGTGGCCTCACTCTTATCGGGCGGGCATCTACAGTGTCAATAACATGGTGCATCAAGTGGGTTAGGCCCACTTCCTTCTCATTGAGAGCAAAAATATCGATGAAGTCCTCCATGACTTCCCACAAGCACTCTTTTTGTTGCTCGCTTAAGCCCTCACAGTTTTTGGACCAAATGTCTCTCACAGCCGATATCCGAGTCTCTCTCTCATCATCGCACAGCCCATTGTTCACACAGTAGCTATTCCGTGCTGACGGAAAAATGGGGGAAGGGGATGTGGCGTCACAATCGGGGCCGTAGTGTGTGTGACAGTTTGAACTAATGGCAGGCGACTTCACTGAGTGAGGTGGTGTCCCAAGGGCTGGGCATTCTGCGCCAAGGGCATGCCTGGATGCATTTGCTGAATACACAGATAGGGAAACCTGGGTCAAGTTTGGAGTAGGATGGGTCAGTTGCACCGAACGTCCATCAGGGAGGGTAAGTGAGTTTCTACATAGGTCCAGCACACAGCCAATGGCCCTCAAGAAATCCAGTCCCAGGATGCATGGGTCCTGCACTTTAGCCACCCACGCCTGGAACGACACGGACAGACCCCCTATGTCAAACAGGAAGAGACCTTTCCCTTTTATTGGCGCAACATCACCAGTCACAGTTTTCAGACGAGCAGATGTCGATTCTAAAGTTGTCCCCACTGGGACCAGATCAGGACGAACAAGGGTTGCATTCGATCCAGTGTCAACAAGGGCTGTGCAAGCGACTCCCGCCACTACAATGGGTATGTGACCAAAATTTCCAACATAAGACCAGCCCACTACCATAACAGTCTCCGCAGGTTGCAGTTGAACCCCTTTCTCCACCTGCTGCTCCTCATCCTCAGCTTGGGGCGAGGTATGGGAAATATTATCACGGGCCTGTGTCCCCCTGTCTACACGGGCCCCTGGGCGTTTCCCTGCATTTGACCGATCCTAGGGCAATGTCTGATCAGATGACCTGGCTGGCCACAGCC
The DNA here is from genome assembly GCA_031834385.1 of Semotilus atromaculatus. Classification (NCBI taxonomy): domain Eukaryota; kingdom Metazoa; phylum Chordata; class Actinopteri; order Cypriniformes; family Leuciscidae; genus Semotilus; species Semotilus atromaculatus. The sequence continues at coordinate 3,481,351 of JAULUF010000012.1, read as the reverse complement.
CCAGCAAGCTGAAAGTCGGCGGCGTGAACGTGGCTCTGAGGTGGAGCGTCCCGGGCGCATCGTCGCAGCATTTGCATAATTATCCACCCACGTGGGTGTCCTGGGACACAATTCAGTCATTTCCGCGGCCCTCACTATTGGAGTAACTTCAACTGCATCCATTTCAGTCCCCAGTATCTCCCTTTCAATAGCCAGTTCCAGCGCTTCACTCAGTGTGGTTGGGTGAGCTAGCTGCGTTTGTACACGGAGCTCTCTTGGGCTGAGTGCCTGGATAAATCTGTCTCTAGTGAGCTCATTCTGGACTGACGGTGGCATTTCAGCATAGGCGCGTTTACATAAGCATTCAATGTCATTGACCAAAATACGAAGGGGTTCACCTTGTCTTCTACGTCTGTTATGAAATTCTGTCCTTAAAAGGACAGGCTGGCTACAATGTCCAAACCGCCTATGAAGAGCCCCAACCAATGCATTATAATCATTTCTTTCTGCAGGACTCAACAACAACAGACAGGCAGCCGCATCATCAGTCAGGCACAGCGCTAACTGCAAGGCTTTATGATTTTCAGGCCAGCCTGCAGCATCAGCTAACAGTTCAAACTGGGCTTTGAATGCATCCCAATCCGTCTTACCAGAGAACCGCGGTGTTTTAATAGCGAGCGTGTTTGAGTCTCTGATGTATTCGCTGCAGGCCTGGGCGCCGCCATGTTTGTTTACATCCCGCGTCTTCACGTCATCGCGAGAGTCTGTCTTGCCGCGCCGCACATGCGCTGTCACGTCGGCGCCATTCTGCTGATGCGCAAACTCACTGTGCGGGGTAAAGGGAGGCGCGAAGCCAGCTTCAGCAGCTTGTAACATGATAGCCTCTCTCATCCTAGCTGCCTCGCTCGAAACCCAGCGCGGATCTGCTGCCGGCCCGTGTGTCCACAAGCACTCGCTTTTCCCCCTTGCCGTCTCCTGCATCTCTTGCTTCACTTTCGGCCGCGCCCCGTAGTCCATCTCGGCGGCGAATGTTCAGCTCGTACGTTGAAGTCCGTCACTTCTGACACCAAATGTAGCGTTTCGCTACTAAAAAGTAAACAGACGGATTCTTCCTCCTTTTAAGGCTTTATTCTAGAACTGCAGGGTTACTGTTATGGCCGTAGCCCACGCCGCACAACATGAAGGGAGAGATATAACGTGCTGTCTCTGCTGCTAAACTCACTCTAACTTCCCACTTCCAGCTCTCTCTCACTCGCTCTAGTCACTTGACCCCGCTAAAACCCCGCCCCTTAAAGAACCAGGGACTAACAGATTGAACCACTTATGATTCGATTAACACTGTCGAACAACATAACACTAACTAGTATCTTCCATTTGTACTGACATTACAGTATTAATAAGCCTTTCAGTCACCGAGAGGGATAACATAGAGCGGAGTCTGGCAATATTTCTAAGATGAAAAAAAGAGTTCTTAACAACGTACCGCACATGAGAGTCAAAGGCCAGACTAGAATCAAATATAACTCCCATATTTTTTAACTTAGTCTGTGCCTCCAAATCAGAGCCATCTATGTTCAAAATTAGTGAACCAGCCTTACGAAGTTGATGAGGAGTGCCAATAAGCAAGAACTCAGTCTTATCACTATTGAGACACAATAAATTTTGAGACATCCATGTTTTTATCTCAGAAATACAGTGTGTTAAAAAAGGAACATCTAGATTTTGACCAGGCTTAGAGTGAATATAAATCTGAGTGTCATCTGCATAACAGTGATAATTAAGCCTAAGTGATCTTAGTAGCAGTCCGAGTGGAAATATGTAAATGCTAAAAAGTAAGGGGCCAAGAATTGGCCTTTCACTATTCATTTCTTGTTTTTTTTTTAATATAATGATCAAGTGAGTTTATTGTATGAAAGCATCGAGATGCTGCTGTATGAAGTACCCGTGGTAGGTGAGAGAACAGGCATGGCTGCTCATGAGACAGACAGAGAGACACAGGAAAAGGGGTTCTCCTCTTCTCTTAGATCATTCAAAATGCAGGCTCATCTGAAAAGCCTGTTATCCACAAAACCTTAAGAGAGAGAGAGAGAAAAAAATGGGTAAGTTAACATTTTAATTGTTCTTTTCTGTGGATTGCATGGTAAATAGCTGTTCAATAATTATGTGACAACAAATCTATGAGGCAAATCCAAAATAATGACCATTGGAGGGAAATAACATTTTATGTTCACTTTTATGTTCACTGTTTGCATGGTGAGGTTTGCTATGTTATGAAGTATAACAAACCACCATTAGGTAAAATTTTGCTTAAAAAAAAAAAAGATGAGACAAAATAGACTGGTTACAGAAACAAGGAGAAAAAAAAAGAGAGGAAAGGGGAGAATGAAAGACGTGGCAATAGTCATTAGGCATGGCATTAAATTCAATTTCACTTAGTCATCTCAGTTTAATCCGGATAGGATTTTGCTGTGATGAGTCAATTGAAGAAAAGCATCTCTCTTCAGAGGGGATATAGATTCTGGTGGTCTACACAGATCCCTGTAAATGAGTGAAGTAAGTAGAAATATGATCACTTCACTTGAAAACAAGTCCCCGGGGAAATAATACCCATGGCAGCAACAATCAATACTTTATCACTGCTTTTCATACAGAGATAAATCACAGGAAACAGTGTGCGCTGCACTACTTTAAAGTCTCTTTAACTGAATCTGAAACTGATGCTTTTCGGTTTTACTGCAAGCATGGTTAAATCATTTAGCCCATTTACAAATCACATAAAACAGCCCTAAACATTTTTGCGAATGCAGTGCTCGAAAATAGGATTTCTTGAGAATGCAATGCAGATTCTATATGAGAACTATATGAGACGAACGACGAGTCCAAACGAATGTGATTGTGACAGAACGCCCCCTCCAGGTAGGAACGACCTCGCGCCATGGAAAAGAGGAGGTGAAGAGGATATGGGGATGGTTAAGGGGCCTGGCGAAGGAATGGTGAAGAGGGCTGGTGACGGGATGGCACAGACAGGCAGGAGGAGGCTCTGGAGGTGGATGGATGACCAGGAGGAAGACGAACCACCAAGTCCAGGGTGGTGATGATGGAGTGAGCCAAGGGATGACCTTGAGCAGGGTATGATGGTTCTTCATCTAGGACACAGCTAGGGGAGTGCCCCACAGTGGCGTTGATGGAGGGATAAGTCATGGAGGAACACTTATGAGGGTCGCCATGGGGATGACCAGAGGCAATGACGGCGAGGATGGAGCCCACCACGCAGTCGATGAGTAAAGGTGGTGGAGAGATGGCAAAGATCTTGGTGGCCATGACGAAGCCGCAGCGACGACCTCTCGAGTAAGAGGGGATCCAGAGGTCTGAGTGCTAGTTGGAGCTACCGAGGATGGAGGCGAAGCCTAAGGTAGGGTGGAGCAAGCCGCAGCCAAAGGGGTGGTGGACCAGAGAGCAGCGGACGGTCCCCAAGTCTGCAGCTTAGACAAATCAATGTCTGACCCAGGTGGAGCCAACAGGCAGAGGTAAAGGGAAAGGTAGATCTACGCTGAAGGCGGAAGTTGCGCATGAGCCAGAGGGTGACGGGTCGAGACATAACGTTGCGCACCAAGGCTAGAGGTGATGACATGCAGTCATTCAGGAACGTAGTTTAATGGGCGAGATCCAAAAACTTGTTTCTCAAGGGAGCTTTCTCCCTGCTCAAGGCACAAAAGTTTCACTGCTGGAAAGTCCATGGTGCAAGAAGGGGTGACAATGGAAAAAACACTGAACACAAAAAAAGAAAAGAAAACTTTCAAACACGTCACTATTTACTATGTTTGGTCCGGTGTTCTGTCACGGGGCTGGTTGTATAAGCACACGACGAAGAAGATGAAGATACAAGACAAGCTTTAATAATATCCACAGGTAAATCCAAATATAGATTTTAAAACTGATTTTTCCCTGGATTTTCCATATCCACTCCATCCCATCTTTAGGTGCGGCCTCCTCCAGGGCTGCCTTGTCCTGGCCATCCAAGAATCTGTATGATTCTTCCAAGACTGGTTTAGCTCCTATGAAATTGGTGCCTGGATCTGACCAAATCTTTCTTGGATGCCCTCTGATTGCTGTAAATATTTGATAGGCCATTAAGAAACCTTCTGTTGATAAGGAGTTTGCTAGTTCTACATGGATGGCTCTGCTAGCCATGCAGCAAAAGAGAACTGCCCAGACCTTTAGTGCCACCCTTTTCTTGATGTCATCCTTTACTTGATAGGGTCCAAAGAGGTTCACGGTAGTGAATTTGAACGCCCATTACTTGTTGACATTTACTTGCTTTAATCTTCCTGCAGACCATACAGCCATCAACAACCTTCTGGGCAATTCTCCTTCCCCTAATGACCCATAACAGTGACGACACCGGACACTGAACTGAAACAGTACTGAACATATACAGGGGATAATGATGGTGATTGATGAGTGCACAGCTCAACATAATTAGTGTCTGTGACAACAAATGAAGGAAGAAGGCAGACGATGACGAAACGAATATTTATATATATATATATACACTCACCGGCCACTTTATTAGGTATACCTGTCCAACTGCTCCTTAACACTTAATTTCTAAGCAGCCAATCACATGGCGGCAACTCAGTTTTTAGGCATGTAGACATGGTCAAGACAATCTCCTGCAGTTCAAACCGAGCATCAGTATGGGGAAGAAAGGTGATTTGAGTGACTTTGAACGTGGCATGATTGTTGGTGCCAGAAGGGCTGGTCTGAGTATTTCAGAAACTGCTAATCTACTGGGATTTTCACGCACAACCATCTCTAGGGTTTACAGAGAATGGTCCGAAAAAGAAAAAACATCCAGTGAGCGGCAGTTCTGTGGGCGGAAATGCCTTGTTGATGCCAGAGGTCAGAGGAGAATGGCCAGACTGGTTCGAGCTGATAGAAGGGCAACAGTGACTCAAATAACCACCCGTTACAACCAAGGTGGGCAGAAGAGCATCTCTGAACGCACAGTACGTCGAACTTTGAGGCAGATGGGCTACAGCAGCAGAAGACCACACCGGGTGCCACTCCTTTCAGCTAAGAACAGGAAACTGAGGCTACAATTTGCACAAGCTCATCGAAATTGGACAATAGAAGATTGGAAAAACGTTGCCTGGTCTGATGAGTCTCGATTTCTGCTGCGACATTCGGATGGTAGGGTCAGAATTTGGCGTCTACAACATGAAAGCATGGATCCATCCTGCCTTGTATCAATGGTTCAGGCTGGTGGTGGTGGAGTCATGGTGTGGGGAATATTTTCTTGGCACTCTTTGGGCCCCTTGGTACCAATTGAGCATCGTTGCAACGCCACAGCCTACCTGAGTATTGTTGCTGACCATGTCCATCCCTTTATGACCACAATGTACCCAACTTCTGATGGCTACTTTCAGCAGGATAATGCGCCATGTCATAAAGCTGGAATCATCTCAGACTGGTTTCTTGAACATGACAATGAGTTCGTTGTACTCAAATGGCCTCCACAGTCACCAGATCTCAATCCAATAGAGCATCTTTGGGATGTGGTGGAACGGGAGATTCGCATCATGGATGTGCAGCCGACAAATCTGCGGCAACTGTGTGATGCCATCATGTCAATATGGACCAAACTCCCTGAGGAATGCTTCCAGCACCTTGTTGAATCTATGCCACGAAGAATTGAGGCAGTTCTGAAGGCAAAAGGGGGTCCAACCCGTTACTAGCATGGGGTACCTAATAAAGTGGCCGGTGAGTGTATATTAAATTTTTTTTATTTATTTTTTTATTATATATATATATATTTTTTTTTATTATTAGTTAAAGAATGTCAATATAGCAAGAGTACTTAAAATAACAAAATCTGCTTCGTACCTTAAAATGTACTGATAACCACCATTATAATACAGGTGGTACAATAGAAAACGTGACATTAATTAACAGTAACTAAATAACAGGAAATGTAACACAAAAGACCATAATGTACAGATACATTTTTTTTTTTACAAAAACAGATTTTTTTATATATTTAAATACTGGTTTTCACCATAAACTATATGATATCATAGCTGAAGTCTTAAATTTATAAAGTGATGCATTAAATGGCTTAAATTACAAACAGAGGCCTATGGTTTCAGAAATCACAAATCATGTGCTGATGAAAGATTAGATCTGAGAGACAATCTGAATTTTTAATATTTCACACAAGGAGCTGAAACCCTACAGTTGATAAAATATTGAGGGGTGTCATAATTTTAAATTTTGGTACAGCTTGTTCCGGACCAGCTGAAACCTTACTACAGACTTTTGGTTTTTTGAAAGCCCTCTAATCCATGCTGATTCTCGCAAAAGACTTTCTCTTTCCCATTCGCTCTGATTATGATGTGCGTGATGGAAAGATTACACTGCTCTGTGTCTCTCTCCATCTTCCTCGCATGCTGCAGCTGCATTAGGGGGATTCTCACCAGACATATGGTCAGATCAGGGTCATCTCGCTAGTACTTTGCAGCCCAGCTTACCATATGAAAATACCATTGGTGAAAGTGTCATATGCAAAACGCCACCCCAACTCCACCAAACACAAAAACTAATTTTTGTGAATGCCAAATTGCACATTATTCTCCCCAGTGAAACCACCTTTTGTTTTGTATTCTGAAGACCTTGGGCCTGTTCTGTCTGACCTTTTATCATCCTCTTTCTCCAGAAGGTCTTTTGCCCAGTTCTCGCCCTTACAGAATGATTCATGAAAGTCTGAAAACATGCCTTGCTGGGGGACAAGGTCAATCAGCCACTCTTCTGCCACCATCTGCCTCTTTCACTATCACGTACTGCTAAAGGCCACCATTCGTGTTGGCAACTCTGGCTCTCTCTCTTGGTGTGTGTGTGTGCATTGTGCACATAAATGCTTGTATGGACACAAGCATGGGCAGCAAAGACATCAAATTAAATCTCTTTGGAGAAGATTATCACAAATTACATCAGCAGGAGTCCCTGAGGCCTATGGAGCCAAATTCATTAAAATTCAGCAAATGGTCAGAAAACAGCCTGTCCATCAAATCAAAACATGCCACAATACTTTATATGCACCTGCAAATGTGTTACAAGCAGATTCAGCAATTGACAGGTTGCACATGATGATGCATGCCTGTGCACACACATAACTTTAACTCATAATTTCATTAACTTCTATTGGTCTTATAGAGAGCAGATTCTATTATTTTCTATCCACTACACCTCATATAAACATTTTTGCATTTTTATATTGTCACTAAGATATTATTTAATATGTTTATAGTATCTTGTTAATACCCACGATATTGGTAGAACCAGATCCACACACACACACACACACACACACAAACACACACACACACACGCACACACACACACACACACACACACACACACACACACACACACACACACACACACACACACAGTCATGACAACAAATCATAGGTGCAAGGGAATACCTTCAAGATGGCTCAAGACAGTATAAAAGCAGAACATCAGGAGGAACAAATAGAAAACACACAAAATACCACATTTACATCACTAATTTTCAATTCAGCCAATTCAGTAATGCTTTCTCAATGCATTTACTGTGACAACCTAAAGGGAATCTGAGAAAAATCAAGGGACACCCTGCATCCCTCTACCTCATTCCAGCGGACGTGCATCCCAGAGTCTCTCCAAAACTGTCCGTCATGGAATGTGACCAGTGAAAAATGCATCACTGGATGCTGAGATCCTTTTAAGTGCAGGATCCTTCCACCCTGCTGTTCACTCTGTCTGCAGAGCGGATTATACAGCCAACAAGCAAAAGGGAGAACGCCTCTGTGTCTCTTACCTTTCACCGCCCGTGCGTGTGTGAGAGCGTTTCCGCTTTCATGGAAAGATCCTTGGCATCTCTGTGGCGATTCCTTCTACACTAGCTCAGTGTGTCTCGGTTTTTCGTTTCCTCTCTCTCTCTCTCTCTCTCTCTCTCTCTCTCTCTCTCTCTCTCTCTCACACACAATCTTCAGCCCTCCCTTTTCAATCTCTTGCTCTATCACCATCCCCCCACTGGTCCTCTCTCTCCTCTAATGATGCTCACTGTGATATGGCAGGAGCTGATCAGCAGAGCCTGATTCTGGACAGTGTTGTGTACTTACAGTAAAAACAACCTGGTGTTCATAACCAGAGGTTTAAAGAGAACCTGAAAACCATACTTGAGTAAAAGTATAGATACCTTAAATGAGAAAATGACATTTACAGTATGACTTGAGTAAAAGTCTTAGAGAATCTGATTTTAACAGTACTTAAAGGTGCTCTCGATCCTGGGTGAGGTCACATCTTGTTGACGTTCGAACTATTGTCAAACAAAACGGAGGCAAGCTAGACCCTCCCTCCTCCGCATCTCGTCTCCTCCCCCTCCCTTCCCTTCCTACCTGAATGTCGGACTGGAAGCCCTTCTGCCGGCGGAGTTCTCGCCATCTTTCGAATGCTTTACCGATGTAAATTCGGTACTTCGCGCGTTCTTTATCCTTTTCCCTCTTCTTTGTAAGTTGATCATCGGAACGTCGTCTCTTTGGTCGTGTGTCGGCCATTATTCAAACTTCCCTCTTGATGCTTCTCTCTCCTTCACACACACCCCTTCATGTGCACGCGTACTAACCCCTCAGACCCACCCTCAAATACTTCTTGCCAGTGATTGGCTGGAACACTGTTTGTTATGTTTCGTGGAGCGGGTCGCCGCAGTTTGTTTTTGTTGCCGTTTGTGGAGCCTGTGGTGTCTACAGAGACCACGTTTTTGTACAGTGTGTTCAGGGGACAGGCAGCTAGCGGATAGTGAGGAGATGTTTGCTGTATGTGACAAAAAATGTTTTGGCCTAAAAAACGCGTGACATCGCTTAGAGCACCTTTAAGTATTTTACTTGTAAAACAAGTAAACAAGAAACAGTTTTCTGAGAGTAATTAAGTTTATTTTCTAAAATCGGAATAAAAGTAACACCTCTAAATTGCAATAAATCAAGGTCGACACAACAGCCTCTTAAACGTTAAAATTATATAGTCAAAGCCTACAGTACTTGCACTGGACGTGCAAGTTTCGGCCTCATCACCAGCTGCATATCCTCATCTCATATAACACATGCGATTCAGCAACTACCTGCTAATGCAAGTAGCCATATTGACAAGTTTGGGTGAGTGAGGGCAAAACACACAAGATATAGAACCTTCAATGCCCTGTAGATGGCGATGTCACTTAGTTGCAGAAATGTAGAAAGAAGCAGTCAAGCAACAAGAGGACAGTAACTCTAGGGGCCCTATTTTAACGATCTGAAATGCAAGTATCAAGCGCGAAGCTCAAGTAACTTTGTGGGCGGGTCTTGAGCGCTGTTGCTATTTTACCGGCGGGATAAATGACTCTTGCGCCCGACGCAAGTTTAAAAGGGGTTGGTCTGAAATAGCTTCATTATTCATAGGTGTGGTCTGGGCGTAACGTGAAATAAACCAATCAGAGCGTCATCCAACATACCCTTTAAGAGCAGGTGCGCATGTTGCATGATGGATTGTTTTTATTATTATGGCGGATTTACCAGGCGCGTCAGGAGCGGTTCATAGCTGAGGAGACTGACGTTCTTTTCAACCTAATTAATTTTTTTATCAATTACTGTTTGATATTGATTTTGATATTTGACAAATGTAAATAAAGAAATGTCACAAATAAATACTTTCGGATGTTTTGGACTCGTTCTCTCATGTTTATATTTTTGAAATGTAATCGAACATTAGACCGAGATTAATTTGCTTTACCTCACTATACTGTAGATGACGCAGCAGCTCTTCTGCCCAGTGTTGCTGCTGGGGCATTTGGGTTAAGTGGCATCGGCACAGTTCACCATCACGTCTCCTTAAGTCCTCTAATGTTTCCTCATCTATGTCAACAACACAACCTTGATTTATGGAAATATTGTGTAAAACACAACATGCCACAAAGAATGCTGCAGCTATTTGAGGACTGTACTGTAAAGTGCCTCCTGACCTATCCAAACACCTGAAGTGCATTTTCAGTATGCCGAACGTTCTTTCAATTACACAGCGTGTTTGTGTGTGTTTTCGATTAAACTGTATTTCACTCATTGTTGCTGGCATCAAAAATGGTGTCAACAGCCATGTCATTACTACAATTAGCCTGAAAAAATTGATACATGGAAAAGGAATGATACATGCATCAGTGTACAAAGTCATTTGTGCCGGGTGCAAGATAGGGCCCTAAGTGTTTGATTTTAGCACAGTTGTAGTTACTAGGAAACATTGTTTGTTTATTGTGCTTACATACTAGAATCACATTGAAGTCTTGTTTGTTCACGTTGGTAAACAGTCAGTAGTGAGGCGTGTCCAGCTGTATTCAATAACGACATTTCAGGTAAGTATAAAATTAAGTAGTAAACCACGGCAGCCCTCGTGTGAAGACCGAAGAGTGTAAAGACCAGCGACTCTAGTCAAGTCATCTTCATTTATATAGCGCTTTTAACAATGTAGATTGTTTCCAAGAAGCTTTTACAGAATAGAATAGAATAGCCTTTGTCATTGCACTGTGGAGGTACAACAAAATTTAGGGTGCTCCAACAGAGCCACCCTTGCACCACACAAAAAAATAATAATATATATTTATATATATATATTAGGGCTGTCAAATGATTAATCATGATTAATCACATCCAAAATAAAAGTTTGTGTTTACATAATAAATGTGTTTGTACTGTGTAAAATTATTTTGTATATATAAGTACACACATGTGCATTTATATATTTAAGAAAAATGTGTAATTTATACATAAAATATTTATATTTATATATATAATATAAATTATATATAAATCTATATATAGTATATACATGCAAATATTTCTTAAATATATAAAAGCATGTGTATATATATATATATATATATATATATAAAATAATTATACACAGTACACACACATTTATTATGTAAACACAAACTTTTATTTTTGATGCGATTAATCATGATTAATCATTTGACAGCCCTAATATATATATATATATATATATATATATATATATATATATATATATATATATATATATATATATATGTATATATGTATATATATATATGTATATATATATATATATATATATATGTATATATAAAAACAATAAACAACATACATCAGGACAAAGACAAAACAGGCTAAACGAACAATGTTCTTTCATTAAAAAGAGACAACAATAATATATACAAACAGGATGTAAAATGTATATAAATATACATAAAATCTAATAAAAAGTTAAAATCTGAAATTGTCTATAGTTATTACAAGAGTGCAGGTAGGGGGAGGTGGGCTGATTGTCTGCTCTTCTGTGTGTGAGTGTCCATAGGTGTCCATAGGCAGTTCATATGGCCCAGGGGAAAAAGCTGTTCGTCAGCCTGCTGGTGTGGGATTGGATTGACCAGTAGCATCTCCCCGAGGGCAACAGATCAAACAGGGGGTAGGCAGGGTGTGAGGGGTCTCTTGTAATGGCCTCAATAGACCTTTCCCACAATTACCGGAAATACATAATCGTTGTGGAGGCGGAGTTCCTGTCAAGCGTCAACATATCAGAAAAACATACCCGGGCAAGAGAAAATGGATCAGAGAGTCCAAAAAATTTAAAAATTAAACTTGTCATGGTTCAGTTGTGGATGACTTTGTAAAATGGTGTAGTGATGCTTGTCTGCAGCTGAATGTATCTAAGACCAAAATATGACTATTTTTTTCAGAACTGAAGCTCATTCTTCCCAGTATATGTTCATTAAAGGTGAGAAGGTGGAGTGTGTGGGAAGTTATAAATATTCAGGGACGATCATTGACAATAAACTGCGTTTTGATGTGAATACCAAAAAGCTGTCTGTCAGTTTTGTCCTTAATCATGTCTTTAGGTAGTGACAAAGTTCTCTATTCTGCTCTCGCTATAGACTACCAAAGATAAAGAACAATTGATACAAATATTAATTTGTCCCTTGTGCAATCAGATTGTTAAATACTAAGAATGGTAAATATTAGTATTTTAAATTGATATGTAGCCTACTATTGTGTGTTATTTATTTAGTTTTATATTGTGGTGTATATTTTATTTGTCTACTACGCTGCACACAAATTGCCCGCAAGGGATCTTAAAGGACAATTACGGTGAAAAATGAACCTAGGGGTAATTAAAACATGGTTACCCAGTCGATCGTTCTCTGGGATGCGTTTTCATGATAATTGAATGAAAAAAAGATGGCCCCTGCCTGTATACGCATAATGTACTGTCTTTATAAAGTATCTTCTTACAAAGTTCTCAATGCTTTGGTTTGCATGTAGGGACCCTCATTGTGCTACCATGTTAGTGTGAGGCTATTTTGAGCCTTTTTAGTGGTATTAACTAGTGATTTACTTTTACTTATTCTATGCCCCATATACTAGCGTTATAATAAGCTAATCTGTTTTTAGAGATAAAACTCTTTACATTCGATTATCATGAAAACGCATCCCAGAGAACGATCAACAAAAAAAAAAAAGGAACAAATAAAACTCTCGTAGGGGAAAGAGAATATACATGCTGTAAGGGTGGATTTCCTGCAGGGTTTCAAGCTGCAAGACTGGCTTGTTCCAACTACTGAGAAAGGTGGACTAGCTACCCCTTTATGGACAGACAGTGAGTTCAAGTCATTGTTAGGAGAGCACATGGACTCCATAGTGACTGAGTCAGTCAGATTGGATTTGACAAAGAAATTTGGTATTCACCCAAATAAAGTATGGTCTATTGAAGATTGCAAGAAGGTGTCAGGTGCATGTATCAGGAAGAGAAACATTAAAAGGCATTGTCTGCTGCCAGAGAGAATTTAGCTTATACATTGCACAAGAACAAACTAGGTGTATTGCTAAGTGAAAAGAACAGAACAAACAATTGCACACTCGAGTTTCCTGTCTCACAGACAAGGTGGGCCATAACCAGGCCTCAACCAAATGTGACTCTGAAGACCAACAATCAACTGCTGGCGGTAGATCCTTTTTCTATTTAGCACCAAAACTTTGGAATAGTCTTCCTACCATTGTCCGGGAAGCAGACACACTCTGTCAGTTCAAAGCTCGATTAAAGACACATCTCTTTGCCCTAGCATACACATAATACATTATAGACTTCTATAATTCAATGTTAGGCTGCATAGATTAGGTCAGCCGGAACTGGGAACACTTTCCCTTAAATCTTGATGTACTCGTTACATCATAAAAAGAATGGCATCTATGCTAATTTGAGTGTCTTTGTTTATCCCAAGGTTTTCCCGCAGCCTGCCGGATCCAGATCTGACGAGGAGCTTCGCCTGGACCCGATGACAATGCAGTGCTGAAGTGCCAACTAGCCTCTCCCTATGGAGGATCCCTTTCCCACTCTACAGATAAAGCGTTGTAAATTTCGTTTTGTGTACATACCCCCAAGTGATAAAATAAAATAAAAATTCTGTATCAAATTTATAGACAAGACAAGTAGTTTAGACAAGTAGTTTTGATTTTGACAAGTAGGAGATTACAAACCTGCGCACATATATTTAAACGTACATAACTATAGAATCAATTCTTAATGTGCATGTGAATCTTGTGCATTCTTAATGTGAATCTTGTGCATTCTAGATGCAATTCTTAATGTGCATCTTAATGTGCCATCAGCGTTTATCACAGGTTCGCGTTTAAAGTCTGTTTAGAGACATTAATTTAAATTTTTATCTTACAGTTACTGTAAATCCAGCCTCTAGTTCATAAACGCCAGAGGAGAACTGGCCCCCGACTGAGCCTGGGTTCTCCCAAGGTTTTTTTTTTTTTTTCTCCATTAGGTCACCTGATGGAGTTTGACACCATTAGTTCACTTGATGGAGTTTTTCGGTTCCTTGCCACTGTTGCCTTTGGCTTGCTCAGTTGGGGATATTCAAATTAATTAACCAATCATTACTACCATTGATCAGCTCTACTAAATGTGGATGTTTTTCCACTAAGAAATGAACATTGTTATGTTGTTTTGATTGATACTGTGAAGCTGCTTTGATGCAATCTATATTGTGAAAAGCGCTATATAAATATACTTGACCAACAGTCAGATGAAAGCTATCCTGACTCAGTCTTTCTGTAGACTAGAAGACAATAGCAATTCTAGATTGATGGATAAAAATGTAAATGTAGTTGAGTGTGTAAGTGTGTGGAGCTAGACAAAAGGCTCAGAGTATGTCATGTTCACATTGTTCAATCTGCAACCTCCATACTCAAGTTACAAACAGTCAATGCAACTTTAGGTCCTGACGACAGAAAGAATTGCTGAGAGTTTGCCATCAGTACATGGAAAGTTTTCTGAGTTTAGAAGTGCATTGATCAGTAAAATGCGTCTCTATGACACGTCGTTGGCAGAAGTCACCGAGCAAATGTCACAAATTCGAACTGAATCTGAATTCAACAGTTTTGAGTCCGCTGTTACTTCTGAACTACAACATGCCAGAAAAGACGAATTGAGAGAGGGAGTTCTGAGAGTGTTAAAGAACATTGTTGGACCAAAAGTGAACTGGTCAAAGATCACTAGTTGTGTATAGAAGAATGATGAAACTGTTAGTGAGTACACTGAAACATTTTGTCTGTCAGCTGCAGCATACAGTGGAATAGCGGACACTTCAGAGAAGGTGTTAAATGATAATGGTCCAACAGTTCACACATGGTTTGATTGTCTTTTGTCAGAGCATAGAAATGCATTGCCTTTCTTAGACTTCACATGGTCCACTAGAACCCTGCAAAACAACTTGGACAGTTTAGCTACTTGGGAAAGAGACTCTGATGTCAAAGCAAAGGTAAAAATGGCAGCAGCATCCTTTAAGGTCAACACAGAGAACCAACAGAAACGTAAATGTCCTAAGAGAGAGGGAAGTTGTTATTACTGTGGTAAGCCTGGGCATTGGAGAAAAGAGTGTAGAAAAAAATAAAATAAATAACTTTAGAGAAGTTAACAATGTTACGCAGCTTCTACTCAGTCTGCTTGCTACTTTGAAGCAGCCCCTCCCCTCGTCATTCAACTCATTGGGGAGCTTTTTGAGCTGTTAACCATTTAGGCTGTGAGTGCTTAATTTCCCCAGTAACTTACAACAAATATGAAAGACTTATTTTTGTTTAATAGAACAAAAGGAAAGTGACTGTCTCAGCTTTGGGGGACACTGGTTAAGTAAACTCACAGCCTTAAATGTTATTCTACAGCCCAGGCCCATCAGAAATAGTGTTAGGTCAGACTGTAAACGTAAAATGCCCTCATGCAGTGTCCACACTAATGAATCAAGCAGAAACAAGCCATTAGAGTCTAAGAGGCACGGACCACATCAGGTGATGTTGATTACAGCAACTGCAGTATTGTGCCAGGGAAAGAAAACCTCGACTCATGTGTCACATTGTAAAGTTGTTCCCCCACCTACAGGGATAGGATAGGACACAAACCAGTGAGGAGCCCAGGGAAGAACCGAAGGCAATAGGCCCCGGGGGCAAAACCCTGCGGCGAACACTCCCTCATAGGCCTTCCCCATCCATTAGTCCATCCTCACCTCACTGTTTCTTTAGGTGTCAAAATAATTAAGAGATAGGGAAAGAAGGAACAACAATAGCAGACTCGAAAAAAGGTTACAACCCTAGTGTTTGAACAAGTACTGCTCTCCTGTCTTTTGTTTTCTTTCTTCCTCTATGCAGATACCACTTGATGGCTGTCCCGAGACCCATATGCACCGACCTCCTCACCGACGTATGAAGCCACAACCTTCCAGAAAACAACTAGACCCACTGAAAAGAAAAAGAAAAAAACACACAACGCAGAGACCCACATACGGAATTTTCAGTCATCCATCAACATGATCAAGATTGTCGTACTACTAACCATCATGGACATCGCACAAAGTATGGACTCCAGAAACAATATTCTTAGAGCTGATGAATATGTCAAGAAACGCTTTGTTTGGTGGACAGAACATTTGCATGCCACAGCCGAAGATGGCTGCATTCCATGACTCACTTGTGCAGAAACATGGTGGTCAAGAACTTCTTGATCTTTCAACATAATTACACCAGATGACTGAAGATAATTCTTCATGGTTCGGGAACTTGTTAGGTAAACCGTGGATGTGGATAAAGGAAATATCAATTCTGCTGTTGTTTCTCATACTAGTGTACTATCTATGCGTCCACAGTATTAAGTGTTTCATCCAACAAATGAATCACGACTCTCACGAGAAAATCAGTTCCTATCAGAAAAGACTATTACCCGTAAGAACTTCACAGACCTTAATTGCATGTTTTGTTTTTGTGTCAGCATGCAATTGCAGAAACATCAACACAGAACACAGAGCATGTGCCTGTAACAATCACAAGTTACAAGAATTAACTTTTAAGTATTTAAATTTGTATATAATGTGAGAGTTATTAGAACTATCAAAGAGACAATTGAATGGTTACAAATTTAAGAATATGTTTAATTTAGATTCCAATACCAAAGTATATAAACTGAGAATGTTCGGTATATTGAATTTAGCATTTCAGGTTAGAATGTTAATGATATCAGCAGTGAAACAGTTTCCAGCAAGAGAATTCGGCCAATCCTGTCTTTCTGTATTTGTCAGCTTACTGATACTCTTGATTGCTTTTTCCTGACATTCCTGTTTCTCTCTATTGTAAGTAGATTACTGAAACTCTTGGTCCTGTTCTTGAGTCTCACTGTATGAATAGTTATGCTGATTGGATTAGGATCGGTAACACTATCAGTGTAGAACTTGTTTCCTACACCTGTTTACATCATTTACATGCTTTGTAAATACCTCCCCTTAAAAATTAAAAAAATTGCAAGGAAAAGTTTTCCTTAGTTAGACTCGCGGCGACGCTTGGAAAAGACTACAGCAACGCCAGCTCAACAAAGAAATCCTGCTTAAAGACACAACCCGAGTTTTCTACACTTTACAAGAAAACAGATCACAACATGCGTATGCAAATGTTGTCAATATACAAAAAAGTATTAACCAAGTGTGATAAAAGGAATGTATAGCCCGACTACGCCACCCAATTGACTCTATTAAATAAAGTAACCTGATATTTTGCTTACAAGTTATTTTAGTTTGGTGGGAGCAACACAACAGAATTAGCCAACAACAGTTTCAATATAAAAATATATTTATTACAATCTCTGATTACAATGATAAAGGAAAAGAGCGCGCCGTGCACACATGCATTTTCTCACTCAGACTTAAAAGCTGGACATCAAAAACACATTCACAAATCCACTGGAAGTCCGTAGCTAGGCACCCACAGTCCATAAGCGGTTCCGGTGTTGTGCCGAACAGGGCACACAATTTAACACAGGGCGACACTCACCAATAAACTGGGAGTAGACGAATCTAACTCCCAGTCTTGTTGGACGGTTCTCCACAACACCACAAGCCCAGGACAGAAGAAGCAGGGCTCCGGACAGCACAGCAGGGAACAGCAGCGAACTGTAGCGCAGCAGAGGGCGGCAGCAATCCAGCGCAGCTGAGAACGACAGCAATCCAGCGCAGCTGAGAACGGCAACAATCCCAGCACAGCAGAGAACGTCAGCAATCACAGCACAGCAGAGAGAGGGCGAAGATACCAGGACCATTTTGAATACACATTGATTTAAACAGAACCGTCACTTCAACAAAACTTCAGCTTCAACGCGAGCAGACAATGATCCATGCAACAGTCATGGCAATAAAATAAAAACAATCGTGACTACCGTCCAGCAATAAAATATGGAGAACAGAGCTGCACAACAGAGTTCACGGGGTAACAGACACAACTGTTTTCAGTTCCTTCGCTTTTTGAACAGTCTGTGATTTGACATGGCAATTACCAACAGTTGTCCAACTGCTAATCAGCTGTGATCCGGGCTTCCCGGAGTATACAGGGGTGTTACCCTTGTAGGGTATGATAGCTTATATACGGGGAATATTATCATTAATAATTATCATAATTCATAAATTAATAATTCATAAATGAACAATTCGAGTTATGAGTATCACCTACAGTTTAAAATCACCCTTGTCTATATGGACAACTGAAACAACGAATGGTGGTCAGTTGCACATACAGACAGGCAAAAATAGAGCAATTGTATTTCAATATTCCAACCACAACGAATTATGATTAAATCTTAATATATCAATTGTTTATGATAGATAACTCCTAAAGGGAATTAATTCGTTATCGAATAATCTGTTCGCCAGCGAAATGACCATCAATCTGTTATTAAACCTCAAGGAAGTTATTCTTAGAAAAGCAGACTATTCTCCCTGGCCGCGGGAAAAACAGCCTCCTTGTTCTATAAACAAAATACTAATTAAAGTATCGTTAAATCGTAAAGCTAGTAGCTTTTTAGATCGTACATTCCAGGGACTTGTCCGTAATATGAGCAAGCAGACAGATTCAGTCAGGTGAATACAATGAATTGAATACTGGAAACTACGTAGGTTATACCGGTTACTAAGAATACATGTATTTACATCATAATACAAAAAACATTAACACACGAAAATGAAAGTGAAGGAACATGAGAGGAAAAGTTTAGAAAGAGATCGGATCAGAGATCACGGAGAGATCGGATCAGAGATCACGGAGAGAGAGAGAGAGAGAGATGGGAAGATCCGAAGGATCCGAAGGATCCGAAGGATCCGAAGGATCGTGCTATCCAGAATAGCACAATCACCTGGACATTTAAACTTTGAGAGCCAACAAGAATTCAACAAATCTTAAACCTTAAAAACGTGATCAAACACAGATACTTGCACATGTAACTCTTTGCATGGCTGGTATGAAGAAGCGTGTGTCTCTGGTGCTGCGAGGTCACGTGGTCTTCCGGCGCGCGTGTCTCGTTCAGCGGCAAGTTTGAACGTCCTTTGTGGATGGATGCCAGTCGAAGGAAGACAAACTAAGCACGGAACTCTTGTGTGGCTGCATAAAGAAAGCGCGTGTCTCAGTCCTGGGCTTCACGTGGTCACTCAGCGCGCTCGTTCGAATGTCTGTTTGATGTGGAGTTGCCAGTTGCTTTCAGCTGAGTTCATTTTCCTCGCAAGAGTAGATGAACTAAGGAGAATTCGAAAAAGGAAAACAAAACTTAAAACAAAACAAAAGAGAAAGGTGATCGCCCGAAGGCGATGTGGTTACATGATGAAGAGGAGGACAAGAGGAGTAAGAGTTAGAGAGAGATAAACTGGTGTTCAGTCCTTTTGAAGACCTGACGTTTCCGCCTTCTTTTGGAAGAGGGTCCAATCAGGAGGTGTCCCTTTGGAGGGAGATTTTACGACCCTTTGTGTTATAGCCAGGCATTTGAATCTCTAATTTCATTGGGTGTTTAAGAGAAGAATCTTCACAATTCTTATAATACTAATGTGTCACAAAGTTTAGCAAAATGTAATGTCAATTAACAAATGGGGAACGAAGATTGGAGTTTATCGAGACCAAACCTGCCACAAATGGATTTGGTTAAACATTAGTTGGCAAAGTTTGAAACATTATCCCATTAGAGTTTTCAAGAAACATAGACCAAACCACACCAAAGGCAAATCATGAGACAGGGAAATTATATACATGTTCATACAATTCTCAAGTGGAGATATAATAGAAAATATATGCTTAACAGGATTCATTTCTCTTCCCTAGTTAGAATTCAGATAGAGCCAACACTTCTCTAAACATTCCTCTGGGAGGTCATAAAACCTGTTATCAGTGTTAAGGTTTCCTGTAAGGAGACACCAGACTCTGACAGTGATGTTAATTTTTGGTCCTTCTTGTCCCAAAAAGCTGGTGCACAGAGAATTATACATTTTACTGTAATCCCCAGTATCTGATCAATTCAGCTGGACCGAGAGAATTAAAACGGTACCAAGGAAAACATGTACACATAATAGAACTACAAAGATACATCTTAATACAACTACACGCTCTTAAGAGTTCCACTGATACACTAGGAAATCATAGCTAGACTATTATGGACTGGGAAACACACAGGAGTCATTGTATACATTTGGCAGGCTTATATTCTAAGTTTTAATGTAAAAGTTTGTGTATGTGTGTGCGTTGGACATTTCTGAGAGGTCCAGCCAGGCCACCTGGGCTTGGCCTGCAGTGGGGGAGAAGTCAGTTGATTAAGATCTTCTTGAAGCTTGCGAAGCCAGGAGAAGATCCTGTTGTCTGTTAAGGCTCTGTGGGCCTATAAAAGATGTCACAGTCCATCTAAACCCAGACTTTCTGGTGCCTTACTGTGATTTCGCCTGTCAGGTGTCTTAATTTACATTCAGGCGTTTAAGGTCTGAAAGCTTTGGGCTTTAGCAAGAATGCATTTAGTTGTTCAGATGAACAACTCTGATTCACCCTCGCCCATACCCTACACCCTACACTCTAAATCATGGTCAACAATCACAAAAATAAAGCGTGCATAAAACAAATCACAAAAGAACACCAAATCAAAAGGAAAAAAAAGAAAAACAAACGTGCAAAATACACACGCAAAAACACAAAATGAAATAGACCATAGTCTCCCCAGATAACAAAAACAAACAAAAAAAAAAACAAAGAGGGGGATCTACTTCATAATCTACTAATCAAAGGCAAAAAGGCTAAAGAAAAAATAAATAACATTTGGAGCGGCACACACACACAATGGTGCGTTAGTGAATGGTGACATGAGAAGGAGAAAAGGTCGTCACAGGATCAATAACATCCCGCCAGATAGCCTGAATCAATTTCCGTCGAAGTTCATCATCATCAGGGAACTGAGGGAAGGAATAAAAACGACAGATATGGCTGCTTTTGGGAATAACAAAAACAGCCCAGTACGCTACAATAATTCTTGCTCGTTGCTTGCTCCATTTGTTCTGACCGGTGCGGAAGAAGATTACCACAACGATTGCGTATTTCCAGTCACAAGAAGTTGTGAGAAAGGTCTATTGCTCTATTGCACGCACTACTGCTCCACTGAGCACACAATGGTCACTCCACTGCACACCTCAGAGATCACTTCCTCCTCACTCTTAACCTCAATCTGCCTCAGAACACAACCCACAGGTCCCCTTTCAGCGAAACCTACGCTCACTCTCACCCTCCTGCCTATCCTCTTTGGTCTCATCCATACTTCCTCCCAATAATCAGCTCTCAACACTAGATACCAACAGCGCAACTGATACTCTTTTTTTTTTTTACACTCTAACAACATGCTTGCTTCTTAACTTCTGCCCCCTTTCATCCAGGCCAGCCTCTCTGCCTCCTGGTTATCTGATATTCTCTGCAAACATTGTTCTAAACTCAGGGTTGCAGAGAGGAAGTTGTGCAAGTCGAAAGATCCTACTGACCTTGGTCTTTATCTCTACTGCTTAAATTACTTACTATCACAACAAAATTAACAATTCTTCTGACTCTTGCACACTTTTCAAAACCTTCTCCTCTCTTCTCAACCCTCCTCCTCCTCCTCCCCCTTCATCAACCCTAACAGCTGACGATTTTGCCACATTCTTCGTAAATAAAACGATCACCATCCGCGGCCAATTTGCCACACCATAAACTGACACACACATCTTAAGTTAACACACACATTCTCCCCTCCTTCTCTCTGCTCTGAGGCAGAAGTCTCCAAACTCCTTTCCAATCACCCTTCTACCTGTCCATGTGACCCTATTCCCACTCATCTACTTCAAGCCCTTTCTTCCTCAGTTGTACCTGCACTCACTCACATCATCAACACCTCTCTTCACACTGGTTCCTTTCCCACAGCATTTGAGCAGGCTCGGGTAACATCACTGCTTAAGAAACCCACTTTAAATCCAGCACATCTGGAAAATAACAGACCGGTATCCCTTCCATTTGTCACGAAAACACTTGAACGAGTTGATTTCAACCAGATATCTGGCTTTCTTACACAGAACAACCTTCTGGACAACAACCAGTCTGGTTTCAAAAGCGGACACTCAACTGAGACTGCCCTGCTCTTGGTTATTGAAGTTCTGAGACTGGCAAGAGCAGCTTCCAAATCCTCAGTTCTCATCCTGCTAGATGTCTGAGGCGTTTGACACAGTTAACCACCAGATCACCCTCTCAACCCTCATGATGAAGGGCCTCTCAGAAGCCGCACTCCAATGGTTCAAGTCATACCTCTCAGGTAGGTCTTTCAGGGTGTCGTGGAGGTGTGAGGTGTCTAAGTCGGAACATCTAGCTACTCGGGTGCCTTAGGGCAGTGTTTCCCAACCCTGCTCCTGAAGGACCCCCAACACTGCACGTTTTCTTTGTCTCCCTAATCAAACACACCTGATTTGTCGCAAAAACATTTGAACGAGTTGATTTCAACCAGATCTCTGGCTTTCTTGAACAGAACAACCTTCTGGATAACAACCAGTCTGGTTTCAAAAGCAGATTTAGCAGGTTACTGAAGCTCTGAGACTGGCAAGAGCAGCTTCCAAATCCTCAGTTCTCATCCTGCTAGATGTCTGCAGCGTTTGACACAGTTGACCACCAGATTCTCCTCTCAACCCTCATGATGAAGGGCATCTCAGAAGCCGCACTTCAAGTCTTACCTCTCAGGTAGTGTTGAGAATTTATCTGTTAGAAGACTATTTAAAAGAATAGTCACGAAAGTTAAGATTAATGAATAAGTTAACATTTAATACACACCACTAAGATTAACAGTTCATGTTTTAGATACATATGTGTTTAAAAGCATTCTATGTGTGATTATGATTAGTGAATTGACTTCATTACCCAAGATGCATTGAGCAATAGGGATTCATGTGAAGGTTTTGTTTATGTTGGTGATTTGGCAAGGGCCATCTTGTGAACGATGCATGCTGTATTTACCTTTGTTTCTTTTCATTAAACGTCTAAAACGAAGCAACGTCTCACTTCGTTATTCCTAGCTGATAAGACGATAAATGCACAACATTTTTGGTGCCGGAAACCCGGGACGTAGAAGACTATGAGTGACGAAGAGCGATCGGCCAGTGTGGAACAACTTGAAAGGTCCAAAAGAAAGCGTTGGACGATACGGAGTTCCACAACGAGACTGCTAAACCAGATCGACGTTGAATTAATAAAGGGAGACAAGGATATTGACCATGTGTGGGACATGTTAGCCGTGTTGTCAGCAAAGGAGGACAGTTTGCGCGAGCTGGACAGCATAGTGGAGGAACACACTTCGCTGGAGGATGTGGAGGCGGAGATTGAACTAGCAGAGGAAAACAGAGACCGCGTCATCGAGATGAATGCGCGGGCTCACCGAGTGATCCGAGAACATGAGACTGTGAGTAACCCACGGCCTGCTCAGTCAAGTGATGGTAGCGCAAACAAACCAACAGTAAGACTGCCTAAGCTACAAATTGATAAGTTCAGCGGAGATGTTAGTGTATGGCAGGAATTTTGGAGCCAGTATGTGATTGCTATTCATAGAAACAATGCACTTTGTAAGAAAGAAAAGTTTACCTACCTGAAAACTTACCTTACTGGAACGGCTGCAAAGGCAGTAGCAGGACTCACACTGACAGACAGTAACTATGATGCTGCAGTTGATATTCTCCAAAGCAGATTTGGAAGGAAAGATCTCATTGTAAATGCTCACATCTCAAAGCTTCTGAATCTCACTCCTGTAAAGAAAACATCTGATGTCAGTGCATTAAGGCAGTTATATGATGACTGTGAAATTCAAATCAGAAGCCTAGAGTCATTGGGAGTGGTATCAGACACCTATGGCGGTATGTTATGCCCAATATTACTCCAGATGATGCCAGACGACATGGCTCTTGAATACAGCCATCGCAGAGGGGATGATGATGAGTGGAATGTGCCTAATGTGTTGAAGTTCCTGCAGAAAGAGGTTCAGAGCCGAGAGAGAGCTTTAAAATGATGAAATCATACAACCAGAGAGAAAACCAGTCTGCTAACAAAACGTGCAGCAAATCATATTCAGCCAGTGATGTGAAATTAAAGAAACCAAGCATGACATCTGCAGCTGCACTACACATTGCTGACCAGAAAATGGAAAACTGCCTGTTCTGTGATAGCACTGAACACAAATCTTAAAAATGTCCAGACCACCCGGTGTCAGCACGCAAGGAAAAACTGAAGAAGCTTGGCAGGTGCTTTGTGTGTCTGGGGTCCAACCACATAGCCAGGTTTTAAAGGTCAAAGGGCATGTCATGTGCCACATGTGGAGGCAGGCATCATGCAGCCATTTGTGAGAAAAATGAGGCATCCCCACCTGCTGCGGCTGCCAACATTGATACTGTTATTTCCTCAGTAATTCCCAAAGCAGAGAGAGGCAAACCTGACACTGAGAACACTGTGCTGCTACAAACTGCCAAACTACGCATGGGTCGTAGGACCCACAAGCAGGAAGATGGTCCGCTGCTTGCTAGATGGAGGCAGTCAGGGGAGTTTTGTGCATGAGAATGTGGTGAAGGCGCTGCAGCCATAGATATCCATAATAAAGGCTAGATGTCTCGTCCGCGATGCTGGCCAATGGAAGTCGACGTCAGCACCTGGCGGCCATCTTGTCACAGGCTGCTCGCTCACTCGTAACATTGTGTTTTATGGTGCATGTACTTTTTAAATAACCATAACTTGCTACATTTTCTACCGATTTTCAAACGGTTTGGTTCGTTATAAACGTCAGAGATGTAGTTATGACACTGCACACTTATGTATAATTATGTATTAATTATGTAAACATCCAGTATTACAGCCACATTATAGCCACATTAATAACGTTAATAAGAAACCAAACCGTTTGCAAATCGGACAAGATTTCCGCGAGATAAGAGTATTTGTGTTCTCACCTTACATCAGGCATCACAGAGCCTGCCAGAAAGCTAGCCTTTGACAAGATGGCCACCGGTGATGACGATAGAGACTCCGCCGTAAGACATCTAGCCTTTATTATGGATATCTATGGCTGCAGTTACCTGTTACTAGACAAGGGACACTTACTTTTCACACATTTGGCTCCTCTGCTCCAACAATGGTGAGTCGCAATATAGTGAAGCTCAGCTTGGAGAATGTATGGGATAATCAGTAGGGAATTGAAATCGAGGCAGTGGTCACCCCCAAAGTGTGCACAGCGCTGATGAAAGTGCCTGGTGAACATATACAAAGGGAAATTAAAAGCAGGGGTCTTCAACTAGCAGACTGTGCTGGAGATGATAAACCTGAACATTCTGTGCTAATTGGCTCTGATTATTACTGGCAGATAGTATCAGGCAGAGTAGAGAGACTGACAAAGAGCCTAGTGGCACTGGAGAGTACTTTCGGATGGGCAGTGCAAGGCTCAGTAGCAGTGTCCAGCATGACAGAGACAACCTGCATACATTTTCAGCTCAGCGAGGATGCAAAGATTGATAAACAGCAGCATGCATTCTGTGATGCATTCTGGGGGCATCACAAGTGAGAAATCTGAGAGCCCAGAGGATGTAGAAGCGTTGCAGTGGTTTGAGGAAACCTCCATCTTCAAGGATGGGCGTTACCAAGTGGAGTTGCCATGGCGACAACATCATCCTCCACTTCAAGACAATTACTGCATCGCAAAAAAGAGACTTGAGAGTTTGAAAAGGAAACTAAGCAAGGATGTCACACTCTACAGCAGATACAATGAAGTTGTGGAGGACTACTTAAAAAAAGGAATGGCTGAAGAAGTGCCAAGGGAGCATGCATCATCACAAGGCAGTCAGACATATTACTTACCTCATCATGCGGTATTAAGAGAGGATAAGGCGACAACGAAACTGCGGGTTGTGTTTGATGCGTCCTCCCACGAAGATAAAAGTCCCTCACTAAATGACTGTCTCTTAACAGGTCCCAATCTGAATCCAGATCTGATGAGTATTTTGATCAAATTTAGACTGCATGAAATTGCATATATGGCAGATATCAAGAAAACATTTTTGCAGATTTCACTCTCAGAAAGAGATTGGGACGCTGTAAGATTTCTGTGGTTCATAGGACCACCAACAGAGGAGAAGGACTGAATGACGAGAGTGGTGTTTGGAGCTTCATCAAGCCCATTCTTGCTCGCAGCCACCATTAGGAAGCATTTAAGACAGTATGAGCTAGATCACCCACAAGTGGTAGAAGTCCTCAGCTCCTCACTCTACGTCGATGATTTTATTTCAAGTGCAAGTGAGGTGACAGAGACACATACAGTGACAATGACAGCCAGGAACATTATGTCTGCTGCAGGCATGGAGCTATGTAAATGGATTACAAACTCTCCTGAGCTCAAAGAAAAGTGGCAGAAAAGCTTGATGGATTGTGCTGTGCAACCAGAATCACATGGGTCTGTGCTGAAGGTGCTGGGTATGGTGTGGAGACCGGCCACTGATGATTTTGTGTTCGACCTCAGGGGGCTGCTTGATATTTTGAAAGAAACAGAAAACACAAAACTAAGTGTTCTGCAGTCTTCTGCTCGCATTTTTGACCCTCTAGGATTCCTGACTCCCTTCACCATCAGGATTAAATGCTTGTTCCAAGAGATGTGGGAGAGAGGGTTCAAGTGGGACGAGGAACTGCCACCTGATCTGACGAAGAAATGGCAACAGTGGTGCTCAGAGCTCCCTCAACTGCATCAGGTCTCAATTCCACGATGGTACCAAACACACATACCACAGCAGGACGGTCAAGAGTTAAAGCTACATGTGTTCTGTGACTTGAGTGAAAGGGCGTATAGTGCAGTTGCTTATCTTCAAGGAGAAACAAAGGAAGGAGAAGTGACCATAAGCCTGGTTGCATCCAAGTCCAGAGTGGCTCCACTCAAAAGTATGACACTGTAATAGATGTGCTGTAATAGCAGCCAGGCTGGGGAACACCCTCATGAAAGCACTGCAGCTAGACAAGACACAACTCAGACAGACTCAATTACAGTGCTGCATTGGATTTGTGGTTCTGCTCATAAGTGGAAGCAGTTCGTAGCAAATAGAGTCACAGAAATCCAGTCTCTAACTGACCTACAGTCATGGTCTCACTGCAAAGGGAAAATGAATCCAGCTGACCTCCCCACCAGAGGCCTAACTGTGCAGGACTTGAAGCAGAGCACATTGTGGTGGAATGGTCCTTGTGTTCTGATGTCACCTGATCCGTCAGAGAGCACTCAGGAAGATGTTCAGGAAGATGATGTAAAGTCTGAACTCAGATCCAAATACCAGATTGCTGTACAGCTTGTTAAGCAAGACCAAGAATTCTTAACCCTTTCACACGTACGTTCTGAATATTCAGACAGGCAGCCTGGCGTGAGTTTTTTTCTGCGACTGTTATTATGCAATGACTCGCGTTCTAATTTCCATGGAGACGCATCAACCTTGTCACGTGACACTTCGCAGACTCACAATGGCGCGCACGATGGATAACCGCCTGCAGGTGAGTAGTTTGAATGTTTCGCTTTATTTTTTAATCAAATCCTCTCAAATATTTTTTTTAGCGTGTACAGACTATGGTTGATATTGTTATGCTTATGTTTTTTCCCCAGCTGCTTTGAATTTCGCTTGCACACGGCGCTTTGCATCTCCCCCATAACAGCCGCGTGACAATCGGTGAGTAACGTTATATTTTAGTTTTTTTTATTATTCGGAAGCATCTAGAATTATTTCCAAGCATGCAATAAATATGAATAAAGATATTATGTCATGAAAATTCTCTTATAAAACGGACAGTGCTCAATAATGTAGACGTTCACATGTCTAATGTTGCTGTTTGTTTGTCTGTCAATGCGCTGTTTGCACATTGAAAATATGTTCCGTGCATTCAGCAGATAATGTCAGGGTTCAGAATTGATACATTGTAACATGAATATACCAAAGCACCTATTTTACGTTAAATGTTTTACATCAATTTTCTTATTTGTTTTAGTTAATATTGTTTTATATCTCTTACTAGCAAAGCAGAGAAAAGCTACATGGTATGACATCGTTAAATTATTTTCCCCTATATATCTACAAAACATTTGAGCAAGCTAATGGTAAGTGAGGTATGGTCACACCTCACCATTAGCTTGCTCAAATGTTTTGTAGATATAACATTAGGGAAATATAATTTAACGATGTCAAATACCATTTAGCTTTTCTCAGCTTTGCTAGTGAGAGATACTTATAGTATAAGATTAGCATTATTCATGCAATTCAAACGTATGACTTTTGTTAAAAAGAAATCACAAAATGTACACATTTCATACATGTTTTATTAAATCTATTTCAATGTAAGGTAAAACAAATGTCAGTACTTACTAATATAATTACTAAATCAATTACAAATATATTTACAATGAATAACAATCAAAATAGTATCATCATAAACAAATTCAATAAATATACTCTGACTTTTGGTAAATGTTTTTGTTTAAAACAAACTATATTATACATTTATATTTATTAATATAATTACAAATCAGATCACAAATATAATTACAATGAATAATAATCAAAATAGTATCATCATAAATTAATGTATATACTCTGACAGGCTTAATAATGCTTCAGTGTGTGGTACTCCTGAAAACATGGGACAGCACACAAGGGAGTGTTGCATGGCACACACATGTGCTTGGTGAGGCGTCTCTGCTTGCTCTTGCGTGTGCTGGAGAGGCAGACCTTGCAGTGACGCCTGGTCTTGCTGCCCTGGGAAGTGGTCTGAGGGACTTCAGATGGGAAATGCCTGGCTGTAAGGCGCAGTGGAGTGTCTAAGGCAGGGCGTCCTCCTTTGGCTGGACACCGCAATGTGCTGTACTCCTCCAGCAGCCCTCTCATCAGGTTCGTCCTGAATTGCAGGGAGGTGATTTCTTTTCCTACTCATAATAGAGCACATCAATAGGGAGTGAGGAGAATAGAATAGTATGTGACAGTGTGGTCTGTTTATTATTGTGACATTAATTTAAAACTGTATCCCTTTTTATCTTGTTTATACTTATTATTAGATGATGTGTATCCATTTCTTACCAGTAATTTGCCGGTAGACGATGTGGCTGTTGAGTAAAACAGTGTCAACTTAGGTGAAAGAAGATCTTCTTGTACCACTTGGTAGACTTTCTGGTGCGTTCATGAAAACCAGTCATCATGTCAGCTTTGTCAACTGCCCCCATCTTTTTGTTATACTCCAGCACACAGACTGG
Organism: Semotilus atromaculatus; assembly: GCA_031834385.1. Lineage (NCBI taxonomy): Eukaryota > Metazoa > Chordata > Actinopteri > Cypriniformes > Leuciscidae > Semotilus > Semotilus atromaculatus. The sequence goes on along the minus strand of JAULUF010000012.1, from coordinate 3,452,182 downwards.
CTTCATCTTTGGTTGCCCAGTGATGTGATCGAGCTTCCCTGTGGCTGCCATACCAGTTGGGTGGACTGTGGTAAGGACATGAACATCCCTCTTGTCATGCCATTTTACTGCCAACTGGGATCCATTTTCTTTAAATTCAACCTCACCTTTTGTCATCTTACAGGTGAACTTTGGCATCCCTTTCATGTTTGCCCGCACAGTCCCACAAGCTCCAGTGGCAAGTGACAAGAGGTGCTGGAAAAGTGTGGGACTACTGTACCAATTGTCCACATAAAGTATATGACCTTTTCCTAGGTAAGGTGTTAGAACTGGATCAACATTCCTGTCCCAAAATGTAGTCCTACCCAATCCCTACCCCTAAACCTAACCCTACCCATAACTTTTCCCTAAAATCATAGGGTAATGATAGGTGAATAACACTGATGTTTAAGTACTTCCCCCTGGTTCTAAGCCTAAATTTGATATAAACTGTAAACTTGTTCATCAAATCTGATTGGTTGTTTGGAAAGTTGATCCAGGATCAACAAAGATGTTGATCCAGGAACATGTGGTACTTGGTGAAATCACGTTCACCATCCAACACACCCAGAAATCCCAAGTCCTTGGTAATGTTGGATGTCAGTGGTAGATCCGGAGTAAATTATCATGTCCTGCACATAACCAGTAAGCACATCACACAAAACAAAGAACTTGACCCCAAATCTGTGTCGTTTAGATGGAATGAACTGACGAAATGCTAGCCTGCCTTTCCACTTCATCAGAGACTCATCCACACACAGATCCCTGTATGGGACAAAAATGCGACAAAAGGAGGTGGTGAGAGCAGTGAATATGTTTCAGATTTTTTTCAGCGGGTCATTGAAAACTGCTGTCGCATTGTGTGCGAAGTGTAGACAGCGGAGGAGCAGAAGGAAGCGGTCCTGTGAAAATAAAGACCCGAAAAATGGTGTCAAGAGCATGGGGTCTGTGCTCCAGTAATCACGAAGTGATGGTTTTTTGATTACCCCCATTAGGAGAACTGACACTAAAAAGGTGTACATTTCAGGGATATTTGTTGGAACCCATTTAGTTAGTTTTCCTTTAATTTCCCTTTCTAGCAAGTCAGAGGCATAGCGGTTTGTTTCCTCCACAATTTCTCCAATGACATCTTCTGTGAGGAACAATTTAAAACAGTTGACCTCACTGGGTGATTCTGGTGGATTTTGCACACCACGCAGCTGGTTGTCAAAATTGCCTGGGCCAGGAGGATTAAAAAGGTTTTTTGCCTTCCATGACAATGAGCTTACCTCTTCTGCCTCATTTGACATAGGTAAAACATGGACGGGTGTTGTCTCTTCACCTTCAATGTCGTCAAGAGCTTCAAGGTTTGGGGGAAGATCTTCATCACTGTCACTTTCAGTTGTCTTATTTTATAGTTGTCTTACAGTTGTCTTCTTTTATATATATTTTCTGTCATTTTCTCTGAAGAAGTTTAAAACTGGTGAACTTGATAAAAAGTTGTGTCTCAAATTAGAAAAAAGGCGAGTGTGAGGTAACGGTGACGTCAGCTCTACACTTGTCAGCGGGAAAAAAAGACTTGTTAAAAAAACTTGTTAACTACATTGTTAAATATATGTAAGGGAACTCCTAATGTGGTTTTAATACTTAGAGGGAAAAAAGATAATGTTAGTTGATCGGTAAGTTATCACCATGGTTATCACGGTCTGTGGGCGCCGCCATTACTTGTTTACACTGAACACTGATGGAGCTCGACTCGGAGCCTGCTGGATTTACAACATGCACGATCATCCATGTCTCCCGAAATAGACGGTAACCCCCGCTTCACTGCTGCTAACGCGACGCACCTGCTGAATGCACTCATTGACTGACATGCACGCCGAAAAAAAATAAGTGCTGCTAACGCGACGCACCTGCTGAATGCACTCATTGGCTGCGTTCGGAATCGCATACTTCCCTACTATATAGTAGGCGAAAAGAGTAGGCGAGCGAAAAAGTAAGTTCGAATCCTCAGTATTCATAAAAGAGTAGGCGAGAATTACCTGGTTGACGTACTAATTATCGCGAGATTTGGACGATAGTGCGTTCGAATATGCCTACTTTCCTACTATATAGTAGGCGAAAACAGTACGTGAAAGAAGCAGTACGTTCGAAACATCAGTATTCCTAAAAGAGTAGGCGAGAAGTTCCCGGATGATCTCCTGCTTTCGCCCAGACATTTGAGTGCTTTTCATCTTGTACTCATCTATCCCAGGAGGCCACGCGAGAGCATACGTCATTATCAAACATCACAGAGATCAGTGACGCGGGGGTTTTCAAAGGTGAGTAAACACGGTTCCTTAAATCATATGTGTTAAACTAAACGCTTTAACTGTTCAAGGTGTAAAGGAGTTAGACAGTATAGTATAGTTGTGATTTTGCTGTAAAAACATGTTTTATTATGTATAGTAGTAGCTAACAGGGGAGCTCCAGTAAGCACACGTAACGTTACGTCTCTAAAGGGGATTTACATAACCATATACATCTTAAACACGCTTATTTAAAATGTCTATTTACATCTGAAAGGAAAATATTGTATAAGTTTTGCAGATGAGCACATCACAACATGAAAAAGACGAGTGATGTATGTGTGCTATTATTATGTAGGATAATTCACTGTTGTCAACACTGTTTACATTAGACAAATGTGCTGTAAATAATCAAATCTATAAAGTAACTAAACATGTTATATATTTTATTTGTTCCTTATTATTACTGTTCATGACTGCTTTTGTATAATGTTTGTGCATTTTTGTAGGATCTGAAATGCCTGCAGACTGGTCTGAGTACTGAGGATGAGGAGCTGAATCCTGGAAACAGTGCCATGGATGAGACGCTCCATCCCTCCATCTGCCCTTATGAGTCCCTCCATCTGCCCTTATGAGTCCCTCCATCCCTCCATCTGCCCTTATGAGTCCCTCCATCACTCCACCGGTCCTTATGAGACCCTCCATCACTCCACCAGCCCTTATTGCCTCAGATTGTGAAGCGCAGCACAGCAACAAGCTCCGGTGTTGTGCCGAATTTCGACCCCAGCCAAATTATTACCCCCCTAGCATTGGTAGGTTTAGGATTAGTTGTGGGCAGGGCCGGCTCTAGCCCTTTGGTTGCCCTAGGCGAGATTAATTTTTGCGCCCCCCCCCCAACCCCCCTCCTTTAAAAATAATGAGTATTTATTTAACTAAACAAAAATGCTCTTATAGTCACTCCAAAACTTCAACAAGCAAATTATGACTTGAACTGTAATAAATTGTTTATACAAATGCTACAAAGAACGTTCAAGGATATTTAAATCATCCTACATAGTTGCATTGTACAAATACATTTTATCTGACCGACCATGTAACTTGTAGTACATAAATGACAATTACTACCACCACTACTATTATTACTAATCCATTAGGCTGCTACAAGGCTAGGGGGGTTCGGGGGCATGCTCCCCCGTAAGAATTTTTTTTGCATTTTAATGTTAAATTCATCAATCTGGTGCACTTTGAGAGTTCAAAATTAAAAGCTCCAACCCATATTAAGTGTTCAAATTAAACAAAGAAAAAAATCAAACCTCTTTTAGTTAGTGTCTGTCTGCATTACATAATAATAGTTATAATATTAATCCCATGATAATACCCATAAAATAAAAACCCAGCGCCGCCGATTAAGCAAAACAAAACGAATGGGCTATTTCTATTTTAGCCCCCGGCCGCTTTTTTGCTTTGTCCATCTTTTTCGACGACAACTCACTACTCGTGCCTGTTTGCTCAGCGCTAACGGCGCCCGCGCCTGCTCGCGATATTATTGGAGGGGGGTCCCTGTCAAAATTCTATGATGAAATCTTATGAGGGCGCCTACTCCACCGCCAAGGGGCGTTTAAATCGCATTTAAAGCGCTAAAACCAGCTGTCAGATGTTTTCGCGCCACTCCCGGTTGCTGAGCAACGCGCGTGAGTTTGACAGCTGCCTGTCAGAGTGACTCAGTCGTTTTTTAGGATTGTATAATCTAGTAAAAGAAATGGACAAATACAAGCAGTGTGTGGACAGTGCACAGTAAAAGTGTACAGCGTGTGCGCAGCTTTCATAACATTTAATTCACTTTTTTTTTTTTATTCTGCAATTTTGCGCCCCGTCCAGCAGATGGCGCCCCAGGCGGCCGCCTGTGTCGCCTGTCGGCAAAGCCGGCCCTGGTTGTGGGGGTGGGGTTAGGATTAGGGGTGGGGTTGGGGTTAGGGTTAGGGGTGGGGTTAGGATTAGGCAATCAGGTACTGACTTCAACGAGGGGGGTAATAATTCGGCAGGGGGTCGAAATTCGGCACAACACCGGCACGGTCACCTCTGGTGAATTCATCAGAATAAAGCCACAGAATGGGAGCCGCTGTGTTGAGATGGCAGTATGTGCGGTTCAGCGCCTGTAAATACATGCTTGTAGTTTGAATAAAGCTTTGTTTCATGTGTTGTTGACTTGTATATGCATTTGTTTATTGTGATGGTTACTTTTATTTGTTCTTTTACTCATTTATTCATGTTTCTTATTTTTGTCAGTATATAAAATATAATTATTTAATTAAATGTATGCATTCATTAATTCATTGCTTGACTGACAATTGAGATGTTTCACTGCATTTATCTAGTGTGTATTCATGCATAACTATGTCATATGACAAAACAAATTACATTTTGCTTGTTTTATTAAATTATATCATTTTTAGTATTTAAAAAAGTAATGTAATTAAGTTTTGGTCAGCATTTAATGTTATTATTGTTTAAGTTTTGGGGTGGGCTAACAATGCAATTCATTCTGAGGTAATATTAATTTTTAAGGAGCGATACTTATATAAAGTAAAAAATCAACAGTTTTCTCCAAAGGAGAGATCTTCGAGCAGCCGCACGTCTCCTTTGTGCAGACATTACAAACGCTGAGGAAAACTGTTCTAGGTTGTGCTGTCGAGTTACTGATGTTATGAGGTGTTAGTGCACCTGTCGCTCATATCATTTAAACTTATTACATACAAGATCATGGAAAGATACCATAGTTGTATCTAACAATGAACAATCATAATGACAAAACAGAAAACATAAAGATCATTGGTTTGTGTAGCTACATCATAATATGATATTTATAGGCTACACAGGAAAAAAAGAACAATAACAAGGCTAAATATCTTTAAATAGTTTTTCATAATACATAAAAAATTCTGAGGGATCAAACAAGAGGTAAATTCATCAAGAAAAAGAGGAAAACTTAAAGGATAAACTTTTTGGGTATAAAATAAAGAAATTAACAACATATTCAAGAGATGACGATGTTGGGGTTTCTTAATAAAAAGTTATATCGTTAGGCCCTATAAAACGGTGGGTCACATTAGTAGGGTTTAAAATATAACAACTAAATCAACCCTAAATGTATTCACAAAATGATGGACAGCTGTTTCTTCAACAATAGGCTACCACAAAATGAGCAAGTTTCATCAAGATATTTACAGATAGATGAATTAAATGTGTCGTTCATCTTTTAAGTGTGATAACGCGTCGTAGGTCACATGATAACGTCAACATGGCGGATGATGTCCGGATCGCATTCATACTCAACGAGATTTGGCTATAAAGTACCTACTCTTTTAGCGCTCGTTAAGTAAGTACTCATTGAAATTAAGTACCTACTCATTGAGTATGCGATTCCGAACGCAGCCATTGACTGACATGCACGGCGAAAAAAAATAAGTGCTGCTCACGCGCCGCTGACGCTTGGGGTGTGAAACGGACGTTTTATCTACAAGGTGTGTGTTTGACTCGAATTAAATATTACATAATGTTTATCTTATTACAAAAGGTGATCTTGGTAAAGATATTAGTGTGCAATAACAAACTGTTTAGTTTTTACGAGTATTTTTGTTGTTGTGTGTACGGACTGAGCGGAATGACGGATCATCTAAATAACTAAATGTACTTCTTCCCATGAACCCTGGGACTTCAACACACACACACATACACAAACTGGCATGAATTTCCCCATTAAGGACATTTTAATGAGATGTATGTTATATGTTATTATGTGGGTCTGAGTGCCCAGGGCCTATGAAGATACCTTTCGGTATGGTAGTTCTAAACGAATGATAAATGCTTGTATTATACATTTTAATGAATAATCCAGCATTTTCACTCCTAACAAAGTCTGTGAAACTTCCCCCCCAAATCCAGCTAACACTGGCTGAAAGCGTCTTGTTACGAGTTTACGACCCAAAAGAATGTGCATGCAGGATCTCTGTCCACACTACACACACCCATAAGAACTTTCAAGGAATTTACAGTCAAAAAGACATTTAACAATATATATTTGATATGTTTTATGTGTGTTTTCACAACTGGTGGTGCGATAGCCAGGACCCGGGCAGGAGCAGCAGCTGATGGAGAGAACGATCAGTAAGGAGGAACTGCGAAAAAAATAAAACCCAAGGAGACATGTGCCCAATGTCACAAAGTATAGTGTGTGGGAACTGCACACGAAATGCGGTGTTTGTGTGGACTGCGTACGCGTTAGTGAATGATGCGGGGGGTTTTTTGTGCCGTTCAAATTACCCCTTTATTATTACCTATCGTAACATTGTATATCCATTTATTTTTAGATTTTTTATTGATTATTGAACTTATTTACAAACAGGGCTGTACTAAACGGTATGAAGCTTTGACGTTTCCTAACTTTTTTGCATGTCTATTCACGTGGTGAGTGTGGTGAAAAATATATTTTTGACGCAAAATTTTCCTTACATTTCCTTAGACCTGTCGGGGCAATCTTTCTTTTGTGCTTGTTTTAAGTGCGATGACGTTATAACATGACGACAGGAATTAAAAGCATAATTGGAAAACTTAAAGAGAAAGGTTCAAATGTAGATATGACATGACGAAAATTATGTTCAGTACGGCCATATGACCGTCAAAGTATGAACGGTCAGAATGACCGCTGTGGTCGTTCTAGTAGTTATGGAATTCCGGTAGTTCTAGTGTTAACAATACATATTTGATATGTTTTATGTGTGTTTGATGGCCTACGTCCGATTGCAAGATCTGGGAATGTTTGTAGTTTAAAAGGAACCACAAATGCCTATATTACGTATATTTGAGACGTAAACCTTAATTCCTCTCATTGTTACATGTCGTGTTTGAGGTCATTTGAAAACTCTTTGTCTGACGCAGCCAGATATATGTATTGGGTTACCGTAAAAAGTATGATTGCCTGTATAACATCTCTCCTGTTATGTTTAAGAATCTGTGGAAAGGAAAGACAGGTTCTGCCTCTGTCGTAATTTATGTAGATAAAGCTGTCAAACCAAACAAAGACAACTTTCCCGCTCAAGATGTCCTGAACAATGATTGGACAATCCGCTTCAGAGGAGGCGGAAACATCAGGTCTTCAAAAGGACTGGCCCTCTTCTCACCCGCTCTCTGGCCTCTTACCCCCCCGGCGTCAGGATGTGACTTAGTGATCTCCTCCGGAGATCTTTCATCTTTTCCTTTCTTTGTTTAATTCTAAGATCTTTTAAGTACCCTACCGAGTTAATTTCCACCAACGAGGAATGAACGTAGCCTGAATTGTTTCTTTGGTAAATTTACCTCAAAGACCTTCAAACATGCGTTTGAAAGTCCGCGCTCTGAACCACCAGGACACCACATGGGACACATGGACCGCCACGCGCAACCGCTCAATGAACGAGCAGGCGCGCGCCCCAAGGACACACACACACGCACGCCTTCTCCTCAGCAAACTAAGAGACAGTGCAAGTATATTATTTCTCATCCAGATTTATTATGCTGTACGGTTGTTGCCTCAAAAGGGGCGATTTTGTGATTCCTTGTTGTCAGGTCTGAGGTTCCGTTGTCCGGGTGAACTTTGCCAAACGGTTGACCCACGGATCTCCGTTTCTCTCTCTCTCCCTCTCTCTCACACTCACTTCGATACGTACGTGTTTCCATTGTCTGTCTTTATCATATATGTTTGTAAATACATATATTCCTGTAACGTAGTAAATATATAAGTAGTTATGCCTTTATTAAATCCATTATATTCATGTGATTGACGAACTGTGTTGTTTTGCTCATTTTCGAGTCCCTTGAGTGCCAAAGATCTAACTTATGCTACAAGCTTTACAAATTAAAGATACCTTAAAGAGTATGGGTTTATAGGGCGGGAAACCCAATTCTTCTGGCCAGAGAATTGCGTTTCCTGAAATCCTATAAAGTAAGATGATATTGTGGATCCCCACAATATTATTCTACCAAATTGAGCTAATTAATTTTGCCTGTTTCGTAAGACGTGATCAGTGTAATTAACTGTAATCAACTTGTAGTTAAAATGCAAGGATACACAGTTATGCATGCAGGTAAAATTACATCCTCCCTTAGAGGGAGATTTATTAACATGTAAGACTGATCTAATCCAAACATGTATGAACGATTATTAATTATCAATTATTAATTATGATATGCAAATTCCCCACGGATTAGATCCGCCCAAAGTCTTTACATGTGTAATGTAATTCAAAGTGTATGAAACCTAAAATAAACATTAAAATACATTGAACAGTTGTAATAAATGATGAGCGCTGAGCATGTCTGTCTCTGCCTCAGTGCCAGTCAAAGCGCCAAAGCAGATTTGAAATTTTGAACTTTTGAATTTAGCAGTTGATCATGTGACTCACTGAACGTTCTAATCACACCGGTGTGATCGTACGCTCCAGGGACCAGCCAAGACTGATCACACCGGTGTGATCGTACGTGTCAAAGGGTTAAGCCCTGTTTTATGTCTGGAGAAGTACAGCAAACTAAAAACAGTGCTCCGGGTGCCAGCCTGGATAAAGAGGTTTATCTCCAACACCCGCTCAAGCACAAAAATCAGTGGTGATGAAGAGCTGAATGCAGCAGGATAAAACTGGATAAAGGTGATTCAGAACCAGAGTTTTAGCTCTGAAATGTATCTGCTGAAAGCAAGGAAATGTCCCAAAACTGACTCCAGAATCCGAGAGCTAAAACCATTTCTGGATGAAGATGAGCTGCTCAGTGTGACCAGAGCAGTGCACTTAGAGCTGGTCTCAGATACAGTGAAGAAAATAAGTATTTGAACACCCTGCTATTTTACAAGTTCTCCCACTTAGAAATCATTGAGGGGTCTGAAATTGTCATCGTAGGTGCATGTCCACTGTGAGAGACATAATCTAAAAAAAAAATCCAGAAATCACAATGTATGATTTTTTAACTATTTATTTGTAAGATACATCTGCAAATAAGTATTTGAACACCTGAGAAAATCAATGTTAATATTTGGTACAGTAGCCTTTGTTTGCAATTACAGAGGTCAAACGTTTCCTGTAGTTTTTCACCAGGTTTGCACACACTGCAGGAGGGATTTTGGCCCACTCCTCCACACAGATCTTCTCTAGATCAGTCAGGTTTCTGGGCTGTCGCTGAGAAACACGGAGTTTGAGCTCCCTCCAAAGATTCTCTAGTGGGTTTAGGTCTGGAGACTGGCTAGGCCACGCCAGAACCTTGATATGCTTCTTACAGAGCCACTCCTTGGTTATCCTGGCTGTGTGCTTCGGGTCATTGTCATGTTGGAAGACCCAGCCTCGACCCATCTTCAATGCTCTAACTGAGGGAAGGAGGTTGTTCCCCCAAATCTCGCAATACATGGCCCCGGTCATCCTCTCCTTAATACAGTGCAGTCGCCCTGTCCCATGTGCAGAAAAACACCCCCAAAGCATGATGCTACCACCCCCATGCTTCACAGTAGGGATGGTGTTCTTGGGATGGTACTCATCATTCTTCTTCCTCCAAACACGGTTAGTGGAATTATGACCAAAAAGTTATATTTTGGTCTCAACTGACCACATGACTTTCTCCCATGACTCCTCTGGATCATCCAAATGGTCATTGGCAAACTTGACATGTGCTGGTTTAAGCAGGGGAACCTTCCGTGCCATGCATGATTTCAAACCATGATGTCTTAGTGTATTACCAACAGTAACCTTGGAAACAGTGGTCCCTGCTCTTTTCAGGTCATTGACCAGCTCCTCCCGTGTAGTTCTGGGCTGATTTCTCACCTTTCTTAGATCATTGAGACCCCACGAGGTGAGATCTTGCATGGAGCCCCAGTCCGAGGGAGATTGGCAGTCATGTTTAGCTTCTTCCATTTTCTAATGATTGCTCCAACAGTGGACCTTTTTTCACCAAGCTGCTTGGCAATTTCCCCGTAGCCCTTTCCAGCCTTGTGGAGGTGTACAATTGTGTCTCTAGTGTCTTTGGACAGCTCTTTGGTCTTGGCCATGTTAGTAGTTGGATTCTTACTGATTGTATGGGGTGGACAGGTGTCTTTATCCAGCTAACGACCTCAAACAGGTGCATCTAATTTAGGATAATAAATGGAGTGGAGGGGGACATTTTAAAGGCAGACTAACAGGCCTTTGAGGGTCAGAATTCTAGCTGATAGACAGGTGTTCAAATACTTATTTGCAGCTGTATCTTACAAATAAATAGTTAAAAAATCATACATTGTGATTTCTGGATTTTTTTTTTTTTAGATTATGTCTCTCACAGTGGACATGCACATATGATTACAATTTCAGACCCCTCCATGATTTCGAAGTGGGAGAACTTGCAAAATAGCAGGGTGTTCAAATACTTATTTTCTTCACTGTATGTCTACAGAGAATTTCCAGCTAGCGTTGAAAATATTCATCTCAAGAAGAGGATTATGCAAGGTGATTTATTCAGATAATGCCAAGACGTTCAAGAGAGCTGATCAAGATTTGAAGGAGCTCTAGAAAGGCATTTAAGATCCTCAGCTTCGGGAGTTCTTCTCAGAGAAGGGCATCACCTGGCGGTTCATCGCTGAAAGAGCAGCCTGGTGGGGCGGATTCTGGGAACGGCTGGTAAGGTCAGTCAAAATTATTCTCAGAAAAGTGCTGGGCAGAGCTAATCTCAACTTTGAAGAGACGTGCACCATTCTGACTGAAGCTGAAGCCATAATAAACTCGAGGCCGCTCACTTATATGCACAATGATGTGGATGAGCCAGAGCCACTATCACCTGCTCACTTTTTGGTGGGCCAGAGACTGACCTGCTTGCCTCCTAAGCCATGTCCAGCTGAGACTAACCATCCAACAGCGAACAAGGAGGAGATGAACAGGAGGTGGCGCTACAGACAAAGATTTATGACCAACATCTGGAACCGATGGCGGAGAGAATATTTGCTGGATTTGAAGTCGGCTCATTGCTGCAACACCCCACGGTCTTCTCTGCTGAAGGTCGGAGATGTTGCACTCATCGGAGAAGATAACACCCCAAGACAGAGCTGGAGGCTAGGAAGAATTGAGGAATTGTTTCCAGGTCGCGATGGCCTTGTTAGTTCATGTGCAGTTCGCACAAGTTCAGGGACTGTTCTGCGGAGACCCATCCAGCTTTTGTATCTTATTTGTTAGAAGACTATTTAAAAGAATAGTCACGAAAGTTAAGATTAATAAGTTAAAAAAAGTCATTACTGCTGTGTTGCTTGGACACTTCTGGGCTTGAAGCTTTCTTTTTCGTTAGTTTAGCCACTGTTTCAAATAAATACCTAGGTGTTGTGTCAATTCGTGGTTACAAGTTGTACTGAGCACTTAAGCCTATATTCAGGGCACTTGGAACACTCCCAAACTGCAGGGGGCAACCATGGGAAGTGCTCTTGGGACCATATTTGCCTGCCCACAGGAAGTACATGGCATTGAAATATTTGTGGAGAGCTCAGTTGGCTCTCACTCTCTCTCACTTGTTCCTGGGAAAAGCTACTATGACCACAGCTCCTGATCATCTCAAAGACGCAACTGGTAGGACAGTATAAGATTAAATTAGTGGTGGGCAGATCGAGGCTTCGTGAAGCAATGAAACAGTTGAAGCATATGTGCCATATTGTTTCGAAGCTTCGAATCAATCTGACAGCCGTCTCCACGGTGACACCTAGTGGACATTTGCAGGTGTTGATCTGAAACAACCTTGACAACGAGCCATTAAAAAATGTTTTGTTTTTTATTATTGTATTTTTCTAATATGTGAAGCTTGTAACCTGTAGGCTCCTCACAGTGCAATGTCTCACTTTCTTATAGATTTTTTTGCAAAATATTTATTTCTCTGCTGTCGAAGTAGCCTACTTCTTTTTTTAAAGATAATTTCTCCAGCCTTTGAAAAAATCCTCTCACAAGGGACACTTATTGCTGGCATGCAAAGATATTTTTTAGCTAGGACATACAAATGAGGAAAGATTACTGCTCTCTCTTTCCAGTAAGTTAGTGGATCACGAGTTCTGGGCAAAAACGCATCGTTGAGGTATTTTTTCACTTCCACTGTGGGATCAGCTGTAGCATTGTGTATCATCTGGGTCCACAACTCGTCAGGACAGCTGGACTAATTCCTAGTACCCTGTGTCTGTCAAGAAAATAGTTAGGGACACTATATCTAAAACCATGTAACGTTGACTACATACTGTGCAAAAGTGTTAGGCTTGTTAGATTCTTCAACAAAAAAGTGATATATTTTGCTTTAGTGTGCCAGCTGTTTTATAGACAAGGGGGTGATCATACCAAAGTTCCCATAAACTGTCCTGTGTTTTATGGATGATGTATTGTTGCAGTAAGCGAGCTGCCGATCACAATACACACATCTCACTTTATTTGGGGTTTCTAAATGGAAATGCTCCCACACCACAGATGTACGGCATCTCTAATGGGGAGCCTGCATTTTATGTATCTATCCAAATCTATCTAGATATGTATCTCTAATCTATCTATGTAATTAGATATATGTATCTACAATCTATCTATGTATTTAGATTTAGGAGCAGCAACTGGCTGTGGTTGAGACGGAAAGATTCTAGCTGGCTGTGTACAGGCCGCCACGCTACGGTTTCGTAGAATTCTTGAAAAACTTAAAGAGTCTGTTGGTTTTTTTGTATAGGTTGTATAGTATTTACAGTCATTACGTTCCTGTGTATATTGCGTGAATGACGGGTGGTTGGGCAGAAATTGTGTTTTGCGGTAGGTGGTATGCCATACGGAACCGTTGCCACTGTAACTGCTTTAACGCACCAGTGGGGCTCGACAGCCTTAGTCAAACGAGTTGGCGCGTATGGTTGGGTTGCGGAGAGATTGTGAGATTGTGGTTAGGTCTCAGCAGCAGGAGGGATGTAGAGGTCAGTAAGCTGGGCTGAGTTCAGTGGGGGACGGAGGGGGGTGACTCTGGGATGCCAGAGTCACTGTCGAGCCCTCTTGAGGTGTCGTGGGCTAGTCGACGAAACACTGAGGACGGAAGGTGCCCACTTGAAGACCCTAGAGATGTCCCCTACTCGGCTCAATCCAGACGGTTGTCGTGCTGGTCCACTAGGGAGACCACACTGTAGTTGCAGTCGTCATGTGTGCTGACGCGCCAAGTACACTGCAGCCGTTAACGCCGGACAGAAGGGGAGTCACACCCTCATATGGAAAGAAGCGTAAATGGATGGAGAAGCATAGTTTACTGTAAAGCTACGTCTTAGTGTTGCTTATCTTGGCGAAAGCCGAGTACAAATCAGCATGAAGTTTTTAACATCTACTCTGGTGTAATGGAAATCATGAAGATCTGGATACGTCCAGTGACTGCGGTGAATAGTGCTGCTGGCAACAAGGGAAAGACCTTGTGACAGCCTGGAGAGACAGCTGACAGGAGGAAAGAGACCCCAATGGGGCTGGTAAGGGTTAGCTACCCTTGTCGGCAGTATCCAGCTCCGCGTTTACAGGATGCTGGAGACACCCGCCCAAGGCTTCTGAGAAATTAAAGAGAAAAATACCCCTAGAGTCTGCGAGAGCGGGGGCGGAAGATGACTCGATGTTGGACAACATGGTTAATGACTTAGGAATGGAAACGGATATGAGTATGGAGAGTAAGACTAGTTCAAGGTCTGCAGTTAGTAAAGTCATTGAACTCCAAGTTTGTGTCTGTGGCTGGAGCAAGGCAACAACGGTCAGGGGTTTGAAGGTTCATCAAGGGAAAATGAAATGCTTGAGGGAGAAGGGACAAGGGCCTCGCACTGATCAGTACTTCTTACGAAGTTAGTCAAGTCAGTCGAATGAAATTCAGCGACAGGAAGCAAACCACAGCTCGCAGGATATCAGCACCCCTCAGTCATGAGCATGAGCACGGATATCAGTCATAGAGGAGAGGAGGGCTTGCACAGTTAGTGATGAACATATTCATACTTGTGAAACCGGTCAGACTAACCAGCATAAGAGAGAAAAGAACCTCAACGGGCATAGGCCTGGAGTTAGATGGCCAAGAGCTTGTGAGAAAACTGCATGGGACACAGTAAACACAGATCTATGCTTTGCATTGGAAAGATTAACTGGTACAGTTGAAAAGAAGCTGGATAAATTTGGGGACATCATTTACGCATATGGAAGTGAGAGGTTTGGTGTGGAAAAAAGGAAGGAAAAAGTACAAACAACTCCTGGAATGTCTAGACGGCAGCAGAAAATTTAAGGGTTAGTTAGAGAAAGGAGACAGCTGAGGAAGCAATGGAAAAGAGCAGAACAAAGTCAGAAGGTGGGACTCAATCTCTTACAAAGGGACATAAAAGATAAGCTGGCAACATTACGCAGAGCTGAGCGTCTACGGAAACGCTACAAAAAGAAGGAACGTGCGAGGGCTAATTTCTATAAAGACCCATTCAAATTCGTAAAGAAGTTATTCACCAGTGAGAAGAATGGCACTTTGAAAGCATCTAGAGTTGAGCTAGAGAGATATTTGGAGGAAACACATACAGATGCAAAAAGGCATGAGCATATGTCAATTCCATCAGACATACCACCTATCAACCCACCAGAATACCAAATGGAGGTCTGTGCACCTAAGTGGAAAGAGGTAGAGCAAGCTGTGAGAAAGGCAAGGGCTTCATCATCTCCAGGGCCTAATGGAGTTCCGTACAGAGTGTACAAGAGTGCTTCAGGAGTTCTGCGAATTCTGTGGAAATTGTTAAAAGTGGCATGGGAAAAACAGGTTGTACCTAGAGCATGGCACAGAGCAGGTGGAGTCTTTATACCTAAAGAAAAAGATGCTACAAGCATCAGTCAGTTTTGTCCTATTTCACTATTAAACGTTGAAGGTAAGATTTTCTTCAGCATTATTTCCCAGAGATTGTCGACCTACCTATTAAAGAATGGCTTCATTGACACTTCAGTTCAAAAAGCGGGCATTCCAGGGTTCTCAGGATGCTTAGAACACATCAATGTTATCTGGCAACGAATTCAGTCAGCTAAAAAGGAGAGGAAGGAGCTCCATGTGACATTCCTGGATTTGGCTAATGCATATGGTTCAGTGCCACATGAGCTTCTTTGGGCAGCATTTGATTTTTTCAGAGTACCAATGTCAATAACAAATTTAGTGAAAGCCTAATGGCAGGATGCACCATTTCTCCACTGGCTTTTACCATGGCAATGGAAGTAATCATTAGGGCATCATGATGGGTAGTAGGAGGAGAGCGCTTGGCTTCTGGGATGCGACTACCACCAATCAGAGCATACATGGATGACATGACAACCATGACTACAACAGTAGCCTGCACTAATCGGTTATTGGGGAAGTTAACAGATAATATTGAATGGGCACGAATGCAATTTAAGCCCTGTAAATCAAGGAGCATCTCGATAGTTAAACGAAAGGTAGTAGATAAAACATTCTTCATTAATGGTGAGGCAATACCAACAGTTTCTGAGAAGCCAGTGAAGAGTCTTGGGAGATGGTACGATGGAGATCTAAAGGACACAGTTCGAGTGGGAGAAGTTAGACGACAAGCAGTGGAAGGGTTGACGAGCATAAACAGCTGTGCTCTACCAGGCAAACTAAAACTCTGGTGCTTTCAGTTTGGTCTACTGCCGAGGTTGCTGTGGCCACTGACTGTGTACGAGGTTTCGTTGACAACAGTGGATAAGCTGGAAGCGTTAGTAAGTTCATACATCAGGAAATGGTTGGGAGTTCCACGCTGCCTCAGCAGAGTGGGACTGTATAGTAAAGGAATATTGCAGCTGCCAGTCTCTGCTTTAACCGAGGAGTTTAAGTGTGCCAAGGTCAGGCTGGAAATGACATTAGTAGAGTCACGTGACAAATGTGTAAGGGAGGCAGCCCCTGTGTTAAAAACTGGTAGAAAGTGGTCAGCAAAGAAATCTGTAGTAGAGGCAAAGGCTGACCTTCAAATTGGGGATATCGTGGGACAGGTACAGCATGGAAGGGGGGGTTTTGGGCTCAGATTAGCTCCTCCTAAATGGCACAAGGCAGGCCCAGCTCAAAGGAGGAAGCTGGTAGTCAACGAGGTGCAAAAGCAGGAGGAGAGGATGAGGTGTATAAAGGCCATTTCCCAGGCCAAGCAGGGAGAGTGGATGAGATGGTGTGGAACAACGCAAGATGGGCTGGCAAGACCTTTGGTCAATGGAAGAGAGTAGGATCAGTTTCCTTATTAGGTCAACATATGATGTTCTCCCATCACCGCAGAACCTAAACCTCCGGGTAGGAGAGGATCCCTCTTGTCCTTTGTGTTCATCACCTGCCACATTAAGGCACATTTTGACAGGATGTAAGGTGGCTCTTAGCCAAGGTCGGTTTATTTGGAGCCATGACCAAGTACTGCGATGTTTGGCTTTAGCATTGGAAGGCAAGCGTAGTATGACCAATAAGTTGCCGCCTGTTCTAGCAAAACATTACACGCAGAAGACAACATTCCTCCGCCCAGGCGGGCAACCACCAAGAAAAGGTGTTAACACCAATTCTCGGCCAGGACAAATGGAAGCTGCTAGGGACTGGAAGATGCTGGCTGATCTTGATCAACGGCTTATTTTTCCACCTGAGATTGCCACCACTAACCTACGACCAGACATTGTTTTGTGGTCTGGATCAGCACGCATTGTTCAACTGATAGAGTTAACAGTGCCATGGGAGGATGCTGTAGATTGGACAAAAAACTGCCACACGTAATAACCCAGAATACTGTCTAACAATCGATGGCTGCTCTATTAAGTCTTCGTCGTCAGTTAGGAACCTGGGTGTGCTCTTTGATACCAATCTTTCATTTGAAAGTCACGTGTCTAGTATCTGTAAAACCGCATTTTTCCATCTTAAAAATATATCTAAATTACGTCATATGCTCTCACTGACAAATGCGGAACAATTAGTTCATGCATTCATGACATCAAGGCTAGATTATTGTAATGCTCTACTGGGTGGTTGCCCTGCACGCTTAATAAACAAACTACAGCTAGTTCAAAACGCAGCCGCTAGAGTTCTTACCAGAACCAGGAAGTATGACCATATTAGCCTTGCATTGGCTGCCTATTAAACATCGTATACATTTTAAAATATTGCTGATTACTTACAAAGCACTAAATGGTTTAGCTCCCCAGTACTTGAGCGAGCTCTTAACGCATTATAGTCCTTCACGTCTATTGCGATCTCAAAATTCTGGCCAGTTGATAATACCTAGAATATCAAAAGCGACTGCTGGCGGTAGATCCTTTTCCTATTTAGCACCAAAACTTTGGAACAATCTTCCTAACACAGTCCGGGAAGCAGATACAGTCTGTCAGTTTAAATCTAGACTAAAAACACATCTCTTTGGCTTAGCATACACATAACACATTATAGATTTCTATAATTCAATGTTAGGCTGCATAGTTTAGATCAGCCGGAACCGGGAACACTTCCCATAACTCCTGATGTACTTTGTACATCATAAGAAGGATGGCGTCTACGCTAATATTAGTCTCTCTGCTTATCCCGAGGTTTACCGCGAACCGCCGGATCCAGGCCATATCCAGATCTGAGGAAGGACCATCACATGGACACGACGACAACGCATCCCTGATGAGCCAGCCCCATCAATACTGTGAAGGCCCATGGACACCTCAACACACTCATCTCCTCACCGGCCGGATGACCCAACCCAACCAGATGAACTGGATAAATATCGTGAAAGTTCTGATCACATCTGACTCCTGACATTATGCTGCCTAACTCATAATCATACACTGTTCGTTCATTGGCCAAAGGAGGACTGGCCCCCTGACTGAGCCTGGGTTCTCCCAAGGTTTTTTTCTCCATTCTGTCACCTGATGGAGTTTTGGTTCCTTGCCACTGTTGCCTTTTTCGCCTCTCTTCGCTTTTGTCGCCATTGGCTTTTGGCTTGCTTAGTTGGGGACATTTAACATTTAATTTTGAATTTAACAATACTATTACAACATTGTTTTCCTGTTATCTCTGTAAAGCTGCTTTGAAACAATTTGTATTGTAAAAAGCGCTATATAAATAAAGGTGACTTGACTTGACTTGTAGATGAGGCATATGAGAGGAAGAAACTGCGGTATGCTCATCTGGCCACTGAAGCAGAACAGCGAGGATGGAGAGTCCAGGTTTATCCAGTGGAAGTGGGTTGTCGAGGTTTTGTGGCACACTCTACAACCCGGTTCCTCAGAGACGTCGGATTCAGCGGCCAAGAGTTGCGTCGCACAGTAAAGAACTTATCTGAAGCAGCAGAAAGGAGCAGCAACTGGCTGTGGTTGAGTTCAGTGGGGGACGGAGGGGGGTGACTCTGGGACGCCAGAGTCACTGTCGAGCCCTCTTGAGGTGTCGTGGGCTAGTCGACGAAACACTGAGGACGGAAGGTGCCCACTTGAAGACCCTAGAGATGTCCCCTACTCGGCTCAATCCAGACGGTTGTCGTGCTGGTCCTCTAGGGAGACCACACTGTAGTTGCAGTCGTCATGTGTGCTGACGCGCCAAGTACACTGCAGCCGTTAACGCCGGACAGAAGGGGAGTCACACCCTCATATGGAAAGAAGCGTAAATGGATGGAGAAGCATAGTTTACTGTAAAGCTACGTCTTAGTGTTGCTTATCTTGGCGAAAGCCGAGTACAAATCAGCATGAAGTTTTTAACATCTACTCTCGTGTAATGGAAATCATTAGATATGTACACTCACTGGCCACTTTATCAGGTACCCCATGCTAGTAACGGGTTGGACCCCCTTTTGCCTTCAGAACTGCCTCAATTCTTCGTGGCATAGATTCAACAAGGTGCTGGAAGCATTCCTCAGGGAGTTTGGTCCATATTGACATGATGGCATCACACAGTTGCCGCAGATTTGTCGGCTGCACATCCATGATGCGAATCTCCCGTTCCACCACATCCCAAAGATGCTCTATTGGATTGAGATCTGGTGACTGTGGAGGCCATTTGAGTACAGCGAACTCATTGTCATGTTCAAGAAACCAGTCTGAGATGATTCCAGCTTTATGACATGGCGCATTATCCTGCTGAAAGTAGCCATCAGAAGTTGGGTACATTGTGGTCATAAAGGGATGGACATGGTCAGCAACAATACTCAGGTAGGCTGTGCCGTTGCAACGATGCTCAATTGGTACCAAGGGGCCCAAAGAGTGCCAAGAAAATATTCCCCACACCATGACACCACCACCACCAGCCTGAACCGTTGATACAAGGCAGGATGGATCCATGCTTTCATGTTGTAGACGCCAAATTCTGACCCTACCATCCAAATGTCGCAGCAGAAATCGAGACTCATCAGACCAGGCAACGTTTTTCCAATCTTCTATTGTCCAATTTCGATGAGCTTGTGCAAATTGTAGCCTCAGTTTCCTGTTCTTAGCTGAAAGGAGTGGCACCCGGTGTGGTCTTCTGCTGCTGTAGCCCATCTGCCTCAAAGTTCGACGTACTGTGCGTTCAGAGATGCTCTTCTGCCCACCTTGGTTGTAACGGGTGGTTATTTGAGTCACTGTTGCCCTTCTATCAGCTCGAACCAGTCTGGCCATTCTCCTCTGACCTCTGGCATCAACAAGGCATTTCCGCCCACAGAACTGCCGCTCACTGGATGTTTTTTCTTTTTCGGACCATTCTCTGTAAACCCTAGAGATGGTTGTGCGTGAAAATCCCAGTAGATTAGCAGTTTCTGAAATACTCAGACCAGCCCTTCTGGCACCAACAATCATGCCACGTTCAAAGTCACTCAAATCACCTTTCTTCCCCATACTGATGCTCGGTTTGAACTGCAGGAGATTGTCTTGACCATGTCTACATGCCTAAATGCACTGAGTTGCCGCCATGTGATTGGCTGCTTAGAAATTAAGTGTTAAGGAGCAGTTGGACAGGTGTACCTAATAAAGTGGCCGGTGAGTGTATATATATAATATGTATCTATAATCTATCTATGTATTTAGATATGTATCTATAATCTATCTATATATGTATCTATCTATCTATCTATTAATCTAGCTGTCTATATATATTTATATCTATGTATCTATTAATGTGTCACTATATGAATACTCTGTGTCTCTAGCCTATCAGTCAATGTGTTGTGTAAATTTAAATGTAAGCCTAAATATAACTAAACAAATCGCACTATAAATGTCACTATATCACCAAAAATCCGCTATCTCAAAATCAAACTCCTCTCACAAAAACCCACGAGGTCAATATGCGTTGATTTCACTTTTATACAGATGTGCGATTGTGTGGTCTGTTTCCGACCGTGTCAATCAAACGCTGATTCGGCGGATCACACCTGATGAAACACTTAATGAAACACTTCGAGGCTTCGTTTGGCCATAGTCACGTGACATGGGTGTTTTGAATCACGCTTCGAATCAGTGTTTCGAAACATCTGCGCTTCGGGATCTCGCAAAGCTTCGGAACGACTGTTTCGCGTCAGCCATCCCTAGATTAAATGTGTTTGAATGTGTTGAGTTCAGGCTTCTCTATGGTCATATGCTTGCTTTTGCTTGGTTGTAACAAACAATTTACATAAAATAATGAAGACTTTGTTATTGTAATATTACTGTAAGCATGTGTATAAGTTTAATTACGGGATTGGTATTTTTATTATTAGAGATCCTAGGTTGATCTGAATGACTTTGTTTGGTTTGGTTTGAGGATTCAGTAGCATTTATTAATTATTACTTTGAGAAAGTTGTATTGAGATTTATTTGTGACTAAGTTGAGATTTATTTGTAACTAATTCATGCTTTTGGTTTGTATATTTTAAAGGTTATCAACCTATTCTGTCTCATCCCTAATCTATCAAACCATCTTGAAGAAATAAAAAATCATAAAGTGAACAGATTTGAGTTGTCCTTTGCGTTCATCAGAGATAAAGCAGTTTTCAAGTTTGGGCAGAGCTGTGGTCAGTTAAAAAACACACACAACTTGACACTAGGATTATGTTTATTTTCTTCTAATAGGGTTGAAAAATAAGCAGATCTAGCAGCTTTTAAGGCCTCTCTGTAAGCAATCGAGCTCTCTTTCCATGAAATACGAAATACCTCTAGTTTTGTTTTCTTCCAGTTGCGCTCCATTTTTCTGGCTGCTCTCTTAAAGGGGAAATGAAGCAGTCAATCAAGTTGACATGATTTACAAGATGGATTTCCACTATAATCAAAAATTATATAAGAAACATGACAAATGTAAACATATAAAAGAAAAAAGTGAAAAAACTTTATACCTTTCATGGCCAGGGCGCCGCCATTGTGCAGTAGTCTAACCTGTGACGTCACGGGGTTGGTTGGCTGTATGGGTTTAGCACTGCAGAATAACGTTGGTAATGTAATATAGCACTATTACATTTATGTAGTATTTGTATCTGCTATCAATTACAAGAGGGTGAATAATCTGTCAAATTACAGAATGGCTGCTGTGTAGTGATGATCTCACTCCAAAGTTATTGACAATAAAACATATGAATCACGTGGTCTCGTGCATCCAGTCGCTTTGCTTCTGAAATGCTCCTAGTGCGAGTTGTCACCAGGGGAGACGGAATAAAAGTTTGCCGGAGCAGTAACGCCGCAGACGTGTGCAGGGACGCCCGCATATACTCCGTTTGCAGTGCGTATTTTTTCCGTACCCGTTAACAGGTTAGAGCTTTCACACTACACGCGGATGCGTCCGGCGATCCGTTCCAGGAGCGGTGCGTGTACAGCAGTGCAGAGATCGTTGAGTCTGAATTAAAGTGACAGCGCATTCGTGGTCAAAATGAACACAGATTGAAATGAAAATGTAGTAATTTCATCATGAATGCATTTAATTAAATAAAATGTAGTAATCTCATCTCACCATACATGCATTTAATTAAATACACCTATATTTCACAGTCATCTTTTTACTTTAAGACCGGGGTAAAACAAGGAAAACTAAAATTTTCTTCAACAAGGCGACATAATGAACGACACTCGTCTCATTCGTGGTCGTGGAGGTTGAAAAAAGTTCTTTGTGATGCAAGATTGATTGTATAAATATTTAAATTATGAAAAAGAAATGGTATGAGTCTGCTGTTTTTGTCAATTTTAAGTTTTAATTTAAAATGTTTGTGATTTTTAATGTAGGCTACATGGTTCAATATGTTACCACTTGCTTGATCAACTTCTATAGAAGTAATGCAGTGAATTGTTTACATTGTGTTTAAACGTGAAACGTCTATTAAAGAGTGTGTGTACAAAGAGAATAGGCTTTATGCCCAGCTGCACTACTTCCTGAACTTCAGCCAGCTCCTTGTTTCCTGTCTGCCATTATTGGACAAATTGATTAATTCAGGTGTGCCTGACCTCAGTAGTCACGGCAACAATAATCAGACACACCTGAATTAATCAAGTTTGTCCAATAATGGCAGACAGGAAACAAGGAGCTGGCTGAAGTTCAGGAAGTAGTGCAGATGGGCATAAAGCCTATTGCACTGGTGACAACTTTTTTAAAAATAAAAGTTGCTGATAACTTCTGTATTTGAAATACAGATAGTGAGTAAATGTGTTAGTGGTACAGCCGCGGATCAGTTACGCACTGCAAACGCAGTATATGTGAAAGCAGCTCCTGTACCGCACACGCACCACTACACGGAGTATGTGTGAAACGGAGTCCATCTGCTGTCCAGAGGCTGATCTTGACCATGTATTGCGTGGTCAATCCTGCATCACCATGGCGCGCACATGCTGTGTCGGGAGGTAGACGTGTTGGAAGTGGCATGCTTTCCCTGAAGGATGTTTGGTACTAATAAACTTCACTAAGTTAGTTAAACACTAAGTTAGCGTTAGCTATAGTTCATGCTTACGGCTGTAAGCTAATAATGACTGTAACTAACGTTAGTTGTTCGCGGTCAAAACACCGTGGTGTAGACAGTTTGATGTCGGGATATTCCTACATTCAGCCATGTTTTATTGTCAATAACTTTGGAGTGAGATCATGACTACACAGCAGCCATTTTGTAATTTGACATAAATTATTCACCCTCTTGTAATTGATAGCAGATACAAATAATACATATTGTAATGTGCTATATTACATTACCAACGTTATTCTGCAGTGCTAAAGCCATACAGCCAACCAACCCCGTGACGTCACAGGTTAGAATACTGCACAATGGCGGTGCCCTGGCCGCGAAAGGTATAACGGTTTTTCACTTTTTTTCTTTTATATGTTTACATTTGTCATGTTTCTTATATAATTTTTGATTATAGTGGAAATCCATCTTGTAAATCATGTAAACTTGATTGACTGCTTCATTTCCCCTTTAAGGGCCTGAGTGTGCTCGTTGTACCACGGCGTTGGACTATTTTCTTTAATCTTCTTTGAGCACAACGGAGCAACTGTGTCTAAAGTGCTGGAAAAGAAAGAGTTAAAAGTTTCTGTTGCAATATCAAGTTCTTCTAAGTGTAGCACTTAAATGCTAGGCGGCTGACTGCGGATGCTTCGTGGCAACAGAAGATGGATCGTCACGGAGCCCGGGATTGTGATGGAGTACACCAGTGTCATAGATTTTAGATTTTAATGTGTGTGTTCAGTAAAAATAAAAAACAACATAACAGAGTGCTGTCAATAACACCTACAAAACACTTAAAGTTCAGTTCAAATGACAGGTTGATATGCCGCAATGTGTACCACGGCCGTAACAGAGTCCGGTCAGATGTCAATTAATTACTGGTGTTGAAGCAATAATAATCCAGGTAGGGAAAAGTTCAGTCACGATAGATGTGTGGGTCGCTTCCTACCACACATAGATCCAAGTTCTTTTAGCTCGCCATCTTGAGCGGAGTCCGGAGTTGGGACGGTCGAGAAATCAATTCCATAAATAAAGAATGGGGATTGATTGATCCAGAAAAAAAACCTGACCTAAGAAGGCCAAAAAATACAAATTAAGAATTCCATTCAAAAATAAGATAACATGGTTACTCAAGTAACTAACTGTAACTAAAATAAATCAATATACAGTACTGTGCAAAAGTTTTAGCCAGGTAAGATTTTTTAAAGTTTTTAAAAGAAGTCTCTTCTGCTCACCAAGGCTGCAATTATTTGATAAAAAAAAAAAAAAAAAAAGTAATATTGTGAAATATTATTACAATTTAAAACAGCGGTTTTCTATGTGAATATATAGTGAAGTGTAATTTATTCATGTGATCAAAGCTGAATTTATCATCATCATTACTCCAGTCTTCAGTGTCACATGATCCTTCAAAAATCATTCTAATATGATGATTTGATGCTCAAGAAACATTTATGATTATTATCAGTGTTGAAAACAGTTTTTACATTTTTATTTCATGATGCTATGATGAATAGAAACTAAAAAAGAACAGCATTTATCTGAAATCTAAAGCTTTTGTAACATTAAACTCTACCCTTCAAAAGTTTGGGGTCAGTAAGAATTTAAATTTTATTTTTGGGGGAAAGAAATATAATAAATCAATACTTTTATTCATCAAGGATGAGTTAAACTGATCAAAAGTTACAGTAAAGACATTTATAATGTTAGAAAATATTCTATTTTAAATAAACGCTGTTCTTTTGAACTTTCTCTTCATCAAAGAATTTTGACAAAAAAAATTTACACAACTGTTTTCAACATTGAAAATAATAATGAATGTTTTTTGAGCATCAAATCATTATATTAGAATGATTTCTGAAGGATCATGTGACACTGAAGACTGGAGTAATGATAACGAAAATTCAGCTTTGATCACAGGAATAAATTACACTTTACACTGTATATTCACATAGAAAACCGCTGTTTTAAATTGTAATAATATTTCACAATATTACTGTTTTTTTTTTGTATTTTTTATCAAATAATTGCAGCCTTGGTGAGCAAAAGAGGTTTTGTGGCACACTCTAGAACCCGGTTCCTCAGAGACGTCGGATTCAGCGGCCAAGAGTTGCGTCGCACAGTAAAGAACTTATCTGAAGCAGCAGAAAGGAGCAGCAACTGGCTGTGGTTGAGACGGAAAGATTCTAGCTGGCAAGGTACAGACCGCCACGCTACGGTTTCGTAGAATTCTTGAAAAACTTGAAGAGTCTGTTGGTTTATTTGTATAGGTTGTATAGTATAGGTTGTATAGTATACTATACAATTTGTATAGGTTGTATAGTATAGAATGACGGGTGGTTGGGCAGATATTGTGTTTTGCGGTAGGTGGTATGCCATACGGAACCGTTGCCACTGTAACTGCTTTAACGCACCAGTGGGGCTCGACAGCCTTAGTCAATCGGGTTGCCGCGTATGGTTGGGTTGCGGAGAGATTGTGAGATTGTGGTTAGGTCTCAGCAGCAGGAGGGATGTAGAGGTCAGTAAGCTGGGCTGAGTTGAGTGGGGGACGGAGGGGGGTGACTCTGGGACGCCAGAGTCACTGTCGAGCCCTCTTGAGGTGTCGTGGGCTAGTCGACGAAACACTGAGGACGGAAGGTGCCCACTTGAAGACCCTAGAGATGTCCCCTACTCGGCTCAATCCAGACGGTTGTCGTGCTGGTCCACTAGGGAGACCACACTGTAGTTGCAGCCGCCGTGTGTGCTGACGCGCCAAGTACACTGCAGCCGTTAACGCCGGACAGAAGGGGAGTCACACCCTCATATGGAAAGAAGCGTAAATGGATGGAGAAGCATAGTTTACTGTAAAGCTACGTCTTAGTGTTGCTTATCTTGGCGAAAGCCGAGTACAAATCAGCATGAAGTTTTAACATCTACTCTCGTGTAATGGAAATCTTTTAAAAACTTAAAAAATCTTACCTGCCTAAAACTTTTGCACAGTACTGTATGCTGAATCATACTTGCTTAATGCAAGAGAGTTCAATAAATAAATACCATTAATATCAATAATAATAGTCAACTAATCTAAATGCAATCATTTTCAGAAAACACATACTCAAAATAATAATACAAAGTTGACTTTAAAATTCTAATACACAAAAATATTAGTCTCCAAATTATCCAAAACACTAAAGCAGAATTTGGTATTCGTGAAAAGTATTGCGCAATATTCAGAAAGGGAAATACGTAGCTGCGGTAAAATCAATATGCTTCAATTATGGCTAACACACATGTAGCCATTTCAGCAACAATCACGACAGTGATAAAACTTGCTCCAAACAGAAATAATGCTCCAAACAAGCAACCGTGCCACCATATTAAATCAATGCCTATAATTCGGCTTTCATAATATAACAGGAAAAACGTTTACCTTTGAAATCGGAATGATTATTGCGGTGTCTCCAAGCGCAGCCCGCTGTCTAAACAGAGCGGAATCAGACAGGGCTCTGATCAAAAAGCGGCAACAACAAGTATTCAGAGCTCGAATCGCTAAAGTTGGAGCACTTTGTAGATTTGTTTGGGGATGCCGAACAAACCATGCCACAGCCACAGTGGAGACAGAGAGGAAGTGAATTCCGTGACGTGTAACTTTAAGGAAGTTGTAGTGGCAGAAGTTATAGGTCTAACATATTTATAACACGGAGTTGGCTTTGCAGCCTTGGCTACATGTAATTTACATGAGACTAGATAATGATCTGAGATGTCATCGCTCTGCTGCAGAATTTCAACGGCATCAACATCTATTCCATGATAGTATTAGATCTAGAGTATGATTACGACAATGAGTGTCCTGACTCCTGACACGTGTTGTCTAACTCCAATTGAGTTCACAATGTCTTTAAATGCCAATCCCAATGCATCTTTTTCATTATCTACATGTATATTAAAATCATCAACAATTAGGCCTACTTTATCTGCAGCCAATACTAATTCTGATAAAAACTCCACAAATTCTTTGATAAAATCGTTATGGTGCCCTGGTGGCCTGTATACAGTAGCCAGCAGAATTCTCAAAGGTGATTTAGCGTTTACACTATATATTATTACATTAAGCACCAACACTTCAAAAGAAGTATATTTAAAACTAGATTTCTTAGTGGTTTTAAAAATATTACTATAAATTACAGGAGCACCTCCCCCTTTGCCTCTCAGATGAGGTTCATGTTTATAACTGTAATCTTGTGGGGTTGACTCATTTAAAGTAATGTAATCGTTTGGTTTTAGCCAGGTTTCTGTCAAACACAGCACATCTAGATTATAATCTGAAATCATATCATTTACTATGAGCGATGAACGAGTAAAGAGTACATATACTTATTCAAAAATGTAGTCAAGTATAGAGTAAAAGTTGCTAATACCTTTGATTCTCAGTACATTACAAAGTAGCCAAAAAGATACTTAAGTATACAGTAACATTATTTCTCTTACGAGAGTATCTCTCGTACTGCGTAATATCTTACGCTATGGGGAAAACCTCTTTTCCACGAGATATTGAAGCCAAAAAATTATCCTTAATTTTGTTTTAATGTAAAACGCTTTGCAGCAGCAAGCAGACATAGGCGAGACAGCTCGCGCGCCTATTGGCTGCCCTGCGGCAAAAGCAGCAGCCTATCGAGAGAGGCTCTGCGTGACGTCATGACCAATGGGGGCACTTCGCGCCCATATCGTCACGTCCCGCCAGAAAGGGTGTGGTCTCACCCTATAAATAAGCTCGATAGGCTGGTACAAACTGATTTTCATCTCTTCAGCGAAGCTCACGCATCGCTGGATCCGGAGTGAGAAGCCGTGCCGTCGACCTGTAGCCTTCAGCGGGACGTGCCCTTGAGTCTGGAGTCGCTGGCCTCGCCGCCTTCAGCCGCCGTACCTGCTGCGCTTTCCGGCGTACTATATCCTTTACTCTTCTAGAGTGCGTGTTTGCTTACGTGACGCAACACACACTTCTCTCTCTAAAAGAGCTGCGTCTTTTTAAAGATGCCATCCTGTGGCTCGTGCCGCGCCCAACTCAGCGACGAGGACCGCCGTGTCATCTGCGTGTCCTGCCTGGGTGAGGATCACGCGGCTATCGCACTCGCTGACGGCGGATGCCCTCATTGCGAGCTATTGCTTATGGTGACTCTGAGGACTCGCCTGGCGTCATTCTCCGAGCCTGCATTCCAGCCCGCTGTGGTGCCGCGCCGCGCTCAGCGTGCTCCCGAGCTCTCTCCAGCCCGCCAAAGTTCGCCGGTTCGCCTGCCAGCTTCGCCGGCTTCGCTCTAATCGCTCACTGACGGACAACGGCCGCCGTCTGCCGCCGCGTCCGCCCCCGAGCTCGACGATGGCGCCCGTGCAACCAACCGTGGGCATGCGTCATCGGCGAAATGAGGAAAGAGTGTATTTTAGTCCCGCCGAGGCCGGACCAATCTCCATTTCTCAAACATTTCTCAGCTCCTAGTTTAAGCGGCTGAAAATGTCAATATTGCAGCAATGAGTCTGTTGTATAACACGCACGCCTGCAAACAAATGCCGACACACACACAAAACTGTGATGACGCTCTCTTATCTGCTCGAGCTAATTTAAGCTTATGTTGTTTTCCCCTGTGGCTCAGTGGCGAAACCCAAGGCCTTCATACGAGAGACCCGTGTTCGATCCCAGCTCTCGCAGCAAATAAACTTTAATCTCGCCGCAGCCAGATTAATTTTTCGCTCAGTCAGTTCCAGGAAATGCGACTGTTCCAGTGTATTTTTGCAGTAAACAAGCTGGTACCATGGCCCGCTTGCCTGCACACAAATGCCGTTTCCACGGCGACCCAGAAAAATCATATAAGCAGTGTATTTTCTGGTATTCCGGCCACAGCCGATGGTGTTATGAGTGTAATAAAATGTCCACAGCCCAGTGTTCATTTCTACACACAAACACAGCCCGCCACAGTGCAGGGCTCGCACAAATGAGATCAACTCATGTCAATTGTGCATTAAATGTAGTGAATGTGCCCACAACCCAGTGCCCACAAACACTACACACTGCATGTACCACGGTTTCTGTAAAACGAAACCAGCTCACATACAGTCAGCTCAAAGTCTTCCTAGCCTCCTAGGAAAACGACGGTGCTTAAGTCTCGCCGTGGCCAGACTCCACCGAAACTTCTCGCTCGTTCAGTTCCAAACATTGTGACTGTTCCAGTGTATTTCGCAGTAAACAAGCCGGTACCACAGCCCGCTTGCCTGCACACAAACGGCATTTTCGCGGCGATCCAGATAAATCTTAAAAAGAGTGTGTTTTCTGGTATTCCGGCCACGGCCGATGGTGTTATGAGTGTTGTAAGAATGCCCACGTCCCAGTGCCCATTCCCACACCCAGACACAGCCCGCCACGGTGCAGGGCTGGCACAAATAAAATCGACTCAGGTCGATTGTGCAAACAATGTAGTGAACGCGCCCATGTAACAATGCCCGCTTTCACTACACGCTTTCTGTAAAAACGAAACCAACACACATTCAGTCGGCTCTAACCGACAGTGTTTTCAGTGCAGTAAATGTGCCCGCAGTCCCGCGCCCACATTCTCTCACAGACACACCGAATCCCACGGGATTCGCCCCGCTCGCTCTCTCGGCGCGAACCGTCATAAAGAAACTGAGCGCGGCCAGGCTGCCCGCTGTGATCAGCGCACCCCCGCCTCGAACGCTGTAAACACGGTGTTGTGTTCCCAGTACACCGGGGCTCTCGAGCCGCCATCCTGCCGCGGCCAGAGCCCGGATTTCATTCTACCCCTAGCTATTCACGCAGATGCGTGGTCGAAGCTCCCCGGGGTATCGGAATGGGTGTTGAACACTATATAGAGGCTATTCGCTACAGTTTGCTCGACGCCCCCGCCGTTATACGGCGCGCGTCGAAACTACGGTGAAAAAACGAAGTATCTCATCTACTTCAAGCCGAGATAGCGAAACTACTGAGCAAAGGGGCTATAGAACCTTTATCTCAGGCTCAGAGCGAAGGGGGCTTATACAGCAGATATTTTCTGGTACCGAAAAAAGATGGGGGTCTCAGACCCATTCTAGATCTGCGACAGCTGAACAGAGCGCTTGTGAAGTGCCAGTACAGAATGCTTATGACCAGGAAAATCCTCGCGCAAGTGCGCCAAGGGGACTGATTTATGTCAATAGATCTGAAAGACGCCTATTTCCAAATACAAATAGCGTCCCATCACAGGCGATTCTTGAGATTCGCCTTCGAGGGCCAGGCATATCAATACACAGTCCTGCTGTTCGGCCTGTCTTTAGCACCCCGTACATTCACGAAGTGCATGGACGCGGCTCTCGCACCCCTGAGACTTCGGGGCATGCGAGTTCTGAACTACTTGGACGATTGGCTGATTCTAGCTCGATCACAAACAGAGCTCATAGAACACAGGGCCGCATTACTCGAGCACCTCGAGCAGCTGGGCCTTACAGTCAATTGGGCGAAAAAATCGCTGTCTCCCAGTCAGAAAATTTCTTTCTGGGAACGGTGTTGGACTCGCTATCCATGACGGCACGCCTGTCACCGGAGCGCGGATTAAATATTCAGCACGTCGCGAAATCCTTCCGCCACGGCTCTATAGTCCCGCTCAAAAGGTTTCAGAAAAGGCTGGGCCTAATGGCCTCAGCAGCTTCTGTACTCCAGCTGGGCCTGCTTCGCATGCGCCCACTGCAGATGTGGCTAAAAGCGCGGGTTCCGCCCCAGGCGCGGACCGAGGGTCTGTTTCGCCTCAGGGTCGACCTACAGTGCGTTTCAGCTCTGGAACCTTGGAAAGTAACCGACTGGTATCAGTCAGGTGTGAGTCTGGGGACCGCCTCGAGTGTGAAGGTGGTGTCTACGGACGCCTCCACCTCAGGGTGGGGAGCGCTGCTCGAGGGCAGACCGTTAGCTGGCCTGTGGTCAGAACGGGAGAAGCTCCTTCACATAAACTGCTTGGAAATGATAGCAGTCGACAAAGCGCTACGGCGCTTTTGTCCCCAGATAAGAGGCCACCACGTCTTGGTCCGGTCGGACAACATGTCAGTGGTGGCATACATAAATCGCCAGGGCGGCGTCAGGTCCCGAAACCTTTACAGGCTGACGGAACGCCTCCTGGTCTGGGCTCAGCACAACCTGCTCTTGCTGAAAGCAGCGCATGTGCCTGGTCACCTGAATGTGGGACCAGACAGATTGTCCAGAAACAACGTCCCAGCAGGAGAATGGTCGCTGCACCCGCAGACGGTCCAGCTGCTGTGGGAAACGTTCGGCAGAGCGCAGGTGGACCTATTCGCGTCCCACGAAAATGCTCACTGCCCAAAGTTTTTCTCGAAAAGCAAAGATGCGCTGGCCCATGTCTGGCCCCGCTGTCCCCTATATGCTTTTCCCCCTGTCTCGCTCCTGCCTCAGGTGTTGGAACGAATCAGGAAAAACGGATGCCCAGTGCTACTCGTAGCTCCGCTCTGGACGAACCAGACTTGGTTCCCTGTCCTGATGCAGCTGACCAGCGCTGCCCCATGGCCTGTACCATTGAGGAGAGACCTCCTCTCTCAGGCGGAGGGCTCGATTTCGCATCCTCGCCCGGATCTGTGGTCCCTGCACGCATGGGCCATCAACGGGTACCCGCTAACCTCCCAGAGGGAGTGCTAAACACGATCGCGCAGGCTAGAGCTCCGTCTACTCGACGGCTCTACTCCTCGAAATGGTCGGTGTTCTCTGCTTGGTGTCAAGCCCAGGGCTTTTCACCCGTAGACTGCGGGGTTACGGAAGTGATTTCCTTCCTTCAAGAGCTGCTGGATAAGGGCAGGACCCCATCCACGCTCAAAGTATATGTGGCGGCCATAGCAACGTTTGCAAAACCGGTGTCTGGCCAGTCGCTAGGAAGGAACGACTTAGTCGTGCGTTTCCTAAGGGGAGCTCGGAGGTAAACCCGCCTAGGCCCCCTTCAGTCCCGACATGGGACCTTTCCATGGTCCTGGAGGCCATGAAAGATGCCCCATTCGAGCCAATCCAGTTGTCGGACATGAAACACCTGTCCTTCAAGACGGTGTTTCTCATGGCTCTCGCTTCGGTGTAGCGTATAGGGGACTTACAAGCGCTTTCTGTAAGTGCGTCATGTATGGAGTTTGGGCCTAATGACTCAAAGGTCATACTCAAACCTAAAAACGGCTACGTGTCGAAATCCCTCAATACACCGTTTAGGGCCCTGGTAATTTCCCTGTCTGCCCTTCCGGTTCTCAATGAGGAGAAGGACGCGGGTCTCCTTTGCCCCGTCAGGGCATTAAGGGCTTATGTGTCCCGCTCGTCTGGTTTCAGACAGACTGAGCAGCTTTTTATTTTGTTTGGCGGGCGTTCCAAGGGACTTGCCGCTTCAAAACAGAGCCTATCCAGATGGATAGTCGATGCCATAGCGCTGGCTTACACTTCTAAGGGCCTGCAGTGCCCCTTGGGTGTCAGAGCGCACTCCACGAGAGGCGTGGCCTCGTCGTGGGCATGGTCTAGCGAGGGTCACCCTGCAAGATATCTGTACGGCCGCGGGCTGGGTCTCGCCGTCTACATTTATAAAATACTACAACCTGGAGGTACCCGCCTTACAAGCTAAGCTTTTGGCGATCTAGACTTCAGTGCTATCTGCCCGCTGTGCGGCTCAGATACTGAGTTTTGGCCTGCGCATCGCTCAGACCGATGCAGCAGCTCCATGAGTATTGACACATGTATGGCCACCCAGTTTAGGCGGAAAGCTTTCACCCTAGCTGCGTGGTTTGATGGTCGTATAATTAGCTCCCTGGATGCTATTTTATATGGAAAGACGCTTTTTAGCCTCTATTCCTCCACTCCCTGTGGGTTTATCTATAAGGAGTGATGCTTCTAGCCTCTCCTCCTCTACTCTCTGTGAGTATATGGTGATTATGCACTATATGCGCCCCGGGCCTCGGCCCCTGGGACTTTGGTGTTGGATCCCTGTCTGCACGGCGTGTTACACTGTGTTCCCCATAGCGTAAGATATTACGCAGTACGAGAGATACTCTCGTAAGAGAACGTACTCGGTTACTAACGTAACCTCGGTTCTCTCTAGAGAGGGAACGAGTACTGCGTATCTTGCCGTGCTTGGAATACGCTCTGGTTCGCTTCGGCGATGAAAACCAGTTTGTACCAGCCTATCGACATTATTTATAGGGTGAGACCACACCCTTTCTGGCGGGACGTGACGATATGGGCGCGAAGTGCCCCCATTGGTCATGACGTCACGCAGAGCCTCTCTCGATAGGCTGCTGCTTTTGCCGCAGGGCATGTCTCGCCTATGTCTGCTTGCTGCTGCAAAGCGTTTTACATTAATACAAAATTAAGGATAATTTTTTGGCTTCAATATCTTGTGGAAAAGAGGTTTTCCCCATAGCGTAAGATATTACGCAGTACTCGTTCCCTCTCTAGAGAGAACCGAGGTTACGTTAGTAACCGAGTACGATTTACTTTTGAATAATGTGCTCACAGTAGACATGGACAAAAGGATACAATAGCAACAAGAACAGACATTTAGCATGTTCTTCCTGACATGGGAAGTCAAGATGATTATGTTAGACTCATGGGAGTCTAGGTCGTTATTTCTTTCTCAATCTTTTTCTTAGATCATATCTGGCATTAGATATGGTGAACAGCAAAGCCATTTTTTTAAGAAATGTTCAGCAAGGACAATATGCTAATTTGATTAAAAGTGACAGTAAAGTAAAACAAATTTTTTATTCAACTTAATGCTGTTCTTTTGAACTTTGTCATCTATTAATCCTGATAAACTGATTTTTTATCACTGTTTACACAGAAGTATTATAAAGTACAACTGTTTTCAACATGGAAAATAACAAGAGATGTTTCTTGAGCACATATTCAGTATATAAGAATGATTTCTGAATGACACTAAAGACTGGAGTAATGGCATTGATCTTTGCTGTCAGGAATAAATTGCATTTTAAATTATATTCAAATATTTCACAATATCATTGTTTTTACTGTATTTTTGATCAAATAAATGCAACCTTGATGAGAACAAGAGACTTTCAAATACATCTTACCAACCCCTAACTTTTGAATGAAACCGTGCCAGGCACAATTAGATTTTTTTTAAAGATTATTTTTGGATAAAATTTAGAAGTAAAGGAAAAATCACCCAAATCCATTTTGCAAGACATAATTACACTTTATTATTAAATTGTGAACAAGCAGCATAACAATTGATCATACAAACACTGAAAACTACATGAAACTATTCAAAGAGTTAGTATTTAAATGAAAGAGAATCACTCCACCAATTTACAGAAATCTGTAGTATCTATAAAAATACTTAAAAGAACAATCAACAAAGCTATTCACAGTTTATGGCATGTTGATGGATG
This sequence comes from Semotilus atromaculatus, assembly GCA_031834385.1. Taxonomy (NCBI): domain Eukaryota; kingdom Metazoa; phylum Chordata; class Actinopteri; order Cypriniformes; family Leuciscidae; genus Semotilus; species Semotilus atromaculatus. Next base: position 3,417,619 of record JAULUF010000012.1, on the reverse strand, counting down.
AATAACCACAGCATGATTTACCAGCCATACATCTTAGCTGCTGAAGTGACTGAGAGCTGATCCTGTAAGATGATCTCAAATTGTCTTCAGATTGTAGATTCTCCCTGACTGTGTGTGTGTGTTGCATCCTGCCAAAACAAAAGAAATGTTTATCAGGTGCCTTTCCTCAAATTTAGACAATTTTGGTAAATTTGTCCCACACATTTAAAAGAGGTAGTCTTCATTCATACTTGATTCACTATGTATCATTATCTACCAAGCCTTTCGTTTCTGCTGAGGTGGGGAAATAATGTCACGGTAGATGAAGGGAATGTTAAGTGAGTGGGAACTGATCATAAAGAAAATTAATTTGCATTTACAGAAATCAATCTCCTTGCAGCCCCCGACGGAGCAAATCAGAGCTAGATCTATGTCAAGGCCATATTTTAAGCATCTGAGAGGCAGGCCAAGACCTTTCATTAGTCTATTTCAAATGACGTATTTTTAGCTAATTTGAGATGAGATAATGACAGTTCATGCCTCACTTGCTAAATGGTACCATAAATACCTCAAAATATAAGAATGAGAATGCTCTGTTAAAAATATGACCCAAAAGTATCATATTTAGATAACATAATAGCACATTTTTTTTGTTGTAATTCACATATATTTATACCATAAATATATATATATGATATTAATAGACTAGACGGATTTCCGAAAAATGGCCTTCTATAAGAAGTGAGGAGCATTTATGGGTACAAGTCGGGAACTGGCCTACTTTACATATTTCAAGGGTGCTGTACCCAAGCAAAATTTTGAGTTTTTTACCTTCTAATTTGCATATCAAAATGGCCGCCAAATTGCCTATCTTGCTCAGTCGTTGGACCATTTTCCCCTAGTTTTTTTGGCAATCAAGATGAGGAAATTAAGTTTCTAGATCGATAGTCAAGGGTCAGAGCAAAGATATAATGGAGGCCACTCATGATTGGCCACTCCCTAGCAACCAAACAGAGTACCCTAGCAACCATTTTGCAAAACCTATATCTCTGCATCAGAACATCGTATAGAGTTGGGGGTTGGTTTATATCATTCACACTGACAAGCAGCCTTTGGTGTTTCATGATTGGCAGCTGTTAAACCACTCCCTAGCAACCAAACAGAGTACCATAGCAACCATTTTGCAAGACCTATATCTCTGCATCAGAACATCATATAGAGATAGGGGTTGGGTTATATCATTCATGCTGACAAGCAGCCTTTGGTGTTTCATGATTAGCCACTCCCTAGCAACCATTTTGCAAGACCTATATCTCTGCATCAGAACATCGTATAGAGTTGGGGGTTGGTTTATATCATTCACACTGACAAGCAGCCTTTGGAGATTCATCATTGGCAGCTGCCAAGCCACTCCCTAGCAACCAAACAAAGTACCCTAGCAACCATTTTGCAAGACCTATATCTCTGCATCAGAACATCATATAGAGATAGGGTTTGGTTTATATCATTCACACTGACATGCAGCCTTTGGCATTTCATGATTATCCACTCCCTAGCAACCAAACAGAGTACCCTAGCAACCATTTTGCAAGACCTACACTCACCTAAAGGATTATTAGGAACACCATACTAATACTGTGTTTGACCCCCTTTCGCCTTCAGAACTGCCTTAATTCTACGTGGCATTGATTCAACAAGGTGCTGAAAGCATTCTTTAGGAATGTTGGCCCATATTGATAGGATAGCATCTTGCAGTTGATGGAGATTTGTGGGATGCACATCCAGGGCACGAAGCTCCCGTTCCACCACATCCCAAAGATGCTCTATTGGGTTGAGATCTGGTGACTGTGGGGGCCATTTTAGTACAGTGAACTCATTGTCATGTTCAAGAAACCCATTTGAAATGATTCAAGCTTTGTGACATGGTGCATTATCCTGCTGGAAATAGCCATCAGAGGATGGGTACATGGTGGCCATAAAGGGATGGACATGGTCAGAAACAATGCTCAGGTAGGCCGTGGCATTTAAACGATGCCCAATTGGCACTAAGGGGCCTAAAGTGTGCCAAAAAAACATCCCCCACACCATTACACCACCACCACCAGCCTGCACAGTGGTAACAAGGCATGATGGATCCATGTTCTCATTCTGTTTACGCCAAATTCTGACTCTACCATTTGAATGTCTCAACAGAAATCGAGACTCATCAGACCAGGCAACATTTTTCCAGTCTTCAACTGTCCCATTTTGGTGAGCTCTTGCAAATTGTAGCCTCTTTTTCCTATTTGTAGTGGAGATGAGTGGTACCCGGTGGGGTCTTCTGCTGTTGTAGCCCATCCGCCTCAAGGTTGTGCGTGTTGTGGCTTCACAAATGCTTTGCTGCATACCTCGGTTGTAACGAGTGGTTATTTCAGTCAAAGTTGCTCTTCTATCAGCTTGAATCAGTCGGCCCATTCTCCTCTGACCTCTAGCATCAACAAGGCATTTTCGCCCACAGGACTGCCGCATACTGGATGTTTTTCCCTTTTCACACCATTCTTTGTAAACCCTAGAAATGGTTGTGCGTGAAAATCCCAATAACTGAGCAGATTGTGAAATATTCAGACCGGCCCGTCTGGCACCAACAACCATGCCACGCTCAAAATTGCTTAAATCACCTTTCTTTCCCATTCTGACATTCAGTTTGGAGTTAAGGAGATTGTCTTGACCAGGATCACACCCCTAAATGCATTGAAGCAACTGCCATGTGATTGGTTGATTAGATAATTGCATTAAAGGGGACATATCATGCTAAATCCCGTAGCATTTTTTATCCCGTAAATGCATTTTGTTGTATATTTGGAGTGTTTATAAGTACAGAAAAGTTTAAATTAATCTCTTCAGGTGCTTCGTTGATATCTTTATATTCTGTTTTGGTCATATTTTGCAACCTGTTCCGATTTTTCTATTCTCTATGACGTTTTTTGAACTATTACGTCACAATATTTGCAGCGGAACTGCCAAATAAGGACATCGACTCCTGCATCAGAACCTCTTCGAAATGCCTGGTTGAGTTTTATTTCTCACGGAAATGTACCCACAATCCCACATCTGTGGGTAAAGTCATTTTTGTGTGCGCGAAGCACTTCAAGGATAACTACTTCAGCAACCTCCGCCAGTATAAAGAAGGATTTGCCGATAGACTTCGTCTGATTGAGGGGTCAATTCCTTCTATCTTTGGAGACGACGAACAGAGCACTTCGGTAAGCTGTAACGTTAATAAGCTGTAAATAACGTTGGCATAGTTGCACAGTTACCACAAGAACACCTGAACACATGATTGGAATAAAGATAAATACAAAACTGTTAACAGATTGTGTTCAGCATGTTCAGAACAAACAGGAAAAAATGCATTTAAAATTTTATCCCTGGACTATAAACTTTAGACGATAAATTAACACAAAAAGTTCACTATTACTTTAGTGCTTTTCTTTAATTGTTTATAATATAACTTATATTTTGTTTTGTGAGTGTTAAATAGTCGTTGTAAAACATGCAGTATTGTAGTAGTGGGCATGGATGGAGAAGTTACTGTAAATACAGTAACACACCATTGCGATACATCCATATGAAGACGTTGTTCTGCTGGTTCGTCGTCTTCATTTTCATCTCGCTCCGGGCTTGATGGACAAGGCTTGATGGACAAGTCTTCCGTTGTTGACATTTTGTAAATAACGTGTGAATAAAAAGTTTCTGTGCCGCTAGATAATCGTATCTCTGCTATCAAACTACAAAAATGTCCGAACGGGGTGGAGTTGAACCGAGTGTCACCTCTGCAACTTAAGTAGCCGGGGTATAAAGTGTCTCAATTGCATTTAAAGAGACCGCACCAAAACGAGTTGCTCTCAGACGCACATCAGAAAAGGGGTAGAAAAGGAGCATGTGGAGCTATAATAATGAGGAATTCAGACCCAAGCATTGCAGTTCCGCTTTATATAGACCGCAAATGTATGATTTATATGTAAAAAGGAACAATTTTAAAAGCATGATATGTACCCTTTAATACGAAATTGAACAGGTGTTCCTAATAATCCTTTAGGTGAGTGTATATCTCTGCATCAGAACATCATAGAGAAATGGGGGTTGGCTCTTTTGACTCATGCTAGCAAAGAGGACGTCCAACATGCTACACATGCTAGCTGTGAATAGCTACATGCTAATAGTGATTAGGTAAGTGCTAAATCATGCCTAGAACATGCTAAGAACTCTATAAAAACTCCATAGTAACCATCTGTGACAACTACCAACCACCTGGTAACACCATAGCAACCACCCAGAACACCCTAGCAACCAACCAGAATACCTTAGCAACCGCCTAGCAACACCTTAGCAACCACCCAGAACACCCTGACAACACCATAGCAACCACCCAGAACACCCTAGCAACATGCTAGCAACCACCCAGAATACCCTAGCAACCACCCAGAATACCCTAGCAACTGCCTATCAACACCATAGCAACCACGTAGAACACCCTAGCAACTGCCTAGTAACGCCCTAGCAACCACCCAGAATACCCTAGAAACCACCTGAACAACATGAATAAGCCATATCTCAGCACCAGAACATCGTACAGACATGTTTGTTGGCTCGTATGCAATCATGTACCACACTCTAGCAACCGAGTGGCGAGTTTTGTCACTGCAAGCACCACTTCACATTTTCTTCAGGAAATGTACATTCTAGAGAATGCTTTGTTTGCATAAAAAAATTAAATCTCAGACAACTTGCAATGGTGTTTTTCTTAGTTATTATGTAATATGGAATAGATCACATATCATATATACACTGGGAACATTTAAGAGTGATATTGATTAAGTATTTATGTCAGCCTTAAAAAATGACACAAATAATGCTTAATTTCACCTTAAAAGTTGGTATTTTGCATATATATATACATAAAAAAGACAGTGAGCCTCCATTATATCTTTGCTCTGACCCTTGACTATCGATCTAGAAACTTAATTTCCTCATCTTGATTGCCTACTTACAAAAAAACTAGTGGAAAATGGTCCAACGACTGAGCAAGATAGCAATTTGGCGGCCATTTTGATATGCAAATTAGAAGGTCAAAAACTCACAATTTCGCTTGGGTACCAGTTTTTTTGGATTCAGCACCCTTGAAATATGTGAAGTAGGCCAGTTCCCGACTTGTACCCATAAATGCTCCTCACTTTCACTTTTTGGGTACATCCCATCTAGACTACTAGATGTATACTGAACAAAATTATAAACGCAACACTTTTTGCCCCCATTTTTCATGAGCTGAACTCAAAGATCTAATACTTTTTTTATGTACACAAAAGGCCTATTTCTCTTAAATATTGTTCACAAATCTGTTTAAATCTGTGTTAGTGAGCACTTCTCCTTTGCCAAGATAATCCATCCACCTCACAGGTGTGGCATATAGCCACATATGGTGTGACCACCATTTGCCTCAAGCAGTGCAACACATCTCCTTCGCATGGAGTTGATCAGGTTGTTGATTGGCCTGTGGAATGTTGGTCCACTCCTCTTCAATGCTGCCCTACAAAGGCAAAATACCTTAACTCGTTAGAGTGTGGAACTGAGAAAAATGACTTTAAAGATTTTTAGTTGTCCCGCCAAATAAATTCAATGTAGGACACTGGAAATCTGGCAATTAGATGTTTTAGTAATGAAAATTATCTACAAAAAAAAACTAAAAAAATATTGAGCTCAAACTATTTTAAAGTTACTGTATTCTGCCTTTGTATTGTCAGCAACAAGTGAGAAGTCATGCCAAGGCAAAAGGCAGTAACTTCCACATTATCAATATTTGGTTGCTGATCACCATTAAAAAAATCATTATAGTATATACCTGTATAAAATCTGTATAAAATACCTGTATAAAATCTAGTGATCATGGCATTTATTTTGTATGATTTACAATTACTTATAGACATCTACTTATTGCTATCCTGTGCTTTGGTTGCATTGTGGTGGCATTATTAAAGGTGGGGTATGTGATTCTCTTTTTTGTCCATTTTTTCAAAATCACTTTAAATCCTATTCCTAACCCAATTACAGCCCCTGAGTTAGAAGCACTGAAATGAAAATTAAGCAATTTAATCATCTGTGGAACGGGCAGGACTCCAGCCAATCATTTCCAAGACCACCTAGAATCATTGGACAGTAAGTTTGTCAATCAAACGGTTGTACCATACCCCCCTCCCCCTCGCGCGAATCAGAGACAACGTTGGAGGAAAGAAGGTAAGACCATTTGAGTTGTGTATTTACAAAATCTGCCGGTCGTTTTCCAAATCACATACCCCATCTTTAATATATTAGACATGACAAAATATCTCCATAGCCGTAAAGAGTATCTTCAATTGGTACCGAGTGGCATGAGACTTGCTAAACACGTGTTCAAAATGATCACGATAAAACAGATCCTTGTGCACATTCGACCCGGGGACTGGAATATAGTATATGCATGTTCAAAGGTGTCATGCTCCTCGAACGTTCACGAAAAGTATGAACGCAGTGCTTTCCCCTTTGAAACTCAGTGGGGAGCGCGTTCTGGACTACCTAGACGACTAATGCATTTATAGCACAACCTTCTGTGTTCTGCGTCTTTTCAGTATGCAGTGGTTTCAGCTGTCTGCCCTATTATTGTGCTTGTGCACTTCACTCGTCTCACGGATTTATTCCAGACGCTGTGACTGTATGTATAACCCGCTTGTAACAGCTGGTCTGATGTTTGTATGCACCAGCACTTCTTGCTTCATTATGTTGTGTGCGCCAATATACCCTTGTTGCTTCATTATTAATACTCCCTGTGAAATTAGTCCCGTGTCTGCGAAGTTTTGGCACTCTGCCAGCAGGATGCATGATTGTTTCAACCAGGTCCGGTACGCAAACTGGCCTCAGTACCGTAACTCAATATGAGCGTTCCAAAACAAAGCCAAAGAGCGGTAACTGGTGTTACAGTGTTGTGTCTTGGTTTCTCAGGGGCTTTTGGAAGTTACTGTTAAGATAACCCATTATTTTCTCAAAAAAACAACGGAATTGACTCAAGATACTCTTGAATGTGCCAAAAATATATATAACTCATTTTTGACCAAACACGAAGTTACGGTCTTTTGCCTTTGCACGGCAGAATGGTTGTGCAAAGCAGGTGGAGATCGCAATTGGAGGTGGAGATCGCCACCTCCAAGATGCTGGATGTGGAGGTCCTGGGCTGGTGTGGTTATACGTGGTCTGTGGTTGTGAGGCCGGTTGGATGTACTGCCAAATTCTCTGAAACGCCTTTGGAGATAGCTTATGGTAGTGAAATGAACATTCAATTCACGGGCAACAGCTCTGGTGGACATTCCTGCAGTCAGTATGCCAATTGCACGCTCCCTCAAAACTTGTGGCCTTTTATTGTGGCCAGCCTAAGGCACACCTGTGCAATACTAATGCTGTCTAATCAGCATCTTGATATGCCACACCTGTGAGGTGAATAGATTATCTCGGCAAAGGAGAAGTGCTTACTAACACGGATTTTGACAGAATTTGTGAACAATATTTGAGAGAAATAGGCCTTTTGTACATAGAAAAAGTCTTAGATCTTTGAGTTCAGCTCATTAAAAATGAGGACAAAAACAATTGCTTTTATAATTTTGTTCAGTGTATATAATAATATATATTATATTTTGTGTATGGTATACATATATAATAATTTTTTGTCATTCCTATATATTTTATATTTATTATTATATATTTAATACAATATTACAATTATAACAATTGTAATATAATATTCTAATATACAATATTTATACTAATATATGTATGTGCATATAGTGTGTGTGTGTGTGTGTGTGTATATATACACACACACACACACACACACACACTATATGCACATACATAATTTCAGATTATTAAATACAATATGTCCTATTATGCTCTATTCAGGAAAGATAAATTTCCTTTATGCCTACAGTGTGCCTAAGCACAGAATAGAAGATTGCCTCTCTCTCTCTCAATCACAGTCATTTCAAAATGTTCTCTTCCTTTATTTGCCATCTTCACCAGTGAGGGGAATTCTTTTTCCCCAAGAGGCCTTGACATGCCTTCACAGGCTGTTAAAAAGAGCCCCTCCTTCATGGCACACTATTATAGCTTTCACTGTATTACAGCATTCATCTTCCTGTTTTAAGCAGCACAAGCAGAGACAAGATGTCAACAGGGCCGTGTGCCTCCATCAGTGACCCAGAACCACATTACACCAAGTCATAGTATTTACCTCCAACCCGTACACATTCCCTCATTGAATTGGATTGCCCCTTAATTAAAGCTGCATTCAATATTCAGCTCTCTTTACATTTATCTCACCATATACAAGGGGTTGTCGAACATATCCATATCCACCTCACGCTGTAGCTGTGAATTATCAGCCTGTGTAAAAGAGGAACAAGAAATAAAGAGACAGCTTAAATGACTGGCACACTTAGAACTGACTGGAATAACAGTTGACCAAAACACAGATCTATCTGCGCTAGCAGGCTGTGAGGTATGAAGGTCGCCTGTGGGTTTGTGCTGTTTTTTTATTGATGTCTCTCTAACTCCTCTGTGTCCTCTTCTCCCACATACTCTATATCTTCCTTCCTGTCACATCTTCAGAATAACTCCTGGTGTGTGGGTGTGTTTAGATTGTTGTTGTTTTTTTGCTACAGTGTTTGCACGGCAACACTATCTTGATATTCCTCAAACATTTTTGATAGGGTTTGTGTTAAACCCCAATAATTTCCCCCCTTAACAAGGCTGAAACCAAATCTTCTTTAAACTTTTAACACCATTTATATTTGGAGTGTAATGGTACTGTAACGGTCACCAGCTGGAGGGCAATCCACACCAGACTTTCGTCACTCCCTCACAAACTACATTTCCCATAACTCACTGCCCGGACTCATCATCACTGTTCAGTAGGGCAGTAGGTTCCCTGATGGGAACTGTCTGATCCAACCTGGCCACCTGAAGTTTCTGGTTCACCCTGGCCACCTGAAGTTTCTGGTTCACCCTGGCCATCTGAACTGTCTGGTCCACCTTGGCCACCTGAACTGCCTGGTCCACCCTGGCAACCTGAACTGCCTGGTCCACCCTGGCCACCTGAACTGCCTGGTCCACCCTGGCCACCTGAACTGTCTGATCCATCCTGGCCATCTGAACTGTCTGGTCCACCTTGGTCACCTGAACTGCCTGCTCCGCCCTGGTCGCCTGCACTGCCTGCTCCGCCCTGGCCTCCCCTCTTGCCACAGTATCCAGGTCCTCTTCCGCTCCAAGGGGCTGGCCCTCCATCCTGCCCCCGGGTCCTCCCGGACAATTTTGGAGCATCTGGAAACTGCTCCTTTGAGGGGGGGCTATGTAATGGTTACCAGCTGGAGTTCCCTTGAGAGCCACCAGAGGGCACTCCACACCAGACTATCATCACTCCCTCACAAACTACATTTCCCATAACTCACTGCCTAGACTCATCATCGCTAACATTCATCTGTGTCTCATTCCCCAGTTTAGTCTCAGCCTATTTATACCATGGTCACTCATTCACTCACTGCGAAGTTTTGTATGTTGTTGCACTGCATTTCCGAGCGTTTCCCTTGGTTTCATGTCTCTTGGTTTTTGGATTTCTTGCCTGTTCCATGGATTACTCTTTTGCCTCTGACCCCTGCCTGTTTTGTTTGTTTGTTTGGACTGCCTACCTGTGTTTTGACCTATTGCCTGTATGGATTACGTGTCTGGATTGCCCCTTAATTAAAGCTGCATTTGGATCTCAACCTTCGTGTCTCGGAGCAGTTTGTGACAGGTACACACATTCATACCAAAAAATTGTTATTGCTTCTATTGATGTACTTTGTATACAATTTTATTCCATTTATATCAGTATACTTTGATGTTGCAAACACAACTTAAAAAGACACTGTCCTAAATATGAGACATGCTTTATATTAAGAGCTTCAAACTAACTCATAAGCTGACAGTTTAAAGTGGCTTGTCCTTTTGTCAGTTATGTGTTGTTTAATACATTTGAGACCTTTTTTCTATCTTATGGTTATATCTGTAAATGCTAGAAATTCAAGCATTTCCGTGTGTCTGAAAGAGTGTCGGCACGCCCATGGGTATTAAACAGGCTAAGTGCAAAAATTTGGACTAAAATATGCATTTTTCTAAAATGGATTGCATCCAAAAGTGGAAGGACTTAAAATGTCTTCCACCATTTACAACAGCGCCATAAACTGAAGTACGAAGTGTGTATTGCAGCCATTAGACGCTGTACCAACAGCTTTATTTTTTTAAATAGAAGAAATTATGTTTTGTTTTTATCCCTGCTGGACTGAAGTATGACTTTTAAACTGAGGTGCATACCAAACAACCAGTTTGTGTACCACTACAACCCTAATTTATTTTCTGTCCCTGTAAAACCTATTTCCTTCAGAAAAAAAGTTTTCAATCATATTTAGGCTGGGGTGGTAGAGTATACGAGAGCTAAATGAGTGCAGGAGCTCATGGTCTTAATCTGACTGATCGGCTGGATTCTCAGAGGTCAGAGTCAATCACACAACCAAACAAAGCGAGATAATTTCCATGCATCGTGGTTACTGTGACCATTGCTAACCTTATCAGGCTCAGTGCTGACTGGTTTGGTATCTGCACTGACAGGGGTTGCAGAATCAGTTGGCTGGGTCACAACGCTCATCTCAGCAGCAAAGAGTGGGTTTTCAACACTCTCCTGAAACTCAGAATTAAAAAAGAAAAATGAGCCTTAAAAAGCAGCTATATTATTCAATTCACAATTTCATCCAACATTTGAGGGAGAGTTCACCCAAAAGTCTGGGTGAAAAGGGGAACGTTAATCTACCATATCGGTAACACTTTATAATAACTGCACGCTATTAATCATTAGTTAAGCATGAGTAAACAGTTAATTCATCATTTATAAAGCATTATTGGACATTAATAAGCAGTTTATAAATAAAGCTATAAAAGCTTTTTTCTTGATTGATAAGCATATAATGTGTTTAATAATTGTATTTTCATACTTTGTTAATGATCAATAAAAAATATTTAAGTATAGCATTATTTACAAACCAGTTATTTAAGAGTTGTCAGTGATTCATAAGATCACTTAGAAAGTGTAAGTAAATGGAGTAAATTCAGTTCCCTCTCAGGGAACTCGAGCAGCGTGAAACGCTGTGGGAACTGTAATGATGTGGAGGACGCAGAGGAGTCCATTTGCAGCTTTATTAGAAAGGTTTAACAGGCAGGGTAAATCAGGGGCAGACAGAACAACGGAGATAACCTTAGAGCAGGAGTGGATGACAGGCAAGGGTCGAGGCAGGCGACAGGAATCACAGTTCAATAAACAGACCGAGTCGAGGCAGGCAGCAGAACAATCAGAAGTCGATATAACAGTCCGGGTCGAGGTAGGCAGCAGAAGAATCAGTGGTCGGTAGAAACAATCCAAGGTCAGTAACAGTACAGGAAACTCAGGGAAAACGCTCAGAGATTGTACGCCGGGGCAATGCAATACTTCGCAATGAACTTGACAGTGAACGGGGTTTATATGGGTGACTGTGGATGAGCTGCAGGTGTTAATAATCAGAGTATAATCAGTCCCAGGTAAACTGCATGATGGGATGTGGAGTTTTAAAATGGTTAATATTCTGGTGAAAGTGTCCTACAGTGGTGAAGAGGAGGTGTAGTAGAAGCCTGCTCTGTAACAGAGCCCCCCCCCCCCCCCCCCTGCGAGCAGCTCCTGAGGCGAGAAGGCAACTGGCGCCGGGGTCTTCCACAGGGTCGAGGGGCCGGCATCTCCGGGTGCATATGATGAAACTCTTCTGTGAGTGTGGGATCTAGGATATCTCCTGCGTTGACCCATGATTGCTCCTCCGGACCGTACCCCTCCCAGTCCACCAGATATTGGAGGACGTTACCCCGGCGCCTGGAGTCCAGCAACTTGTGCACACGGTACGCCTCCTCGCCGTCAACCAGGATGGGCAGGGGGTCTGGAGCCGCGACTTCCTCCTCCAACTCTCCTCTCGGACCACCGGCAGGTTTTAGAAGAGATACATGAAATGTAGGAGAAATACGATAGTCAGCGGCCAAATCCAATCGAAAAGACACCGGAGAAATTTGTCCAATAATTTGGAACGGACCAACATACTAGGGGCTGAGTTTGCGGCAAGGGAGTCGGAGTGTTAGGTTCTTGGTGGACAGCCACACCCATTGGCCCGGACTGTATCCAGGACCCGGGCGACGATGACGGTTAGCCTGTCGTTCTTGTCGTCTGACTGCATGAAGAAGGTGAGTGTGAGCTTGATCCCAGACTTCCTCGCTCTTGTGTAGCCACTCTGTGACAGATGGTAGCTCAGTGGGTTCTCCTGACCAAGGGAACAAGGGAGGTTGATAGCCCAGGATACATTTGAAAGGGGTAATGCCTGTAGCAGGTTTGACTAAGGAGTTCTGGGCGTATTCGGCCCAAAACAAATATCTGCTCCACTCTGTTTGTTGTTTTTGACAATAGGTCCGAAGGAAGCGGGTGACGTCTTGATTCAGGCGTTCGGTTTGCCCATTGGACTGGGGATGGTACCCGGAGGTGAGGCTGATGTTGACATTAAGCTGTTTGAAGAATGCGGCCCAAATTCTGGAGGTAAACTGAGGACCACGGTCCGATACTATGGGCCCTATCTTGCACTCAGCCCACGATCTGAAACGCAAGTGTCAAAGCGCAAAGCGCAAGTAACTTTGTGGGCGGATCCCGGCGCTGTTGCTATTTTACCGGCGGGATAAATGCCTCTTGCGCCTGGCGCAAATCTAAAAGGTGTTGGTCTGAAGTAGCTTCATTATTCATAGGCGTGGTTTGGGCGTAACGTGAAATAAACCAATCAGAGCGTCATATCACATTCCCTTTAAGAGCGTGATGAACGAGGTGCGCTTGTTCCATGGCGCAATACTATTATAACGGCGCATTTACCAGGAGCGCTTCAGAATCGGTTCACAGCCGAGGAGATCGATGTTCTCGTCAGGGCCGTAAAAGAAAGAGAAGTGACATTGGGGATGGGACAAACACACCCAAATTAGCTTCGTTTATACATGCATATAATAATTTGGGTAAATATGTAAGCCTAGCTTTATGCCTATTTTTCCGATCGTCATGGACACAACATATTGATACTGTGAAGCTGCTTTGATATCTCTATTGTGAAAAGCACTTATCACAAAACACTATAGCCTATATATAAATATACTTGACTTGACTGGACAACAATAATTTCCCTCGTGTTTTAATATTTTTCCTTATAATAATGTATCATTTGCAAAAAGGAAAATGCATCTGTGTAGATGAGAGAATCATCTACAGTGTATGCGCGTTGTTCACACTCTGTATTATGACCAAGCACGCGCGCTTAAAATAGCATCTGAATGTACGCGCAACGCGCCAATTACAAAATAGTAATAGGTTTTTTCTGGTCAGTGGCGCAATTGTTTTCTGGAACTGCAAAATAGCATGAGGGAAAGTTTGAGCCGGAACACGCCTCCTCTTTGCGCTGAACCGCCCCGGGGAGCGCAAGTGTATTTCTTAGTTAACTGACGTGTGTCTGTGGAGGGAAAAGCCCGCTTTGCGCGGGTGCAAAATAGGAATGATACATGCGTCAGTGTACAAAGTCATTTGCGCCGGGTGCAAGATAGGGCCCTATGTCTTCAGGCAGACCATAAAAGCGGAATACTTGATTGCAGAGGAGTTCGGCTGTCTCGAGTGCAGTGGGGAGTTTGGGTAATGGTATTAGACGGCAGGCCTTGGAGAATCGGTCAACGATGGTAAGTATGGTGGTATGTCCTTGGGAGTTGGGTAGATCTGTAATGAAATCGATGGCGATGTGGGACCAGGGGCGATGTGGTGTGGGTAGTGGTGTTAAGAGTCCAGCAAGTAACTGTCTGGGTGATTTGGATGTGTTGCAGTTGGAACAGTTCTGCACGTATTTGGTGGTGTCAGACAGTAATGTGGGCCACCAGAAGCGATTTTGGAGCAGCTGTGTGGTAGCGGTGATCCCAGGATGACCAGAACTGGGCATGGAGTGAACTTGGTCGAGAAGACGAGGACGAAGGTGGTCTGGAACAAAGAGCAGATTAGCTGGGCATTCTGGAAATGGTCCCTCTTGAAGGTTTGCTTGTTGGATTTCTGTGATAATATCCCATTGTACTGGAGCCACCAGGAGATTTGTATGAAGGATGTTCTCGTGGGCCGGGGTCTGAATTGTCTCCTCCGTTTGACGTGAGAGTGCGTCGGCTTTGATGTTCTTGGTTCCTGGTCGATATGTTACGGTGATCTGAAATCTGGTAAAGAATAGAGCCCATCTAGCTTGTCGGGGGTTTAAACGTTTGGCCGCGCGAAGATATTCGAGGTTCTTGTGGTCCGTGAGAATTATGAACGGATGACCAGCTCCCTCCAACCAGTGGCGCCATTCCTCCAGGGCTAGTTTCATAGCAAGCAATTCCCGATTACCCACATCGTAATTACGTTCAGCCGGTGTGAGTTTGCGGGAGAAGAAAGCGCACGGGTACATCTTTGCTGGTTTGCCTTGTCGCTGGGATAATACAGCCCCAACCCCTGTGCTGGAGGCATCGACTTCTACTATGAACTGGCGTTCTGGATCTGGATGATGCAGAATGGGTGCTGACGTGAAACGGGTTTTCAAATCCTGGAATGCTTGTCTTGCCTCTTCTGACCATCTCAGCCGAGCATTGTGACGCTTGGTCATGGCAGTTAGTGGAGCAGCTATAATGCTGAAGTTTCTTATAAATCTCCTGTAGAAATTAGCGAAACCCAAGAATCTTTGCATCTCCTTCACGGTTTGAGGTAACGGCCATTCCAGAACTCCCTTGACCTTCCTCTCATCCATGGCTACCCCCTCCTGGCTGATAATGTATCCTAGGAATGACGTGCTAGTCTGGTGGAATTCGCATTTCTCAGCCTTGGCGTAGAGTTGATATTGAATTAAACGTTCCAGGACCAATCTGACCTGATGGACGTGCTCCTCCATAGAGTTTGAGTAGATCAGTATGTCATCAATGTAGACAATCACCCATTTATCTAGCATGTCTCGGAAACCGTCATTCATGAAAGACTGGAATACTGAAGGACTGTTTGACAGGCCGAAAGGCATGACCAGGTATTCGTAGTGCCCAGTGGTGGTAGAAAAAGCCGTCTTCCACTCGTCTCCCTCACGGATGCGGATCAAGTTGTAAGCATTGCGCAGATCTAGTTTGGTAAAGTATTTGGCTTGGCGGAGCTGTTCCAGCGCTGCAGGAACCAGAGGAAGGGGATATCGGAACTTCACCGTCTGGTCGTTCAGCCCTCGGTAGTCGATGCAGGGTCGTAACCCCCCGTCCTTCTTCTTTACGAAGAAGAATCCGGCGGCTGCCGGAGAGGTTGAGGGCCTGATGAAACCTTTGGTTAGCTCCTCATCAATGTACTGTTTCATAGCTTCGGATTCGGGTCGAGACAGAGGAAAGATCCTTCCCCGAGGAGGAGAAGCTCCAGGAAGGAGGTCTATGGCACAGTCGCTGGAGCGATGTTCGGGGAGTTGTGCTGCTTTTCTCTTACTGAAAGCTTCGATGAGGTCTGCATAATCAGGTGGTATTTTGGGTTCTTCTGGATCTGACGTGGCAGTATTTGGATTTTTAGGAGGAAGGCGAGTGACTCCGGATAAACAGCGGTTTTGGCAGGTGGGCCCCCATTGAATGATCTGTCCCTCCCTCCAGGAGATATGAGGGTTGTGGTCATGTAACCAGGGATGGCCGTGAATGACCGAATGATGAGGGGATTGGATGACGTAGAAACTGATCTCCTCGGTGTGTAGAGATCCGACGTGCAGCTTGATTTGCTCGGTGGTGCTGTGAATTCTCCCCTCTCCCAGAGGTCGGCCATCTAGCGCCTCCACTGCCAAGGAAGAGAGACAAGGTTTTAGTTCCAGGTTGCATTGTACAGCGAATTTGCGAGATATGAAGTTCCCAGCGGCTCCTGAGTCTATTAGAGCAGTGGTGCTGATAACTTTATCCTGAATCACTAGGCGCACTGGTACAGTGAAATTAGATGTAGTATGGGCATTGGTACGGGAACTCACCGAGCGGGAGTCAGCAGATGGACGAGCTGGGCAGGTGAATTTCATGTGTCCGGGCTGGCCGCAGTACATGCACAAACGGTTCTGCCTCCGGCGTTCTCGTTCCTCTGGGGTTATGTGAGTGAAACCGATTTGCATGGGCTCGTGCATGGTGGGCGTGTCCTGAGGATAGCGCGAGGGAATTCGCACAGAGCGTCGAGAACGGATCAGGTTATCCACTTGGATGGCTAGATCGATGTATTCGTTCAGGTCTTTTCCCTCGTCACGGCAAGCTAATTCGGATTGGAGTTCAGTGGTGAGCCCCTTTCGGAAGAGAGTTTTAAGTGTATCATCCACCCAGTTGGTTTGCGCTGCTAGTGTGCGAAACGTGAGTGCATACTCAGCCGTCGTGCTTCTTCCCTGAGATAGAGCTAACAGCTGTTCTCCTGCGTTTCCGCCCTCCGTGGGGTGTTCAAAGACGTGGCGTAATTGTTGAATAAACTCCCCGAAAGTGGCGAATGACGAACCATCCGATCTAAAAACCGCAGTAGCCCATTCTAATGCTTGACCTGTGAGCAGTGAGCAGACGAACGCTATGCGACTTGCGTTCGTGGTGTAGAGTGAAGGTTGCTGATCAACAAAGAGAGTGCACTGCAGTAAGAATCCCTTGCATTTCGTCGGATTACCGTCAAATTTCTCAGGAAATGCCAGTCGTGGATTGATTGCCGGGTTTGCAGCGAGTGGGACAGGCTCTGGTGCTGCTGCTGGTGGTGGTGCGGCGGGAGCGTTGGTAGCATTCCCTATCGCCGTCTGGAGGTCTTGTAATCCCCGTACAAGTTTTTCGGTCAGTGAAGTCAGATGGCTCAATTGTTGGTGATGTAGATCCAAACGTGAAGCTTGTGAAGAAAGTTCCGTAGATAACTGCATGACTGCTGCTGGATCGGAAGACGGCGAAGTATTCTGTAATGATGTGGAGGACGCAGAGGAATCCATTTGCAGCTTTATTAGAAAGGTTTAACAGGCAGGGTAAATCAGGGGCAGACAGAACAACGGAGATAACCTTAGAGCAGGAGTGGATGACAGGCAAGGGTCGAGGCAGGTGGCAGGAATCACAGTTCAATAAACAGACCGAGTCGAGGCAGGCAGCAGAACAATCAGAAGTCGATATAACAGTCCGGGTCGAGGTAGGCAGCAGAAGAATCAGTGGTCGGTAGAAACAATCCAAGGTCAGTAACAGTACAGGAAACTCAGGGAAAACGCTCAGAGATTGTACGCCGGGGCAATGCAATACTTCGCAATGAACTTGACAGTGAACGGGGTTTATATGGGTGAGTGTGGATGAGCTGCAGGTGTTAATAATCAGAGTATAATCAGTCCCAGGTAAACGGCATGATGGGATGTGGAGTTTTAAAATGGTTAATATTCTGGTGAAAGTGTCCTACAGTGGTGAAGAGGAGGTGTAGTAGAAGCCTGCTCTGTAACAGGAACGCCCCTTGCGTTGTGCGTCATGAAGCACGTATGGAATCAGTCCAATGGCGAGACGGAACGTCATAGGCGGGTGACGTCATCGACCAGGAAACTATAAAGCACCCCAAAAACACAAGCGCGTCAGCTTCTGTGACTTCAGCAAGCTCTGTGTGTGAATCATTGTCCAGTGTTTTTTGTCTGTCTTTAGTTTCACTAGCCAGGAGTTTACACTCACCGGCCACTTTATTAGGTACCCCATGCTAGTAACGGGTTGGACCCCCTTTTGCCTTCAGAACTGCCTCAATTCTTCGTGGCATAGATTCAACAAGGTGCTGGAAGCATTCCTCAGGGAGTTTGGTCCATATTGACATGATGGCATCACACAGTTGCCGCAGATTTGTCGGCTGCACATCCATGATGCGAATCTCCCGTTCCACCACATCCCAAAGATGCTCTATTGGATTGAGATCTGGTGACTGTGGAGGCCATTTGAGTACAGCGAACTCATTGTCATGTTCAAGAAACCAGTCTGAGATGATTCCAGCTTTATGACATGGCGCATTATCCTGCTGAAAGTAGCCATCAGAAGTTGGGTACATTGTGGTCATAAAGGGATGGACATGGTCAGCAACAATACTCAGGTAGGCTGTGGCGTTGCAACGATGCTCAATTGGTACCAAGGGGCCCAAAGAGTGCCAAGAAAATATTCCCCACACCATGACACCACCACCACCAGCCTGAACCGTTGATACAAGGCAGGATGGATCCATGCTTTCATGTTGTAGACGCCAAATTCTGACCCTACCATCCGAATGTCGCAGCAGAAATCGAGACTCATCAGACCAGGCAACGTTTTTCCAATCTTCTATTGTCCAATTTCGATGAGCTTGTGCAAATTGTAGTCTCAGTTTCCTGTTCTTAGCTGAAAGGAGTGGCACCCGGTGTGGTCTTCTGCTGCTGTAGCCCATCTGCCTCAAAGTTCGACGTACTGTGCGTTCAGAGATGCTCTTCTGCCCACCTTGGTTGTAACGGGTGGTTATTTGAGTCACTGTTGCCCTTCTATCAGCTCGATCCAGTCTGGCCATTCTCCTCTGACCTCTGGCATCAACAAGGCATTTCCGCCCACAGAACTGCCGCTCACTGGATGTTGTTTCTTTTTCGGACCATTCTCTGTAAACCCTAGAGATGGTTGTGCGTGAAAATCCCAGTAGATTAGCAGTTTCTGAAATACTCAGACCAGCCCTTCTGGCACCAACAATCATGCCACGTTCAAAGTCACTCAAATCACCTTTCTTCCCCATACTGATGCTCGGTTTGAACTGCAGGAGATTGTCTTGACCATGTCTACATGCCTAAATGCACTGAGTTGCCGCCATGTGATTGGCTGCTTAGAAATTAAGTGTTAACGAGCAGTTGGACAGGTGTACCTAATAAAGTGGCCGGTGAGTGTATATATATATATATATATATATATATATATATATATTAGATCCAAATAACCTAGCAAATTACAGACCCATTTCAAATCTTCCATTTATGTCAAAAATATTAGAAAAAGTTGTGTCCGCTCAACTCGGCTCTTTCTTGCAAGAAAACGATATCTACGAAAAGTTTCAGTCTGGATTCAGGCCACAACATAGCACTGAAACTTCGCTTGTTAGAATCATAAATGATTTACTTTTAGCTTCGGACCAAGGCTGTATCTCAGTACTAGTTTTACTTGATCTTAGTGCTGCGTTCGATACTATAGATCACACAATACTCTTAGATCGACTACAAAATTACACTGGTGTTCAAGGACAAGCATTAAGCTGGTTCAGGTCATACTTATCTGACCGCTACCATTTTGTCTACTCAAATGGAAAAAAATCGATCATAACTTCGGCAAACTATGGAGTGCCGCAGGGATCTGTGTTAGGCCCTTTATTATTCTCAATATATATGCTGCCACTTTCCATTGTTATGCTGATGACACTCAAATATATATTTCATCACGGCCAGATGAATACGCTAAATTATCCAAATTGACAGATTGTGTTAAAGATATAAAAGATTGGATGACGCGTAATTTTCTTTTACTAAATCCAGACAAGACAGAGGTAATACTTATCGGTTCTAAAAACCTTTCACAGCACGACTTTAACATAGTAGGATGCTCTGTTACTTTATCCGCTACAGTAAAAGACCTGGGTGTTACATTAGACTGCAACCTGTCTTTTGAAAAGCATATTTCATATGTTACAAAAACAGCCTTTTTCCACCTTAGAAACATTGCTAAGCTACGTAATATGCTATCAGTCTCTGATGCAGAAAAGTTAGTTCATGCATTCATGACCTCGAGACTAGATTACTGTAATGCTTTATTAGCTGGGTGTCCTGCATCTTCAATAAACAAGCTACAGTTAGTCCAAAATGCAGCCGCTAGAGTTCTTACTAGATCAAGAAAATGTGATCATATAACACCGATTTTATCATCACTTCATTGGTTACCTATAAAGTTCCGTATTAATTACAAGGTATTGCTTTTGACTTATAAAGCTCTAAATGGTTTAGCTCCAGTCTATTTAACGGATCTTCTATTGCCCTACAATCCATCGCGCTCTTTAAGATCACTAAATTCGAGGCTTCTGGTCATACCTAGGATATCCAGATCCACCAAAGGTGGGAGAGCATTTTCACATTTAGCTCCGAAGCTCTGGAATAGCCTTCCTGATATTGTTCGTTGCTCAGACTCGCTCTCCCAGTTTAAAACTAGACTAAAGACGCATCTATTTAGCCAGGCATTCATATACATTTTTTATCTTACAGTTACTGTAAATTCGGCCTCTAGTTCATAAACGCCAGAAGAGAACTGGCTGTCACAGTGTCTGGTTGTGTTTCACTGGGTGTCCACTAGAGGTCCCTTCCTTCCTGTATCCATTCACTCTAGAACCACATTTCCCAGAGTCCTTGTTTGTTCCGATCACTTGTGATTGCACCCAGCTGTTCCCGTTTATGTTGTTAGTGTCTGTGTATAAATTAGGGATGTCCCGATACGATCACGTGATCGGAAATCGGGCCCGATCACGTGGTTTCAGACTCGATCGGAATCGGACGTTACCTCCCGATCAGGACTCGGATATATGTATATATATTCTCATTATTTTTTAACACACATCTATAGTTATGCGGTCATTGCGGTGGCACAGAGTTAGACCCCTTTCACTCCACACAGAAACAGCAACGCGTACGGCATGACATCACTTTGTTGCAGTGACGCTATTGGTTGGCAAAGTAGAACACGGAAGCAGCTTGAAACGGAAAGCGCGAATATGTCTGCGGTCTGGAGGTACTATAAAGTTGATGACAACAACATTACCTTAGCAAACTGTGAGATTTGTAAAGTTGGAATTTCAAGAGGTGGAAAGGAAAAGGCGACATTTAACACGACAAACCTGATACGGCACCTCAAAAATAAACACCCTATTCAATACAGTGAGTTTTCTCAGGCAACCCAGCCGAAGACGACTCAGCTCACGCTGCAGGAGAGTTTGCAGAGGAGAGAAAAAATGCCGCGTGACTGTGCGAAGGCTCAGGACATCACTGCCAAGATAGCACAAATGATAGCTATGAGTGACCTGTCATTCTCCTTTGTAGAGAACCCTGGATTTCTTATGCATATGGAGCACGTAGAACCTCGATTTGAAATGCCGTCTCGCCACTATTTCACAGAGAAAGCTCTGCCAGCGATTTATAAGAAGATTTCTGACAAACTACTTGTCCTGTTATCAGATGCACCCCATGTTTCATTCACCACAGACATCTGGAGTTCGTCCGTAGCTCCCATGGCTCTACTAAGCCTTACCGCACAATGGATTGACTCGAGTTTTGTTTTACGCCGTGCGACCCTACATGTCCAAGAATTTCGCGGATCGCACACCGCAGAGCGCATCCAGCAATCGATGGAAAAGATGCTAAACAACTGGGGAATTGACAAGCAACGGGTCCACGTAATTTTGCGTGACAACGCGGCAAATATGAAGAAAGCTATGAGGGATATGGGGGTGCCGAGTGTGGGATGTGTTGCCCATTCCTTTCAACTCTGTGTGCATGAGGGCCTGCTGTCTCAGCGCAGCGTGACAGAGACCCTGGCCAACGCAAGGAAGATTGTAGGCCATTTTAAACACTCCCCGTTGGCCTACTCTCGACTAGAAGACATACAGATGGACTTAAATATGGATATCAAGCGCCTACAGCAAGATGTACAGGTGAGATTCCTCTCGTAACATTCTTTAATGTATTACTATTTCTATTTTATTATTATTTCCCATACACTTGATTTAATAAGCCACTAATACATTACGTGCTCTGCAGCTAATTTGCACAAAAATAAAGTGAATATCTTCTCTTATGTGCAGACACGATGGAACAGCAGCCTCTACATGCTGCAGAGCCTGCTGCAACAAAAACGTGCTCTTAGTGTCTTTGCAGCTGAGCGCACTCTACCAGCAACACTGACAGCTCTCCAGTGGGAGCTGATGAATAAGACTGCTGATGTGCTATCCCTCTTTGAAGAGCTGACCAGGGATGTGAGCAGGGAGACTGCAACTGCAGCTGATGTGATCCCTGCCATAACAGGTCATTTGTATTTTTATTTATTACTTTATACTGTAGCATATATTGATGATGTTTGAAACAAACTATAATCTCATGCATTCATTAAGTCATTCATTCACTCATTAGTCCTCAGACGTGTTCTGTCTCGGGAGGATGATGATGACCAGGGAATAAAAACAATGAAGAGGACTCTGCTGGTGGCGGTCCCTCTGCTGTTGAAACTGAGCCACTCTTCTACATCGCCACTCTTCTAGATCCCAGATACAAAGATAGGCAAGTATAGTAAAATTAAAATGCACCTTTTGTACATCATGTTTATTTAAAGTCAAGTCATCACCAGACACCAGTATTAAGGTTTTTTATTTAGTTTTTGGGTAATTTAGTTCAACTTCTAAGGTTAGATTATTTTATTGTTTATTAATTGTGTTGGCAGTTGCCTAACTGAAGTGCTGTGCTATGTGATGTCTCTTCTTGTCTTATTGTTTTGAATTGTGTGTTACTTTTATATGAATTGTGTGTGTTACTAGCTTTTTCACAAAGTCAGCCAACCTGTTGCATGCAAAGGAACAGCTTATCCAGGTGGTGGCAAATACAGAGGGAAGGAGGGCTGTCAGTGCAGTGCCAGAGGAGAATGAGGCTGCAGCAGAGCCAGTGAGCAAGGCACCACATCTTGAAGCATGTAGCAGCCTGGACATGGCCTTTGAGGAAATCTTACAGGAGAGGCAGTCACAGGGATGGTCCGTGAGTACCACATCAGCAGAAACTCAAGTGCAGACCTACCTCTCAGAAAAAAACACCCCTAAGAAAAGTGACCCACTTCAGTACTGGAAAGAACATGCTAATCAGTTTCCCTCTATGGCTGCTATTGCAACCCAGTATCTCAGTGCCCCCTGCAGCTCTGTGGACAGTGAGAGACTTTTTAGTGCCATTGCAAACGTCCTTGATGAGAACAGAAACAGGCTCAAACCTGACAAGGTAGAGATGTTAGTTTTCATTAAGAAAAACATACATTTCCTTCTGTGAAACTTACTACTGTGATGACAGTAAGAGTTAGGAGTGCAGTTCCTAAAAGCATATTACTGGCTTTGCAAACACTGTGGCACTTTTATTTGTTTTATATGTTTACATGCCTGCCAGGTATTTAAAGTTGAGTTGCTATTTGTTTTTATATTATACTTTTTTTTATATTTGTTGCACTAAAGTCAAAAGTGAAGAATTTATGTTATTTATTTCTTGATTGTTCAAGCTACCTCACAGAAGTTCTCAGAATTTGTTGAATGTTAAAATAAGGTGAACTAAATAAAAAATAAGGAACATCCTGGATCTGTTTTTTCGCTCTTCTTTATTCTTTTTTTATGCATTATAGAAGCATCGGATCGTGACTCGGTATCGGTAGATACTCAAAATCAAATGACTCGGACTCGGACTCGAGGGCAAAAAAACCTGATCGGGACATCCCTAGTATAAATACCCTGTCTGTGTTAGTTCATGTCACGGAGTCCTTGTTAATGTCTCACACTTCTTGGTTTGTTCCTGCTTGTTCCTGGTGTTCGTTGTTCTTGTTTGGATTGCTTGTATGGTATTTGACCCTTGCCTGGACTGGATTACGTTTCACGGATTACCCAATAAATATCTCACTGCACTTGGATCTACTGGATCTCTCATGTGTGTCGTGACACTGGCCCCCGACTGAGCCTGGGTTCTCCCAAGGTTTTTTTTTTTCTCCATTGGGTCATCTGATGGAGTATTAGGACACCATTAGGTCACTTGATGGAGTTTTTCGGTTCCTTGCCACTGTTGCCTTTGGCTTGCTCAGTTGGGGATATTCAAATTAATTAACCAATCATACCATTGATCAGCTCTACCAAACTTGGATGTCTTTTTTCCAGTAATAAACAAACATTAAGTTGTTTTGATTGATACTGTGAAGCAGCTTTGATACAATCTGTATTGTGAAAAGCGCTATATACACTCACCGGCCACTTTATTGGGTACACCTGTCCAACTGCTCCTTAACACTTAATTTCTAAGCAGCCAATCACATGGCGGCAACTCAGTGCATTTAGGCATGTAGACATGGTCAAGACAATCTCCTGCAGTTCAAACCGAGCATCAGTATGGGGAAGAAAGGTGATTTGAGTGACTTTGAACGTGGCATGATTGTTGGTGCCAGAAGGGCTGGTCTGAGTATTTCAGAAACTGCTAATCTACTGGGATTTTCACGCACAACCATCTCTAGGGTTTACAGAGAATGGTCCGAAAAAGAAACAACATCCAGTGAGCGGCAGTTCTGTGGGCGGAAATGCCTTGTTGATGCCAGAGGTCAGAGGAGAATGGCCAGACTGGTTCGAGCTGATAGAAGGGCAACAGTGACTCAAATAACCACCCGTTACAACCAAGGTGGGCAGAAGAGCATCTCTGAACGCACAGTACGTCGAACTTTGAGGCAGATGGGCTACAGCAGCAGAAGACCACACCGGGTGCCACTCCTTTCAGCTAAGAACAGGAAACTGAGGCTACAATTTGCACAAGCTCATCGAAATTGGACAATAGAAGATTGGAAAAACGTTGCCTGGTCTGATGAGTCTCGATTTCTGCTGCGACATTCGGATGGTAGGGTCAGAATTTGGCGTCTACAACATGAAAGCATGGATCCATCCTGCCTTGTATCAACGGTTCAGGCTGGTGGTGGTGGTGTCATGGTGTGGGGAATATTTTCTTGGCACTCTTTGGGCCCCTTGGTACCAATTGAGCATCGTTGCAACGCCACAGCCTACCTGAGTATTGTTGCTGACCATGTCCATCCCTTTATGACCACAATGTACCCAACTTCTGATGGCTACTTTCAGCAGGATAATGCGCCATGTCATAAAGCTGGAATCATCTCAGACTGGTTTCTTGAACATGACAATGAGTTCGCTGTACTCAAATGGCCTCCACAGTCACCAGATCTCAATCCAATAGAGCATCTTTGGGATGTGGTGGAATGGGAGATTCGCATCATGGATGTGCAGCCGACAAATCTGCGGCAACTGTGTGATGCCATCATGTCAATATGGACCAAACTCCCTGAGGAATGCTTCCAGCACCTTGTTGAATCTATGCCACGAAGAATTGAGGCAGTTCTGAAGGCAAAAGGGGGTCCAACCCGTTACTAGCATGGGGTACCTAATAAAGTGGCCGGTGAGTGTATATATTTGACTTGACTTGACTTGACTTGATATAAAAATGAAAAAAAACTATATATATATATTAATATTCACTATGGCGAGCGAACAACTATAGGAAGTGTGTTCCTCTCTATTCTCTCTATATTACGGGTGGGGATACACACCAACTGTGTTGTTTGTTTGGGAGTGCAGCATGCCCAGTCAGTTCTCGAGGGGGCTGATTGTGAGCGTTTCTCAGTAAAAATAAGAGAAATAGGACGCTTCGCTTCCGCCGGGCACTCTTTGAGGAGAGTGGTTCTACTCGCGCTCCCTGCGGTTCGGGTCCCGCTTCTGCCGAGGCAGAGCGGCGACGTCAATCGTGCCGTGGGGATCGCGTATGGGTCTGACAGCGGGGTTTGAGGCGGGCTTCCCCCTATCTCAGCCTTCTCCTGCAAGATCCAGTGCCTCAGTTCAGGGCTGGAAGCATGGTCTGCGGTTTACTCTGCCCAGGCTGTGGCCTCAATATTGCAACTATTCAGTTCTGAGGAGCTGGATCTTGTTGGTATAAAAAAAAAAAAATTATTATTATATCAATTGTTATAAAATAAGGGGATAATGAGGACTCTCCACCTCATTCCCCTGACCAGAAATAAATGAGGAGCTTACAGAGGTGCTTACTCATGCTGTAGAAAAAATAAGCTTTTTAATTTAAAGTTTATATATAAACTTATTGTATATAATCAATAAGTTTATATATAAAATATAAACTTTATATAAAAATATTGTATGAACTATTTTTTCCTTTCCGATTGCAACCTCCACAACGGTGCCTGCCGTTTTTCCGGACCTCCACACCGAGGTGTCTAAGTCCTGGAAGAAAACTATTTCATACTGTATTTTTAGTCCTCAGACCTCCACGAAAAATATTTCAATATTGCTGGGGCTTAAATTCACGGTTATGGGGCGATGCCTAGGCTGAAGAGACGCTTACAGCCATCTCTCCGCCGAAACGACATCGTCTTTTAAGGCACCGGCGTTTAAAAACAGGGACTGCTGGCCGGGTCAGTCCTGGCTGTCGATAAGCTCCTCGCATGGGCGCAACAAAAGCGCTGCGTCTCGTGTTCCCCCTTCAAAACAGTGGGACCAGACCACTCACCCCTTCTCAGAGTGTCGCGTCTCGGGCTCCCCCTGCAAAACAGTGGGACCAGGCACAGCTTTCTCAGGCGAAGTCTTCTGGCGGTAAAACTGATCTGAGGACAGTTTTTGCAGCCAAGAAGGCTTCGTCTAATCCCGACGCCAGAGGCATCAGGATGCTGAGGGTTGTCCCCACCACGAGAGGAAGGAGTTCACCGTTCTACCAACCCTGCCCTTATGCCGGGGCGTAGGCGGTCCAAGCGTCCCTTTTACCGAGGGACCCAGAGCGGTTAAACCAGTTGTTCCCTGCCGGCGCACCGTTACAGGGCGCTGTGTTTGCTGCTCAAAATATTCCAGAAGCCAGTCTCGAGAGGCTGGTACCTTTAGTGGATTTCCTGGCAGAGTGGAAAAGCCTTCCAAGAGTATCTCTACGGTCCTGCAATCATTAGTAAGAGGTTATGCTATTCAGTTCAGATCTCATCCAATTCGATTCAGAGGGGTCCTGCCCACTGTGGTAGGCCTCGAGCAGGCTCTGGTAATGGAACTGGAGGTGAAAATGCTCCTGCAAAAGGAGGCTATAGAACGGGTTCCTCCTCCCAACAAGGAGTCAGGTTTTTACAGCTGATGTTTCATCGTTCCAAAGAAGGATGGGGGGTTGCGTCCAATCTTAGATCTGCGCCCGTTAAATCGCTCAGTAGTGAAGCTCAATTTCAAGGTGCTCTCTTTCAAGCAGATTGTGTCACAAATCAGATCCAAAGACTGGTTTGTCACGATAGATCTGAAGGATGCGTATTTCCACATTTCCATCCTTCTGCAACATAAGAAGTTCCTTAGGTCCGCTTTCGGGGCCAAAGCGTACCAAGAGTCAGGCGGCGTGGCCTCCGTGCTCTAGTCGTGTGGAAAGAACCTTGGTTCCAGTCCTAAGGACTTGTGTTGGGAGCTCTTTGTCATCGTATAATGCTAACGACAGATGCTTCCCTTACAGGTTGCGGGGCGATCATGAGTGGTCGTCCAGCCCAGGGTCTGTGGTAGGACCATCATCTATCATGGCATATGAATTGTCTAGTAGTGTTGGCGGTGTTTCAGGCTCTGAAAAACTTCCTCCCAGACCTGAGAGGCCATCATGTTCTTGTCCGGTCAGACAACACATCCGTGGTCTCCTATATATATCACCAGGCAATTTACATCCCAGGGTATCTAAATCAGGGGGCAGACATCCTGTTGAGGCAGGGGCAGAGGCCCGGGGAATGGAGACTCCACCCCGAGGTGGTGGAGCTCCTTTGGAAACATTTTGGTCGTGCCGAGGTAGACCTGTTTGCATCTCGGGAGATATCACACTGTCTACTGGGGTTCTCTCTAAGCCATCCAGCCCCTCTGGGGTTGGACATTACGGTACAGCCATGGCCGAGGTCACGCTTGTATGCCTTTCCCCCGATTGCTCTGCTCCCAGAAGTTCTGGAGAGGGTTTGCCGGGACGGGGTCAGTCTACTGTTGGTAGCCCCGTACTGGCCGGCCCGAGTTTGGTTTTCGTACCTAGTATCTCTCCTCGTTGGCTCTCCTCTGGAGGTTCCGATCAGGAGGGACCTTCTTTCTCAGGCGAGTGGGTTGATTTTTCACCCCCGCCCAGAACTGTGGAAATTGTGGGCTTGGCCTCTTAGGGGGCCCAGCTCATAGAATCTGGTCTCTCGACTGAGGTTGTTGAAACCGTCCTCCACTCCAGAGCTCCGGCCACTAGGAAATTATATGCCTTGAAGTGGAAACTTTTCACTTCTTGGTGTGGTGAACACCGGTTGGACCCAGTTAACTGCCCGGTGGGTGCAGTGCTGGAGTTCCTGCAGGAGCGTTTCTATACAGGGTTATCCCACTCCACACTAAAGGTGTACGTGGTGGCCTTATTTGCTTTCCATGTCCCTTTAAGTGGAGCCTATCTGGGGAGACACCCACTTATATCAGGTTTCCTTCGTGGCACTTTGAGGCTGAGGCCAGCAGCTCGCACGAAGCCCATTTTAGAGGTTTCTGAGAAATGTATTACTCTCAAGACTATCTTTTTGCTTGCTATTTCTTCCCTAAAGAGAATTGGGGATATTCAAGCTCTTTCGATTTCTCCCTCGCGCTTGGAATTCTTGCCCGGCATGGTAAAAGCTTTTCTCCACCCTAGACTATGTTCCTAAGGTTCCAAACTAATCCTGTTAGGCCTATCTTGCTGCAAGCCTTCTGTCCTCCTCCTTTTGACGTCAGACCAAAAGAAACTTAATCTCCTCTGCCCTGTTAGGATTTTAGACGCCTATGTCCACAGAGCTGTCCTGTGGAGAAAATCTTAACAGTTGTTCGTTTGCTTTGGGCCACCCAAAAAGGGGTGTCCTGTGTCTAAACAGAGGATGAACAAGTGGGTGGTCGAGGCCATCTCACTTGCTTATGAGTCGGCTGGTCAGCCTTCACCTTTGGCTGTACAAGCTCACTCTACTAGGAGTATGGCTGCCTCTAAAGCTCTTTTGTCAGGAGTTTCACTTCAGGACATTTGTGATGCGGCAGGCTGGTCCTCTCCGCCTATATTCGTCGGATTTTACCATCTTGACTTCAGCTCCACTCCAGGGGCGTAGGTGCTTTCATCAGCTTGTGCGCCTTGACTTCACACGACGGACACTTGCTCACATGGCGACGTGGGTATTGGCGTTCCCACAGCATTTCACGCAGCTAGAGTTCCCTGAAAGGGAATGTTTCTAGTTACGTATGTAACCTTAGTTCCCTGAAGGGAACGGGGCGCTGCATGTCTTTGCCATACTCCCGGCATGTCCGAGATCACTTGCTTCAGTCTATCAGAAGCTGACGCGCTTGTGTTTTTGGGGTGCTTTATAGTTTCCTGGTCGATGACGTCACCCGCCTATGACGTTCCGTCTCGCCATTGGACTGATTCCATACGTGCTTCATGACGCACAACGCAAGGGGCGTTCCCACAGCGTTTCACGCATCGCCTCGTTCCCTTCAGGGAACTAAGGTTACATCCGTAACCAGAGACGGTAGCTATAAAGCATTTAGTAGTGGTCAGTTAACTATTTTTGTGAGCTCATCTAAAGTGAGGACTATTCATGCCTTGTAAAGCATTTACAAAGGAGATTTAAAGGCTCATATATATTCTAAACAGAAAAATTAAACAAACACAACACATTAGGGGTGTAACGATTCATTCATTTTCTTGATGCATCGATTACAAATCCTGCCGATGCATATGCATCGATCTTGAAAACATGGATTTTTGAATCGTGAATCGTTTGTTTTAGTCAATAATTGTTTACAAATAAAAAAATTGAGTGAATCGCGATTATATAATGATGGATATTGATAATGTTAAAAAAAATATATAAATCTTAAATTAGTTGCGTCTGCGAAGTAAAGTGCCCCTCACTGCAGTGGCACAGTGGATTACGTCACTAATCTTCAATTCGCGCCTGTTTGCCGTCTATGCTGTTTACTGGCATTTGAATAAACGCAGTAGTGCACTATGGAGGGCAACGAACAAGGAGAAATTTGAAAGGCACCAGCCAACATGAGATCAAAGGTTTGGGATTACGTTTTCACAAAGTAAATGGAAAGATTGACAAGTCCGTTGCAGTTGTTTAATCGGATTGACGGCTCAATCGGTGTGTTGTTATTAAAAAAAAAAACTCATTTCACTCGCCGTCTGTGAAGTGCAGCAGAACAACGTCCCACTAGTCCTTGTTTCAGACACACATCCACACACGACTGGTTTTGGGCGCGGGGTTTGACTGCATGATATATTTGAGCAGCGGCAAAACGGTTTATATGCTCATCGTCTCCAAATCATGACCAGAGATGGATAAATATAACGTTAGTCTGCTGTTTAAAACAAATAAAGAACCATTAGAGGAGAATAGTTGCGTGAACAGCGGTACATTCGTGCAGTGTGCGCATGTCAAGAAATCAATTCCGATTTAAATCTTGTTAACTTACATATAAACGCGCACATCAACCCGATTACTTCATTTATCGTACTTCATAACACCGTGTTCAGATTCATCAATCGGATTGATTTCATTCCGATTGAACCATGTAAACGCAGCAATCTGAGTTAAAATACTTTGGAAATACAACGAACCTTGACAACCATCTCCGCAGACGCCATGCCAGTTGCACTTTGCTGTATTTACACACTTTGCTGTATTTAATAAATGTTCAGGATTTCCATTACACGAGAGTAGATGTTAAAACTTCATGCTGATTTGTACTCGGCTTTCGCCAAGATAAGCAACACTAAGACGTAGCTTTACAGTAAACTATGCTTCTCCATCCATTTACGCTTCTTTCCATATGAGGGTGTGACTCCCCTTCTGTCCGGCGTTAACGGCTGCAGTGTACTTGGCGCGTCAGCACACACGACGGCTGCAACTACAGTGTGGTCTCCCTAGTGGACCAGCACGACAACCGTCTGGATTGAGCCGAGTAGGGGATATCTCTAGGGTATTCAAGTGGGCACCTTCCGTCCTCAGTGTTTCGTCGACTAGCCCACGACACCTCAAGAGGGCTCGACAGTGACTCTGGCGTCCCAGAGTCACCCCCCTCTGTCCCCCACTCCGCAACCCAACCATACGCACCCACCGTTTGACTAAGGCTGTCGAGCCCCACTGGTGCGTTAAAGCAGTTTCAGTGGCAACGGTTCCGTATGGCATACCACCTACCGCAAAACACAATATCTGCCCAACCACCCGCCATTCATGCAATATACACAGGAACGTAACGACTGTAAATACTATACAACCTATACAAATAAACCAACAGACTCCAAGTTTTTCAAGAATTCTACAAAACCGTAGCGTGGCGGCCTGTACACAGCCAGCTAGAATCTTTCCGTCTCAACCACAGCCAGTTGCTGCTCCTTTCTGCTGCTTCAGATAAGTTCTTTACTGTGCGACGCAACTCTTGGCCGCTGAATCCGACGTCTCTGAGGAACCGGGTTGTAGAGTGTGCCACAAAACCTCGACAACCCACTTCCACTGGATAAACCTGGACTCTCCATACCTGGACTCTCCATCCTCGCTGTTCTGCTTCAGTGGCCAGATGAGCATACCGCAGTTTCTTCCTCTCATATGCCTCATCTACAGCATCCTCCCATGGCACTGTTAACTCTATCAGTTGAACAATGCGTGCTGATCCAGACCACAAAACAATGTCTGGTCGTAGGTTAGTGGTGGCAATCTCAGGTGGAAAAATAAGCCGTTGATCAAGATCAGCCAGCATCTTCCAGTCCCTAGCAGCTTCCAGTTGTCCTGGGCGAGAATTGGTGTTTACACCTTTTCTTGGTGGTTGCTTGCCTGGGCGGAGGAATATTGTCTTCTGCGTGTAATGTTTTGCTAGAACAGGCGGCAACTTATTAGTCATACTACGCTTGCCTTCCAATGCTAAAGCCAAACATCGCAGTACTTGGTCATGGCGCCAAGTAAACCGACCTTGGCTAAGAGCCACCTTACATCCTGTCAAAATGTGCCTTAATGTGGCAGGTGATGAACACAAAGGACAAGAGGGATCCTCTCCTACCCAGAGGTTTAGGTTCTGCGGTGATGGGAGAACATCATATGTTGACCTAATAAGGAAACTGATCCTACTCTCTTCCATTGACCAAAGGTCTTGCCAGCCCATCTTGCGTTGTTCCACACTCTCCCATCTCATCCACTCTCCCTGCTTGGCCTGGGAAATGGCCTTTATACACCTCATCCTCTCCTCCTGCTTTCGCACCTCGTTGACTACCAGCTTCCTCCTTTGAGCTGGGCCTGCCTTGTGCCATTTAGGAGGAGCTAAACTGAGCCCAAACCCCCCTCTTCCATGCTGTACCTGTCCCACGATATCCCCAATTTGAAGGTCAGCCTTTGCCTCTACTACAGATTTCTTTGCTGACCACTTTCTACCAGTTTTTAACACAGGGGCTGCCTCCCTTACACATTTGTCACGTGACTCTACTAATGTCATTTCCAGTCTGACCTTGGCACACTCAAACTCCTCGGTTAAAGCAGAGACTGGCAGCTGCAATATTCCTTTACTATAAAGTCCCACTCTGCTGAGGCAGCGTGGAACTCCCAACCATTTCCTGATGTATGAACTTATTAACGCTTCCAGCTTATCCACTGTTGTCAAAGAAACCTTGTACATAGTCAGTGGCCACAGCAACCTCGGCAGTAGACCAAACTGAAAGCACCAGAGTTTTAGTTTGCCTGGTAGAACACAGTTGTTTATGCTCTTCAACCCTTCCACTGCTTGTCGTCTAACTTCTCCCACTCTAACTGTGTCCTTTAGATCTCCATCGTACCATCTCCCAAGACTCTTCACTGGCTTCTCAGAAACTGTTGGTATTGCCTCACCATTAATGAAGAATGTTTTATCTACTACCTTTCCTTTAACTATCGAGATGCTCCTTGATTTAGAGGGCTTAAATTGCATTCGTGCCCATTCAATATTATCTGTTAACTTCCCCAATAACCGATTAGTGCAGGCTACTGTTGTAGTCATGGTTGTCATGTCATCCATGTATTCTCTGATTGGTGGTAGTCGCATCCCAGAAGCCAAGCGCTCTCCTCCTACTACCCATCTTGATGCCCTAATGATTACTTCCATTGCCATGGTAAAAGCCAGTGGAGAAATGGTGCATCCTGCCATTATTCCAACCTCTAAGCATTGCCATGCAGTGCTGAATTTTGGAGTTGAGAAACTAAATTGCAAATCTCCAAAATAGGCTTTCACTAAATTTGTTATTGACATTGGTACTCTGAAAAAATCAAATGCTGCCCAAAGAAGCTCATGTGGCACTGAACCATATGCATTCGCCAAATCCAGGAATGTCACATGGAGCTCTTGTACACTCTGTACGGAACTCCATTAGGCCCTGGAGCTGATGAAGCCCTTGCCTTTCTCACAGCCTGCTCTACCTCTTTCCACTTAGGTGCACAGACCTCCATTTGGTATTCTGGTGGGTTGATAGGTGGTATGTCTGATGGAATTGACATATGCTCATGCCTTTTTTCATCTGTATGCGTTTCCTCCAAATATCTCTCTAGCTCAACTCTAGATGCTTTTAAAGTGCCATTCGTCTCACTGGTGAATAACTTCTTTATGAATTTGAATGGCTCTTTATAGAAATTAGCCCTCGCACGTTCCTTCTTTTTGTAGCGTTTCCGTAGACGCTCAGCTCTGCGTAATGTTGCCAGCTTATCTTTTATGTCCCTTTGTAAGAGATTGAGTCCCTCCTTCTGACTTTGTTCTGCTCTTTTCCATTGCTTCCTCAGCAGTCTCCTTTCTCTAACTAACCCTTCAATTTACTGCTGCCGTCTAGACATTCCAGGAGTAGTTTGTACTTTTTCCTTCCTTTTTTCCACACCAAACCTCTCACTTCCATATGCGTAAATGATGTCCCCAAATTTATCCAGCTTCTTTTCAACTGTACCAGTTAATCTTTCCAATGCAAAGCATAGATCTGTGTTTACCGTGTCCCATGCAGTTTTCTCACAAGCTCTTGGCCATCTAACTCCAGGCCTATGCCCGTTGAGGTTCTTTTCTCTCTTATGCTGGTTAGTCTGATCGGTTTCACAAGTATCAATATGTTCATCACTAACTGTGCAAGCCCTCCTCTCCTCTATGACAGGGGTGCTGATATCCTGCGAGCTGTGGTTTGCTTCCTGTCGCTGGATTTCATTCGACTGACTTGACTGACTTCGTAAGAAGTACTGATCAATGCGAGGCCCTTGTCCTTTCTCCCTCAAGCATTTCATTTTCCCTTGATGAACCTTCAAACCCCTGACCGTTGTCGCCTTGCTCCAGCCACAGACACAAACTTGGAGTTCAATGACTTTACTAACTGCAGATCTTGAACTAGTCTTACTCTCCATACTCATATCCGTTTCCATTCCTAAGTCGTCAACCATGTTGTCCAACATCGAGTCATCTTCCGCCCCCACTCTCGCAGACTCTAGGGGTATTTTTCTCTTTAATTTCTTAGAAGCCTTGGGCTGGTGTCTCCAGCATCCTGTAAACACGGAGCTGGATACTGCCGACAAGGGTAGCTAACCCTTACCAGCCCCATTGGGGTCTCTTTCCTCCTGTCAGCTGTCTCTCCAGGCTGTCACAAGGTCTTTCCCTTGTTGCCAGCAGCACTATTCACCGCAGTCACTGGACGTATCCAGATCTTCATGATTTCCATTACACGAGAGTAGATGTTAAAACTTCATGCTGATTTGTACTCGGCTTTCGCCAAGATAAGCAACACTAAGACGTAGCTTTACAGTAAACTATGCTTCTCCATCCATGTACGCTGCTTTCCATATGAGGGTGTGACTCCCCTTCTGTCCGGCATTAACGGCTGCAGTGTACTTGGCGCGTCAGCACACACGACGGCTGCAACTACAGTGTGGTCTCCCTAGTGGACCAGCACGACAACCGTCTGGATTGAGCCGAGTAGGGGACATCTCTAGGGTCTTCAAGTGGGCACCTTCCGTCCTCAGTGTTTCGTCGACTAGCCCACGACACCTCAAGAGGGCTCGACAGTGACTCTGGCATCCCAGAGTCACCCCCATCCGTCCCCCACTCAACTCAGCCCAGCTTACTGACCTCTACATCCCTCCTGCTGTTGAGACCTAACCACAATCTCACAATCTCTCTGCAACCCAACCATACGCGCCAACCCGTTTGATTAAGGCTGTCGAGCCCCACTGGTATGTGGACACAGGAAATGTATGCAATGTTTACAATAAAAGCACTCATGCATTGAATATGTAGAAGTAGTATTATTTTTCTCTGTTTACTTGCCTTAATGTATTTTGAGTCCTAAGAAGTTAAGCTATTGAACTGAAGTCCTGAATCAAGTTACTTAAAATGTATTGAATGGTCATGAATTTCCCAATAATTTATTTTAATTGCTCAGATGCAGATGTATACTAAAATTTCCAGAATCGAATCGTTAATAATCGAATCGAATCAAATTTTATTGTTAACCGAATTGAGTTGAATCGTTCTGATTTGCAAAAATCGTTCTTGAATCGAATCGAAAACATCTGAATCATGAATCGTATCGATTCGCTGTCTACCCAAAGATTCACAGCCCTACAACACAGTGATACAGAACATAGAAATATTTAACAGCCTTTAAATCTCCTTTGTAAATGCTTTACAAGGCATGAGTTGTCCTCACTTTAGATGAGCTCACAAACATAGTTAACTGACCATTACTAAATGCTTTATAACTACCTGAATTAACCCTGAATTACAGTACAAATACATGTTAATAAAGCATTTATTAACACACTAAGTAACTATTACTATATGTCTGAATAATATGTATGAATGTACATTTAAATAGTTTATTAATCATTTACTTACAATTTCTAAGTAATCTTATGAACCACTGACAACTCTTAAATAAATGGTTTATAAATAATGCAATACTTCATTTAGAAATGATAAATTGATACTTAATAAAGTATGAAAATACAATTATTAAACACATTATAGATATGCTTTTAAATCAAGAATAAAGCATTTATAGCTGTATTTATAAACTGCTTATTAATGTCTATTAATGCTTTATAAATGATGAATTAACTGTTTACTAATGATTAAGTACTGATTCATAGCGTGCAATTATTATAAAGTGTTACCAAAATATCTGTGTATAAAATTTAAAAGAGCCGTGTAAATGCTCCTTTTATATTCCACAAAACAAAATAAGTGTGAGTAAGTGATGACTGAATTTTTATTATTGGCAAATTGATTCCTGTAAATCAAGGTTCCTCAAATCCGGTCCTAGAGGGCCACTGCGCAAGCCTGGTAATACCAAACTCTGCTACTTCGCTTTGCTTCGTAGACAGAGTCTGGAGTGGTATCATTGAAAAGTGTTTTCTTTATCGCGAGGGGGCGCTTGTCTGAAGTATAAAATCATTGGTTACCCGTAAGCCAATCACATAACGTTTGGTTATGCGCCAGCTCAGCAGCATCGAACTAAACCTGTAAACACATTTATGATGCGAAAACTAAACCATCGAGCGAAATACCGGAGTGAACATGGCTGTGAACGAAGATTATATGAAGTAAATCTACGCATCCACGGCAAAATCGGGGCCTCTAAACTAATATTTGACAGTAGAGAGAAACAGGAAAATATTTGCAGCCAACTGTCAAAGTTAGGATTAACGTTAGTTCTGTTAAACACAGCTCTTTGTTCATCTTGAGTCTGTCGGAAATGCTGCAACTTAATTGTAAGATTACAGCATGACATGGCAATATTTAAGAACTGGAAAAGAAAGGAGACACTGACCTGTCAAAAGGGTGCTAGTTCGAGCTCGACAGATAAAAGAGACCGAGATACTGTCCTCTGTCGGGAGTGCGGCCACAACATCACCTCTATTCAAAATGTTTAACAAACACTCTTCTTGTTCGGGCTTCAGTTTGCAAATGCCGGGAATATTCTCCACAACAGAGCAAATTGCATCCCGTGTCTCCATATCCGCGGTCGTTTTCGATTTCCCTAACCTAAAATACAATCTTAAACTCGGCGCTTAGCGTCTATGTCACGGCTCTCAGCCCGCCCTCTGTTCGTTGATTGGCCCGGCTGTTTTCAGGCCGGAGGAAAACGAAGAGACATGTCGCTGCCTCAGACTGAGTACAGAAGCGAAATTAAATAGAGCGGAAGTACGAAGTCTGACGTAGTCAGGCTACCACTGCACTGCAGAATTTCTCAAACCCTGATCAATACGGTGGTTGAGAGAGAGCTCAACATGCAGCAACTGAAGAAAACGCATGCAAATAGAAAAATTCTTAAAGGGGTCATGACATGTTGTTTTTTATTTTTTTATTATGTTCCCCTATGTGCAATTATAGTATTACTATAGTTTTTTGTACAAAAAACTTAAAAAATGTAGTGATTTATGACATGTTGTTTTTTATTATTTTATCATGTTCCCCTATGTGCAATTATAGTATTACTATAGTTTTTTGTACAAAAAACTTTAAAAATGTAGTGATTTATGACCTTTTCCCACCCTATTCTCAACCTCTGATTCAAACAGTCTGTTTTGGAGGTGTTTCCCCTTTAAGAGTTCAGTGTTAACGCCCACTGTTATGATTGGCTAACGTCAGTGCTGCTAATGCATAAATTATTAACGTTAATCATTTTTTTATCACATGTAGGCTACACAATGCTCCACCACGTGAAACTTCGGTCTTCCAATCTTTTACCATGGTGTCAATTCTCAATTGATTTTGATTAATATGTGCGAGGGAGGGAGAGAGAGAGAGCTAGACAGTTTGAAGGCGCGGGCTCGGCCGTGGCTCTCTCTCTCTCTCTCTCTCTCTCTCTCTCTCTCTCTGCTCGTTCTTTCAGTAACATGCGCCTTGTTACACTCATCTACATCACTCACCGATCAAATAAAGCTATGGCGAGCTGCATATGCTGCAAATAAACTGCATCCAACTGCTTTCCAGCAAGGTTCAGCAAGGTTCCAACTGCTGACGTCTGGATCGTTCGGCAGCGTACTCAAACCTTCAAACATGTTATTTGTCCACAGCCAGGAACATCACATCTGCATGGCATCGCAGTCATCTTATAAACAGACCCACTCGCTGCACGTCTACTGAACACATGTGGGTGCGAGCCGCGCGACAACGATGCGATGATGCAGAATGAGGCGTAGTTGTCTTGCGCTGGAGGCGGTCATATGCAAACGACTGGTACGTCACTTCATACCGTGACGTCACTAAGTTCAAAGGATCTAGAACAAGCTTTATTTAGAGCTTGATTAAATAAATGGTTCGTTTATAATGGGGAGGACGTCTTAAGCTATGAAACTTGCAGGAAGTTTTAATGGTACAAAGACCTCTTAAATACCAAAAGATCAAGGCAAATTTGGTTTCTCATGTCATGACCCCTTTAATCAGTTTGACAACATGTGTTGTAAATACTCACATCGCACATACAATCATGATGTAAAAAAACTCACCTTTCTGGTCATCAACAACACCACTAACGAGTAGACATTGAACAATAAGAGGACCCAGCCAGGCTCATCACTTTTTGGGGTCCCCTTGAAATATTTCTGTGCTATTTGCAGTGCGTTTGGTGGCGTTGTGAGTATTAGCACATACACGTTGCCAAACTGATGACGTTTTCTTAATTTGCTGGTGTTTTTTCTATTTAGATCTCTCTGCAACCATTGATCAAACTCACCTACATGTGATTTTCTAGTGATCCTGAAGACCTTGATTATAGCTTGCTCAGGTCACAGGTGTGTTTGATCAGGGTGGGAGCTGCACTCTGAGGGGACCGGCTTTTGAGGAACCCTGCTCTGAAAACAGATAACATGCAGTAAAATCTTTTAGCCAGAAGAGGTCATACTTTGGCAGGCCCATTCATGACTGTAGTGGCTACAGCTTTAGGGGCAGCAGGAGAACCCTGTGTGTCATCACTATATGCTGGGTTTTCAAAACTCCTTCCTGTTCCCTCCACTTCTACTGATGTGCTGGTTTCCTGTAATTGACAAAGGCAAAAGCGGAGATATTAACAAGGCAAACAAACCTAGATCTTCAAACTAGCATATTTGATTGTCAACATGTTTCGCAACATATAATACATGTAATATAAATCTAAAAATACACTACCGTTCAAAAGTTGGTAAGATTTTATGTTATTGAAATTGCATTCATTTTATAAAAAATACAGGAATATTCTGAAATATTATTGCAATTTAAAATAACTGTTTTATATTTTAATATTATTTTAAGATAAATGTAAATATTTTTGATTATTAAAATTCTCAGCAGACATTACTCCAGTCTTCAGTGTCATGATCCTTGAGAAAACATTCCAATACTTTTGTGTAAATTGTGATAGACTTTTTTTTCAGGAATCTTTGATGAATAGAAATCTCAAAATAATAGCATTTGAATATATATATATATATATATATATATATATATATATATACAGTATATTTATATAGTAACATTATAAGTGTTTTTACTCTCACTTTTGATAAATTTAAAGCATCCTTGCTGAAAAGTAATCTAACTGACCCCAAACTTTTAAATGTTAGCGTGTATATATATATGTGTGTGTATATATGCATGCATATAATAAACTATACATGCTTTGCATATGTTTAAAATACATGGCGAGTACAAACCTCTTTAGGAAAGTTACTGCTGTCATTTTCATTTTCCGGTTGGTTGTTAAAACGTTCAGAGTTACCACCCCTAATTATGTGAAGTAAAACCAAAGCAAAGGTTTAATGTTTTAAATACTGCAACTTGATTTAACTGTTTTAAAGTGCCTCTATTATGCTATTTTAAAGGTTCATAATTTTGTTTGCATCCAAGGTAAAAAAACACCTTTCTCATTATACATCACCTCATGTCTTTTCAACATGTTGTTAACACAAACCAAATCATTTAGGGTCATCTTGAGTACAACTACTGTGTTTAAGAGCGGGTCAATGTAGATGTTGTTCACAGACAACCAATGGCATTATGCAAATGTGTTACAGTGTTATGTAGGTTTATAACAGGAAGTGAGACTGGAATTGCTGACGGCTCATTTCAGCAGTTTAGAATCGATTCTTTCTTTTAAGAGACAATAACTTGATCTGTTATGCACATTGATCTTTAGAATTTTGCAGACCTTTTACATTCACAAACTATATTACACACTGCATGAAAAGTAATATTCGAAAAAGAATAATAGGGGCACTTTAATAATAGGGGCACTTTTGTATATCTGCATTCATTATTTTCAGACACTTTTTTCATCCTCACCAGAAGCTGGGCCTACTGAAGTTGGATATACTAGTAGGCAGATAAATGTTATGCAGCGTGCTTATTATTTTCTCCTTCCTTTTTGCAGAATATATCAAGCAACCCAGGAAAAGAGCCACAACAGCTGTAACTCCAAGAGCAATAGCAACTGTGGATGGACAGAGAGAGACAGAAAGGATGTGGTGTATTGTGGTTTGTTTGCATAAGAGGACAGCTTGAATTGTTGTTGTGCAATAACTTCAATGCTGATATCATGTACTGCCATAAATTTTACCTGAGGTAGTGACTACACCATAAATACTCGTCTCACATAAATCTCCTTTCCATTCAGAGGGGCAACTGTAGGGGCAAATTAACAGTCAGCATTACCCCATCCATAAGTTTATTCATCCCTGCTTTTATATCTATGAAAGATTTGTGTCATTATTAGATCACAAGCTTACATGCAGAGCGCTTTATTGTCATCAAAATAACAGGTTCCACCATTCTTGCACTGGCATGGAGGGGGCATGGTGGGTTCAGGCTCAACCCCTAACAAATCACACAAAACAATAAAAACAATCGGATGTGAGGGGACAACATATTTAGAGTGAAGTGCCCTCTTATATACTTTATATTATTACTGGAAACCAGAGATTGACGTCAGCACTGTTGGTTTCAACACAGTGTTCAGCAACAATGAATTAATTTATGGTCACATCATTAAGGTGACAGACAGAGATAAAGAGTATAAAAGGCACCTGCGTCACAGTCGGTACTGCTGCCAGGGAAGAAGCTAGTGCCCTCTGGGCAGGCGCAGGTGTAGCCTCCTGGCCTCAGCAGACACAGGTGACTGCATGTGCCCTTACAATGGTTCTTCACTGTAGGCGTGAGACAGTTTACAGACATTCAACCCTCTCTATATCTATAACATCACTTTAAGTTACTTACAACAAAATTACCATCATAACATGTTTTATCAGCACAATAAAAGTTAGCTAAAGTTTAACCACAGACTGGATTTATAAATAGATCATCATGCAAATCTCACTTTACTGATGTTACTTACGGGTTATAGAGTTGTATTTCTGCTGCTGGTAGACATTGACCTGGGTGAGCCAAGGTCCCGCTATTAGGAGTCTGGTTTTAGTGCCTTTGCCAAACTTGTCCTGTCGGAACACTTCACCCTTCTCTTGCGTGCTCCAGTACACATGGTCCTCAAACACATTCACACTGAAAGGGTTTCTTACATCTAAGAGGAAAGAAACGTGGTAGGAGACATGAATGTCCCTTGTAAAAAGAAGTACACCTCAGAAATAATATACTTTAAATAATATACTCAACTGAAATTACTTTTTTCTGACACTTAATTGCATGTTAATCACAATTAAATTAAAATATAGGTTGAATTGATATTAAATGCAAATTTATATTTATATATATATATATATATATATATATGTATATGTATATGTATATGTATATGTATATATAGTCACTTAAATATATCATTATATGTTCCTAATTTCCTAATTACTTCTATTGTCTTAAATGTTAAAAGTGTACTGCCGAATGTACTGACAGGCATTTATGGTACATTAAATTGTTCTTACATGACATGCAAGTTCAATAGAAATTACATTATATTTAAATATATTTGTAATTACACATTTGTAATGATGAAAGTGAAATTGATCACATTTAAAATATATTCACTTTAAATCTAAAATCGATTACAGCTAAAATTATTTTAGTGAAAGTACTTTACATGTGCTTTAGTATGTCAGTCAGCACATCAAAATAAGTGTCAAGCATGAAAAAGATCATTAAAACAATCATTTAAAATTGTACTTTAAATAGTGTGGTAAGAAACAGTTTTGAAAGTTTACTCTCTTCAAGTACACTTGAGTGGCCTTTTATTTGAATAATAGTATCTGCAAGATTTGAGGTATGCTTACAAGTGCACATTCAAGACAATTAAGTGTACTTTTATTTTACAGGGAGTTTATTAATAACTAGCGACGGTTTCTACTTAGGACAATTGATTGTTGAATCAATCGAACCCTTACCTATGAAAACTGAAGTTTGTCTGTTCTGTCCATCTGGCAAGATAGACTCAATGCGACTCTCCTTTGCATCTGACCAATAGATTCTGTCACTGTTTGTGAAGTCGATGGACAGGCCTGTAGGCCAACCCAAAGCATTATCCACCAGAACCCTTCTCTCTTGACCATCCAACCAGGAGCCTTCGATACAGGCCGTGTTGCCATTGTCAATCCAGTAAAGCATGCTGCAAACAAAATTTAAACATTGGCATTTAAATGGCGAGCTTGAAGAAATAGTAGTTAAGTAGTTTTGGAGATTCAACAACAATACAATAATCCAGAGAAAAAAATAAAATAATGTTAATAAAATTTTCACTTTGGGGTAACTGTCCCTTTAAACAGACCACAAGCAAACAGGAAGCAAATCTCACCCCAAACGAGGGTTCACGGCCACAGAAGTGGGTTCTTCCAGGTCAGTCTTAATCAGATGCTTCCTGTAACGCCCATCCAACATGGCCACCTCTAGACGTTTGAGCTGTGCATCAGCCCAATATAAATTCCTACAAGAATTTTAAAAGCTCATGAGCTGTTACAGACGGATTCATCAACTAGTGTTGCCCAAACTATTAGTTATTATTCAATTTCATTCAGCTTCAGGGCAGAGTTTGAATATTTAGAATATTTTAACAAATATTATTGTAAAATGGGTCCCACTTTATATAAGGTGTCTTTAACTACTATGTACTGACATTTCAATTAATCATTTTATACAATGCACTTCTTATGTACATGAATGTTTTTGCATTGTACTTTATTCTAAATGTACTTTATGTAAATTATTCTAATTTCATGCATTCAAACGCGCATGCCTATAGACTAAACGTAATATGCATATGTCGTCACTGTTTTCACGGTTTCACAGATTCACGTTTTTTAAGTTTACACGGAAATGATAACGGTATCATTTTCACAACTTGTTTTCAAAACCTTGCACTTTGAAACCTATTTGAAGTGTAAATGTTGTGGTGTTAATAATTGAACACGTTGTCGTGTTAGTAATTTAACACGTTGTCGTGTTTTTAAGTTACTAATTTGTGATTTTTACAACGGAAATTAATCAATCAAAAACTTACTTAAACTGGACAATGATTTTCTGAGCTGCTGTACAGCTAAAACAATCTTTGTTGCATTCATTTCCTATTATCACTGTAAAGCTGCTTTAAAATAATCTGTAAAAAGTGCTTTATAAATGAAGGTGACTTGACTAATGTGAGTGCTTTACCTGCCAACCCAGTCCACCGCAATTCCATAAGGCTTGGTGATGTACTTTATGTCCAGGTCGATGGCAGCAGCAATATTATTATTATGATCATCCACAGCTGGCAGATAAGCTCTTTTAATAGCACCAGGCAATGCTCCACTCCCTTCTACTGTAAAATACACCATACCTAAAATACACAAGAGAGGGGATATACCACTAACCATTAATGCATTATTGTATCTCTGATAGTGATAAAATATGATTAGGAAGATAAAGATAAATAATGATAAAGGAAGCCCATTGAAAACCAATATCCGCCACAAAGGAACTTTGATAACATACCAAATCAAATAAATACCAAATCATAGTCAAATAATTGTCTTTTTATATCAAAATTATGACTTTTTTTAACATTTTGACATGTCATAATTATAACTTTTTGTCTCAATTTGAATTACCAAATTAATTACGAATTATGAATTACCATTTTTTATTATGCGACGGAAATGGCCAAGAGAATACACCATGGACGTAGTGTAATTTTTGAGAATTGAGAATTGAGTACATACTAAGTTTGGTGTTGTTGTGGTCCCAGTCATAGTCCAGCGCCACAATGCGCTCCTCTTCCTGCAAGAAGTCATGGTACTCCTCTGTCTGGAGGTTGTAGCGACGGATGCGGATGTTCTCCGGAAGCAGGAGCAGCGGTTCAGGACCTAAGAAGGAGAAGCTTAAAGATTCTACACATGCTCAGAAATTCCCATCTTGTTCCCTCCGATTTCTGTCCTACCTTCAGCCTCACACTGATTGCCATTGCCCACTTTCCTGTAGCCCTGGACACACTCACAGTCATAGCTTCCTTTAGTGTTCTTGCAGGCCTGCGGGCACGTGCCATACTCTAAACACTCGTCTATATCTGCAGGGAGCAAAAGACACGGACTTAAAGTCAAACGAGGCACTAAAAAACAGCAAGGCATAAGGTGTTGATGCAGTAAGTGTGGCAGCATACACAGGTGAAACTTTCTATTTACAGACTGTGATACTCTGAT
Organism: Semotilus atromaculatus; assembly: GCA_031834385.1. NCBI lineage: Eukaryota > Metazoa > Chordata > Actinopteri > Cypriniformes > Leuciscidae > Semotilus > Semotilus atromaculatus. Next base: position 3,373,018 of record JAULUF010000012.1, on the reverse strand, counting down.
AGATTTTGAAAAAGTAAGACTGCCTGCCAAAATTTTCTCCACATTAAAGAAAATTAAAGACTGAAACACTGTATTACATTTAATGAAATTGGTATTTATTGAGGGTGACAAAAGAGGTGTAAATGAACTGAGGAAGGAATTGAAGACTAAAACAAGGCTTGCAAAGCTTTGATATAAAGATAAGATAGGGAAGATTTAACAGGGAATACAAAGGCAGCATGGCAGAAAAGCACAGGTCTCAGCTCGAGTGCAGTGTCAGGATCCTACTTCCTTTGTGGAGCAGCTGAATACTTTTTATGCAAGGTTCAATGTGAGCAACTCTGTGGAGGTCTGGGACCAGACTACTGACAGTAATGCTCCCACTCTAATCGGTGTGAACGAACAAAGGGTAATTTCCATTCTCTCAAGGTTACTATGGAATGCCAAAGCTGACTTAATTAAAAATAAATAAATACATAAATAAATATACAAAGAAATGTAAAATAGTACAAATAAATGAGTATTTATACTTTTATTTCCTTATTTATGTATAATTATATTTTTTCACACATTTTTTTTATTTTTTTTTTATACATTTATGCATTTATTTATTTCCACTTTTATTTATTTCCACATTCATTTATGTATTTATGTTTTTATGTCTACATTTATATATTTTTACATTTATTTATTTCTACATTTATTTATTTCCACATTTATTTATTTATACATTTATTTATTTATACATTTATTTCTCCATATGCTAATGAGGGGGGCGTGTTTTAACTCAGACATCAGCAATCGAGCTCAGAGTGGAAGTGCTGAAGCTTTGAGGCCACAGTGACACCTTGTGGTGTGTGACCAAACGAAACGCAAGAGGTGTGCAGACAATATCACATTTTAAGTCATGATATCACCCTAACCAGGCACGTGCACACATAAGCCCTATTCGCACGGGATTAGTACTATATGGGGACCTCTAGTCATTTGTAATAATTGCGGAGGTTGTCTGTGATCTTAATCCCGTGCGAATCGGCCATGTCTGTAATTTGTAAAGTAAAAATTCCCCCGCAAATGACCTACCATATTTCGCTGAACACCGATGTCCAGTGATAATATTAGTCCCGTGCGAATCGGCATCTCTGTGATTTGGCGGATCGAATATAATTTTTTTAAGGTTTTTGTTTCATGCGCGCCTTTTTATCCATTTTTCGCGAAGAATGAGGCTGCGCTGGAGTGTTTTGATAGTATTTTGGGTGCTGGGTCATATTGCTATACACCATACAGCTATACAATTTGCTGAAAGAGAAAGCTGAAAATCATCAGAAGAGCAAAAGCAAAAATAATGATTAGATGGAGATGAATGAATGACATATAGCAGCATGCGGTAAAGAACATTCTTCTGTTCATGATATCATACAGATAGACCAATAATAACGGCAAGACATTTCCAAGCAATAGCCTCGCCGTCATATCCGGGAAATAAGTCAGTAAATTTGAGGATAATCACAGGCTTCGGTAATCCCGTGCGAATGCGCCACACGAAATTCAGATGTGGGGGGGTAATTTAAAAATCACACGAGGTCCCCAGATAGTACTAATCCAGTGCGAATAGGGCTATAGACATCAAAAGGGGCTTGAGCACCTGCCCTTTTTATTCCTGGAGAGAAAGTGCCCTTTTTTCTGGGGTGCTTCTTTTTTTTTTTTCATTTTGGAAAATAATATTCCTGTTTGCGCACAGCTTCCCTGTCAAACAAATATATTTATTGAATAGTGTATCTAAATATCAGGTCAGGAGTTATAAAGCGCTCTCTCTCTCTCTCTCTTCTCATGTGAATCTGTGACTCACAGAAATCATGCGCATGCACAGACCGCGCGCCATATACAGTTCTCTTTCGCGCTTGAACGAACAATAACGCCGGTTTCACACCGCACGCGTTCGCAGAGCGTAAGCAGCGCGTATTTTTTTCGGCGCCCATGTTAACAGATTAGAGCATTCACACCGCACGCAGAGGCGGCGCGTCAGCGCGTAGCAGGAGCAGAGCAGGAGCAGCAGTGCCGCGATCGTTTCGGCGTCTGGTCTATTTTTGCCGCGCGGCTTACGCTGAATTAAAGTGACAATGCATTGATCCTGGCCAAAATACACAGCAGTTTTACCCAAAAGCGCATTGATGATATCTATTGTGTTTTAAACAGTCAATCAATGACCTTCAACAATTTAAAAAGAAAACAAAGTCAACAAAAACAAAGATGAGCAAAAAGTTATATAATATAGCCTATTAATTAATAAAATAAGCTACTTGACAAGTCTTTTCTCTTAAATGTATTTGAAAACTAAATAAAACAATGCCAACTTATTCATTAGAGTACTTTGTCTGTAACACGCCGTGGTTCAGCCGCGCGCGTCAAACGCTGCCAGTATGAAAGCAAAACGCGCGTGTCCTGCTTCCGCTCACTATACGCACTGCTCCTGCGCTGCTTACGCTCTGGTACGCGTGCAGTGTGAAACCGGCGTAAGGGTGTACTCACACTAGGCACGGTTGCCATGAACCGGGCCCGAGTACGATTGTCCCCACTCCCCACTCCCCCCTCTGGCCTGCACTCACATAGGGTTTCAGCATTCGTGCTGGAGCACGCTTACGTCATTATGGTGCGACGGTTTCGGGATAAACAAGAAGAGCGGCGCTCTCTGAACACAATGGAGTCACGCGTCCTGTTCCGTGCTCCAGCACGGTTAGCGCTCACACTGCATGCGAACCGCGCCCGAGTCCAACTGAACCGTGCTCTGGCCCACCTCTATGGAACGCCAAAATGGTCACAATGCGCCACTTTCTTACCACGTTTTGCTTAAAAAGCGGCGTAAAAAGCGCCGTTTGAACGGCCAGGACGCCGCTTTTTACGCCGCAAAAAAGCGAAACGCCGTAAAAAGCGCCGTGGGACTGTGTAAACTACGGCGTATTTTTCGTCGGTCCGGAGGCGGCGAAAAAAACGACGCTCTATATGCTCATGTAACGCCGCTTTTTACGGGACACGGTGTCCCCAATGACGCGTATCATAACGCGTCACAAGACGCGTAGTATTAAATGATAATGATCTCCACCCTGTCTTTTCCAAAGCCAATCAATTTGAACTCTTATCACCCAATCAGTAAAGAACAAGACCAGACCACATTAATCCAACCCAGCACAAGGATGAGCTTCCATGCCTCAATATTTAATATTCAATTATTTTAATTATCACAATTACAGTTTTAATTTGATTAAATTGAACAAGCACTCAATTCAAGCATTTAATTCAGCATTCAATTAAATATTATTTAATATTTATTATTATTATTAATAATATTATTTCAACATAATATCTCGTTATTTCGAGATAATTATGTGTGCGTGCAACAAGCAAGATGTGCATTTGTAAATCCGGTGAATTTACAAATAAATTAATCAATGAGGCCCTTTTAAAATATATATATTTTATATAGGCAGTTTTTTAAATATAATATATTATAAGATTTATTTTTGTCAATAGGCTATATCTTCATTACCTAGAGATATAATTAAACAAAAAGTAGCCAAAACACATCTAACAGAACATAGCCTAAGTTGTTTATTTTTTACAACATTGTGTTCTTATTTTGTTTAATTAACGAAATGTCAATCGTCGTCTTTATATCAGAAGATACAATACAATACAAAAATCTTCAAGATACAGCCTAGAATCTTGCATGTATAACGAATTGTCACCTTATAAACAGTCCTTTGTGTGGTGGAATAAGCAATGTTATATAGAAATATATGATAAGTATCTTAATTTAAACTTTATTTTATTAGTTCATTAACTAATCATGCTAACTCAACTAATTTAATGTAGAATATCTGGATAATTACTAATTAAATAATGTCAAATATTAAATGTAGGCTATTGATTAGAGTTGCCATAGACTAAAGATTTTTCTAGGCTAGTAGTCATTCATTTAAGCAATTATGACTAATCGCACGTTTATATTCAATCCTGGCTGCATATAGCCATTCCGCGCTCAAGCGCATGCATAAAAAATAATGATAATAAATGTGTCTGAAAAAAATAACGAAGAATTTTAATTGTTTATCAATAAACTCTTTTCTAATCAGTGTAGGCTGCCTGCAAACATATCTCCATACATCTCCGCTGTAATGTAGCCTATAGATGCGCCTTTACGGACAGGATTACATTATCAGATGGTACCGTACGTATTTGCTTTCGATTGTTTTTTTTTCGTTGGTGGACATTTTTTGTATAGAATGCTATATTTCACATGAATGTGAGGCTTTTTTCAGTTCATTTTTGAGACGCGCTCCAATTCAGAGACTATGAAAGCGCGCCCTGTTCGTTTTATTTTATTTTACAAAAGCACAACGTTTTCTTATTGTTGTGAGTTTACACAAATAAATGTAGTTGCGACTGATCTATTATTCTTTTCTGTATGACCAGAAATTATGGAGTATTTTAAGTTGTTTCCACTGTTGATAGGAAAGTGCGAGTGATAGCACCGGCGCCTCCATGTCATGCAGTGCGCGCTCCACACTCCACACACACTTGGATATGCGCGTAATAATAGCGAACATTTATCCAGGTTAACTTAAAATACTCCATCATTTCTGGTCGTCAGAACGTCTTAACCCCAGTTGTCCAGATGGTAGGGATGTAGGGGAGCGCGGGGCACAACGTAACACGGGGCTAGATGTAACACACTTGGTGTATTTACTAGTTGCCATATCAACACCATATAGAGAAAAAATTGCGCAAAAATTCAGAAATCTTTGTAAGATATCACTGAACATGTATTTAACCATAGCAAAATACATTTCTTACTTAATTTAATTTTTCATCTCTATTTTTTGTGTTTATTTAAAATTAGACAAATCTGATATTATTTTAATCTCCAATCTGTTGTTTAACAGTTGATATAGTTATTTAATGCTTCACTAACTAGCAGAAGACACTAGCAGGGTTTAAACCCCAGTTGTGCAGTTGGGGCATGTTGTAACACTGCGTTACAATGTGCCCCTATTAGAAATATGCTATTATATTCTATACTTTTATGAATTCTATTGAGAAAACATGAGAAACATGTAAATAAAGACTGAGAGTCAATGTTCAGAAATTATTAAGTATTATTTTGTTTTGAACTGCTGTAGGCCTATAGCTGCGTTTTCTGGTGTGTTTGTTGTCAAACTCAAAAATTAGTTTATTTTTAATTATTAAAAAATGTCATTATTTTATATGAAAAAGTTAATAATTTTATTTTATTAAGAAAATATTTTGGTTTGACTTGTATATTTTTTTTTATTAGATCAGATAGCATTTTAAGCTGTCATATGGTGATGTTACAATGTGCCCCTCACATGTTACAATGTACCCCACCTATGGGGCAAGTTGTCACATTTCACTTCCATTCTTTCGGGGTAAATCAAGAAAAAAGTATACACTGTAATAATAAAACAAAACCACATAATTGTACTAGACATGTGGGAAATTAATGTGGGGAAAAAAAAATACTCTAAACCTTAAGTAAATTTACACAAACTGAAAAAGTAAAAAAGTGTTACGTTGTGCCCCGCTCTCGTGTGTGTGTGTGTGTGTGTGTGTGTACATTTTCGTTAAAGTATGATCCTTTAATGCACCTTAAAACAATCAGTTTTAAGTGAAAACAAACAGTCAGTAGGCTATATGTTGGATCGGTTCTCTTTCATAGGTTCTCTCAACGCTGCGGAAAGCGCAGTGGGATATTCTCTGAATGTGCCGATTGTCTGAAGCCTTATAGAATCACGCCAATTCATTGGCTGATGGCGTCCGCGCAATATGGCTCCGCCCCGACGCTCCTACGTCGCATCATACGTATTCGCGCGCGCGCCATCTGCTCCTCAGATTTCTCTGCCTTCAGAACGAAGCGGTCACGTTTGCCCTTCGCTCGTGATTTTTCTGAGCTACATTACATCTAGGATTATTCTCGGCGCTTCTGCGACTGTTTAAGCGGAACTCTGTTTCTCCTTACGGTGAAGCTGCCATGGATTACAGACGCTGTACTCCGCCATGTGCTCGTTACATCGCTAACGACGACCCACACAGTAAGTGCGTTAAATGTTTGGGTTTTTCACATGCGCGTGAGGCAGTTATAGGATCGTCTAAATGCAAATTCTGTGAAAATTTGTTGCTCAAAACCCTCAAATTGCGGCTCGCGGTCTTTGAGAGGGAATCATTCGTCCCCCCCTGTCGCGCTCCCGAGGCCTCTCGAGGATCCGCGACCTGGGGTTCGGATGTAGAGCTTGAGGATGCGGAGTTCGAGCAGACGAGCCCCGCTCTTTCTCTCCCTCCCTCCCCTCGGCACGCGCGAGACATGCCAGTCGAATTTTCACACGATTATTTGCGCCCCAGCCCGGGAGCACGCGACGCGGTTTCTTTCGGGCTGGAGGATATACTTTTTACCGAGGCTTCCGACTCCGAGGATTTCGGGCCTACTCTCGCCGACGAGGTTATTCCGCCGAGCGGCCAGGAAGCGCGGCCTACTGCGGCCTACGCGGAGCTCGTTGACGTGCTTTCGCGCGCTACGGAGAAGCTCACTATTGATTGGCCCGACGAGCCACGTGAGTCTCAGTCGTCGAAACTCGACGAAAGGCTTCTCAGTGGCCCTAATTCTAGGCCTCAATGGAGGAAGCTGCCATTTTTCAGTGATCTGCATCATGAGATCTCCAGATCCTGGAAGCAGCCTTTCTCTTCGCGCCTCACTAATGCGGCTGCTGCTGATTTCACCAACCTGGTAGGTTCTGTGGAACAGGGCTATTCCGCCATTCCGGCGATTGAGGAAACTTTAGCCGACCATCTTGCTCCGTCGTCTGCGCCGTCCTGGAAGTCGCGCCCCCTTCTCCCTTCTAAAGCATGTAGGACTACTTCCTCTCTCATTGGGAAATCCTACATGGCGGCTGGGCAGGCAGGCATGACCCTGCACACTATGGCCATTCTTCAGGCCTACCAGGCGGACGTCCTGAAGGAAATGGACGAGGGCGACGGTGTGACCCCTGAAGCGGTCAAGGAGCTTCGTAAGGCTACAGATTTAGCCTTAAGAGCCACCAAGCATACCGCACGTGCTATAGGTCGCTCTATGGCTGGTTCCGTTGCGGTGGAGCGCCACTTGTGGCTTAATCTCACGGAGATCCGTGATAAAGAGAAGGTTTTCCTCTTGGACGCCCCCATTTCTCAAACAGGTTTGTTTGGTGAGGCGGTCAACACAGTGGTTGAGAAATTCCGCTCCTCCAAATCCCAATCGGCCGCGTTCAGACAGTTCATGCCCAGGAGGGCTAGGGAACCTTCTGCTCCCCCCCCGGTGCGACCCAGAGAACGTCCCTCTCATAGACCGGAGTTCTCTTCCAGAAGAAGCGAACCAGGGCATCCCCCACCTGCCACGGTTTGGGGAGCCCGCGGTCGCCCGTTTCCCCGTCAACGGCCTCACAAGCGCCTCCAGTTGAAGCGGTCCGACAAACCGACTGCTCCGGCGGCGCAGAGCCGTTCCTGACCCTCCGGTCAGAAAAAGGAGAGCTCCTCTGGTTCCTCAGGGTTGGGTCAGACCGCGCAAGCGTTTCTGCCCACCCCCCAGCTCTCCTTTCCTTGCCCTGTCACCTTCGCCACTCAGAGTGTCTCGAAGTGCAGGCCATATTTCACCTTCTCTACTCAGTCTGGTGCGGGAGGAAGGAGACGCTTTCGGCTTTCTCCCCTCACCCCCCACGCTCTCTATAACTACCGGCCGCATCCTCGGAGACACTTTCCGTTTTCCTCCGAAGCAGGCGGACCTGGTCACCATGACCCCAATCTCGATGCCTCCCATCACGTGCCAGGACGCCGATGGCCCTCCTGCACAGTCAACCTCTTTACCCCAGGAGCGTCAACACGGCACCCTTACTCAGGTATGTCGTCTGCATTACAACATCCCTCCTCCTCTGTCACATTTCCTTCCAGAGTGGGAACGCTTACCAGGGGTATCGTCCTGGGTTCTTCGCACAATTCGGTTCGGCTACACTCTTCAGTTTTGCCGCAATCCCCCCTGTTTCAACGGGGTGTTTCCTACTGTAGTAGACAGCGCCGCTCAGGCTTCTGTACTGCAGCAGGAAATCTCTTCCCTCCTTCTCAAAGGAGCAATAGAGGAAATTACTCCAGGGGAAACCGAACGGGGCTTTTACAGCCGTTACTTCCTGGTCCCGAAGAAGGGCGGCGGTTTGCGTCCCATACTGGACCTCCGCCGGCTGAACTTCGCCCTTTACAAAGGGAAATTCAAGATGTTGACGCTGAAAGCTATCATATCTCAGATTCGGCCAGGGGATTGGTTCGTGACGATAGACCTAAAGGATGCTTATTTTCACATCCAGGTTGTACAGCGACACAGGCAATTCCTCAGGTTCGCCGTTGGAGAAAGGGCGTTTCAGTACAGGGTCCTTCCCTTCGGCCTATCTCTAGCTCCAAGGACATTCACAAAGTGCATAGATGCAGCTCTGGCCCCTTTGCGGCTCCAGGGCATCCGTGTTCTAAATTACCTGGACGATTGGCTCATTTTAGCCCAATCCAGGGAGCTAGTGACCCACCACAGAGACGTCGTTCTGAGTCATATCCAGTCTCTCGGTTTGAGGTTGAACTCGGAGAAGAGTGTTCTTGCTCCGGCTCAAAGCACCGTTTTCTTGGGGGTGAACATGGATTCCGTTCTCATGCAGGCCCGTTTGGCCCCTGCACGGATTTCCAGCTTGACGACATGCTTGGCTCGTTTTTCACTAGGCCATCATGTGTCTGTGGGCACCTGCCGCAGGATGCTGGGCCTTATGGCTGCGGCCTCCTCCGTGCTACCGCTGGGCCTACTCCACATGAGACCCTTCATGTGGTGGGTGAAACTCTCAGGGGTTCGACCCTCCGGGTCAACCCTTCGCCTACTGAAGGTATCGCGCAGTTGCTTTCAAGCCCTGTCAGTTTGGCGGGACCCTCTTTTTCTCCGGAAAGGGGTCAGCATGGGTGCGGTATCTCGTCGCCAGATGATTACGACGGATGCCTCTCTCACCGGCTGGGGAGCGGTTTTCGAGGGCAGACCAGCGTGTGGGGTCTGGACCGGAGAGGCTCTCTCCTGGCACATAAACTGCCTGGAGTTAAGGGCCGTTTTTCTGGCTCTGCTTCATTTCCTCCCTCTTCTGGAGGGTCACCATGTCATTGTCAGAACGGACAATATGGCAGTGGTGTCTCATGTGAACCGGCAGGGAGGTTCTCGGTCGCGCACCCTAGACAGGCATGCGCGTCACCTTCTCCTGTGGTCTCAGAGCAGATTCCTATCTCTAAGAGCGGTTCATGTCCCAGGGGTTCTGAACCTCGCAGCAGATTTTCTGTCGAGACAGAAACTCCGATCGGGAGAATGGATGTTGAACCGCCAGACGATGGCTCTAATCTGGAAGGTTTTTGGAGAGGCGGAGGTGGACCTCTTTGCATCTCAAGAGTCATCCCAATGCCCTCTTTGGTTCTCCCTGAGTCCCCCGGCTCCATTGGGGATAGATGCGTTCGCTTACCCTTGGCCAACGCAGAAACTCTATGCCTTCCCGCCCATCAAACTGATCCCGGCGGTCTTGGCCAGGGTGAGAGAGAGCGGAGTCCGCCTCCTCCTGGTAGCTCCGTTCTGGCCATCTCAGCCATGGTTTTCGGAGCTAGTTCCTCTACTGGAGTCTCCCCCCTGGAGGATCCCGGTCAGGGAAGATCTGCTGTCCCAGCTACAGGGCAGGATATGGCATCCTCGCCCAGACATGTGGAAGCTGTATGTTTGGCCGATCAGAGGCCGTTAGCATTAAGCTCTGGTCTCCCAACTGACGTTCAGGAGACTATTGCGAGTGCTAGAGCTCCTTCTACAAGGAGATTATATTCTTCCAAATGGAAGGTTTTTGAGACTTGGTGTTTAGCACATGATAGGAGCCCAGTTAACTGCCCTGCTGGTTCAGTACTGGAATTCCTGCAGGAGAAGTTTGCGGCTGGAGCAGCCGCTACCACTCTCAGAGTTTATGTCGCGGCTATTGCAGCGCATAGGGAATCGGATGAGATTCCCCTAGGCAAATTAAGGTTAGTTTCTGCCTTTATGCGTGGGGTGAAGCGCCTGATACCGGCTCGCTCCCCTAGAGTCCCCTCATGGGATCTTTCTGTTGTCCTAGAGGGTTTGACAAAAGCCCCCTTTGAGCCCTTGGAGTCAGCTCCGGATAGGATTCTGACTCTTAAGGTTTCTCTTTTGTTAGCGTTGTCCTCATTAAAGCGGGTGGGAGACTTACAAGCTCTTTCTGTTAGCGAGTCCTGCTTGGTCTTTGCCCCTGGCCTGGTCTAAGTTTCCTTGAGGCCGAGACCAGGATATGTCCCCAAGGTTCTTTCCTCAAGTTTCCGCTCTCAGGTAGTTAACCTTAATGCTTTCCACTCTCCTCCATTTTCATCTGAGGAAGATAGGGAGCTTAACTTGCTCTGCCCAGTTCGTTCTCTTAAGATATATGTAGACCGCTCAGGCGGTTGGAGGAAATCTAACCAGCTTCTGGTTTGCTTCGGTGCTAGCCGCCGTGGGCTTGCTGCATCGAAGCAGAGGATTTCTCACTGGGTCACAGAGGCTATCTCGTTGGCTTATGGGGTGCAGGGCTTGCCTTCACCTCTTAACATTAGAGCACATTCCACCAGAAGTGTAGCATCTTCTCAAGCTCTTTTCAGAGGAGCACTTTTGGAGGATATTTGTGTTGCGGCAGGCTGGTCCTCTCCGCATACTTTTGTAAGGTTCTATAGCTTGGATCTTGACATGACCCCGGGTTCCCAGGTTCTTTCTGTTTGAACTCGTTTCGGTCGTTGTCTCTTTTATCTACCAGTTATAAAGCGCTCTAGCTTGGCGAGTTTGGTAGTCCGTTCCCACTGCGCTTTCCGCAGCGTTGAGAGAACCTATGAAAGAGAACGTCTCTGGTTACTTACGTAACCTATGTTCTCTGAATAGGGAACGAGACGCTGCGTAAGCGGCCAAGCTCCTCGCGCTGCTGACAGTTTCTTTTCGGCAGAGAAATCTGAGGAGCAGATGGCGCGCGCGTGAATACGTATGATGCGACGTAGGAGCGTCGGGGCGGAGCCATATTGCGCGGACGCCATCAGCCAATGAATTGGCGTGATTCTATAAGGCTTCAGACAATCGGCACATTCAGAGAATATCCCACTGCGCTTTCCGCAGCGTCTCGTTCCCTATTCAGAGAACATAGGTTACGTAAGTAACCAGAGACGTTCTATTAGGTTAACAATAGATGAAAACACTAGTTTTTGCCTACCTACAACTTAAGGTTACCGATTGCCATTCTAATAGAAAACAGACTGTACAAAAATATTAAAAACCTTTCGCAAATAACAGGATGTGAGTGGGTGCAAACCCGCGACCCACAGAGACATGCCTTACAAGGTGGTATCGTTAGCAGTGAGCTAAACCATATCTCTCAGTTTCAGTATACATTCAGTGAGCGGAGGCATGGAAGCTCATCCTTGTGCTGAGTTGGATTAATGTGGTCTGGTCTTGTTCTTTACTGATTGGGTGATAACAGTTCAAATTGATTGGCTTTGGAAAAGACAGGGTGGAGATAATTATCATTTTACACTACGCGTCTTGTCGCGTTATGATACGCGTCATGTGTCCCGTAAAAAGCGGCGTTACATGAGCATATAGAGCGTCGTTTTTTTCGCCGCCTCTGGACCGACGAAAAATACGCCGTAGTTTACACAGTCCCACGGCGCTTTTTACGGCGTTTGGCTTTTTTTGCGGCGTAAAAAGCGGCGTCCTGGCCGTTCAAACGGCGCTTTTTACGCCGCTTTTTTAACAAAACGTGCTAGGAAAGTGGCGCATTGTGACCCTTTTGGCGTTCCATACACCTCTTCTAAGCGGGCCAGGGCCGGCTAATCGAGCCGCGCCCGGGCACGGTTCGGAGCACTCACACTAGTCAAACGAACCGCGCTTTGGTGGTCAAACGCACTCGGGCACGGTTCAAACTGGCTAGTGTGAGTACACCCTTACACACACAATTATGCCAAAATGTAGTTTGTCAAGTATCTTCATAACATAAGAGCAGTCTTAAGTTATGATGGACATAAAGAGTTGTGAGAGAATGAGGCGCGTGAGATCCGCGTCTCTGGCTCGGCAACGGCTGGTCTTAAAGGGCCAGCTACCAATAAAGCTTTCTGTCCGTAAAGTTAATCAAAGAACAAAGGGAACAGAGAAAATTACCCACTGCTCTTGACTAAATAACTTGCGTAGCTTTAATAAGGATTAGTCTATATATAATTTATAATTTATGCAGCGCAGACTGCCTGATAACTTTATTCAGTTTCTGTACCTGTTAGACAGGAAGGGCACAGGTAAATATTACATTTATTATGGGTTTATGTGAGGATTGTTTGAAGTTCACTTAAATTAAAAGCTGTTTTATTTTTTGAAGCCTAATATATGTTATAAAAAAATAATAATACTAAGGAGACCATGCATGGTTTCTGTGTGAACCAACGCATTCGACATCTTTTGAAAATGAAACAATTGCGTGAGTTTGAGTTTAACTTTTTAAATATTTTTGTTTTAAAAGGAAGTCAGAGTTGTGTTAATATATATACTTTTTGGTTTAAAAAAAGTCAAACAAATACGTAATTATGAGAACTGCCCTTTTTTTCACTTGAGCCCCTGCCCCTCAAAATGTCTGTGCACGTCCCTGACCCTAACTGTATGTAGGGTAGGCTATATAGGGTTAACACACATAGCACACATGAACAGAAACTGCACTTCAACGGGTCTGATAGCAGACACTTGGACATGAAAGTATCCTCTATTAATAACAATGTAAACGCGGTGGATAGGGCTGATAGCTTGCGTTTTGCTTGCGTTTATTGTCGATGAGACTCGCACACCAGCGCAGAACGTGGAGAGAAACCAGCGCACATTTCACTGACTCCTACACAAGCATATTGATCAATGAGTTTGAAACGCGACTCAATACGCGGTTTACATTCGCGTTTCCTAATTTCGTATGCATAACAGGTGACAATTCAAATGCTTAAAACGCAACCCATATTTCATAGATGCTGCTCTTAGATACTGATTTATCACAAGTCATCAATTTTGAATTATTCTTAATTCAAACAAAAGGGCTCATGTAAACGAGCCACGCATCTCACGCCATGCACTGGAGCACAGAAGCATCATCATGCCCATTCAAACAGCACCGCTCGTGCCCATGGTCGTGGTGATATTTCCCCCTATAAATTGATTTTATACCTACCCAAACCTTATTAAATAGGTAGGCTATACATCATCATATATGTCAAGTTCTTAATATTAATCGATAAACTACTCAGTTATTATAATAATAAGGCTATAGCTGTTATCAGTAAAATAAAATTAACAAAAGTCATTAAGTCATTAAAAGTCAAAATCTTAATTTTGTGTCTGCTATCAGACCCGTTGAAGTGCAGTTTCTGTTCATGTGTACTATGTGTGTTAACCCATATAGCCTACCCTACATACAGTTAGGGTGATATACATGACTTAAAATATGATATTGTCCGCACACCTCTTGCGTTTCATTTGGTCACACACCACAAGGTGTCACTGTGACCTCAAAGCTTCAGCACTGCCACTCTGAGCTCGATTGCTGATGTCTGAGTTAAAACACGCCCCCCTCATTAGCATACGGAGAAATAAATGTATAAATAAATAAATGTATAAATAAATAAATGTGGAAATAAATAAATGTAGAAATAAATAAATGTGAAAATAAATAAATGTAGACATAAAAACATAAATACATAAATGAATGTGGAAATAAATAAAAGTGGAAATAAATAAATGAATAAATGTATAAATAAAAAAATAAATAAATGTGTGAAAAAATACAATTATACATAAATAAGGAAATAAAAGTATAAATACTCATTTATTTGTACTTTTTTTACATTTCTTTGTATATTTATTTATGTATTTATTTATGTATTTTTGCTTTTTTACATTTCTTCGTATATTTATTTATGTATTTATTTATTTTTAATTAAGTCAGCTTTGGCATTCCATAAGTTAGGGTTAGGGTTAGTCTAACTCTTTTAGATACGGTCACTAGACATTTGGACTCTCCAAACTCGTTAGTTAGGATTTTATTTATGGATTTTACACCTGCTTTTAACACCGTCAATATTAATTTGTTGTTGGACCGACTTCAAAGATCACAAGTTAACTCTTGTGAAATGGACTATGGACTTTTTAATGAACAGACCCCAATATGTTAGGATGTTTGACCACAAAACTAGTAGCATCACTATAAATACTGGGGTTCCACAAGGATGTGTCTTGTCACTTATTTTATTTTCCATATAAATAAATTAAATCATGTGTGGAATTAAGGGTATGCCACTTTTGAAATATGCAGAGGACATGGCTTTGGGGGCTTGTATGACAGATAAATAGTCCCTGATTATGTACAAACAATTTGTTGAAACCATGGTTGGCTGGTTCCATGTCAGTTCCCTAAAGTTGAATACAATTAAAACCAAAGAGTAGGTAATGTTAGACAGGACATTTTGACAACAGTGTATTGGTCACTTGTGGAATCAGTCATGACATTTAACATTGTTTCTTGGTATAGCTTACTTTCAGCTGAAAATAAGAAAAAAATCCGGAAAGCATGCATCTAAGGGTGTATTCACACCTGCCTTGTTTGGTTCGATTGAATCGAACTCTAGTTCGTTTCCCCCCTTGGTGCGGACCTTTTGGGCAGGTGTGAAAACAGCAATCGAACTCGGGTGCGGACCAAACAACCGAACCGAGACCCAGCTAAAGAGGTGGTCTCGGTCCGGTTCCAAACGAACTCTGGTACGGTTCGTTTACGGTGTGAACATGAACCGACCCAATTGCAAGAAAGCACTGCGCCTTTGAGTTAACAGGCTTCCGTAGTCGGAGTTGCGTTATGGGAAAGTGTGCTGTTGTAGCCTACTACATTTGATAAAATGAGTCGTGGTTTGACCTGGAGCTTCAAAGAGACGAGCTGCCTTATCAGACATCCCAAGTCTCCCAGAAGTTCCGGGAATCTCCCGCATATTGATAGCGTCTCCCTGAAGCCCGCGAATTATTTCAAATCTCCCGGAATCTGGAGCGCGTATGCGAGACAGAACATACTGTGCGCAGCGCGCGCACGGCAGCCTCACGAAAGCTAGTCGCACATCGTCGTCTTCTCAAAATCCGAATTACAAAATCAGATGACATTGTATCATATGACACTCATTAGTTTCTTCATATTGCGTTTGTACAGAATAACACAAAATTAGAAAAAGAACAAATATTGCAGTACGAAATATCTCTATGCTGAGCCTTTTTTGCACTTCCTGATTTCCTTGTCCAATGAATGGACGACCTTAGCACACGTGTGGTTTTGTTTACAAATTTTGGTTCACTTGCAAAAAGAGCAGTGTGAAAGCGAACCGTACAAAAAAAACAAAAAAAAGTTTTATTTGGTCCGGACCAAAGCAAGTGAACTATCGGACTTTCCTGGTGTGAATACACCCTAAGATTACTGGGGTCTCGCAGCTTCACCTCTCAGACATTTATAATATGGCAGTAAAGAGGAAAGCAGCTTCCATTTAATTTTTTTAGATGTCTGTTTTAATTGTTGAATTGTATGTGTTGTTGACAATAAAGTTTTTCTAAATTCTGAAAAGGTGCTTAATATGTGTGTTTGTGTGTACCATTGCAGCGGAAGGTGTTATCCGGATCTACGGCATAGCCACTTCTACAAGAGCAGATGAAGCCAGTGCCATTCAGGTTTGTACACTCATGCTGGCATAACTTCTCTTCACAGTTGCGGTCATGGCCAAAATCTAAAAAGAGTCACTCATCATCAATTACCTAATCTTATGAAGTTCCATTATAAATTACTGATCATATAGGGTGTTATTTGTTGACTTACTGCAGCCCAGTTCATCAGTAAGGTCTCCACAGTTGTCGTTGTGGTCACACACATACGGCAGAGCCACACAGTGGCCATTAGTGCATTTAAACTCATTGGGTGTGCAGGGTGCGAGAGTGGGTTCCTGACCTAATTGAAAAACACAATTCTTAACGTCATCACTGATTTTTCTTAATAATTCTTGTTTTGTTTTACAGTAAAAAGTATGGTTTCACTTTATTTTGATGGTCCCTTTAACATATTCTGTTGACTATAAGTAACGTTGCTCCTACATGTCTTCTAACTCTCATTAGAGTGTTAGTAGAGTATTAATAGACTGGTAGGGTCAGATTAAGTTCACATGTAGTTGAAAAGTTACTTATAGTCAGTAAAGTGTCTGTTGGAGGACCATCACAATAAAGTATTTGCAGATATTAAGCAGACAGTCTACTAATACTCCAATGAGAGTTAGTTGACATATAGTTGCAAAGTTATAGTCAATAGCACGTTCAAAAGGGACCTTCAAAATAAAGTGTTACCAAAAGTATACTTTTACTTCAGGAGCAAAATAAACTACCTAACATAAAGTTTATTTTATTAAAAAATCGGTAACATTTGTAAACATTAATTAACTACATTGGTTAACATTTAAAAACAATTAACAGTTAAAAATTTACTAATACAACATTTACTAATACATTATTCATATCAAAAGCTGTACTTGTCCATTTATTTAATGGCCCAGAGTTAACATAAACTAACAATGATAATTTGTATTTTTATTAAATAATGTTAACTAGTTACTAAAATATCTCTTTATTGGTAAATTGTATTTTATCTTGTTTTTTTATGCTTAAAACAAGGGACAAAAAGACAGCGGAGTGAGAAAAATCAACTTTATTCTAGATATTATTTAATATATCTCACATAATAATAATAATAAATAATAATAAATGCCTCTTGAGCACCAAATCAGCCTACTAGAATGATTTCTAAAGGACCATGTGCCACTGAAGACTGGAGTAATGTATACTGAAAATTCAGCTTTGTCATCACAGGAATAATACACAATTATATTTGTATATTTATTCTCTATGAATAGAAAACAGTTATTATGTGTATAAATATTTGTGGAAAAAAAGAGTTTGACTTAAGTTGTAGTGAACAGATATGGGTGAATCTCTTACAGTGGTCCTCCTTTTCGTCACTGCCATCCCCACAGTCGTCTTTTTTGTTGCACATGAGACCACTATAAACGCAGTATCCATTGTCACAGCGAAACTTGGCAGGCATTTCACATGTAATGTTCCCTGATCACAAAACAAATGTGACAGTAAGACAGTGTTATCATATTCCTGCTGAAATAACCATCTTAAGCCAACATGAATTTCCAGTTTCAAGTTAAGATCTAAGGGCTGGTAATGTACCATAAAGAGACAAATGTGTAACTGTAATGGTTTAAGTTATCTGTTGAAAAAGTATAATTTCAGTTTCCTATAATGTCTTACAGCAGAGGCTGAGTTGCTCATCTGAGCTGTCTCCACAGTCATTGAAGCCGTCACACACCCATTGCTGGTTCACACACAGCTTGTTGTTACACTGAAACTGGTGTGATGGACACCAGCGTCCTCCAGGATATCGAGTTGCTGTTGGGAAAACAAAAATTACAGAACCATTTCAACATTTACAGTATATGGAATAAGAAGGTCCATATATTTCTAGCCAAGCATACTCACGGCAGATGGATTCATCAGAGAAGTCCAGGCAGTCGGCATGACCATCACATTTCAGAGCTTCTGGGATGCAGTGTCCAGATGTACACTGGAATGTCCCAGGACGACAGGTCCGCAGCTCTATGAAGAAAAAAAATACTTTCCCATAGTAATGTAAAAATGATGTGAAGGGAAATCCATGTATCCTAGCATTTTGTAAGCAAATTTCTTTATATGAAGCATTTACTTATTTCATATTTCTGAGTGAAATCCCTGAAGGGAACGAGACGCTGCGTGAAAAACGCTGTGGGAACGCCCCTTGCGTTGTGCGTCATGAAGCACGTATGGAATCAGTCCAATGGCGAGACGGAACGTCATAGGCGGGTGACGTCATCGACCAGGAAACTATATAGCACCCCAAAACCACAACCGCAACAGCTTCTGAAAAGGTCTGAAGCAAGTCGATCACGGGAATGCCGGGAGTATGGCAACGACACGCAGCATCTCGTTCCCTTCAGGGAACTAGGGTTACATACGTAACCGAGACGTTCCCTTTCAGGAACTCGAGCAGCGTGAAAAACGCAGTGGGAACGCTAATACCCACGTCGCCATAAGAGCAAGTGATCGACTGTGTGAATCAAGAAGCACATTCAGCCGAAAGCACCTGCGCCCCTGGAGTGGAGCTGAGATCTAGGTTATAAAACCTGACGAATGTATGCGGTGAGGACCAGCCTGCCGCATCACAAACATCATGGAGAGAAACTCCAAAGGTGAAGGCTGACCAGCCGACTCATAAGCAAGTGAGATGGCCTCAACCACCCACTTGCTCAATCTCTGTTTAGATGCGGGACAGCCCTTCCTGGGTGACCCGAAGCAGATGAACAACTGTTCAGATTTCCTCCACAGGGCAGCTCTGTGGACATAAGCATCCAAAGCCCTGTAAAGCCCGGGCAGAGTAAGTTGAGTCTTTCCTGATCCGAAGACGAAAACGGAGGAGGACAGATGGCCTGCAGTACTTTAGGTCTGGCCACATTAGTAGGAACCTTAGGGACATAACCCGGCCTGGGATGGAGAAAGGTCTTCACCATACCAGGTGAAAATTCCAGGCACGAGGGAGAAACCGAGAGAGCCTGAATGTCTCCAATTCTTTTGAGAGACGAGATAGCGAGGAGAAAGATAGTTTTTAAAGTGATGAACTTTTCAGGAACTTCCTCGATGGGCTCGAAAGGAGCTAGGGAGAGACCTTCTAAAACGATGGCCAAATCCCATGTCGGCACCCTCGTGCGGACTGCAGGCCTCAGCCTCAAAGTACCACGAAGAAATCGAGTTATAAATGGGTGTCTTCCCAAAGAGAGTCCACTGAAAGGGACGTGGTAAGCAGCCAGTGCCACCACGTACACCTTTAGTGTGGATGGGGATAGCCCTGAGGAGAAACGCTCCTGCAGGAACTCCAGCACTGCACCCACTGGGCAGTTAACTGGGTCCAGCTGGTGTTCTCCACACCAAGAAGGTAACAATCTCCACTTCAAGGCGTATAACTTCCTCGTGAAAGGAGCTCTGGAGTGAAGGATGGTCTCAACAACCTTGGCAGAGAGATCAGCACCTACAAGCTGGGCCCCCTCTGAGGCCAAGCCCACAGTTTCAAAAGTTCTGGGCAGGGGTTAAAGATCGACCCACTCGCCTGAGAGAGTAGGCGAGTATAACGGGCGAGAGCGCAGACCCCCCTGATGATTTATATAAGAGACCACCGATGTGTTGTTGGACCGGACAAGAACATGATGACCTCTCAGGTCTGGAAGGAAGTGTTTCAGAGCCTGTAACACCGCCAACATCTCTAGACAATTTATATGCCATAAACGATGATGGTCCTGCCATAGACCCTGGGCTGGACGACCACTCATGATCGTCCCCCAGCCTGTGAGGGAAGCATCTGTCGTTAGCGTTACACGACGACAAAGAGCACCCAACACAGGACCCTGGGACATAAACCAAGGATCCCTCCACATGATCAGAGCACGGAGGCAATGCCGTGTAACTCTGATCGTGCAGATGGGGTTTCCCCTCGGGGAGAACCCCTTGGTTCTGAGCCACCGCTGTAATGGTCTCATGTACAGCAGGCCGCAAGGTATAATGTTGGACGCTGCTGCCATGAGACCCAGCAGCCTCTGGAAATGCTTTACAGTGAGCAACTTGTCTAGCTTCACCTGTTTTGTGGCTGAGAGAATCGACGTGATGCGGGCAGGAGACAGACGGGCCCGCATCGACACCCATAGTACTCCCAGAAAAGATGTTCTCTGAGATGGAGATAACACTCTTCTTGGCATTCAGCCTCAACCCCAATCTCTTGATGTGCGTGAGTACGACATCTCGATGCCGAACGGCTTGCTGCTCCGATTGAGCTAAAATCAGCCAATCGTCGATATAATTCAGAATGCGAATTCCCTGGAGGCGCAGCGGGACTAGCACTGGGTCCATGCACTTTGTGAATGTACGGGGAGATAAAGCTAGGCCGAACGTAAGAACATGATATTGGTACGCTTCGGCCCCGAAAGCGAACCTCAGGAACTTCCTGTGTTGCGGAAGGATGGAGATATGGAATTACACGTCCTTTAGATCTATCGTGACAAACCAGTCCTCGGATCTTATTTGTGACACGATCTGCTTCAGAGTGAGCATCTTGAACTTGAGTTTTGTTACTGAGCGAGTTAACAGGTGCAGATCTAAAATTGGACGCAACCCCCCATCCTTCTTTGTGTGACCGAGTAAGTAAGGATTCCGTATGGGGCGGGGGGTGTAGTTGTTTCACGCTATAAATAATGCGAGAGCGAGTAGACGGGATAATTTCCTGACGCTTTGATCGTCTCCGTCTCCTTCCGGTGCTATGACCCGAAGCGCAATAGCGAGCTGTGAGTGTGGCATTTATTTTTTTTTACAAAGATGTTAGTATGTTTTTATTTATGGATTTTATGTTAAACGCAGGGCAGAGGTGCCTAATGCAAGAGGGTGAGCGCGTGGGCTATTTAATGGGGTTAATGCCGAGCCTTGGATGCCGTGTGTAATCCTTAGCCACAAACCATTCATCCAGTTTACGGTGTTCTCCTGAATTACGACAGAGGTATTCGCGCGTTAGATTGTTAGGTTTGGTATTAACCTTTCATGTATAACTGCACTGTCTAATAATCCTGTAAGCTGAAGGTGAAATGATGTTGCATGGAATGTGTGTCAGAGGTCTATTTGGATCTGTATATTAGATATTTATGGTTTTGTTTTGTGTTTATTTGGCAGATCCTCCTTTGTGAAGTCCTATGCACTTGGACCTCTGACGTCTCAACCCGATCACACTAAATACGTGTCTATATCACGTAGTGTGATTATCGTGTTATTTATACGCGAAAATGAGTTTTTACGTGCATATGATACGCATGGGTTGTTAAGGGTAGGTTTAGGAGTGGTGTGGGGTACGTATGTATTATACGTTTGGGTAGAATTAGTGGTGTTGGGTGCGTGTGTATTACACGCAAAAAAGTGCGTATCAAATGCACGCGAAAACTGCGTATCACATGCACGTAAAAACTCATTTTCGCGTATAAATAACACGATAAACACACTACGTGATATAGACACGTATTTACGTGAGAATAGGCTGGACGTCTAGGCCCTGCTGTTTTGTTTATGCTTTATTTTCGTTGTAATTCTAAAGTTTTATTATATTGATTGTTTTGCTTTGTTTTATTTCGATTTATTATTTTGTGTATTGAGTTTGGTTTATGCCAACCGCTGTACTGAACTGTGATCCGTAAAGTGGAGTGCTAATTTATGCTTCTTTGTCTTAGGAGCCAGCCTGTGTGGGAGTGGTTCTTCTGGGCTGTTGGGACCTTTCCTTCACTGCAGATGGTGTGATATTTCCTGCACTGCATGTGTATGGAGTTGAGAGTGTAGAGTGGTTTGGATTATGCACTAGATTGCCTTTTTTAGAAGTTATTTTATCATCTTGAGTATTGTACACGTGTGGTGTGTGTGCTCTTTATGCGGCGGGTCCGTGACTAATAACTCTCTCTACTTTCACACAGGTTTGGTTACCTCTCTTTGTAAGACTGCTGTCATGTAATAATCAACTTTGTCTATGTTGATTACATTTTATTGCTGCTTTTTATAATAATTAACTACGAGAGATTATTTATTCAGAGGATTATAATTAATTATTAATAAAAACTATTTGAACTTAAAGGTCACGTCTTCGTTCTTTATTAATTTAATGCTTGTTTGAACTTGGGTTGCTGTTATTTCCAGGGGTACCTCCCCGGTGGCGTAGTCGGGACTAGTGTGGCTTTCCGCCACGGTTACATCTGGAAAAAAATCGGCTGTAATAACCTGACTCCATACTGGGAGGAGGAACCTGTTCTATAGGCTCCTTTTGCAGGAGCGTTTTCACCTCTTGTTCCATTACCAGAGCCCGCTGAATCGAGGAGGGCGAGACCTGAACTGAATGGCATAACCTTTCTCTATCGAATGCAGGACCCACTGAGAAACTTTTGGAAGACTTTTCCACTCCGCCATAAAAATCTACTAAGCGTACCAGCCTCTCGAGGCTGGCCTCTGGAATATTTTGAGCAGCAGACACAGCGCCCTGTAACAGCGCACCGGCAGGGAACAACTGGCCTGACTGCTCTAAACTAGTGGTCGACCGATATGGGTTTTTTGATGGCCGATGCCGATGCCGATGTCAGAGAGAGCAGGGTGGCCGATGGCCGATATATATATGTATATATATACATATATATATACACACACACACACACACACATATATATATATACAGGGCACTCAGTAATCTGGTAATTTTATGCGCACTGATAATCATATTTCTTCAAATAAAGACTTTTTTTGACTTTGACTTTTGACTGCGTCAGCGGCGCATATTTTTATTGGCGTGCATGTTAATCAATGAGTGCGTTCACACCGCTCACACACGCCATTCATGCTTGGTGTGAAACGGCCGTAATTTTACATCACACAGTAAAAACGACATGATATGAGGTGGGCAACTGTGGGCAACTGGATATAGCACAGCATATTTTAAAATGAAGGATTTAGAGTGTTTCGATCGAGTCTCCAGTGAAGCTGATCTTCTGTTCGCACTTCGGACCGTCACTCGCAGTAACACGTTTATGCCGGCTACAAATGCACACTTCACAAGATATCACAGCTGGATTCGATTAAATCTGCAAGGTTTGTGAAATGAAATGTTTATTAGATATTCAGAGATTTGTTTAAATTATGTAGATGCGCATTTGCTGAATGTTGACGGTAAATGAGAAAGTATTTTAGCCTGATTGTTTGCCTTTTCTGTTACAAATAATATAAAAGCAAACACATTACTTTTTCCCATACCATTTACTTTCTTTGATTACCAGTCCTGTAGCCACCAGTTCTGTCTAACAAAGTATTAGATATGACTGACAGAGATCGTAAACTAATGAAGACGGAGAATGTGAGAGAGAGCTGCCGTTCTCTTTTCAGGTGCTGGTGTTCTTAGCGCCGCCCGTCAAAATAAAAGTCCCGATCCAACACATAGGCCAATCAGAAAAACTGATCGGCCGATGCCGATATTTAAAAAAAGCCAAATATCGGCCGATATATCAGTCGTGGCGATATATCGGTTGACCACTACTCTAAACCCCTCCTCGAAGGGGGCGAGCGTCCCTCGGGAAAGCACTCGCTGGGCCCGTCTACGCCCCGAGTTGGCAGAAGGGACCCCAGAGGGCACCGAGAGAGAATGGGCACCGTCTGATGCGGTGAACACCTTTCTCTCACGGTGGGGACCACCCTCAGGGCTTCTTCTTAGACTAAGCCTTCCGGGCCATAATGACTGTCCTCAGATCAGTCTTACTACCGGAGGACTTCGCCTGAGAGTGCCACGTCTGTTCCCATTGTTTAGGGGGAGCACGAGACGCGACACTCTTTTTTTTGTCACTCGCTTTTGTTGCGCCCGATGTGAGGAGCTTGTCAACGGCTTGGTCTGCCCCCGCCCAGCAGACCCTGGGACGTGAATTTTAAGAGGGAGGAATTTCTGAATTTCAGCTTGTTTTTTTTATTCTTGGAATTTGTCAATAACAGTATTAACCGCATCGCCAAATAGACCCGACGAAGAAAGCGGAGCATCCAGAAGGAAAGATTTTTCTTTTTCTTTGATACCCGAAAGATTCAACCAAAGATGTCTTTCTGTGGCCACCAGGGCTGCCATAGTACGGCCCATTAGCTTGGCCGACTCCTTGGAGGCACGCAGAGATAAATCAGCAGCCTGACGCAGTTCTCGAACAACATCAGTACTGACCTCCTCACTTTCACTCCAGTCTTTTAACAGGTCAGCCTGGTATGCCTGCAGAATAGACATTGTGTGCAGACATGCCGCAGCCTGACCCACCGCCGAATACGCTTTGCCCACCAAAGCCGAGGTGTTTCTAAGAGGCTTGGAGGGCAAAACCGGTGCTTTGAGAGATGATGCCGACTCAGCAGAGAGGTGGCTCGCCAACGCCTCTTCTGCTTTCGGCATCGCCCCGTAACCATACATCTTAGCTCCTGATATATTAGAATATGTGGAAGTCTGGGGGCTAAACACTCTATATGAGACCGGTCTTTTCCACGACCTCGACACCTCAGTGTGGAGATCGGGAAAGAACGGTAGGCATCGTCGTAGAGATTGAATGCGTGAGGGCAGAAATCATTCATCGAGTTTACTTTTAGAAACAGACTCCTGCCTAACAGCTGGCCACTCAATGCTTAACTTAGATACAGCACGAGTAAGCACCTCCACAAGCTCCTCATGTTCTGGGGAATGAGGTGACGAGTCCTCAGTGTCCCCTGTCTCAATGCTGACAACATCCAGCTCCTCAGAACTGGATAGCTGCAGTATTGGTGCCTCAGCCTGGGGGGAAGAAACCGGAATGCGTGCTTCCGAGCCCTGGACAGAGGCACTGGATCTGGCAGGTAAAGGCTGAGATAAGGCAGAGCCCGTCTCAAACCCCATTGTCAGATCCATTTGCGATCCCCACGACAAGCGCCGCCGCTCTGCCTCGACAGAAGCGGGACCCGAGCCGCGGGGAGGGCGAACCGAACCACTCTCCTAGAACAGTGATCGGCGGGAGCGGAGCGTTCTTAGGGAAAAACGCTTGCAATGCTCACAATCAGCCCCCTCGAGAGCTGACTGGGCATGCTGCACTCCCAAACAAACAACACACAGATCGTGTTTATCCCCACCAGTGAGATAGCGAGTACAGGGGGGAACAGACTTTCTGTATAGCTGTTCGCTTGCCATTATTGGTATGTACCAATAATGGCAAGCGAACAGCTGTCTCAATCCCGCTTCTGTATAGCTGTTCGCTTGCCATTATTGGTATGTACCAATAATGGCAAGCGAACAGCTATGCAGAAAGTCTGTTCCCCCCTGTACTATATATATATATATATATACACTCACCGGCCACTTTATTAGGTACCCCATGCTAGTAACGGGTTGGACCCCCTTTTGCCTTCAGAACTGCCTCAATTCTTCGTGGCATAGATTCAACAAGGTGCTGGAAGCATTCCTCAGGGAGTTTGGTCCATATTGACATGATGGCATCACACAGTTGCCGCAGATTTGTCGGCTGCACATCCATGATGCGAATCTCCCGTTCCACCACATCCCAAAGATGCTCTATTGGATTGAGATCTGGTGACTGTGGAGGCCATTTGAGTACAGCGAACTCATTGTCATGTTCAAGAAACCAGTCTGAGATGATTCCAGCTTTATGACATGGCGCATTATCCTGCTGAAAGTAGCCATCAGAAGTTGGGTACATTGTGGTCATAAAGGGATGGACATGGTCAGCAACAATACTCAGGTAGGCTGTGGCGTTGCAACGATGCTCAATTGGTACCAAGGGGCCCAAAGAGTGCCAAGAAAATATTCCCCACACCATGACACCACCACCACCAGCCTGAACCGTTGATACAAGGCAGGATGGATCCATGCTTTCATGTTGTAGACGCCAAATTCTGACCCTACCATCCGAATGTCGCAGCAGAAATCGAGACTCATCAGACCAGGCAACGTTTTTCCAATCTTCTATTGTCCAATTTCGATGAGCTTGTGCAAATTGTAGCCTCAGTTTCCTGTTCTTAGCTGAAAGGAGTGGCACCCGGTGTGGTCTTCTGCTGCTGTAGCCCATCTGCCTCAAAGTTCGACGTACTGTGCGTTCAGAGATGCTCTTCTGCCCACCTTGGTTGTAACGTGTGGTTATTTGAGTCACTGTTGCCCTTCTATCAGCTCGAACCAGTCTGGCCATTCTCCTCTGACCTCTGGCATCAACAAGGCATTTCCGCCCACAGAACTGCCGCTCACTGGATGTTTTTTCTTTTTCGGACCATTCTCTGTAAACCCTAGAGATGGTTGTGCGTGAAAATCCCAGTAGATTAGCAGTTTCTGAAATACTCAGACCAGCCCTTCTGGCACCAACAATCATGCCACGTTCAAAGTCACTCAAATCACCTTTCTTCCCCATACTGATGCTCGGTTTGAACTGCAGGAGATTGTCTTGACCATGTCTACATGCCTAAATGCACTGAGTTGCCGCCATGTGATTGGCTGCTTAGAAATTAAGTGTTAACGAGCAGTTGGACAGGTGTACCTAATAAAGTGGCCGGTGAGTGTATATATATATAGTTTTTTATAAGTGCTCCTGCCTAGCAATCACTAAAGACAGACAAAAACACTTGGGACAGATTCACACACAGAGCGCTTGCTGAAGACAACAGAAGCTGTCGCGGTTGTGATTTTGGGGTGCTATATAGTTTCCTGGTCGATGACGTCACCTGCCTATGACGTTCCGTCTCGCCATTGGACTGATTCCATAAGTGCTTCATGACGCACAACGCAAGGGGCGTTCCCACTAGGGCTGTCACTTTTGAGAAAAATCTAATTCGAACGGTTATCAAATATCAAGCAATGTATTCGAATATATTCGAATTTCTACGAGCCCCGCCCCCCCACAAAAAAAAAGAAAAAAAAAGAAAAACACCGTAACGGAGATTCAATCACAAATGTATTAACAGTCTGACAGTCATAAACAGGACTCAGGCTTGTCTGAAAAAAAATCTTTGACTTAATGTTTTAAACAGCAGGTTATCAACTTAATCTATTTGAAGTGGCACTACCAATCACAAAATTAGGCTACATGGGAAAAAAAACTGAATCGGAACAGCACGGCACGGCACAAACAATAACTTGACAGCTTAAACAGCAGCAGGAGTAAGGCCTATATCCTAGCCTAATTCATTTATTAATATTGTTTGCTAGAAACACCAATTTATCAACTTGATCTGGATCAAGTGCGGCTCTCTTTTTATTGGCAATGTTCGCTGCGGTGGAGAACGCGCTCGGAGCGCGTGCGCACACAGGTATTTGCGCGTCAATGTTGAGAGAAGTGGTATCTACCGTGTAGAACCCAAAATATTTCCAGACACTACTTTTTAGATGAGTTGGGGTCGTAATTGTCCGCTCAGGCTGGCCGTTCTGTGCGTTATCTTCCATTTTCAAAACAGGGAGACTATTGGCAATTATTCGCTTGATTTGGTCATGGGCCGACGCTACAATACGTTTAGAGCGCCCGCTCCTGGATGAGATGGCAAACAATAAAATAAAAAAACAAACGGTCTAATCATAGACTGTAAAAAATGCGCTAAACATGGCACTTTAAAAACCGGATAGTTTATTTATAGTTCGAATACGGATATTTCACGCCATGTTCGAATGCATATTCGAATATCGAATAAAAAGTGACAGCCCTAGTTCCCACAGCGTTTTTCACACAGCTCGAGTTCCTGAAAGTGAATTTAAATTTAACAAGAAGAAGAAAAATGGCAAGCGGGACTTTATGTTATCTATCAAGAATTGTTTAGATCATGAAAAGTGGTCTTTAATAACATGTCGTTGGAAGGGAAGGGGTTGAAAAATGGGTGCCAGTTTCGACAGTCAATAAAGAGATAAGAGCTAAGAGAGTAAAGTGGGTTATTTTTTTTTACTTCAACTTACCGCAGTCCCGCTCGTCAGAATTGTCCCCACAGTCATTGTCATGGTCACAAACCCAAGATCCTGGAATGCACTGCTGGTTGTCACAGCGATACTCGCTCTCAGAGCAAGGTCTGGGTTCTGTGAGCACATACATAAAAACTGTGAGCTACAAAGACAATGTTAAGGTGACCGCCAATGGATGGCCAATGCATTACTCACCACAATTTCTCTCATCAGATCCATCTCCGCAGTCATTGTTCCCATCACAGCGCCAGCGAATGGGCACACAGCGGTGATTATCACAGCGGAAATCTCCCACAGGGTCACAGGTCAGCTCATCTGCATGAAGCAAAATGTGCCGGTTAATTTTTATTCATTTCATGTTAAAAATGTTATTATAATCCCTTTTATGTAATACATCAAAATAAATATTGTTTATTTGTTGAATCATGATAAAGGAACTTTGACAAAAGTGTACAGGCTCTGATATTAGCCTGTTTGGTTATTGTTTATTTCAAATCTAATATTTAAGATCTTATGCAAAAATCATATATATTAATAATTAGGCATTTATATAGCGCTTTACTATGTACTACTGTACACACAAATTGCTTTACAATCATATCAGGGGTCTCCCATCAACCACCACCAGTGTACAGCATCCACTTTGATGATGCGGCGGTAGCCACAGTACAACGGTGCCAATGCACTCACAACACACCAGCTATGTGGAGAGGAGAGAGAGAGGGCCAATTGAAAAAGCAAGGGGATTATTATTAGGAGGCCATGACTGATAAAGGCCAATAGAGGGAATTTGGCCTGGACACCGGGGTTGCAGGCTGTGAAGAGAATTTCAACCAGTATAACAGAAAGTGTTTATAAAACAAATTGCCTACCCTATACTTTAGAAGAATATGTTTTTCTTTTGAGTCAGCCTGTCTCATGCAAATATTTTAAATCATTATCTGGGACTTACGGCAGCCCTGCTCATCACTGTTGTCTAGACAGTCATTGGCACCATCACACACAGCCCACAGAGGTATACAGCGATAGTTTGTCTTGCAAGAAATCTCAGTGTCTGTATCACACTTGTGATCAGGACCCACTACAAAAAGAGATGCAGGAAAGAGACAAAATGTCAAAGGTCAGTTAAAACCAAGCTGTTAAAGAAAAGCCAATTTTCCAAAAGGGACACTCACTGCACTCGTCATACGGCTCATCTGAGTTATCTCCGCAGTCATTCTGTGCATCACACACGTAGCTTGGTGGTATGCAGCGTCCATTTTTGCATTGAAACTGTCCAGGTTTGCAGGTCTTCTCTGTACAACTGTTGGCTTCCTCATCACTACCATCTGCACAGTCCTGCACACCATCACAGTGCCAGGATATTGGGATACAGTGTTTATTTTTACACTGGAACTGGTTCTCGGAGCAACGGTTGTCACCTGGGTTACAAAGAGGATTTAAAAAAAAATATCATTTGGGATGTCAAACATGATGTAAAAATTAACAACAGGAATCAGCTATGCAGTTCAATTCCCAGATACAATAGTCAACCAAAAACTGCTCTTTTGATACCAACTTAAGAAAACTTAATTTTATTGTTCTATTATAACAATAGCTCCTTTCACAAATAGGGCCCTATTTTAAGATCTGAAACGCAAGTATCAAGCGCGAAGCGCAAGTAACTTTGTGGGCGGGTCTTGGGCGCTGTTGCTATTTAACCGGCGGGATAAATGACTTGCACCCGACGCAAGTTTAAAAGGGGTTGGTCTGAAGTAACTTCATGATTCATAGGTGTGGTTTGTGCGTAACGTGAAATAAACCAATCAGAGCGTCATATCACATTCCCTTTAAGAGCATGATGAACGAGGTGCGCTTGTTCCATGGCACAATACTATTATAACGGCACATTTACCAGGCGCGCTTCAGAATCGGTTCACAGCCGAGGAGATTGATGTTCTTGTCAGGGCCGTAAAAGAAAGAGAAGTGACATTGGGGATGGGACAAACCCACCCAAATAAGCTTTGGTTATACATGCATATAAAAATTTGGGTAAATATGTAAGCTTTATGCCTATTTTTCCCATCGTCATGGACACAACAATGATTTCCCTCGTGTTTTAATATTTTTCCTTATAATAATGTATCATTTGCAAAAAGGAAAATGCATCTGTGTAGATGAGAGAATCATCTACAGTGTATGCACGTTGTTCACACTCTTTATTATGACCAAGCATGCGCGCTTAAAATAGCATCTATATGTACGCTCAACGCCCCACTGACTTTAGACTAGGTTTTTTCTGGTCAGTGGCGCAATTGTTTTCTGGAACTGCAAAATAGCACCTGGGATTGTTTGCGCCGGAACACGCCTCCTTTTTTGCACTGAACCGCCCAGTGAGCGCAAGTTCATTCTCTAGTTTGCCGGCGTGCGTCTGTGGAGGGAAAACGTCTCGGTTACGTATGTAACCCTAGTTCCCTGAAGGAACGAGACGCTGCGTGAAAACGCTGTGGGAACGCCCCCTGGCGTTGTGCTTTGTGAAGCGCGTATGGAAACAGCCCCAATGGCGAGACGGAACGTCATATGCGGGTGACGTCATCGACCAGGAAACTATAAAGCACCCCTAGATCACAGCCGCGATAGCTTCTGAAAAGTCTGAAGCAAGTCGCTCGCGGGAATGCCGGGAGTATGGCAACGCCACGCAGCGTCTCGTTCCTTCAGGGAACTAGGGTTACATACGTAACCGAGACGTTCCCTATCAGGAACTCGAGCTGCGTGAAAACGCTGTGGGAACGCTAATACCCACGTCGCCATAAGAGCAAGTGACCGACTGTGTGAATTAGGAAGCACATTCAGACGAGAGCACCTGCGCCCCAGGAGTGGAGCTAAGGTCAAGGTTGTAAAACCGGACAAATGTATGCGGTGAGGACCAGCCAGCCGCATCACAGACATCATGGAGAGAAACTCCTGACAACAAGGCTTTGGAAGCCGCCATACTCCTAGTAGAGTGAGCCCGAACAGCCAAAAGTGAAGGCTGACCAGCCGACTCATAAGCAAGTGAGATGGCCTCAACCACCCACTTGCTCATTCTCTGCTTAGACACTGGAGACCCCTTCTTAGGTGGTCCAAAACAGACAAACAACTGTTCAGATTTCCTCCACAGGGCAGCTCTGTGGACGTAAGCGTCTAGAGCCCGAACAGGGCAGAGCAGATTGAGTTTTTCCTGATCCGATGACGCGAACGGAGGAGGACAGAAGGCCTGCAAGACTATAGGTCTGACCACATTAGTAGGAACCTAAGGGACATAACCTGGCCTAGGATGGAGAAAAGCTTTTACCATCCCAGGCGAAAATTCCAAACACGAGGGAGAAACCGACAGAGCCTGAATATCTCCAATCCTTTTGAGAGATGAAATAGCGAGGAGAAAAATAGTTTTCAGAGTGACAAACTTGTCAGGAACTTCCTCAATAGACTCGAAAGGAGCAAGGGAAAGACCCTCTAATACAATGGTCAAATCCCAAGTCGGCACCCTCGTGCGGACTACAGGCCTCAGCCTCAAAGTACCACGAAGAAATCTAGTTATGAGTGGGTGTCTCCCCAGAGATACTCCACTGAAAGGGACATGGTAAGCAGCAAGTGCCGCCACGTACAACTTTAGTGTGGAGGGGGATAACCCTGTAGAGAAACGCTCCTGCAGAAACTCTAGCACTGCACCCACTGGGCAGTTAACTGGGTCTAGCTGGTGTTCTCCACACCAAGAAGTGAAAAGTCTCCACTTCAGGGCATATAATTTCCTCGTGGACGGAGCTCTGGAGTGAAGGATGGTCTCAACAACCTCAGTAGAGAGACCAGCACCTACGAGCTGGGCCCCCTCAGAGGCCAAGCCCATAGTTTCCACAGTTCTGGGCGGGGGTGAAGGATCGACCCACTCGCCTGAGAGAGAAGGTCCCTCCTGATCGGAATCTCCAGAGGAGAGCCGTCGAGGAGAGATATAAGGTCCGCAAACCATACTCGGGCCGGCCAATACGGGGCTACCAACAATAGACTGACCCCGTCCCGGCGAACCCTCTCCAGAACTCCTGGGAGCAGAGCAATCAGGGAAAAAGCGTACAGACGTGACCTCGGCCACGGCTGTACCATAGCGTCCAACCCCAGCGGGGCTGGATGACTGAGAGAGAACCACAGTGGACAGTGTGATGTCTCCCTGGATGCAAATAGGTCTACTTCGGCATGACCGTACTGCATCCACAGGAGCTCCACCACCTCAGGATGGAGTCTCCATTCCCCGGGCCTCGGCCCCTGCCTCGACAGGATGTCCGCTCCCTGATTTAGGTACCCTGGGATATAAATCGCCCTCACTGAAAGAAGCTTTCCCTGGGACCATAGAAGGATCTGGCGAGCCAGCTTGTATAACGGGCGAGAGCGCAGACCCCCCTGATGATTTATATAAGAGACCACCGATGTATTGTCGGACCGGACAAGAACATGATGACCTCTCAGGTCTGGGAGGAAGTGTTTCAGAGCCCGAAACACCGCCAACATCTCTAGACAATTTATGTGCCATAATCGATGATGGTCCTGCCACAGACCCTGGGCTGGGCGACCACTCATGATCGCCCCCCAGCCTGTGAGGGAAGCATCTGTCGTTAGCGTTACACGACGACAAAGAGCACCCAACACAGGACCCTGGGACAGAAACCAAGGATCCCTCCACATGACCAGAGCACGGAGGCAACGCCGTGTAACTTTGATCGTGCGGAGGGGGTTTCCCCTCGGGGAGAACCCCTTGGTTCTGAGCCACCACTGTAATGGTCTCATGTACAGCAGGCCGCAAGGTATTACGTTGGACGCTGCTGCCATCAGAACCAACAGTCTCTAAAACCGTTTTACAGTGAGCAACTGGTCCAGTTTCACTCGTGAAGCTAGACCGAACGGAAGAACACAATATTGGTATGCTTCGGCCCCGGAAGCGAACCTCAGGAACTTCTTATGTTGCAGAAGGATGGAAATGTGGAAATACACGTCCTTTAGATCTATCGTGACAAATCAGTCCTCGGATCTGATTTGTGACACACTCTGCTTAAGAGAGAGCATCTAGAAATCGAGCTAGCGATTAAAAGGGCGCAGATCTAAGGTTGGACACAACCCCCATCCTTCTTTGGAACGATGAAACATCGGCTGTAAAAACCTGACTCCTTGCTGGGAGGAGGCACCCGTTCTATAGCGTCCTTTTGCAAGAGCATTTTCACCTCCTGTTCCGTTACCAGAGCCTGCTTGGGGCCTACCACAGTGGGCAGGACCCGTCTGAATCGAATTGGATGAGATCTGAACTGAATAGCATAACCTCTTACTAACGATTGCAGGACCCACAGAGATAATCATGGAAGGCTTTTGCACTCTGCCAGGAAATCTACAAATGGTACCAGCCTCTCGAGGCTGGCCTCTGGAATATTTTGAGCAGCAAATACAGCGCCCTGAAACGGTGCACCGGCAGGGAACGACTGGTTTGACTGCTCTAAACCCCTCCTCAGAGGGGGCGAGCGTCCCTCTGGAAAGCGCTCGCTGGGCCCGTCTACGCCCCGACACGAAGGCGGGGTTGGCAGAAGGGACCCCTGAGGGCACCGTGAGAGAATGGGCACCGTCTGATGCAGTGAACACCTTTCTCTCACGGTGGGAACCACCCTCAGTATTCTGACACCGGTGGCGTCAGAACTAAACTTTTAAACATTTTTTGTTTTGTTTTTTAGACGAAGACACATGGCTATAATAACTATCCTTAGATCAGTTATACCCCAAAAACTTCATCTGAGAGGGTCACGTCTGGCCCCACTGTTTTGTAGGGGGAGCACGAAACGCGACACTGTGTTTTTGAAGGGGCGAGCGTCCCTCGGGACTGCGCTCGCTGGGACCATCTACGCCCCGGCATAAAGGCAGGGTTGGTAGAATGGGCCCCTGAGGGCACCGAGAGAGAATGGGCACCATGTGATGCGGTGAACTCCTTCCTGTCACGGTGGAGACTACCCTCAACATCCTGACGGCGGTGGCGTCAGAAATACTTTTTAGATGAAGCAACTTGGCTATAATAACTATCCTTAGATCAGTTATAACCCAAAAACTTCATCTGAGAGTGTCACGTCTGGTCCCATGTTTGCAAGGGGAACACGAGACGCGACGCTCTGCTTTTGTTTTTATTTTATTTTTATTTGCGCCCATACGAGGAGCTTATCGACAGACAGGACTGACCCGCCCAGCAGTCCCTGTCTTTAAACGCCGGTGCCTTAAAAGATGATGTCGTTTCAGCGGAGAGATGGCTGCAAGCGTCTCTTAAGCCTAGGCATCGCCCCATAACTGTGAATTAAAGCCCCAGCAATATTGAAATATTTTTCGTGAAGGTCTGAGGACTAAAAATACAGTATGAAATCGTTTTTCTCTAGGACTTTGACACCTCGGTGAGGAGGTCCGGAAAAACGGCAGGCACCGTCGTGGAGGTTGCACTTGGAAAGGCAAAAACAGTTCATACAATATTTTTATATATAAACTCCTGCCAAACTGCTGACCACTCAATGCTTAATTTTCCTACAGCATGAGAAAGCACCTCTATAAGCTCCTCATTTATTTCTGTTCAGAAAAATTAGCTTATTTTATATAATGATTATTTATTAATGATTATTTATTATTTTAATACCAACAACATTCAGCTCCTCAGAACTGGATAGTTGCAATATTAATGCCACAGCCTGGGCAGAAGAAACCGCAGAGCGTGCTTCCAACCCTGAACTGAGGCACTGAATCTAACAGTCAAAGGCTGAGATAGGGCGAGGCCCGTCTCAAACCCCGCTGTCAGATTCATCCGCGATCCCCACGACACGCGCCGCCGCTCTGCCTCGACAGAAGCGGGACCCGAGCCGCGGGGAGCGCGAGCCAAACCACTCTCCTCGAAGAGTGATCGGCGGGAGCAGAGCGCTCTTATTGGAAAACGCTCGCAATGCTCACGATCAGCCCCCTCGAGAGCTGACCAGGCATGCTGTACTCCCAAACAAACAACACACAGATCGTGTGAATCCCCACCCATGAGATAATCGAGTACAGAGGGGAACACACTTTCTGTATTGCTGCTCGCTCGCCATTTAGATATGTGAATAAATATATATATATATATATAGTTTTTTTTTTTTTTTTGTGAAAACTCCTGCCTAGCAATCACTAAAGACAGACAAAAACACTTGAGACAGATTCACACACAGAGCGCTTTGCTGAAGACAACAGAAGCTATCGCGGCTGTGATCTAGGGGTGCTTTATAGTTTCCTGGTCGATGACGTCACCCGCATATGACGTTCCGTCTCGCCATTGGGGCTGATTCCATACGCGCTTCACGAAGCACAACGCCAGGGGGCGTTCCCACAGCGTTTTCACGCAGCTCGAGTTCCTGATAGGGAAGTCCGCTTTGCGTGGGTGCAAGATAGGGCCCCTAGTCTTTACTAGTAAATTACTGTTAAATTACCGTTTAGAGATCGTACTTGAAACAGGATATTTAAAAAAATAACTAAAGCAATTTTATGGTATGAAGCTGTAACAATACTAGTAAGTACCATTATGATGCTATGTGTGAACAAAGAATAGGATTTCCTGTATTAGCATGTACGAGGGCAGGGAGTACTGATGTAAGAGGTGTGCTTTGGGTCAATCATAATGCTCTATTGGAGCTGTTTACAGTAAGCTCAGTTGCTTTTGATTGTTTTGTTTTTTATGTAAACATGTGTCTTCCGTTCAAGACCCTGCCTTATTTTCCATTTATCAGAAGCAATGTGGCTCTGTAGTTACTTTTGTGTACTATAGTAACTGCAGTACTATAGTAACTGTTATGCATCTAATGTTTTTAAGAGCAAAACTGTGTTCCAGCATTTAAAGGTTATTTCTGATGATTGACCGGTATTTTTGTCCTTATGTGTGAATGGTATCTCACACATAAGGGGCTAATGCAGAAACAGCCATGGATAAACTAGAATATAAGTGTTGCATACTGCAGAGTGCAGCATCTTCATCAGATCCATCAAGGCAATCATTGTGGCCATCACACAGGAAAAACGGATAGGTGCAGTTCCCATCCTGGCACTGGAACCGTCCTATTGGGCAGTAACGTGGAGGACATGTTTGAGGCTCATCGGAGCCATCCCCACAGTCTGACTGACCATCACACTTCCACCATATAGGAATGCACCTGAGACAAAAGGCAGACATAAAAAAAAGTGAGAGAGGAAAAGCACAAGATCATCAGATTATCATCCTGTGAGCAGAATCCCCATTAAAGTATCACCATAAAAGAACAGATTCACTTACCTCTCATTGTCTCCACAACGGAACTGAGTGCTGGAACAGTCAGCCACGCACTGGATCTTAAAGCCAACAGCCAGACCAATGAAGTGATCCGGACACTCACATCTGCCCGTTGTCCCGCCCGGGCCAATCAGACACAGGTGACTACAGGTCAGGTGATGGTCATTGCAGGGATTGTCACCTAAGAAAATGTTAATACAACTTTCAAAAAAACAACATGCAATTAAAGTTAATGGTGAAATGAATTATATATTGTCTTACTGCGTGGCTGTCTGTAAGGGTGATAGACGTGAATGTCATTAGGGCGGTGTGTGTTGTTGCCCATTATTACACGGTTAGCACCAGTGTATTTGTGGGCTCTCTCTATGGTGTGGGTGTTCCAGTCAGTCCAGTACACCAAATCCTCAAACAGAGTCAAAGCGTAAGCATGGGGCATGGAACCTGTTATAGCTCTATGTCTGTTTTGTCCATCCATATCGGCATAACTGTAGGAAAATAGACATTAGAAAGGTAGTTTTAAGGAATGCACAATATATTGGCTTGTCAGTGCATCCCCTAATCCTTTTGTTATTGTGTTTCAAAATACATCTGAGCATGTGGTGAATGTTACCAAAACAACTTAAAATAAGTATTTTGCATGAAATTAACCAAATTCACAATACTGCAAGTATTACATGAAGCAGGGCTACTGTCTTACTGCCTGGAGATCAGATTTGGTCTGGATACATTACAGGACACAACTTACTCAAGGAAATTTAGGTGAGCATCAGCAAAAAAGATTTTGTTGTTGGTGTAGTCGATGGTCAGGGCATGAGGCCACACAAGCTTGGTAGTGATGATAGCTGATGTGTTGGTTCCATCCATGCCAGCCCTGCCAATGAAAGCCGTCCGCCCCGAGTCTGTCCAATATAGCCATCTGACCAGGAATGGAAAAGGGAATGTTTACACACATAAAAATATCAGATGTGCAACTAAACAAATAAAATATATATTTAACTCACCCATATTTAGGGTTAACAGCGACAGCCCGAGGACTGGCAAAGCAGTATGTAGAGTTTGCATCAACACAACCTTTCAGGAGTTTTTTCCGGTAACGGCCATCAAGTTCAGAGACATGAATGGCTCCAATAGTCCCATCTGCCCAGTACAGCTTTCTGCAAGGAAAAATAAATTAGATTAACCCATAGATTAACCTTGCCCAGTTGTTTTTAGAATATACTTCAAGTAAATGAGTGAATCAAGCTCCTCATTAACCTACCGGCCCACCCAGTCCACAGCCAGGCCTTCTGCTCCATCCAGGTCATTCTGCAATATGACCTCCCTTCCTGTCCTGTCTAAATACATTCTCTCAATGTGCAATGTCCCAACATCCACCCAGTATAAACGCTTCTCGGTGGTATCAAAGTCTAGAGCCACAACGTTTGACAGGCCCTGCAGCACCACAGACAAGGACGAACCATCCGTGGTCAGGTTACGGATGTAGTAACGGTTGCTGTAGAGGAGGTAAGGTGTGATTCCACTGTTCTGACGGCAGGTGCGTCCATCAGGCTCCCGCAGGTATCCCGGAGCACATTTGCAGTAGAAGGAGCCCACAGCATTCTCGCACACCTGACTGCACACTCCCGGTTTTTCCTTGCACTCGTCTATGTCCTCACAGGCCTTGCTGTCTGGCATGAGTTTGTAGCCGTCCCTACAGGAGCAGTAGTAACCCGTCAGTGTGTCGGTGCAGTTCTGAGCACACTGGTGAATGGCTGGGTTACTGCACTCATTTATGCCTGTGGAGGGACAGAAAGGCATTTCATGACCTAATTCATCCAGTTAATTAGATTAATTGTAATTGTAAATGTGCTATTTACAAATTAATTGTAATTAATTTGTTTGTATATTTGCCATGACAATATGATCTGTATTTGCATGTGGGCAGAGCTTAAATTAGAAATGTGTCAAAACTAAATAAAAGTCAAGTAATTTCAAATAAATGCTGTTCTTTTTTATTTTCTACTGATTAAAGAATCCTGAAAAACATGTATCATGGTTTCCACAAAAATATTATTCAGCACAACAGCTTTCAACATTGATAATAATAAAATGTTTCCTAAGCACCAAATCAGCATATTAGAATAATTTCGGAAAGATCATGTGACACTGAAGACTAATGGAAAGAAGAGTAATGGCTGCTGAAAATTCAAGCTTTTTCCATCACAGGAAAAAATGACAATTTAAAATGTATTAAAATAGAAACAGTTATTTTAAATGATAATAATATTTCACAATTTTAATGTTTTACTGTATGTTTGATCAAATGATTACAGCTTCGGTGAGCCAAAGAGAGTTTAAAAACGTTTTTATAAAAATCTTTCCTACCACAGTTTTTTTTTTAAAGGTATTGTATTATATTTGTATATAATACCGCTGCTGTGAGCATGTAAGATATGCTGCTGCATAAATAGACATACATAAATACCATAGCAGATCTAGGCAGGTGGAGCTGGAGGAGGTGGGGGGTTTTCACATTTTAGACATATTGGCTCATCATTGCAATTATATATACTCATTAATATTTTGCTTTAACCTTGTGTTTGTTAAATAATCAGTCAAACTATTTTTTTCTACTATTCAATAGAATTCATTATTCATAAATAATTTATTTGCTGTTTCAGGCACATCACTCAAATGAGCCTTTTCCCAAACACAAAGTGGTGTCTTACCGCAGCCCTTCTCATCACTGTTGTCAGAGCAGTCCCTCTGCTGGTTGCAGACATTGTGGATGTCAATGCACTCCCCAGAATTGCACATGAATTGTCCAGGTGCACAGGTGGGTTCTGGGCTCCTGCACAAGCCCTCGAGTTCATCAGACCCATCCTGGCAGTCTGTATAACCATCACATGCATACGTTGATGGGATACACACTCCATTCTGGCAGGTGAACTCCCGGCTGGAGCAGGTGCCATACACGCAGCCGATCTCATCACTACTGTCCCCACAGTCATTCACACGGTCACAGCTGAGGAGTTTTATCCACACAGTATATATTTTATTAATATTTTGAGTAGCATTTAAGTTGATGTGCATTGTTGGGTACTGCCGGAGAGTAAAAACTCACTGGAAGGGCACCAGAATGCAGCGACCATTGGCGCAAGCAAACTCGTTCATGTGGCATGTGCGGTTGGGGCAGTTGTGCAGCTCATCTGCAGCATCTGCGCAGTCCTTCTCACCATCGCACACATAACTCAATGGAATACAGCGAGGAGAGCCTTGGTACCAAGTGGGGCATGTGAAATCACTGGGGTTGCAAGTCCTTGATCCTGAAATTCAAAATACAAGTCAGACTAGCAAGTGCACTGACTTGCTGGTTTATACAATCTTGAAAGACAGGACTTACCGCACTGTAGTTCCTGTGCCTCATCACTGTTGTCTCCACAGTCGTTGTTGCCATCACATACCCACTTTTCCAGAATGCAGTTTCCATTCGCACAGCTGAACTGCTGAGGGTTACATGTATAAATATGATCCTCTGTGTAAAGAGACAGAGAGTATTAGATAATGATTCCAGGCTCTGCTTTGCAGACTGAAGATGGATTCGACATATACCGCATGTGGGTGGCTCATCTGTGCCGTCCAAACAATCTGGGATGCGATCACACACCCATGACTGGGGAATACACTTCCCGTCATCACAACGGAACTCGTCTGCAGAACAGGTCCGGCCAGCTGTTGACCACAAGCAGTACAGTACACGATTTTGAGGACATGCAAGAGTATTTTTTTTAATATATTAAAGGACATTTTACTCAAACATAAAACTTCTGTTGTGAAGGGCATCTGCAGGCAACATCTAAAAGTTGAGACCCTGTAACTCACCACAGAAGAGTGGATTTTCATCACTGTTGTCCCCACAGTTGTTAAAACCATCACATAGGCTACTCGAAGAAATGCAGATGTTGGTGGTGTCACATTTTACTAAGCCAGGTGCACAGGTTCTGTCAGCTAATAAACCAGAAATTGCACACATCACATTTAATATCATACCAGGTAAAGAGTAGAATGTGCAGAGCTTAACATCAACGATTGTTTTAATTCAAAAAGGAAAAAAGGCAGAAAATGATATGCAAATGTAGATGTTGGTGTCAATGACCCAGTGTTATTATTGTTAACTCAAACTAAATCTACAACTATTAAAAATCATTTTCACTAAAAAATTACATAAATAGTAGATGGCGAGTTTAAACTTGAAAAACTTAAAATAAAATAAGTTTAGGTTGAAGTACTAAAATTACTAAAACTAAAATAAAAATTAATAAAAAGCTAAAAAGACATAAAAAAACTATGCCAAAAGCATATAACAAAAAAAATTAGAAAAGCACATAACATAATTACTAAAAATTAAAGGAGCTCTATGTAACACATTTATTTCAATTAATCATAAAATGGCCCTGATACAGTATGTCACTAGACATTAAGAAATCATGTTCATTTCAAATACTTATATCACTGACAACAGTAGTCCGGCCAGAATATTGTCATTTAAAAAGTAGGGCTGTCAAATGATTAATCGCGATTAATCGCATCCAAAATAAAAGTGTGTGTTTAAGTGAAGTTGCAGCCCTCAACTGATGTTGATGTTGTCATGTTGTGTTTTGGTCTGATACTCCACCCTCCACCTATCTAATCACAAAGTCAGTAGATTTGCGGCATCCGGGTTGCCAGCTCTGCTCTAGTTACCACAGCTGCAGCTACAAACGTGTACAAACGTTTGGATCCTGCAGCCTATCTGGCAACCTCGAGTCAGGGGGGAGGGGGAGGGGATACACCTGTCACAATCACCTCCTTCATCATCTGTGTCTTCACTACACTTCCCAGCATTCCCTGTCATCATCACCTGCACCTGTGCCTCATCATCATCATCACCGTCACCTGTGTTCCACCACCCACTTGCACTATAAAGCACTCACCTTCACTTCAGTCTTGGTCGGTCGTTGTAAATGTCTATGTGAATGTGTTTCATGGATCTTCAACCTGTTTACCTGCCTGTATCATTTTGTTTCATTTTTATTTTGAGTAAACGTTTGAATTGGAGCCTTCAGCCTTGTGTCCTTCTTCTACCCGCACCCCTGCCGTGACAGAACGACCAACCTAAACAGTATGAGCTGGGAGCTCGCTGGACAGATCGCGGCTAT
Source organism: Semotilus atromaculatus (assembly GCA_031834385.1). Classification (NCBI taxonomy): domain Eukaryota; kingdom Metazoa; phylum Chordata; class Actinopteri; order Cypriniformes; family Leuciscidae; genus Semotilus; species Semotilus atromaculatus. Next base: position 3,331,796 of record JAULUF010000012.1, on the reverse strand, counting down.
GGTTCTGGAGAGCCGTGATCTGTTCACCTTCACCAGGAGGTTTGTTCCTCTGGCTGCCTCCAGCCCTCTGGAAGACAGGGCCATCATGGCATGTAATCGGCTGGGGGTGGAGTCCGTTGACCCGAGGGAGCTCCCAGACATCTCTGGCCTGGACTGGAGAGAGGCACTCTCCCGATGTCTGGAGAGCTTCCTCCCATGGCATGCCATGACCACCTGCCCAGACCGTCCAGCCAGAGACCGTCCAGCCAGAGACCGTCCAGCCAGAGACCCATGTCTCGCCTGTCGAGCTAAAGCCCTCTTCGCCGCTGGTTCCGCCCAGCTCAAAACCCTCTTCGCCGCTGGTTCCGCCCAGCTCAAAGCCCTCTTCGCCGCTGGTTCCGCCCAGCTCAAAGCCCTCTTCGCCGCTGGTTCCGCCCAGCTCAAGCCCACTTCACCGCTGGATCCGTCCAGTTCAGCCGAGCCTTCACCGCTGGTGCACGTCAGCCACGCAGAGAATGTTCATGTCACGTCTGCCCAGCCAGAGACTGTTCACGTCACGTCTGCCCAGCCTGTCCAAGTCCCTCAGCCTGTCTCGAATCCGGTCACTCTCCCCAAGTATTTTTTTGGGGGGGGCCATGTGTCCTCGCTGGGGCCGTCCAAAGGCCCACGGCCACCCGAAGGGTCTTCACCGCCATGGTCATCCGAAGGGTCTTCACCGCCATGGTCATCCGAAGGGTCTTCACCGCCATGGCCGCCCGAAGGGTCCTCACCGCCGTGGCCGCCCGAAAGGTCCTCACCGCCGTGGCCGCCCGAAGGGTCCTCACCGCCGTGGCTGCCCGAAGGGTCCTCACCGCCCTGCTCCGCCCTGGATGCCCGAGGGTTTGTCTGCTCCGCCCTGGCCACGCCCACGTCCTGCTCCGCCATGGCCGCCTGGACCATCCTGGAGTCCGTCCTCCTGCAACCGGTCCACCTTCCCATCACGGACTCCAGGATGCCAACCCCCCCTCCCGTGCTCTGCCTTGTACGGCGCGGGTCGCGCCTAGCGGGAGGGGGGAGTTATGTCACAATCACCTCCTTCATCATCTGTGTCCTCACTACACTTCCCAGCATTCCCTGTCATCATCACCTGCACCTGTCCCTCATCATCATCATCACCGTCACCTGTGTTCCATCACCCACTTGCACTATAAAGCACTCACCTTCACTTCAGTCTTGGTCGGTCGTTGTAAATGTCTATGTGAATGTGTTTCATGGATCTTCAACCTATTTACCTGCCTGTATCATTTTGTTTCATTTTTATTTTTAGTAAACGTTTTGTGGTGGCAATTTTATGATATTCATTGATCTTTAGTAAAATATAGATGATTCAAAGAATGTCACATGTGTGTCTCTCACTTTTAGTGAGAGAAGATTCTGTTTATGTACCTGGGGAGGCAGAAGGGGGAGACACTCCAGAGAACAGACGAACAAGGACCTCTGACCTAGATGTCAGAAGGCCATTTGGTGCAGGGGGGGCTTAGTGGGCCAACTAGTGACGTCTATGGAAAACTACTGGGAGGAAGAAGGCCTTGAAACTAAGATAAAAGCTAGTTCAGTCTGTCTGGGGGTGTGTCACTCTTCTGCACAGGGTAACAACTGTGTATTAGACTGCTCCTATTCTTGCAAGAATAAATACTTCTATTTTTATAATTTGACAATGAGTGTCTCTTACGCAGTGATGTTTGTTTAATGAATTTTCGCCACAACAGTTTTGGTGTCAGAAGTGGGATTCCTTGGACGTGCCTCCTGGACCTGAGATCGGACGGTGTTTGGCCACCTGGAATGAGTAAGTTCCAGCTCTACCTCGTAAACTTGAGAGAGAGGGGCCGACCGATATCAGGGCCGGGAGAATCGACCACTGGAATCTAAAGAACCCGCAAGTGGCATGAAACAACGTCTCTGGTAAGGGTCATTTAAATTCGGTTTAATTGGGGGAAGAGTGAAATTGAACCATATTGGCTGAGGGCTGTTTCTGTGGTACGTAATCTGGATTGATTAAGATCTACGGACAGATCAAGAGATTTCAAACAGATACGAGAGAAGAGAACCTGAAAATTAGTTGTTCCATCACGGAGCAAATTGTTTTAGGTACCGAGGCTAATTAAGGGGAACCAGAAAATAATTTTTGGTAAACCATAATTAGGAGGGCACTAACAGTGCAACCCGACCGATTTGGGTTAAAAGAAAAGAATCGGGTTTGTTGGGGACGCCTAACAGACTAAAGAAAACGCTTGTTGAAGAGAAATCCACAGAGAACAGAAAAGCAGCCAGTATGGGGAAATCTCAGAGCAAGATTATGAAATATGATACACCGGTCTACTACCAAATGAGAAAACATTATGGTCAGAAATGTATGATATTGAGCGCCACAAGATTAAAGGTGGTGCGGGAATCAGTTGAACAGGGCAGTGAGAAACAAAAGTTGTTGTATCTGTGTTCAACATGTGGGTAGAGATGTGAACAGATAATGGATTGTTGGCTTGAAGATAAAAAGTCGAACTGCCAGGAGAAATAAGGTTTTTACTTCTTTATCCAGTAAATGGATGCATGACATTAGATGTCTATATAACTTAAATTTATATGATAAGGATTGAAGTAGCAGGCAGCAATAAGGCTGTCTGTGTGAAATAGAGGGAACTGTAAGTGAGAGACTTAGATGCGACAGAGAGAAAAGAATGGGAAGGATTTCTGATAAAATGTATGGAACTATTTTATTAGCGCCTGTTAAGTCAAATTAAGTTGTGTGAGATATGTTTGTGTGGGGATTGTGCAAACAATCATGAACTGGTTAGATAATGAAGGAACTGTCATGTAGAGAAAAGAAAGGAGAGGATACAGAAGGAACTGTCATGTAGGGAAAAGAAAGGAGAGGATACAGAAGGAACTGGCATGTAGGGAAAGATTGAGAAGAAATATAGTAGAAAACTATATGTGATGAAAAGAAAATTTCTGACAGAATTTATGGAAGTCAAATTAACTGTTTAAATTGTATGAAAAGTGAGTTTCAGAATAAAATAAGGCATTGTATGATTGACAGGGATTAACATGATATTAAGAATGTTTTAAGCAAAATGGGGAACAATTCTATATTTTGATAAAATAATGATTGAAATGATGATATATCTGCTTTATTTTATTAATGTTAAGAAAATAAGGGTATTGAAGCAAGTAGCTATAATGGTTGTCTGTGTAATTTACGGACTGAGTAATATAATCTGTTTTGGAGAAACAGTAGAGATAAGACTGAGACAATAATGATAATATTAAGTTGAATCTGCAGACTAACCATGTGATGGAAGGAAAAAGGCTTCAAACCAGTTTTAATGAAAATAATGATGTACAAATTGTAAGGTAAAGACAGAAAACAAATTCGAATATTTTGAGCATTTCCATGCAGCTTATGAGAATTAATGTTCTGCCAATAATAATGATGAAGAGTATGATTCGGCTATTGTTGTATCTGCCATTGGTGGACTGTAACAAGAATACAGAGAACTGCTTATCAGTGGCTCTGTTTACATTCCTGGTTGGGACTGCTACAATGGTGTGCAGTAAGTTGGAGCCGTTTGCAAACTGACAGTGATAAAACTAGGCAAGGTGTCTGTGGCTGTAGTTGAGGCTGAAACAAACCCACCAGGTGACAAAGTGTTTTAATTGTGGTCAGCAGGGCCATTTAACACGTAACTGTAAATGCCCACCGAGAAGGTGTTTAAAAATGACAAAAATTTGAGGTATTAATGTGGGTTTGAAAGTAGATCAGTGTTTAAATGACGATATTAAAGTTTTCGTCTGAGAAAGAACAGGAGATAAAAATAAGGTCATAAGATTGAAAACTTAAGGAATTCCTTTTAAAGGAAAGATCTAAAGCACCAGTTGTTGAAACGTGAATGGATAAGTACCGGTTGATGTAAAATTACAGATAATGACTAAAAAGAAATTTGAGTTGCAAAATATGGAAGTAACTAAAAGGATGATTGTGTTTTAATGAAACACTTTAAAGAGTTGTACGAAAGTGTCATGATTCTGCCATCATGTCTCTGATTTCTCTGGTCTTGTGGCAGGATCATGGCAGACCCATGTTTTGTGTGCAAGCGCATGGCCTGCTGTTTGGGCCATGTGCTTGTGTTGTCTTGTTTCGTAACCCCGCCCCCTTGTTATCCTCGTCTTGTGATTAGTGTCTAGTCAGTTTCACCTGTCCTTGTCTTGTCAGCTTCACCTGTCTTTGTCATTAGTGTTCCCCATTTAATCCCCTTGTGTTTGCTGTCTCGTGCCGGTTCATTGTTTGATGTGTCACACTTTTTGTGAGTCCACCCGTGAGTACCTTGTCTTAGAAGTCTTGATCTTGTATTTGCTGTTTGTTAAAAGTCTAGCCTTTGTCTAGTGATATCTAGTTTAGTTTACCCTCGTTTGTGTTGCCTCTGTTTTGCCCCCTCGTGGGTTTTGTTTTCCCCAGTTTTTCTGTTATAATAAACGTTGTGTGATTTCATACTGTCTGCGTTTGGGTTCATCTGCTATCCTCATAATAGAGGTGAAGCTGACAAGACAAGGACAGGTGAAACTGACTAGACACTAATCACAAGACGAGGATAACAAGGGGGCGGGGTTACGAAACAAGACAACACAAGCACATGGCCCAAACAGCAGGCCATGCGCTTGCACACAAAACATGGGTCTGCCATGATCCTGCCACAAGACCAGAGAAATCAGAGACATGATGGCAGAATCATGACAGAACCCCCACCTTATGGAGCGGCTTCCAGACGCTCCTCAAGGAGAAACTAAACACAAGACAAGACAGACTGTGACATAGATAAAAACCAACAAAACATGGAAAACACTAACAATGGCAAACATGAATAAACAATAACAGGGTTAGGGTGAAACATTAAAAACAACATACAAGGCAAAGGAGGTGGAGGAAACACAGAGTTCATGGGGGGAGGTCCAGGGTGGATGGGAGGACTGGGGGTCTTGGGTCCACGGGATGAGGGCGGAGGACGAGAACTCCGGGCAGGCTTGGACGGGGACACATGAGGACAGGACTTGGACGAAACAGTCCGGGGTTTCGTGGTGACAAGGGGAACAGTCCGGGGACTAGTGGTGACAGGGGGAACAGTCCGGGGCTTAGTGGGGACAGGGGAAACAAACGGAAGTCCAGGGACAGTGGGGACAGGAACAAATGGTGAAACAGTCCGGGGACTAGTGGAGACGGGGGAGACCGGGAAAACAGATGGGGATACAGCATTAGAGGGAGCAGCAACAGGCTCAGACATAGAGGACACAGAGGATGAGGTAACGGGACTCCTGACAGGGGACATGGCAGGCGACAGGGCAGGACTGGGTGTAGCGCTCACGACGACAGGCTCGGGAGCAGCGCTCACAGGACCAGGCGTGGGTCTGACGCTCACTGTGGCAGGCGTGGGTGCTGCGCTCTCAGGGACCGGATCGAGTGCTGTGCTCACAGAGACAGGACCAGGTGCAGAGCTCACGGAGACATGCGTGGGTGCTGTGATCACCGTGACAGGCTCGGGTGTTGAGGACAAGGCAGGACAGACAGGTTCAAGGATTTTGACAAGACTTGACAAATAATTGGCTAAAGCCTCAGCGGCAATGACAATAGGCATCCTTTGACGAGCTGATACCGATCGCAGGACTGCTTCTGCAGCTTGATCGGCCGCAGCTCTCACAGCAGCTGACTTGGGATCGGCGCTCGCTGGAGCGGGCTCTGGGACGGCGCTCGCTGGAGCGGGCTCAGGGGAAGACAGAGACGGAGGACAAGAGGCTCCCTTCTTCCTCTTCTTCTTCCTGGGTCGCGGTGCAGAGGACGTAGCCGGGCTTGTGACCAGTTGAGGAAGCACAGCAGGGACTGCAGTCTCAGTGGAAGAGGACTCCGAAGTCGACTCCCACGACAGCCGTCTCTCTCGTTTGCCGAGTATACCTTCGGGTCTGGAAGAGGTCACGGGAGTGGAAACAGCTTGATTCCCCTGGGAAACGACGCCTAGGACACGACCCTCCGGAATCACTGGAAGCTTGACTGGTGGTGAAGACAAGATGGACCCCCGGGACTCTCTCCTCGATAAACAATCCACCACATCAGCGAACGAATGGCAAACCAGGCTCTCCCGTTCAGCCAGGGGTGGAGGAGAGTTGAGACCCGCAATGAAGTAGTGGTTTAGGAGGTGATCAGGCAGGAAAAACCTCCTCTCGTTGGCGACCCGGGCATACTCACACAATGATAACTCTCCCTGGGAGGGAATCGGGAGTTTGCCCCTCTTAGAGTCAGCGATGGTCCTGTGCCACCAATCCTTAAGATCATCAAGGTTATGCCTGACATAAGAGGACGTAATGTCTGCTGGGTTCGGTTCTGGCCGGTTCATTCTATTATGAGGATAGCAGATGAACCCAAACGCAGACAGTATGAAATCACACAACGTTTATTATAACAGAAAAACTGGGGAAAACAAAACCCACGAGGGGGCAAAACAGAGGCAACACAAATGAGGGTAAACTAAACTAGATATCACTAGACAAAGGCTAGACTTTTAACAAACAGCAAATACAAGATCAAGACTTCTAAGACAAGGTACTCACGGGTGGACTCACAAAAAGTGTGACACATCAAACAATGAACCGGCACGAGACAGCAAACACAAGGGGATTAAATGGGGAACACTAATGACAAAGACAGGTGAAGCTGACAAGACAAGGACAGGTGAAACTGACTAGACACTAATCACAAGACGAGGATAACAAGGGGGCGGGGTTACGAAACAAGACAACACAAGCACATGGCCCAAACAGCAGGCCATGCGCTTGCACACAAAACATGGGTCTGCCATGATCCTGCCACAAGACCAGAGAAATCAGAGACATGATGGCAGAATCATGACAGAAAGTTAGTGTGGATCCTAATAGCAGATTGATAAACTCCTAGGGGAAAAAACTCTGAAGTCAGATATTAAACTATGGTAATTGAGAACTTGACAACCAAAATTGAGATGAAAGGTGAAACGTTATTGAGAACTAGAATAATTCGTTTTATTTAAGATCAAATAAGCAGAAGCAGTAGGCTACTGGATTAACAGTTGCTAAATGTAAAATGTGTAGAAAGGCATTTGATTAAAAAAAAGCCTGTTAGTGTTGACCATGAAAAGAACAGAGCTGATGGTTTGGTGTTTAAAAGATAAGCTTATGATTTGGCTGAAACAGTTTGCTTATCTGGATCTGGTGTGTGTGTGACTGAAAGTGCCAGTGCGACAGAGACTCAATCTGAGTGGAAATTTGTAATGTCTTTAGAGATTATTCTCTGAGATATTGGCAAAAGACAACTATAAAATTTTGTTTATTTGAAAACACATGTAATTTCTGGCAAAGATGCCTTAAGCTGGGCTAGAGTTAAAGAATGGTAGGTAAAGTATGATGTTTGATGTTTATGAAAGTACAGTGTACCAGTTCTGAATGCCTCAGAGTCTCTCTCTCATTCAATATAAGAGCTGTTATCTGAGCCTGTCATAAGTGATAATAAGCTATTTACAGTAAAGCACAGTGTTTCAGTTGAAAATTATAGACACAGAGATGTTAAAAGAAATCATTGCCATGCAGAGGGCAATTTGTATTTGTAAATGTTTTAAAAGTAAAACTGAATGACTTTAAAGAAGTCTTTAAAATAGTAATACAGACCTTAAATGATAGAAGTGACATTTTGACTAGGTAATTGTAACTTCTTGGTCTCATTTTAGCCTCCACCATGAAACAGGGCCGATGGATGGTTGTGAATAAAGTTCACTGAGATTTTGTTATAGCGGACAGGGCTAACAAGTTTGAGTGATTAAATACTGTTGTTATTAACCTGTCTCCCTTAACACTATTAGGCTATCCGGATGAGGTGACTCTTGAATGTGCCTTTCCTAAGCTCCAGAAAACAGCTGAGTTCTGTTGAAATAACTGATTGTGTGATGGGAAAGAGCGGTCACCAGTGTGTACGAGTGGCTACTCAATGACGGGATGATCTTCCTGGCCAGGGGACAGCCCAACGCAGGGGGTCACGAACACTGGGCATCTCCGGATGGAGGTGTTATATGTGAGAAAGGTATGAGAGTTGAGCGCTGATTACTGGAGGCCACCGGGGTCAGCAGAGCATTGAGAGGTGAGATGCGCTGTGAGGAGTTACGGCAGTCTGGCCCATAAACGTAAGTTCCTCTATGCCACTCACCAGAAACCGCATTCATTGTATGGCTTGTTGTTCATTGTGACAAGTGTCTGCAACTATGCCAGGGGACAACACCCTGAAGAGAAGGAGATTATAGATAAAGAGCTAATGGGAATGGGCATTCAAGAGCCAGCTGAGACCATGAGGGGATTGTCATTATGTGTTGGGGAGACAGTAACAAAACTTATTAGTTTATATCAGGAACATGATGTTGGTTGCCTTATGGGCAAGGAAAATTATAGAAGGGTTGATTTTGAACTAATATGTCTATAAGATGGTTTTAACTCCTGAAGGTCATTAGACATGGTGGTGACTAAAGATTAAGACAGTTTTTGTAGAGTTTGGAGAACAAAGGTTAGGTGAATTGAGAATTTATACAAGTATTCAAACTAAAGACAACCTTAGAAATGCTCATAGCATAATGTATTTTAGATTGTTGTAATGTTCTAATTTGAGTTAAACATTTGTATATTAACATTTGTGAACTATTAAGGGTTCTAGACTATGATTAATTAAGTTTCAGTCTTAGGAGGCTGTTGAAGAGATTATTTGTATAGTGAGAGAGACTGCTGGAGGAAGGGATTGATACTCTGTCTGTCTTTCTGTTATCAGGCCTGGTAAGGCAAGCTTAAACAAAATAATGATAATGAACCAAAACAACCCAGCTGACTTTTCTAAAAAAAAAAAAAAAATTAAATGAATAATGAACAGACATGCTTTGAAACTGGTTAAGAGTAAAGTTTAAGTAAAGTTAGGTAAAAGCTACAGGAAAAATTTAAAGTTTAAAATCTTATTTAAAATTTAAATCCTTTTAACGATGATATAAGGAAAGGCGAACAATTGAGAATGAGCAGTTAAGATATGTGTGTCCAGTATGAGTGTGTGTGTGATGGTGACTGCACTTTATGTATTGTATGTGTTAGTTTGGGGTACTAATATTCCGCCTGAATAGTGTGGATATTGTTACGTCCTAGGACGTATGGTGTCATGTTTGCATGTTATTGGTTAATTTGGTGTTGTGTGCAGTTCGTTTCTCTCTCTCTTTCTCCCTCCCTCTGTGCAGGCTTTGATTGGGTTCAGCTGCGGCCGATTATGATGAGGAGCGGGAGCGCTTAAATGCTGAGACAGACTGCAGTGTGGAAGAGCTCCTTTTGAACGTGCGTCGTGGAGCTCCGTTGTCCTTGTCTCCTGCCCCAGACATGTTGTTGGGATCAGTATAGTGTTGTGCTGATCTTTTAGTGAGTTTTCCTTGTGTGGAATTCTCTTGGTGTAATTATGAAGTCACTTAGTTTCTTGATTTGAATGTCGTAAGTTTATTCTCTTGTTTATTGATTTACATTTATTCTTCCTTGTTCATTTTTGTTTCTGAGTTATGTTACCAAACTTATGTTTGAATGTTTGTTTAGAAAGCTGTAGGGAGGAGGTTGCCATTCTTTTCTTTATTAAACATTTTCCCTTGGTTACTGGTTAGTTAGGGAGTAAGGGAAGTTTGTTGTATTTTCTTTGGGGATTTTCATTTGTTAGGGAATTTATATTTAATTCTTTGGTAGGTAGAATTCCTTTTGGTTTGTTATTTTGGCTTGAACCCCTCCTGAAGATTCACGCTTTCTGCTTTCTTTATTTCTGCGTAAATAAAAAAGCTTATCTTTTGACACTACATTGTGTTGTGGTACTTTGTATGTGGTCTGGGACAGGAGAGGGGATATTTTTACTATTGTTATTGGCGTTCCTAACCCTAGACTAGGAGGTCGTAACAATTGGGGGCTTGTCCGATCGCTTATTTTATGTCGTAATGTCTATTGACTGTTTCCAGTAGTTTTGCTTGGCTGCTTTGAATTCTTCGTGGGGGAGGAAGTGTTGTTTAATATGGATTTTGATATAAGTAAGTTTACGCTTTCACCTACGTTAAAAGAGTTTGAGCGGTGTAGAAAAGTAGATCTAATTCTAATAGCAGAATTTTACAATATAACCGTCGCTAAAGAGGAAAGGAAACAAGTCATTAAAGACGAGTTGTATGGTAAGTTAGTTGAGATTGGCATTTTGCCTGGGTCAGAGACTGAAGAATCCGCATCTGATAAAGCAGATTTAGCGGGCGGTAGAGGGACTGGTATAGATCCTAGGGTAACTGTTCGTTTAAGAGAGTTAGATCTGGAGTTAAAGAAACAGGAGCATGAAACGCAATTACTTCGACTGAAAGAGTTAGAGTTGAGGACTGATCGGGAGGTTCAATTGCGTAGGCTGGAGTTGGAAGCTCAGATGCAGTGTGACAGACCAGTTCCGTTGCCGCGCACTAGAACTGTTTCTGGTAGTTCTGAGGTGGGGCAACCTGACTTTGATGTGGGTAAGTACATTAAGCTTGTACCTCCATTTCGTGAGTCTGAAGTTGACTCGTATTTTGTGGCTTTTGAACGTGTCGCGGCTAAATTGAAATGGCCCAGGGATATGTGGGTGTTATTGTTGCAGTGTAATCTTGTTGGCAAAGCCCAAGAGGTTTGCGCAGCTTTACCGATTGATGATTCACTGAATTATGATCTTGTGAAATTGGCTGTGTTGCGCGCTTATGAATTGGTACCGGAGGCGTATCGGCAGAAGTTCAGGGTGTGTTCAAAGACAGCCAAGCAAACGTTTGTGGAGTTTGCGCGTGAAAAGAGATCGCTATTTGAGAAGTGGTGTGTTTCTATCAAAATTACAACTCTTGAGGAATTGCAAGAACTGATTTTGCTCGAAGATTTTAAAAATAGTTTGCCAGAAAATATTGTAGTGCATTTAAATGAGCAGAAAGTATCAAAGCTTTTCGATGCGGCAATATTTGCAGACGAATTCGCACTTACTCATAAAACTGTGTTCCCAGTTATGCGCGCTCTTAACCCCTCGTTAGTCCTGGACGTGGGGAAGGATAAAAGAACGAAGAGGGATAACTCGTTCAGGGTCGACGGTGACGCACACGCACAAAAGCGGCCTGATAAAAAAAGGGCTTGTTTTTATTGCCTTGATCCTGGCCATCTGATTACCAGCTGTAAAGCTTGGCAGCAGAAAGCTGGCGGTAAGCCTAAAGGGGTAGCGTTTACCTCCATTTCCGAATTGTCATCAGGGGAAAAAGTGAATGCGTTTGGATCGTTTCTACAAACATGTTTAGTTTCGCTTTCAGACCACGATGAGGTAAAATCAATAGTGATGCTGCGAGACACGGGAGCCGCACAATCCCTGATATTAGAAAGTGCTCTGCCGTTCTCGTTGAATTCGTATACAGGTAATGATGTGCTCATTCGTGGTATAGAAATGGGATGTACTCCCGTGCCTTTGCATACCGTTCAGCTGAAATCTGACCTTATTTCCGGCACGGTTACTATCGGGGTGCATTCACAATTGCCTATGGATGGTGTGAGTATGATTTTGGGTAATGATTTGGCTGGAACTAAAGTGTTTCCGTACCCGATCGTATCTGCTGAGCCGAACGTTAACACTCAGGTAGCTGCTCTGTCACAGTTTCCTACTGCTTTTCCAGCATGTGTTGTAACACGCGCGCAGAAAAAGAAATTTGAAGAGGTGGTGGATCTTTCAAATTCTTTTCTTGCTGCATCGCCAGATAGTGTGGAATGCAAATTGTTTATTAAACCTCAACCATTTTTGAGTGATGAGTATTTGAATGCAAACGAAATTCCCTTAAAAGTGGGGAGGGAACAGTTAATTGCTGCGCAAAAATCTGATGTAACTTTAAGCAAATGTATCAGTGTGGCTGTGGACAAAGCGCAAGTTTCAGATGGGTCAGTAGGTTATTTTTGGGATGAGGAAGTCTTGATGCGCTGGTGGAAGCCGTCAAACTCGGAAGGTGACCGTGTTTCCCAGATTGTTCTTCCTACGGGGTATCGGTATCAGATCATGCAGTTGGCTCACGAACATCCATGTTCAGGGCACCTTGGTGTTACGAAAACATACGATCGAATTTCCAGACATTTCTTTTGGCCAAGTTTAAAATCATCTGTGTCTGCATTTGTTCGATCCTGTCACGTGTGCCAACTGGCGGGCAAGCCTAATCAAAAGATTCCTCAAGCGCCACTTAGACCCATTCCGGTAATGGGAGAACCTTTTGAAAGACTCATTCTTGATTGCGTTGGTCCATTGCCGAAGGCTAAGTCAGGTCATCAGTATCTTCTTACCATAATGTGTGCCGCTACTCGCTACCCGGAGGCTGTGCCATTACGCTCTATTAAAACCAAAGCTGTGGTTAAAGAGTTGATTAAGTTTTGCTCAATGTTTGGATTGCCTAAGGTAATTCAGACAGATCAGGGAACAAACTTCACCTCCCGCCTGTTTGAACAGTTGGTAAACGAACTGGGGGTGGACCATCAGATGTCAAGCGCATACCATCCTGAGTCGCAAGGTGCACTCGAGCGCTTCCATCAGACGTTAAAGTCAATGTTGCGCACCTACTGTGTCGAAACGGGTAAAGAATGGGTGGATGGGCTACCTTTATTAATGTTGGCTATAAGGAGCACAGTGCAAGAGTCTTTGGGGTTCAGTCCAGCTGAACTTGTGTTTGGACACTCTGTTCGGGGACCTTTGGATTTGATAAGTGATCAGTTTCAATCTAAGGATCCTCCCTCTGTGCCGATTTTGCAGTATGTTAGTTCATTTCGTGAACAACTCCACAATGTGTGGGAGGTTGCGAAACAGCATCTTGTTGAGTCTCAATGTAAGATGAAGAGCAGATATGATAGAACCAGCGTAGTCCGCAATCTCAAACCGGGTGATTCTGTGCTTGTGTTCTTGCCTGTACCCAATTCTCCGATGTCTGCTCGGTTTGTTGGTCCATATAAGATAGAAAAAAAACTGAATGATACCAACTATACGGTTTTAACTCCTGATCGACGCCGTAAAAGCAGAGTTTGCCACATAAATATGCTGAAGCGGTATGTTTCCCGAGATGTCCCTGAAGTTAACCCTGTGGTTGAAACTGTGGCTGCTGTTCATGCTATTGAAGTGCTTTCTACTTATGTGGTAGAGACAGATGATCTAATTGGAAAGGATGCTCAAGTCTCTTGTGGAAAGCTTTTAAACTCTGCTGTCCTGGTCAACTTGTCGTCTCATCTGTCTTATTTGTCTGAGAGCCAGCGTAGGGATATTGTTGAGTTGATTAACCGTTATCCTACGTTGTTTAATGATGTTCCTTCACAGACAAATGTGTTGACGCATGATATCGATGTGTGTCAAAGCCCACCAGTTAAACAGCACCCATATCGTGTCAACCCGCTCAAACGTCAAGTCATGAAGGATGAAGTTAAGTATCTGGTGCATAATGGCTTTGCTGTAGCCAGCCAGAGTCCATGGAGCTCGCCTTGTATACTTGTGCCCAAGTCTGATCGCTCTTTTCGATTCTGTACTGATTTTCGCAGAGTTAATAGTGTCACCAAAGCTGACTCCTTTCCTCTCCCCAGAATGGAGGACTGTGTTGACAGCGTAGGTTCTTCACGTTATGTAACCAAACTCGATCTGTTAAAGGGATACTGGCAGGTGCCATTGACACCGCGCGCTTCTGAAATCTCCGCCTTTGTCACGCCTGATGCATTCATGCAATATACGGTAATGGCTTTTGGGATGCGAAATGCACCTGCCACGTTCCAACGGCTAATGAGGATTGTGTTGTCAGAGGTACAGAATTGTGAAGTGTATCTAGATGATGTTGTGGTCTACTCTATGACATGGAAAGATCACGTATACACCCTGAGTTTAGTTATGAAACGCTTGGCTGAAGCGTCCTTGACCCTTAACCTCAGCAAGTGTGAGTTTGCGAGAGCTGTAGTGACTTATCTTGGTAAACTAGTCGGGCAAGGTCAGGTTAAGCCTGTTCAAGCTAAAGTTGAAGCTATTGTTACATTTCCTTCACCCACTAATAAACGCGAGTTGAGGCGTTTCTTAGGAATGGCTGGTTACTACAGGGGATTCTGTCGGAATTTTGCCACAGTGGTTGCACCCCTCACTGACCTTTTGAGTACGGAGCGAAGATTTGTGTGGAATGAAGTATGTGAATCTGCTTTTTCTTCTGCTAAAGATTTACTATGTAATGCTCCTGTGCTTTCTGCCCCGAATTTCACTCAACCTTTCAGCCTGCAGGTGGATGCGAGTGCTCATGGCGCCGGTGCGGTGCTGATGCAAGCAGATAACGCTGGTATTGAACATCCTGTGAGCTATTTTTCAAAGAAATTTTCCCGGTGTCAGAAAAACTATAGCACAATAGAGAAAGAAGCCCTGGCGTTGCTGCTAGCTGTCCAGCACTTTGAGGTGTATTTGAGTTCCGGTGATCACATTGTGGCTTACACAGATCACAACCCTTTAATATTTCTGGCTCGAATGGCGAACTCTAATCAGCGTTTGATGAGATGGGCACTCATCTTACAAGAGTTCAACTTAGAGATACGCTATAAAAAGGGTGCCGATAATGTCGTAGCCGATGCATTGTCAAGGGCGTATTCTAATGATGTGTAGTTGACCGTTGAAAACAGTAGGAAATGTTGATTTACCTAATTCATTGTTCCAAATCAGGTTTTGTAACTAAGGGTGGGGGTGTTACGTCCTAGGACGTATGGTGTCATGTTTGCATGTTATTGGTTAATTTGGTGTTGTGTGCAGTTCGTTTCTCTCTCTCTTTCTCCCTCCCTCTGTGCAGGCTTTGATTGGGTTCAGCTGCGGCCGATTATGATGAGGAGCGGGAGCGCTTAAATGCTGAGACAGACTGCAGTGTGGAAGAGCTCCTTTTGAACGTGCGTCGTGGAGCTCCGTTGTCCTTGTCTCCTGCCCCAGACATGTTGTTGGGATCAGTATAGTGTTGTGCTGATCTTTTAGTGAGTTTTCCTTGTGTGGAATTCTCTTGGTGTAATTATGAAGTCACTTAGTTTCTTGATTTGAATGTCGTAAGTTTATTCTCTTGTTTATTGATTTACATTTATTCTTCCTTGTTCATTTTTGTTTCTGAGTTATGTTACCAAACTTATGTTTGAATGTTTGTTTAGAAAGCTGTAGGGAGGAGGTTGCCATTCTTTTCTTTATTAAACATTTTCCCTTGGTTACTGGTTAGTTAGGGAGTAAGGGAAGTTTGTTGTATTTTCTTTGGGGATTTTCATTTGTTAGGGAATTTATATTTAATTCTTTGGTAGGTAGAATTCCTTTTGGTTTGTTATTTTGGCTTGAACCCCTCCTGAAGATTCACGCTTTCTGCTTTCTTTATTTCTGCGTAAATAAAAAAGCTTATCTTTTGACACTACATTGTGTTGTGGTACTTTGTATGTGGTCTGGGACAGGAGAGGGGATATTTTTACTATTGTTATTGGCGTTCCTAACCCTAGACTAGGAGGTCGTAACAATATTGTGTCATTAACCTCTGGAATGAGTGTTTTATCATTACAGATGGGTTAAGGCAAATGACAAATATTAAAGAAGCCGATAATTCTAAGTGGATCCGATGAAAAGATGATACAGAAAATAGGACGAGCTTTAAGTTGATTGGCCATCAAGCTCTGTCTGGTAGTAATTACTTTTGTCTTTTATGATGTTGATTTGAATTACGTTCTGGATCAGTTTAAGTATTTGGGTAAATTGGAATTGTGGAGTTGTAGATCACAATCTGGCATGGGCTGAGATAAATGAAAATGTTGTAGATTTGATGGCAACACAAAGTGACCTATTGGCTAAGTCAACATGAAATTATCAAGAGAGCCCCTCACATTCATGATTATTGTAAGCAAAGGAGGAGAATGTTATTTGACTGACATTGACCAAGTCTGTACACCACGACCTGACTTGATAGAAACAATTGATGACTTTGAAAATGTTTGTAGATGACTGAATTAAGAGACCAAACAACAGGCCTGAAAAGCAGGATCCGCGGTGAGACTGAGGGCCGTTGCCCTTCAAATACTTCGATAAGAAGATGAGATTGTGGCTTTAAGTGAGGAATGTAATATTTTTGTTTCAGAGGCAGAGAAAGATGTCTGGAGGAAATTTGTCTGAAGGACAACGTTTGGGTTAGTGTTGATGGGGAAACTTTATAAAAAACACTGTTAAATGTTATATTAAATTGATGCTCGAGTTGTGTCGTGCATCAAGAGGGAGATGGTATAACAATTGCCAAATATGGTTTATTAAGGGGTTCACATTTGCTGAATAAATGTAGGGAGAACACTAGGGGTAATTGGATAAAACCCCTGAAAGAAGCCATTTTTCTGCCTAACAAAATTGATGTCTGTGAGTGTGCCGCACACACCAATAACAAAGATTGTTTCAACAGGAAACGCCAGGGCATCGAACGCCACAGGAGAACAGTAGACAAAAGAAACTACGTACTTTACTATCTGACAATAACCTCGAAATTTGTTTCTCTATACAGAGAGCATGCAGGATTGGGAGACAGGGCAAAATGTGCCCAATGAAATAATGGCTATGGATGAATTTGCTATCTGTCCTGGCCTGGGTTATTATTGTGGCAGAAAGGTGCTAAATTTTTCCTTTTGCAGAATTTCAGGATGGATTGCATCAAGCTGAACTGATTCGAATAAGGCATAAAATAGAGCATACTAAGTAAAGTTTTAAGATTTAAAAGTTAACAGAATATGGCTAGAAAATATTTTGGTGGATTAATGGTATGTGTTATTCTGATAATTTTGTTATTCATGGGTGAATATGAGAAAACTGGAGTGTCTGTTCAATTGGTGAAAATGACAGTCTATCCGAATGATGATGATGATGAACAAAATTATGCAGACAATTCAAATAGCGATTACAATGAAATGTATTAATTGTTGGGGTATGTTTTTCCTTCCTTTTTCTTCTTATGAATGCTTTGAATTTGGAATGAAAGATTTTTTTTATACTTTGTATTTTATAACCAGTGTGAATTGATGGTTTTGGTTTTCTAACTAATCTGTACACTATTTCTTATTTAACTGAGATGACTGAGGGTTCGATCTAGGTCGAGAGTGCAATAGCAGTGTTTATTCATTCAGCCCGGTTTCAGATAAATTCTTTACTTGCTTGCTAATATTCGAGGGACTATCCTTACAGAAAACAGCCTAAGCTTTTTCCCTTTTCTAAATAATGCTTCACAAATGTTTAAGAAGAGTGATGATACGACTTAAAATTTTCTTTTTGTTTATTATTGTGATTATGAGTAATCTGAATGATAAAAAAGTGAGGAGTTGTGGTGGCAATTTTATGATATTCATTGATCTTTAGTAAAATATAGATGATTCAAAGAATGTCACATGTGTGTCTCTCACTTTTAGTGAGAGAAGATTCTGTTTATGTACCTGGGGAGGCAGAAGGGGGAGACACTCCAGAGAACAGACGAACAAGGACCTCTGACCTAGATGTCAGAAGGCCATTTGGTGCAGGGGGGGGCTTAGTGGGCCAACTAGTGACGTCTATGGAAAACTACTGGGAGGAAGGCTCTGGGGGGAAGAAGGCCTTGAAACTAAGATAAAAGCTAGTTCAGTCTGTCTGGGGGTGTGTCACTCTTCTGCACAGGGTAACAACTGTGTATTAGACTGCTCCTATTCTTGCAAGAATAAATACTTCTATTTTTATAATTTGACAATGAGTGTCTCTTACGCAGTGATGTTTGTTTAATGAATTTTCGCCACAACAGTTTGAATTGGAGCCTTCAGCCTTGTGTCCTTCTTCTACCCGCACCACTACCGTGACAACACCGCTCTACAGTAATTTGAAAGTGATTGCAGTACCAGTTTTGGCCACAATCTTACATACGGCTCCTTTAAAATAAAAACTGAAAAAATAAAAATAAACGCTAATTCATAATATTAATAGATACTATAACAGTATATAAAAACTACTAAAATAACACCATACTCACGGCAGTTAACTTCATCCGTGGTGCCGTTGTCTCGGCAGTCATTGAATCCATCACACACAAAAGCCGCACTGATGCAGCGTCCGTTAGCACAGGTGAACTCTGTGGTAGGATTACAGGTTGGGAAGGGACAGCCATGCTCGTCACTGTTATCTCCACAGTCATTTGTGTAGTCGCACACATAGTACAGAGGCACACAGCCTCCGTTATCACAGGTGAATTCCGTAGGTGAGCAGGTGTGGAAAGCTGTAGAATGTAGAATTCATGTATAAAGAAAAAAATTATACCAAACTAAATTAAACTACTTTTTTAATTGCTAAGGTCACTTACCACACACTCTCTCAAGCTCATCTGAGCCATCCAAGCAGTCCTTGTAGCCATTACACTTCCAGTGCTGGAACAAACAGCTTCCGTCCAGACAGGTGAACTGATCCGCATGGCACCGCTGCCCATTGTCGGAGATGCAATCTTTCCCGTCATTGGCCAGATACCAGTTACCAGTGCTGGGACACTGACACTCTGGACCAGATGGACCTGTAAAAGTGATAAAAGAGAGACATGAGATGTATAAGCTATATAAGAAAAATAAACAAACACACTAGAATTTGGGACAAAAAGTCTGAGAGTACATAACAAATAGTTCCATGTTGAAATCATATATAGCAGGGGTGCCCAATCCTGCTCCTCCCGATCGACTGTCCTGCACAGTTCATCTCCAACCCTAATCAAACACACCTGCCTTTAATTTTCAAGTGATCCAAAAGACCTTAACCCTTTCACGCATAGAGGTCATAGAGTGGACAGCTATTAAAAAAGCATTTTCTTGAATTTGCAAGGGTTTTGATGGCAAAGTTGCACATCAATATCTACAGTGGACCCTGGTGCATCATCCTATACTTTGCAACCAAGTTGTAAGTCGTTGTGTTTTGATTTTTTCCCCCTCCAAACCAAGATGGCCAATGGTCAGTCAGACATGCCAAGTTGCTCCGGAATATCCACCCATTCCTTCTATCCTAGGAGACTCTTGTAGGTAAAAAAAATATTGCAGCATCAAGCAATATCTAATGAGTCATATAACAGTAAAATTTTCCAAGTTTTGATTTTAGATTGGGAGAAAAATCAGATTAATCACCTGTCCACTATAGTGGACCTCATGCATCAATGGCTATATTTCAGCTACAATTCATACTTATACTGTGAATATTATTTTTGAAAATATTTAATCTGCAGTGACTTTTTTTGACTGTAAATAAACATATTTGTATTATTAGAATGTAATTTTCATTGACATCGAAAAAAGTTAAGTGATAAGTGATTACATCATTTATGTGACTTGTAATGCATTACTCATTTAATCAAAAAAGTAATCTAATTACGTAATGCATTACTTATTAGATCAAAAAGTTATCTTTTTACGTAATGAATGTTGCTTGTAATGCATTTATTTACTCGTAACATCAAAAAGTAATCTGATCACGTAATGCATGTTACTTGTAATGCATTACTTTACTTGTTAGATCAAAAAGTAATCTGATTACATAATGCACAATATTGTAATGCGTTCCTTTACTCGTAACATCAAAAAGTAATCTGATTACGTAATGCATGTTACTTGTAATGCATTTCTTTACTAGTAACAACAAAAAGTAATCTGATTACATAATGCACATTACTTGTAATTAATTACTTTACTTGTTAGATCAAAAAGTAATCTGATTAGGTAATACATGTTACTTGTAATACATTACTCGTAACATTAAAACAAATCTGATTATGTAATGCATGTTACTTGTAACAAATTACTTTACTTGTAACATCAAAAAAGTAATCTGAATGCGTTATGCATGCCCCAACACTGCTCATTTCAGATGAGATTGAAAAAAACGTATTGCTAGGTTTTCTGGTAACACTTTATATTACGACCCGCAAACTACTGCGTAAGTAAACCGAAATTACGGTGTACTTTTTTGTAATTATAGTGTACTTCCGTGTAGGTATAAGGGAACAATATGTTAAGTTTTGGGTAATAAAGGGGTAACAAGCGCCACTTTAATTTACAGCCCGCAGGAGTTACACTTACCCTGTAAATACACAGATGAAACGGGTAACAAACACTATGTAACAATACGAAACAACACTATTTGCACAGTAATTTCAGAGAAAGGTACTCTTATTATGAAAACAAAACAAACAAAAAAAACGTTTTAATTACACAGTATATTTGCCCTGACATTTAAGTGTCATTGCAATACAATGTGATAAGGTAAGTACTAAATACTACATGGTAGGCTACGTTCTAAATTAAAATCATAGCAGAAACTTTTTCTTTTTTTTTTCGCTTAATGTTAAGTAGCCTAGTTTAGTAAGAAAAGCCAATAAATTAAGTTTTTATCATACTGTGCTTACATACAGCCATATATATATATATATATATATATATATATATATATATATATATATATATATATATATATATATACATTTAATTTGCAAACCACAGATGCCAAAATTACCCTGTAACATTGCACAAGAACATATTTTGCCAGAAATGTGATAATAACTTTTATATACAACAGACGTACAATTTTTGGCTGGAATATATTAACAGAATACCTGTTAGTTTTAAAATAATTACATTATAAATAATTTGCTTGTATATCTGCTTGTTACCCCTTTATTACCCAAAACGTAACATATTGTTCCCTTATACCTACACGGAAGTACACTATAATTACAGAAACGTACACCGTAATATCGGTTTACTTACACAGTTGTTTGCGGGTCGTAATATAAAGTGTTACCGGTTTTCTCAGAGGAGAGCTATGCTAGAAATGTGTCCATCTTGAACATAATCAGAATGATCAGCTAATAAAGGTAAATCTCCATACTCCGGCACACTGGAGAGAGCATCTGAGTGGTTTCCACAGTTGTACCTTGACAGGGTGTAGAAAATTCTGATGGAATCATGTCCTCATGTTCTGATATCAAATATACACGAAGTGCAACTTGTATGAAGTTCAATTGCCTTTGCAATATTTCGGATTTATATTTTTTGTATATATTTTATAGTTTTCACATGATTTGATATAATTGTATTGATTAGTTTGCTAAATACACATACTTTATACGTTTGATTATTGTATCAGTATCTCTTAAGTTTAAACCATAAATGCATGCTGTCCACTCAAGTGGACATCTGAAAATCTCTTTGAAAAATTTGTAAAAAAAAAATCTAATAAAATCAAATCTTTTTTTTCATGCCCTAAGAGCAATAAAAACACATAGGAAAAAAATCCTGACTGAGGTTATCATAATTCATGCATGTAATTGGTTGCTTCAGGTGTGTTTGATTAGGGTTGGAGATGAACTGTGCAGGACAGTCGATCGGCAGGAGCAGGATTGGGCACCCCTGATTTATAGGTATCGTCTGACTGTATGTACAAAAATGAATGTCACAAATTTTCGTATTTGATTAGTGACAGTGACATTATTTTCAACATTTCATTGTTTCATTTATTTTGACATCCTAATCCTCTTTTATTTTCCAGATTTCTATTTTAAGTTCTAATTTAACTACTAATTTAATTTACATTAATTTAAAGGTTGCAATTTAAGTCTCTTTTGACACCCACTGCACGTATGTTCAACAGTTACTTGGAAGCCTGTGCACTGATTGGCTATAACATGCACACTTGGCATGGGACACCAGACCGACCTGGGACACAAACATGGCTGCATCCTCCGTTGAACAGCTGGCAAGGACTCAAGCAGTTCACCTGCCTACTGGCCGAGAAGACGTGGATGTCATTGGGTCTATACTGGAGATCAGTGGCAATTATAGAGAGGCCAGAACCGTCGTCCTTGTTGGCGCGGTACACAATCCTTGTGTTCCAGTCAGTCCAGTAGATATCCTGTTGGAACACTGTTACAGCAAATGGGTACTGTGTCTGACTAAGAATGACCTCCCTGTTTTCTCCAGTCAAAGAGGCACGCTCAATCTTATCCCTGTGAGTGAGAGAGTGAAAGAGTTTTATCATTTGAATGTTTCTCGTCTGTCTGCACTAGATATGATGTAAAATGACTAGTAGGTGAGTATAAACTCACAGTGTTGCATCAGCCCAGTACAGTAGTCGTTCCTCGTAATCCAAAGACAGAGCATTAGGCTGAGAAAGACTTGTGTTTATAATAGGGACCCGGAAGTTTCCACCAAGTGTAGCTCTTTCAATTTTAGCAGGGGATCCCCAGTCAGTCCAGTACAGATATCTGTGTGACGAAAATCAGTTTTCATTGAGTAATGTTTGATTTTTTAAAACTAATCTGGCTGGACCTATCTGAACCAGTCTTTTAACCCTGGGGGCTTTCACACTTGTCATTTTGAAATGGGGTTAACACTGCGTTGTGGATCCAAATGTGAACTCATTAAATATTCATAAATATTCGTGGACTGTTTTTCATTTCAGCATTTAAGGGCAAAATCTAAATTGTCAAAGTCATGGAAAATGGGTTATTCCTACAGTTAAAGTACAAAATGTCTATTCAGGACAAGATGGATCATATAAATCATATATGTATCCATATTATAACCAAAAACCGAATATATAAGCCAAATTAATGTGCAAGAGTGAGATGAGGAATTATAAAATTACAAATTATAAACTGTAAACAAGTTTACAAATGTACAGTGTGAAACCATGAAAATTGAGTACAGGATTAAAGGCCAAAGTGTACTTTTTTGCGTGTACACTAGGGTATGTCCACAGAGCATGTGACCTAAATTTCATCATCAGCCATAAACATGCCAGATAGACTATGCTCAAATCGTACATGCTTCTTGATTTTTTTTTTTTTACACTTGTCAGTTTGTCCAGAAGGTAGCCAACACTACACTACACAAGGAATGAGATTTAACAACAGTAAACTGGATATGGCACCAACAATAGATACCTGTGATGATGTAAGCATGTGAGAGGCAATTAAGAGATACCCGAAACTCCAGTTTAAACAAGCACAAATTCATTGGTCATACTTTCTGAAGAGAAATAGAGGAGACTAGGAGAAATAGAGGCAAGAATGAAACTTCGGTTTTACGCATATGCTAAGCGTTTGCGTCAAAACTAAAGTATATTTTGGTTTTAGTCCTTTACCCAAGGTAAAGAAAAAAATATGAAGGTTTTAGGGTTAAGATGAACATTTTTAAAAGCCCTAAAGTGTTTTTACCCATAGCAGGGATCCACCACGATAGCTCTGGGGCGGTCGCCATGTGCAATGAAGGAACGATTTTGGCCATCTATTCCCATAGACTGCACACTCCGATTGTAATAATCTGTGAAATAAAGACGCTTGTGGATCCAATCGTAGGCTAAACCTTCAGGATCATCCAGATCTACCAGATTAAAAGAAAGCAGAGAACTCTTTAACATTGTTATTGGCTGGTTTCTGCTTATTCATTTGGAGAATGTTAAAGCATCAGACTGTACCGCTGACTATGGTGATCGGTGGGCTAGTGCTGCTGGTGGTTGGGATGTATCCTATTTTACTCCTGCCTAAACCCACATACTGGGTGAAGAACACTCTCTTGTCTTGGAAGTCAAACTCTGTGGCTAAAACACCGTAGCCCAAGTTAAAGGTAGGAAATGGTGCACTGTGGTCCTCTGGGTCCAGCCTCATGCTGTTCACGGTGTAATCCGTGGTGAAGATTAGGTACTCATCCAGGCCGAAGCCACACGAGACTCCATTGCTAAGCAAAGAGCCATGGGCACAGCCGCATTTGGGCTGCTGCTGCTCAGGCATTGCAAAACAAAACTGTTGGCAGCGCCCGTTGTCCTCATGACATGGGTTGAAGCCCACCAGGTTGGCAGAAGTGGGCTGAATATGCGAGTCAAACACTCCAACATCTGTCAGATCCTCAATACCATCTCTGATCACCTCAGGTGTGTCTGTATTCCCAGGAAGCTTGCTAGCCTGAAAGAGTTTGCCCAGCTTGCGATCGATCCACAGCATGTACTCGCCAAAGATGGCGACACTGTATGGCGCGGGGTAGCGACTACCGTAGCGCACAATCTGCCGCTGAGAACCATCAGCCGCCATGCGAGAAATCATATCCAAAGTATCGTCAACCCAGTACAGGAAGTCATTGGTGTAGTCGATCGTAAGGCCTCGTGGGGATGACAGGCTCTCAGAGGCAAGAACTGTCCGATTGGTACCATCCAAAAGCGCGCTCTCGATCTTAGGTGTCTGGCCAGCGTCAGTCCAGAAGAGGAGACGCAATTTGGGGCTGACGGCAAGATCTACGGGACGATCCACTGAACTCTTCAGCAGGATCAGTTGAACGCTTGTGTTCAAACGTAACACCTCAATGTATGTCTGAGAGGTGAATGCATTAGTGAAGTACAAGTTTCCTGACAAAAAAAAAAAAGGATCAGCCCGACATATACAAACAAACACAAAGCTATTTTCACAGTATGCATGGTGTCACTTCATTTTCACAGTAATTTACCCGCAATCCAATCTACTGCCAAACCCTGAATCCTTCCAGTGCCCAACTGACTGATGACAGTAGAATATCGTGAGCCATCTGTCTTAGTCCTGTAAATGCCTCTGTAGGATGAGTAGGTGCTGTTATCAGTCCAGTACAGGAATCCAGAGGCGATGTGCATGTCCAGCTTGTCAATAATTGAGTAAGTACCTACAGAATTAAAGCACATTATATATTGTTGTACACAAACCTAGACCATAGGACTAACTTCACAGAACTTCACTAAATATTCCAGAAATAGCGAAAGAGAGAGACAGCGCAGCTTAGTATTTGTTTACATTTTAGCGATACGCCGCAGTTTCTTTGGAAGATATGGAGAAGGAAGAGAAATGAAAGGGGTTCTATCGGGAGAGACTAAATAACAATGCTAGCCGGCTTTATTTAGAGAAACTGCTTGTCAATAAACTGACAGCAGCAACAGCGAGCAAAGCATGATTTCAAAAGCAAAAGTTATTCAACTAGAGTTATAGATTTTGTTATTTTTGGTATTTGTTATAGATATATCTGTACTGCGAAATGTTTTAAAAAGACTTTATTTAATGACGCACGACTCGTATTGACGGGAATGTCCGATCTGTCCGCTTGACGTTGCCTGGCAGGTGCAAATGCACGTATCTGATTCATATCAGATTTATTTCCACATATGAATGAGGCCTGAAACATCAGGTATGACTGAACTCTCGCAGTTTAACGTTACAGGTTTGGGGGTTTCTAAGTCTTGCACCCAGACGCAGCAGAATTGTTCATAAGCTTCTAATGACTTAAAGCTTCTGAACTCTTGCATTGTGTAGGCAGTAACGTTAGGCACTGATACCATAAACCAGGTAATTGACTATGTCAGGGTATGTGAAAGGTGGTAGTGCTTTGGGTCTTTCGTCCATTCTGTAGCAGGTCGTACGGGTCCATATGTTGTTGATGTCAACTAGTTTCTCTAAATAACGCTGCTTGGTGTTGTTATTTAGTCTCTCCTGATAGAGCCCCTTTCCTCTTGCTTCCCCCTTCTTCATTCATTCCCAAGAAACTGTGCCTTATCGCAAAAATGCAAACAAATATCAAGCTGCTCTCTCTCTCTGTCGCTATTTCTCTCGGTCTCACTGTCGAAGTAACCATGACAACGGATAGCGTATCCTTCCAAGATGGCGACGCCTTCCCACAATGCAACACGGAGTGGAACGTGTGACGTCACATTCTCATTCTCAATAGCCTATCATGGCTTTCCTGAGGTAAATGTTATGTGACATAATTGTTCTCCAGCTGTTATATTGACCTCTTTGCGCTGTTGAAAAACACTGATTGGTTGATATTATGTATGAGGAATATTCATTTCGGTAAGTTGCATGAGAAAATGGATGTGTGGCGTGAGAGTGTGTGAAAAGTGATAATTGCGTGAGTCTCACGGTCAATGCGTGAGAGTTTGCAGCCCTCTTTACTTCAGGCAGTGACTCGCAATGAGTCTGATCTTCAAGACAGACAAGTTTACTA
Organism: Semotilus atromaculatus; assembly: GCA_031834385.1. Lineage (NCBI taxonomy): Eukaryota > Metazoa > Chordata > Actinopteri > Cypriniformes > Leuciscidae > Semotilus > Semotilus atromaculatus. The sequence continues at coordinate 3,305,693 of JAULUF010000012.1, read as the reverse complement.
ATATTGTCTCGAATTTCCCCGGCTGAAGATAAATGCACTGCTATGATTTCGTCGATTTTGTAGGACCGTTTTGAGAATACAAAAGGGCAGCAGGATTAATTGGAAGCAGAAATGTAAACGTTGGATGAATCATAATTTAGGGTATCATTAAGATTTCCAACTTTTGACGACACGACGTCCACTCACTATAACCTCCTCACCCACAGGAAATCGATAAAACCCCTACACATTCTGCTGTATATCAGGCAGCGCAACCCCAAAGACAACGCGTTTTCATCATCGTTTCAACTTTTATCAACAACAATGTTTTTAACTATGTAACTGTTACAGTAGCTGGCTGTATCTCTTCAGTTATCAGTAGAAGCCACTCGCGTTCTGCCACCCGGAAGTATCTTGAGCCTATTGTTTACAAACATTCTGAAATGCTGTATAGATATCTTATCGAAAAATCTATTTTATTTATTAAATAAAATATGTATTTATTTATTTATATTTAAGTATTATTCTATTTAATTTATTATTAGTGATACAACATTATATCTTATAGAAAAAATATTGATAAAAATAAAACACTTTATTTATTTAGTATTACTATTATTATTTGTTTTTATTTATTGTACTTCATTTATCATTATTTATTTACATTTCTTTTTTTTCATATTCTCGCACTAATAATACTCGCACTGTCTAATAATTATATATATATATAAAGAATAGATATTTCCCTTAACATTGCCATTAACCATTAAGTTATGTTGCCAGGGTTTTCAAAACTTCCGCTCTAACGAGAATCAAACTGCTTAGCATATTGTAACCAATACTCACTTGCTCCTACAGGAACCATGGCCTCAGAATGGTCAGAGCTGTTGATGTGGAATCCTCTAATAAATTTGGAAGAGGACACTATAGCATAAGAGTCATACTGCTTGCATTGAGACCCATCCTGAGATGGGATAAAACCTGTAGTGCAGGCGCATGTCTTCTGTCCATTAGGTTTAGGCAGACACAGGTGGGGACAGCCTCCGTTGTTTGTACTGCAAGCATTGGTAGTGCCAGCAGAGCCTGAATTTAATGGATTGTGGGTGAACAGAATATAATGAATGATTTTTTTTTTTTTAAAGGGGGAAAAAATCCAGAGGATTACACTTTTGGCTGGTCTTATATTGCATTATTAAATGTATTATTTTGTTTTTGAAAATAATACTTGTTTCTCATTGGTCAATACTGGAATTTAGATGTTAAATATTTTTTAATAAATGCTAGACTGAATATTGGACCACTGTCCAATATTGCTACTTTCAATTATCTTGTATCACTCCGGGGTTGCTCTTTTTTCATATCAACAAAAGTTATTGTATTATCATCCTTTACTTCAAATAAAGAGCAAATTGCATTGCTTCACTCACTGTCTCTGGCATGCACTTTCAGTGATCGCACTCCTGCCATGCCGCTCCTCATTACCATTATGTCTGCGCCTGTGCTCTTTTCCACTCTCTCAATGACCTCATAGTCAAGGTCCGTGTAGTAGAGGTAATTTTGGTACACAGTGATGCCCCAGGGATGAGACAGGCCACTCACGGTAGTCACCCTGCTCGCACCATCCATGGTTCCACACTCAATCTGCCGATCACAGAAAAATACCAAAACCAGGAATATAATGCAAGTGCATAATTAATTATTTCTGCATGTGGATTTATGACCAAGTAATGTCTCACCATCCCAGTTTGAGGGACACCCCAGTAGATCTTCCTGGCCTCTATGTCTGCAGCGATGAACTCAACGTTGCCCAAGTTACCAGTGTAGAGGTTTCTGAGGTTCCCACCATCCATGTCTGCACTTGCCACCTTTGGTGGAACTCCACTGTCTGAACCTCTGTCTGTCCAGAACAGTGTCCTACATGGGTGAGAGGATGATGACAGTACATTAATAACTAAAGAATAAGTACATGACAAATGTCTACTAGTCACAAAAAGTGTTTACCCCCTGGCTGGATCAAGAGCTATTCCTTTTGGCTCTCCGGCTCCTTCTGGTTTCCCTGTGTTTGTGATGATAGTCTTCCTGTAATGTTGAGATCCATCAACCCTGATGACCTTTTGGGGGGAGAAGAGCAAAACAAATAAATAAAATAATAATAATACATAAAATAATTAAATAAATAACAAATTAAGGTCACACTTTATATTAGGTGTCCTTCACTACTATGTACTTACATAAAAAAGTACAATGAAGTTATTGTGTTGATGTTTTATTGCAAAACACTTGTGCTGCTATTGAGATGGAATATGGGTAAGTTTAGGACAGGTTTGGTGGTATGGGTAGGTTTAAGGGTGGGTTAAGGGGTAATGGAATGGTCAACAGAGTAATTATAGATGTAATTACAGAGATTCATTACAGATGTAATTACATGAAGGTATTTTTAAAAATATAAGTACATTGTAAAAACGTGTATGTACTCAAGAAGTGCATTGTATCAAATGATTAATTAAAATGTTAGTACATAGTAGTTATAGACAATTAATATAAAGTGGGACCCAATTTAATTCAATAAATTAATATGTATGATATAATATGCTGATGTATGTCACTGATCTTAAGAAATTATGATGTTCACCTCTATGGCCTTAACGGAGGGATTAGTGTAGTACATGATTCTTGTAATCCAATCAAAGGCAAGACCGGAGGGGGAACCAATGATAGCAGCTGGTGCAAACTGAGTTCGATTGGCTCCATCTGTCTTGCTTCTATAAATTGAACCCTAGGGGAAAAATTCAACCTTAGTTTCAAGATAAACATTACTATTATCATTATTTTCTGTTAACCTTTCAGTATTATTTTGTAGCACTAATTTGACTGTAAAATATTGTTAAAAATAGTGTCAATTTATGAGTAATGTTATGAGTTAATTGACTGATTTACTGACAGTGCCTTGCACCCAGTAGACAAATTGCTCTTGGTCATCAAAATCAATATCTCTGCCCTGTGTGATGCCTGAAATTGGTGCCATGGCATTGTTGGACGTGTCATTGGGGTTGAGAGGGATTCCCATAATCACTGTATCTCTGACGACCATCAAGAATGGCGTGTCATCTAGGAAAAATAAGTATTACAGCTTTTTTAAGTCAAGTAAAAGGCCATAAAGCCCAATTTATACTTCTGCGTCGAACTCACGTCGTAGCTACGCTGTAGGCTGTGTGTAGCGTGCGTACCCTACGCCGCACACTGACGTGGACCTCTCCAAAAATGTAACAACGCGTCAATTCTACACGGACGCAAGCGCTGTGATTGGTCTGCTAGAACCCCTCCCTCTGGTTTTACATGCTCCCTCTGCATGTGTAATTGCGTGTAAACGCGGACAACGATGCAGAAGTATAAATGAAAACCAACTGTCTATAGCGTAGAGGCACCGGCGTAGGTCCGACGCAGAAGTATTAATCAGCCTTAAGACCTCAAGAACTCAAATGGCACACAGTAATTTTGTAAAGACCTGACCTTTAGTACAAGTACGACCATCGCTGGCAAGGGTCCAGCCAGACTGGCAGTCACACATGTAGAATCGGGGTCTTAAGGTTGATAGCAGACACAGCTGACTGCATGGATGGTTCTCACAGGGGTTGAGTGCTGTATGGGAGCCAAAAGACTATGTTAGTCAACTGAAAGAAATAAAAAACAGCCAGATATCCTTTCATAAATAACCTGCATGAAAACCTAACCTAAGGGCTGCTTGACAGGGTGATCCATGATGATACCCATGCACTGGTACACACTGGTCAGAAGGGTGGTGATGTTTCCTCCATGAAATTTGTTAGTCCTCATGATTTGACTTGTGTAGCGGTCACTCCAGTAGATGTTGTCTTCGAAGATGGTTATGCCATGTGGTTGCTGAAGAACCTGCAGATACAGAGATGTGTAATGAGAGAAAAATATGACACCAGATAGACTCAGACACTCAGACTGTGCCCTTATACTTCATGTAAAACATAGATGGATTTTAACCAGGCATTTTAACTCCTACCATGTCACTTGCAAAGACTTGATGCCTGTTTTTGCCATCATAGTCACAGTAGTCAATATATTTCAGGTAGGCGTCAACGAAGTATAGTCTTCTAGTTGTGTAATCCAGGGTAAGTCCATTGGGCCAGTATACCTTGCTAGTCACAATTGCTCTTCTTCCGAACCCATCCATACTAGCCTGTTCAATGCGAGGGTTCTGACCCCAGTCTGACCAGAACATTAAATTGGTACTGAGAAGAAAACAGAAGGAATTATGATTTTATAAAAACAAAACTTTAAGTTATCTCAAAAGGACAGTTTACAAACAAATGAAAATTATTTCATAATTTACTAATACTCATATCATTTCAAACCCATAATACTTTTGTTCATCTTCAAAACACAAATGAAGATATTATAAATAAAACCTGAGAGATTTCTGTCCCTCTATCGAAAGTTCATTCTTGACACTTCAAAAAGTCCATAAAGAGATTGTAAAGTAATCGTAATCCATTTGAATCAAGCAGTTTACATGAAGAGACACAATCACTTTTTATGATAAACAGATTTAATTGAGGCTTGTATTCACATACAAACATTGATTAAAGGGGACCTATTATGCAAAATTCACTTTTACATGGTGTTTGAACATAGATGTGTGTCAGCAGTGTGTACACAACCACCCTATAATGTTAACAGTCCACCCACTCCTCTTTTTTAATACCCATTAATCAAAAACAGTGTCTCAGAACAAGCCATTTGCAGATTCTAGCAATGTGGTGTCACATTGCCCAAGACTGCTGACAGACTCTGCTCTATTATGTATGAATGAATGAATGAATGAGGCATTTATATAGCTTTTTCATATGTACTGCTGTACACCCAAAGCGCTTTACAATCATATCAGGGATTCTCTCCTTAACTACCTCCAGTGTGCAGCATCCACTTGGATGATGCGACGGCAGCCACAGTACAACGGCGCCAGTGTGCTCACAACACACCAGCTATAAGTGGAGAGGAGAGAGAGTGATAGAGCCAATTCAGTGGCATGGGATTTTTAAGGACCTCAGGTCAGTCAGACATCAGTCAGGACCTCTGTTTTACATCTCATCCAAAGGACGGTGCTTTTTGACAGTATAGTGTCCCCGTCACTATACTGGGGCGTTAGGACCCACACAGACCACAGAATGAGCAACATTGAATGAGCAATCAGCGTGATTGCGTATTACGTGAACGCGCATCACAGAACAGAGCAAGGCGAGCATTTGTGCTTATAAAACTTAAACTTTTTTATTTATTTTTGAAATGACCGATTGTTTCGCTAGATAAGACCCTTATTCATCACCTGGTATCGTTTAAAGCCATTTGAAGCTGCACTGAAACTGTCATTTGGACTTTGAACCGTTTGGGGTCCATTGAAGTCGATTATATGGAGAAAAATCCTGGAATGGTTTCATCAAAAACCTTAATTTCTTTTCGACTGAAGAAAGAAAGACATGGACATCTTGGATGACATGGGGGGGAGTAAATTATCAGCAAAAGTTTTTTAAAAATGAACTAATCCTTTAACGGAATCTCAAACGTTCTTGCCTACCATGAGAGAACTGAATAGGTTTGTTCTAGCAGGTCATGCAAGCAAATTGGAGCTTCCACAAGTACCAATGAGGTTTGTTCTCCTGCATCAAGCAATTTCTGTTTAAAAAATGTTTGGTTTGGAATGACACGTTGAGTAAATGATGACAGAATTTTCATTTTCAAGAGTCTCTCAAAATTCATTAAATAGCAACAAATTAGTAAGTATATCCAATATGCATACTGGTTGCGGGGGTCTAGAGCCAGTCCACGAGGGCTGGTGACATTCTTGGTAATCAGAATCTTCCGGAAGCGGCCATCCAGAGTGGCTACTTCAATGTTCTCCATGACGTAGTCGGTCCAGTAAATGTTTCTACCAACCCAATCCACTGCTATACTCTCAGGCACCATCAGGCCTGATGAGAACACCTAATATATCGACATCACCAAATTAATTAATCCTAAACAGATTAACACAAATCCAATATATCCATTAAATGAAATTCATAAGCCCTATAGACAACTAGACAAATCTTTATTTCTTCTTATTACTTACCTGTTTTTTGTTTGTGCCATTCTGGAATGAACTATAGATCATTTTCTCAGATGAATCACCCCAGTAGACTCTTTCATTGACATTATCAAAGTCTACAGCAACGATGCTCACGCCGCTGACTACGGGATTGACAAGGGGTGGCCTGAAGTAGATGCGGTTAGCAATGATCTGACTGCGCCTGGCCACCAGAAGTAAGGCATCACCTGGAGCTGGAGCAGATTACACATTTCCCACAGATTTCATGTTTTACTCTTCTTATTTTACTGTACAAACAATTTTTCTTCACAAGAAATGTTTTAGATTTTGTGTTAGTTGGATCAGTGTGAACTAGCCTTAAAGGGTTAGTTCACCCCACAACAAAAATGTTGTCATTAATTACTCACCCTCATGTCGTTCCAAATGCGTAAGAACGTCTCAGGTTACGACTGTAACCTATGTTCCCTGAGAACAGGGAACGAGACACTGCGTCAATGACGCTATGGGGGGAATGCAAAGTCACAGCAATATTATTGACCAGCGACAGCCCGTGAATTATTAGCGTGAATGATTAATGTGCGACCTGGAAATATAAAAGAGAGCCTTATAAACATGACAATCATCCTTTAGTCTGGGGACTGTTTGGTAGGGACTGTTTGGTAAACAGGCCCCGAGGCATGGCAAGGAGACGCAGTGTCTCGTTCCTTGTTCTCAGGGAACATAGATTACAGTCCGAACCTGAGAAGTTCCCTTTCGAAAGGAAACTCGCACTGCGTAAATGACAATTTGGGGAACGATATACCCACGCCACCATGCTAAGGGGAGTGCATGCCAGGTGGCAGTGACAACTGTCAGAACCAGCAAATTCAAATGAAACGCTAGAACCACTCCCCATCAAGTCACACTGGGCTGTAAGTGACAGCATTCCCTACGGTCATAGCCCAAGCTAAGCCATAAACATGGTTAAATGAAAGGCCTACCTGGGCCTGCCCAGGGCCTGGAACCACAGCTTCCAATTAGAAGGGGTTCCTTCTAGGGAATGTGGCTAGGGAACCCGAAGGAACCCCAGCCAATCACTATTCAGGGGAACGTACTCACCCCGAAATGCAACCGGGACGACCTGACCTGGCGTCAGTTACATAGATACTTAGTCTGGCCATTACCCGTCTGTCCGAAGACAGAGCCTCTGGACACTTGGCATCCAACCCAAGGGACTGTGAAGCTGGCAGTTAACCACTCGGCACGGATCTCAGAGTTGGGATATCCCGGAGAGTATGACTCAGCATAGTGCTTCCCAACCCTTGCCAGTGAGGGGAGTTTCTCTACTCGATCCATGGATCTACCCAGTGTTTATGTTTCAAAACACTGAGGAGGCCTGTGAAGGCCTAAGGACTGATCTAACTGGGAGGCCTCACGAGAGGCCTATGATCGTCTGACCAGACTCTGGAGTCTGCATGCTCATAGTGACCCTCGGTGAGGGGAGCACATGGTCTGCCTGGTAGGCAAACCAGGCTGCAGGCAGGAAAAGAGGTTCTGGGAGGGAACCAGTAGCAGAGAATGAACACTTTAGTTGAGCCAGAGCGCAAGCTCACCCTCAGGGAGCCCTGGTGAGGCCTACTACCTGATAACCACAGTATGTGGGAACTCACCTTCAGGGAGGCCTGGTGAGGCCTACTACCTGATAACCATTGTACGTGTGGAACTCACCCTCAGGGAGGCCTGGTGAGACCTACTACCTGATAACCACAGTATGTGGGAACTCACCTTCAGTGAGGCCTGGTGAGGCCTACTACCTTGATAGCAAGTCAATTCTGCTACAAAGGTACACTGTTGGGAGCCATACTACACTAACATAACTATTTGGCCCACCCACAGGAGGCCTAATACGGCTAGCTACCTGGTAGCGGCTATAAAGTATGTTGGGACTCACCTCCAAGGAGGCCTGTTTAAGGCCTACTACCCGTCGGTGAGTCAACTGCCCGAACCACCATGGCCAACCGTGTGAAGTAAAATGGCCTACAGCGCCCTCTCGGGGGGCTGCCCATTCAAGGAGGCCTGCTGAGGCCTACTACCTAACTGCCTAACTTCGTTGACAGATAAACTGTTTACACAGCGCCAACAGCATCCTGGTGCCTAATCACATTGCCCATGGCAGTTTACTCAACAAGAAAGCTAGCACCCTTCAAACAAGGGGAGTACAACATATGCCACTCTTCCTCAACGGAGGCCCCAGAGTCAGGGCCTTACCATCTGTATGCATGGGTGTCAGCTCATGGCAATGCTCTGGCTTCAGGGGAGCGTACTTCGACCAAAGAAAAAGTGAAGGCTAGAACTTCCCGCTCGATCTGAGCCATAGTGGTGCGAGGTAGGATAATACAGAACTGAAAATGAAGACTCAGATCTACCCTGTATCACAGGGGAATACTCCCATCTCACCCTGCGGTTTACCAGGATGCGGGCCTGACAGCGGCTCTAGCAGGGCTTGTTTGTGAGCCAAGCACCAACAACCCGACAATCGAGCAGTAGCTCAGCGAGGTGAGTGAAGCCTATACTGGCGGCCCAGATCCGTATGCTAGTTCTGCACAGCAGGGTCGGGCAGACAGAACCAGTCTCTTTGTGAGGCGAAAGACAGCCTAACCCTGCTCAATAAAGACACATTGTACCGGGGAGGCCTATTTGAGGCCTAACCCAGGATCTTTATAAACCATGCCTCTGCACCACACTGCATTAATCTTGTCGCACCCAAAATGCAGCGAAGGGGCAGGCCTTGGCCTAACAACTCCCAAAGGAGGAGACTGTCATACAGGGATGCTATAAACCTATAAACCAAAGGGAGAAATGCTTAAGCAGAGCGTCCCCACTATCCCTGACACAGCCTAGGGCCCTATCCACACTACTGCGTTTTAGTTTAGAAACGGAGAATTAAAACGAATACGATCTCCGTCCACACCAGCGTTTTAGCTGCGATCTCCGTCCACATTAAAACGACTGAAAACGTGGATCACGTGACCAGTCACCTACACTGGGCATGCGCATGCCAGTGTAAACACCATTACTCAGGAACCACATCTTCATTGATAAAATTATCCCACCATGCGCTGGTTCTTCCCGGCTTAACCCAAAACCGACGCTCCATGCACGGCCGATACCGCCGCTGCACATGGCATGGGAATTGTCACAGATCGCTGGAATAATAGCTTGCCTCCGGCGCATGTAGGCAGTTAAAGTTACAGCATCAGGAAAGGATACGCCATGACTGATGACACCCAATCAGAGAGCCGAGCGCAAGCGTCTGCGTCATCGTTTTTAAAGTCCTCCGGTTTGTCCCGTCTTCACTAAAACGCCCTCCGGAGATTCAAAACGCAAAACGGGTCTGCAGCGTTTCTAAACGTCTCCGTTTTAGGTCTTCGTTTTTGCCGTTTTAGTCTGGACGACAGGTGCAAACGTAGCAAAAGGTCTCCGTTTCTAAACAAAAACGTAGTAGTGTGGATGGGGCCTAGGCCAGATACAGAGGCGGCCCTGGAGGAGCCACAGCCTTACTAGAAAAATAGTTATTATTATTTCATACAAGGGGTAATTTTTTACTTGGAGTGTTGACTGACGTTAGTGCTTCAGATAGATCTTATGTCCGGCCCACGGGACCGCCTGACTTCTTTTCTGAGTACATCACCCCCTTGAGCTCTGTTTGGGTTTTCAGTGGGCGATGTACTCAGAAAAGAAGTCAGACGGTCCCGTGGGCCGGACATAAGATCTATCTGAAGCACTAACGTAAGTCAACACTCCCAAGTAAAAAATTATATGACAGAGAGACCTACTCTACTCTACCCTAAGGTGGCTAACAGCCCAAGGGCTAATATAGTTCACATCACAAGAGAAGCCTATACAACTGGTGCTTCTTCCTATCATTCTAGTCACCTAAAGGGGAACTTCAGGCCCCTAATAATCCAAAAATGTACTTTACATTATGACATTGACATGACCCCATAGCTCTATACAGGGAACAAGGTCTGTAGAGCAGGCTTGTGCAAAATTCAGAATTTCAGAATTGGCCTGCATTCAATTCATGAATTGGAATTTGAATTGAATTGACTCTGACCCACAGGAAGTTGAATTTGAATGACAGGAAGTGGAATTAAATTCATGGCAATTCAAAGAAATTCCACACAGTCACACAACAGAAGGAATGTGATGAATCTCCCATACATTCAGTGTTAGTTAGTCTAAGGTTACTTTGGAAATGTAATTGCTTACTGTTATTAGTTACCCATTATAAAGGTGGTTTGGGTTATTTTATTTGGATTACTTTATCAATGCAAAGCAATTTCCTTTTAATTTGATTAGTAACTAATTGAATTACATAATTGCATTACACGTGACTAGTCACTCCTCAACCCTGCATACATTTTGTTCTAAAATATAAATAATGATAAAATTCTTGAAATGAATTACTCCCTCAATGTTGTTTGATTAGTTTTGTTCCAATTTTCACTTCAAAGTAATCAAATAACACAAAGTGCTTCCTTCTCTGCTTCCTTTAATTCAAATTCGAATTGTAATTCTAGATCCTGTTTTTGACATCAATTCAAATTCAAGTCAAATTCAAGAATTGAATTGGAATTAAGGAGTCATTCTCAATTCAATTCTGAATTGTGCACAAGCCTGCTGTAGAGACATATACGTTTTAGTGTTTAATTCACAAAAAATACTCTTAAGAAGACCAGTCAGCTCACCTGCGGTGTGCGGAGTGAAGACTCGCCAGATAGATCTTTATGATCCTGGGGTCCACCACCGCTCTCACTAACCAAGCCGAGGCGGGCCATCAGAACATAGTTCTCAACATGGGCCCAGCCCCAGGCCTGATGTAAAGAATGCCTGGGGAGTCGGGAAGCGAGGAGAGGGCTGTGATGTAATGAAGCCCTCCAGGGAGATTATCCATCAGCGATGCTGTGTGCGCTTGTGCTGGATAACCTCCCTCAGATCCCTTTTTTTGCGGGAGTCACGCCTCTTCTGCGCCCTGCTTCTCCATGGAGGGGGTGCACGAGAGGCGACACTGGCTTTCTGGGCCTGTCTACTGTGCTCGGACCATGAAGGGCCAGGCCATCCTGTCTGTCTGGGCGTGAATACGGCTCTCAGTGGAATGTATGTTCCTGAATACAGCTGAGCGCGCCTTCGCCTCTTTGAACTTTCCAGCCGAAAAGCTCAGAGGGTGAAACCAGCGAATCGAGGAGAAAGCCTTTCTCTTTCTCCCCAATGTCGGCCAGGTTCAACCACAAATGTCTCTCCGTGGCCACTATCGCCGTTGTCGACCGGCCGATCGTGGCAGCAGTCTGTTTGGTAGCCCAGAGAGCTAATTCCTTTTCATTTGTGGCGCGGCTCAGTAACCACCTCAAGGGCCCCACCTCCTGGTCGAGATCCCCCAGCAGATGGTATACCTGCAACACCGACACAATGTGCAGGGTAGCACCGGCCTGACCCGCTGATGTGTATGCTCTGCCATTCAACTGGCAGGGTTGGAGCTCTCAGTTTCCGAGAGCGGAGCGTTCTCAAAGAAAAAAAGCTCACAATTGTACAGGATTTATCCCACGAGACCTGCCACTGCGTGCTCTTCCTTCCCAGACAGAAAAACACACAGTTCCTGTGTGACACCCGGCGTCAGGTTTGATTTTCAAAGCAGTAACAGACAAAACAGTCCCTGAAGATGAAAAGGATGATTGTCATGTTTACAAGGCTCCCATTTATAATTCCAGGTCGAACATTAATCATTCACGCTAATGATTCACGGGCTGTCGCCGGTCAATGTGATTGCCGTGACTTTGCGTTCCCCCCAAAGCGTCATTGACGCAGTGTCTCGTTCCCTGTTCTCAGGGAACATAGGTTACAGTCGTAACCTGAGACGTTCTTACGGGTTTGGAACGACATGAGGGTGAGTAATTGATGAAAAAATTGTCAAAACCTGTCACGCCTGAGGCGTTCCCCCCAAGCGTCATTGACGCAGTGAGTTCCCCCTTCGTTTATCTTCGAACACAAATGAAGATATTTTTTATGAAATATATTCTTTCTGACCTCTCTATAGATAGCAATGCAACAACCACTTTCAGGTCCCAGAAAGGTAGTAAAGACATCGTTAAAATAGTCCATGTGACTCCAGTGGTTTAACCTTAATGTTTTGAAGTGACGAGTAACCACACGTTGCAACCTCAGTGCAGCGCTTCCGGGTTCTACGTCAGAACGCAGATGCAGTTCACGTGTGAACCATGACACATGCATGTGATACTGAAGCAGGAGTTGACCAATACAAAGCCGCCGTTCTGACGTAGAACCCGGAAGCGCTGCAGTATGTTTACTACGTCAACAGCATAGGAGACTGACACAGAAGAGAAGAAATTCTTCAATAAAGTAGTTATTTTTATTTGTTTTTTGTGGACAAAAAGCAATCTCATCGTTTCATAACATTGTTAAGGTTGAACCACTGGAGTCACATGGACTATTTTAACAATGTCTTTACTACCTTACTGGGACCTGAAAGTAGTTGTTGCGTTACTGTCTATGGAGGGGTCAGAAAGAATATATATCATCAAAAATATCTTAATTTGTGTTCCGAAGATGAACGAAGTTCTTACGTGTTTGGAACGACATGAGGGTGAGTAATTAATGACAGAATTTTTATTTTGTGGTGAACTAACCAACTAGAAATGCAATTCAGCAACATAAAGTCTTAGTTTGATCATGTTTGATGTATATATGATCGAGATATTACTTACAGATGGCTTTGCATGTACGTCCATCTGGCTCCAGCTGGTAGCCATCTTGGCAGAAGCATCGGAAGGAGCCGCGCTCATTGAAGCAGGTTTGACTGCAGAATCCAGGGATCAGACACTCATTTATGTCGTCGCAGGTCTTTGAGTCATTCAGCAGCTGAAATCCTGGGTCACAGGTACACTGAGCTCCAAATGGACCCTGGATACAACCGTGACTGCAGCCCCCGTTATTTACCTGACAGTCATTTTCATCTAATAAGACCAATAATGAGAAAGAAAGAGACAGAAAAACAGTCTGAGAAGTTCATCAACAGCATATAGCAACATGTAACACCTGTTTTACTTGAGCAGCAGCAGTACTCACTGCAGAGGGGAGACTCGTCAGCTCCATTTGGGCAGTCTCTCTGGCCATCACACACCTGAGCCTCTGTGATGCACACCTGGTCTGTGGGACACAACCATTGACCTGATGGGCAAATGAATGGTGGAGTGGGACAGTTTGTTTCATCGCTCATATCCCTGCAATCATTTTCCCCATCACAAACCCAGCTCTGAGGAACACAGTTTCCATTAGCACACTGGAACTGTACAGAACTACAGGTCCGGGGCGGGCAGCCATTGTGCTCATCAGAGCCATCCTCACAGTCTGGATGGCCATCACATTCCCACACTTTCGGAATGCAAAATCCGTCAACCTGGCACTGGAACTCGTCGTCATGGCACAGACCTGGCTCACGCGTGGCTGCACATAAAACACAAGCTATCATTACTAACATTGTTTTATTAACACTGCTAGATACACATTTAGTAGCTTATTAAACAACAATTAAACATCAATTACAATAAATAAACATTTTTATTTTTTATATTTAGATATTTTATATCACAGAAATCAAGGTTTTAAATGTATTTAAATATTTGTGAAATTTGTAAACCTTTTAAAATGAATAGAGATTAAATACTGGTTGACAAATAAGTATGAAAAAATTGCAAGACCTTTTATGTTGTTCCTTATATTAATGAAAATTAAATATATAAAAACTGATTAACTTCCAAGAACATCAATTTAATGTGGGTTTTTTTCACAGACATGGAGTCACGATTTAAAAAATCTTAAAATATGTCATATGATCCCCTAAAACCAAGCTGAAAAAGGACTGAACAAATATAACTTACAACAGCCGCTCTCATCTGAGTGGTCCCTGCAGTCATAAACCCCGTCACAACGGTAGCTCTTACTCACACACTGATCTCCACTGGCACATGCAAACTCGTAAGTCGCACAGGAGTACACTACCCAAAACACAAAACATCCATGTTAATTAAAGGGACATTGTGTAAGAATTACTCCCATCTAGCGGTGAAATTGTATTTTGCTTTCAAACGAATTGTGCTCTCCAGCGCCTCACTTTTTCCAATGTGCGTTGCATCTACGGTAGCCGTTATGTACCAAAAAGCTATGACAGGATGTCTTCTAATAGCACTTCGTCGAGTTTTCCTTTGGGTGAACAGGTTTGTTATTTCAAACAAACTGCAACTTGACAACTGTGACGATCTGCGGCTGGAGTGCCCGCTAGAGCCTCTGGAGGGCACTCTCTCATTGTGTTATGTTTTCCCCATGGACTCATTATGTTTTATCATGTTCAGCTGTGTTTCATTATTGGTTATTGAGTTCCTGATTTAAACCTGTTTCTCCTTTGTCCTGCGAAGTCTTGTTACACTGTAAGCGTGCATTTCTGAGCGTTATTCCCTGTTTTGTTTCTCCGTGTTTCCCTGGTCTCTCGACCTTTACCTGTATCCTGGACTGTTTGCGAACCTGTGCTGCCTGCCTCGACCTATGCCTGTTACACCACGATTTATTGGATTGCCCTTGTTTATTTGTGTGCCTGGTTTATTGCTGTTTATGTTCCAGTTAAAATAAAGTTCTGCATATGGATCCGACCGCCTCTGTCCGTACGTTACAGAAGACTTCGCCAAACGCTGATCCAGCAGACTTTCAGCATCTATCCACCGTGGTCAAGACCCGAGCTTCCATGCTAGCCTCTCATCGTTCTCAGCTGGCGAGACTAACTTCTCTCCTCGAGGAACTAGCAAGCTCTGTGCAATCCTGGTCTCCGCAGAGCCCAAGCACAGCGGCTAATCAAGCCCAAACTCCCGCTGCACCTGTTCAACCGCAACCCAGTGTGAGTACCGCATCCAGTTATCACAGTACACCACCTCCCGAAAAGTTTGATGGCTCACCTGTAGCGTGTGAGGGGTTTCTTCAGCAGTGCGGCTTGTACATGAGTCACCAGCCCCAGTTTTATGCCTCGGATAACGACCGCGTTTCCTTCATCTGCTCAATGTTATCTGTAAAGGCTCTGGAGTGGGCAGGCGCGTTCTGGGAATCAGGTCGGATATCATTTCCTTCTTACGACGTGTTTATCGCCCTATTCAGAAAGGCTTTTGAACTCCCCGCAGAAGAGGAGGATCCCGAGGAACTGCTCTTGTCTCTGCGCCAGGGAGGTTCGTATGCGGCGGATTTCTCTCACTCATTCTGCACGCCGCTAAAGCCTCAGCTCGCCAAACTGTTTGGTCCTCCCTTGAGGACCGTCAGAGGAGCTTTTAAGCATATCGTTCCTGCCAAACCCACTCATCGTGTCGGACCCCTCGAGCCCGTATTCCGTACTGGCCCTGTTGAACGTGCTATTCCAGAGACAGCGGAGGTTTCGCCGGTCGAACCGGAGTTGGAGCGCGTGCCAGCCAAGTCAAGTGAGTCAAGTGCCAAGTCAAGTGAGTCAAGTGCCAAGTCAAGTGAATCAAGTGCCAAGTCAAGTGAGTCAAGTGCCAAGCCAAGTGAGTCAAGTGCCAAGTCAAGTGAGTCAAGTGCCAAGTCAAGTGAGTCAAGTCCCGAGTCAAGTAAATCAAGTGAGTCAAGTGCAGAGTGACGATCTGCGGCTGGAGTGCCCGCTAGAGCCTCTGGAGGGCACTCTCTCATTGTGTTATGCATGCAAACTCGTAAGTCGCACAGGAGTACACTACCCAAAACACAAAACATCCATGTTAATTAAAGGGACATTGTGTAAGAATTACTCCCATCTAGCGGTGAAATTGTATTTTGCATTCAAACGAATTGTGCTCTCCAGCGCCTCACTTTTTCCAATGTGCGTTGCATCTACGGTAGCCGTTATGTACCAAAAAGCTATGACAGGATGTCTTCTAATAGCACTTCGTCGAGTTTTCCTTTGGGTGAACAGGTTTGTTATTTCAAACAAACTGCAACTTGACAACTGTGACGATCTGCGGCTGGAGTGCCCGCTAGAGCCTCTGGAGGGCACTCTCTCATTGTGTTATGTTTTCCCCATGGACTCATTATGTTTTATCATGTTCAGCTGTGTTTCATTATTGGTTATTGAGTTCCTGATTTAAACCTGTGTTTCTCCTTTGTCCTTTGCGAAGTCTTGTTACACTGTAAGCGTGCATTTCTGAGTGTTATTCCCTGTTCTGTTTCTCCGTGTTTCCCTGGTCTCTCGACCTTTGCCTGTATCCTGGACTGTTTGCGAACCTGTGCTGCCTGCCTCGACCTACGCCTGTTACACCACGATTTATTGGATTGCCCTTGTTTATTTGTGTGCCTGGTTTATTGCTGTTTATGTTCTAGTTAAAATAAAGTTCTGCATTTGGATCCGACCGCCTCTGTCCGTACGTTACAACAACGAACAAACGAATGTTACAGTATGAATTACTGACTGTGAAAAACATGAACTAATGTAGTATTTATGCCTTCTTTATTCGTTATATTTTCTGAAGTACGAGCATTGTTAGATTATATCATCATCATCAGATGATTCAACAGTAGGTAGAGGTAGAGGAAGAGGACAGAGAGGCAGTGGATCAGTAGCGGAGTTTCCACTGTCGGGCCAGTGCGAGCCATGGCTTTAAACAGGCCGGGCCGGGCAAATAGCCTCGGGCCAGAAGCACCTGGCTTGCGTTTCCGCTGTCGGGCCAGAAGCTCCGCAGTGCTTCACTAAAATACGGCCGTAACACGCCTCTCTGGAACAACGTCACACTAACCCAACATTTCACCAAAAAATGGAACAAAAGAAAGAGGACACAGTTTACTTCTTCAGTTGCGTCTGTTTCTGTTGGTAGTTACAGGACATATTTATACATTTAGAAAGAATGATAATCAATAAAACCACCAATAAAACGACCTGAGGAGCTTTAGTACTCTCTCGACTCCCAGTAGGCTTGATATTTTCAGTCAGAGAAAAAGAGGAAGCTCCAGAAAAAAAAAAAGTTGCTTTATTTTATGATAGTCCGGTTTAAAGAGACGGGACGTAGGCTATCTGACAGATAAAATAAAAACATGATTGTGATAGCCTTTATGATTGGTCTGATTTCTTCAAACGTTCACCATGTTTTTTTTACTATGCGTATCTTCAAGCATTTACTATGTTTACTATGGTAATGGTTAGTGCACATAGTCTTTTGTTTGCGTATAAATATTTCTACCTTATACGGTGATCAGAATCCACATCGGATCACAAACAGAAGGCATTCAAACATGAAAGTAAGTTAAATTCTTTTAAAAGTTTTTAATGCTGACAGAATCATCCGGCGCTGCCATCTAGGCGAGGAGGTGGACGACGAGGAAGAGGAGGAGAGCGAGAGTCAATACCACGACGACAAAGATGCCCGGCAGCTACAAGCTTTCTTTTACTGTCTATGGCTACAAGAGACGATCTTGATAGAATTGAAAGTTTCCAAAGGCAGAGAAGAGAAGCAATGCAGCCTTTTAAATTTGCCGGGGCAGTGACAAGCGCTCTCACTGCTCTGCACCTCCGTTTCTGCTGCTTTCAGTTATAGCAGGCTCTGGCTCTGAACGAAAACGTGTTGTGGAAACGCGTTGGCCTAGTACTTTTTGACCCTCTCTGCTATTATAGTTTTCCAAGATGGCGGAACGACATGGAATCCTCCGTGGACCTACCCGTCCCATGTATATAAAAATAATGAATTCTTCGTTTACGAGGATAAGTCAGATAATTGGCAGAGGTATTTGTACACCATTGAGGACATATCTATGAATAAAAATATTTATTTTAGAAAATAAAATACCTAAAAAAATTACACATAGTCCCTTTAAAGTCATGATAAAACAGAACTTTTCTGTCGTATTTTGATGTACATCCAAGTGTAACAGATTATCAACAAATAAAAAATGTAAGGTGGGTACTTAGTTCCCTTTCAGTCGAGAACGTCAGACGTAGTTTTAATCGTTTTCGATTACTATTGACCGAGCAAATGGAATTGACGTGCGTGACTTGCATCACACACTCCGCCCCCGCAGCGTGGGTATAAATACAGAAGTGGATGCACGCACTAGTTGACTTTCACTAGTTGAGCCGATCGTTTGATGTCTCTGAAGATTGCTGTTGTTTACAACGAGCAAGTGTGTCTGTGTTCTTCTGGAAGACTCTCCCAGTGCTGGTGTTCTACAGCGCGAGTGCAGTGGTGATCGCAAGCTTTGAGCTCTCAACTACTGTTTTAACAGCAACAAATTTCTGTTTGTTTGTGTTTGTTGACGGCTGGTTAGAGGGCGGAAAAGTGAATGCTTCACGGTTTCAGTTCTCTGTTCAGTGTTGCCGCGGTCATTCCCCTCCAGCACTGTTGATGGGTCCTATTTCCTGAAAGAGCAACATGGGTGTGTTTGCGTCTTTTTCAAGATGCCATTCCACCCGTGTGTTTCTGGATGCGGTCGTTCCCTGTTCCTCTATGTCATTGTTGTATCACGTGTTTGGGCTTGCAGCACGCTGAAGCAGTTTTTGTTCCCAAAAAGAGCAGAGCAAGCAGTACCCACACTTCAAAGAAAGAGCAAATTCCTCTGTTCCTAGGTCCCAAGAGGGCAAGTCTGGCGGTGTGTGACCCTGTAAAGCCTTGCACCCCTCAGCCCCCTCTTGTTGGCCAGCACGGCAGCTGGGTGCGGTTCGAGGACCCAGTCATCCGCCTTCTCACGCTTCCCTGGCCGTTTCGTGGAGACAGGTAAGTGTCGTACACCACACTCAGACCCTAATTCGGGCCGCCTTTAGCCTTCCGAGCCGGGTGCCTGTCCTCCACCTTGCTGCCCCACCTTGGGTGCGCGCATGTCACTTGCACGTACTGTGCTAGGTCAGGAGTGGAGCAGGTCTTGATAGTTGCTCCTTATTGGCTGAACCAGACCTAGTTCTCCCCTCAACAGCCCTTACTGACTTCCCCTGAATACATTCTCAGGGACGGGGCACGATGGCACCCCTGGAGAATTTCAGGCTGGTCCTAAATTTGAATGTGGAGGTTCAGGTAGCTACCGCAGGATTATGTGGTAGTCACTATCACTTCTGCGAGAGCACCCCCTGAAATTGGAAGTTGTGCTTACGCCAAATAGAAGTGGAACCTATTCGTTGAGTGAGTCTTCTCTCCGTGAGGAGATCCTGAAAGTGTTTGGTCATTTCAGTGCTCTCTTTCCTGCAAGATGGGTTGGAGTGAGGGCTGTGTCCTCCACCCTCAAAATGATGTTGCCTCTATTTTTTATGCACATCATGATGCAGTAGCATGGGAAGCTTGTCCTGATCGTCAGGTTCCTGAGGGGAGCAAGGGAAATGAATCCCCTTGTACCCCTCTTTATCCTCTTGAGCCTTATCTCTGGTGCTACTGCACTACAGAGACTGCCCCTGAGCCACTGCAGGCATTGAGTTAAAAATTATGTTTTAAAGAAATAGTTATCCTGCTCGCCTGGTTTCTACTTGAGGGTAGTAGACTTTCAGAAACAGTTCTCCTGCTCGCCTGGTTTCTACTTGAGGGTAGTAGACTTTCGGTCAACGAGTTTGTAAGAACTGATTTTCCTGCTAAGACAAAAGCTGAGATAAAACTCACCATAAAGCAATAAAACGCACCCTGGACAGAAGATCGCAAAGACAGAGCAAAGGACATAGTCTTGTCCAAACGTTTCTCCTACCTTATCTCTGCATCCCCCTCTCCCTCATCTCCTCTCCCCCTGAGTCAAGTCACCAAAAGTTCACTAAGAATGCCTATATATCATATATGATGTATCTTGGGAATCTATTGTTTTTACTTTTCGTGTTTGGTATTATTTTAAATGTCTCAGTGCGATTGGTAAAATGGTCTTAATTTCATTGCAGTCATTGGTAATATGAGAAAGATTGAGGACTTAGGAGAATCAAGTTCTCCTCTTTGGGTGATGTCTCTTCAAGATATCTCCCCTCTCCCCCGAGACCAGGTGCTACCCCCTGGGGTACAGGAAATGACCCAAAACACACTGGAGAAATATTGGTACAACCCTTTTGTTTTGGTCTGGGTATTTAAGGCTAGGTAACAGAGCAGTCTTTGGGAACTGTAACCAGGAAAAACCCCCATGCAGTGCTGTGTCAGTGCTTTCCCGTTGGAAAGCTCTCACACACTACTGTGTGTCTCTGTCAGGATGCATTGCTTACTTTTAGAATCATCTTTGAGTAATTGATGTCATGTATTTATTATTTCTGAATTGGCTTTTTTAATCATTTACTTGTGTAATTGACGTGATACATTTTTACCTGACAAATAAATGTTAAATCTTGATTTATTCTGAAGTATTCTGAAATCATTATTTTAGGAGATTATAGGAGTCTGGTGCTACCGCAAATCTTGCAGGGTAGGTCAAACTGAGAGGCGCATGTATGAATGGAGCAGTAGGCACATCATCTGGAGACCTTTTTGATTACTGTCTATCACTGACTTAGCAAGTTGTATGGAAATGGCTAAAGTAAACTACACTCTTTGTACGAATGAGCAGTAGGCAACCGTCCTAAGAGGTATTAGCTAACCCTGCATCCTCTGACTAAATTCAGAACTGACAAGGTTTGTGTCCGTGAGAAACACGATCTGGCCAACGTGATCTCTGTGCGGCATTGGGTCCATAATGAATTAATAAATGAAAACTCAGAATAAGAGAAGATCTAGATTAATAAATAATCAA
Source organism: Semotilus atromaculatus (assembly GCA_031834385.1). Taxonomy (NCBI): domain Eukaryota; kingdom Metazoa; phylum Chordata; class Actinopteri; order Cypriniformes; family Leuciscidae; genus Semotilus; species Semotilus atromaculatus. The sequence continues at coordinate 3,284,854 of JAULUF010000012.1, read as the reverse complement.
CATTTATGATTATTTTCTAATAAGAAATAGAATCTAAATTTGATGATCATTTGAATTGAAATTGAGTCAGATTAAGCGTAGAGCTAAAGTAACATTTAAACTAAATTCCAATAAATTAAGTGAACTTCACTGGAGCGCTGGAAAGACATACACGCATTATACCTTCGCCCAGGCCATTGGATTCCGTCGTTGGGCCAATGGGAGTAGTGTTAACATATACCATGTGTCAAAATGTCAATCAAACTATGATTATGACATGATTTATGGCTCTCTGGTTTGGGTTGCTGTCGCTCATGACTGACAGTGCGTCTGTATCAAGAAAACAGCGCTGATTTACGACGCGCGCTGGCGTCCGTATGTCTAGGAAGCTTGGCGTCGTCCTCCTGTGGTGATATCCGGGAGACTTTTAAGGTGTCTGTCCGTATGTTTCCGGGGTCTATTGCATCTTTAGATGTTGACTATAGGTGTTATAACGTGTGTTAATTATGTCGGCGGGCATGCCCAGGAGTTCACACATACACCGAGCCGAACAGACCGCGTCAGGCCTCTGTTTTTTTTTTCAAACTATTTTCCGAGCCAGATTGTGTTGTTTTGAAACGTGAATGCAAGAAGATGGATGCCTGTCTTAACAGTAAGTGTGTTTTATTATTTAGTAATATTATTAAGAAGCTTTATCTGTTTAAATGAGAGTCACTGTTCTATTGTGTTACTTAAATAGGTTATCTGCGCTTCAGGTGAGGCTAGTTTTGAGGAACTTAAATTCCTGAATCACACGACTGGCATGTAATTACGTTTTATGTTTAAATATTGGATAGAGAGTGTGTGTGTGTGTGTGTGTGTGTGTGTGTGTGCCACAGTAGGATGTAGTACCTGAACTATAAGTTTGTGTTAATACCTAAGACAAAGAATCAAATCGTTTATCTAACTCACTGTGAAGGTGTTTACAAGTGGAACTGGCGTGGGAAGAGTGCACCCTAAATGGGGTTTGTTAATGGTTTTACGACAGTTGCTTAGGCTAGCCTAGATGTTTAAAGAATGACACTTCATCAAAAGCTTTCTGGCGATTCTCTGGGACCTCGCACACAAAAACATCATATTAGTGAATATCAATTTGGTCGTTACTTTTGTTATTAAAAGAAACATTTTTAAAGAAAATGTTTTAGTTCCCTTATCGAAGGGAACTCAACACTGCGTCGTTAAAAACGACTCTTTGGGGACGCTCCCTAAGCGTGCGCCTCTGAAGTATGAATGAAACTAATCCAATCCTGATTGGTGTTGCGTCGTGACGTAACATGTGACGGCATAACCGGATATAAAAACAGCGCCGGCACACACACACACACATCAGCTTTCGCTCTTCAGCAAGCGCTCTGTGTTACTGTCAGTCATATTTGGTGTTGTCTGTCTGTTGAAAGTGTTGTATTTATGGCGAGTGAACAATTCTCTAGATGTGTGCACCCCTGCCCTCGATTTATTACGGGTGGGGACACACATCAGTTATGTGTGAATTGTTTGGGAGTGCAGCACGCACAGGCAGCTCTCGAGGGAGCTGCCTGTGAACACTGTGAAGCACTTCCTATAAGAGTGCTGCGCTCCCGCTTGGCTGTTTTTAATGATGACGGCCAAGCTCGCGATCCCCGCGGTTCTGGTCCCGCGTCTATTGAGGCAGCGCGGAGACTCAGATCGTGGGGATCGCAGAAGGATCTCGCAGATGAGAACGAGACTGCCGAGGCACTTTCTCGTTCATCATCTGCGGATTCTATAACGCTCGCTCACGGTGCAGAAGCCCGCCCGGCGGCTTCTTCTGCCCGTGACGAGTGCCCGGTACTTGAGCTGTCTGCTTCCGAGGAAGTAGATGTGCTCAGTATTGGGAGCGAGGAACATGAGCCACGCTCGCCGGCTCATGTTCCCGCTTATGAGGAGTTGGTGGAGGTTGTAACGCGTGCAGTGGCCAGGCTCAATATCAACTGGCCACAAGATAAGCAGGATGATCCTTGTCACAGTAAATTAGACGAGAGATTCCTGCAGCACCGTTCACAACCTCAGCGCCGGGGCTTGCCGTTTTTTCCGGATCTCCATAAAGAGATTTCTAAATCCTGGGAAAAACCGTACTCCTCTCGCATCTCTTCACCTACATCATGTGATTATAGTAATGTGGTGGGTGCGAGAGAGGCAGGTTATGGCAAGATGCCGCGGATGGAGGAAGCTTTAGCGAGCTACCTTTCTCCTGAAGTGGCATCTTCGCTTAAAGCCCCGGCGCTGCCCAGTAAACCATGCAGGGACACTTCTGCACTGGTGGGCCGGGCTTATATGGCGGCTGGTCGGGCTGGTGCGTGTCTGCACTCAATGGCAATCTTGCAGGCGTACCAGGCCGACCTCCTAAAAGACTTAGACGAGGCTGAGGGACCAACGCCCGCGGATATTGCGGAGTTGAGGAGAGCCACAGATCTGTCTCTCCGGGCCACTAAAGAGACGGCCCGCGCCCTTGGCCGCTCTATGTCAGCTATGGTGGCCACGGAGAGGCATCTGTGGCTGAATCTGTCTGGTGTAAAAGAGAAAGACAGATCCTTCCTGCTGGATGCCCCGCTATCGCCTTCGGGCCTGTTCGGTGACGCAGTAGCCACTGTTGTCGACAGGTTCTAGGAGGCGAAAAAACAATCAGCGGCGTTCCAGCAATATCTTCCTCGCCGATCTAAGTCTAGGTCTAGGGGGGCTGGCTCAAGTGGCCAGCCTCAGCCGTCAACCAGCTCCTCCTATCGCCAAGAGCAGAAGGAGAGCGTTTCCTCCAGAGCCCCTCCTCCGGGAGCCTGGCAACAGAGGAAACGCTCTCACTCTAAGTCCTCTGGCCAGAAGGGCGACCTGAGGGCCGTCATTCAGGCTAAGAGGGCTTCAGGAAAGAGGTCCTAACCGAAGTGGTAGGACCTCTGAGGGCTGTCCCCTCCGTTGTGGAACAACCGAGGTTGTTTTCACAGCGGAGCCCTCTGAAAAAAGATGTGATCCCGCCGTCCTGGACGCTTCGGGCCGCATCAATTTCCAGCGAACACACACTGTGGCGTTCGCCCCAAAAGTTTGTAAAAGAGCACAGACTATGGTCACAAAATCGTTTTCCTCCTCTTCCTGCCAGTTCTCTGCTTCAGAAGGTCGAGAACAGTGCTCAAAGAACATCCGAGGCCAGTCTCGAGAGGCTGGTTCCCTTAGTAGATTTTCTGGAGGGGTGGCAATATCTTCCAAATATATCTATGTGGGTCCTGAATATAATAAAAAATGGGTACAGACTGCAGTTTGGTCACCGACCTCCCAGGTTTGCAGGGGTGGTGCCAACTACAGTGGTTCCAGAACAGGCTCGGGTTATGGAACAAGAGGTACAGGCCCTGCTGGTCAAAGGGGCCATAGAAGTTGTTCCCCTACCAGACAGAGAGTCCGGGTTTTACAGCCGATACTTTATAGTTCCAAAGAAGGATGGCGGGCTAAGGCCGATTTTGGATTTAAGACAGTTGAATCGGTCTCTGAGGAGGTTCAGGTTCAAAATGCTCATGATTCCCATCATCGTGAATCAAATCAGGTCCGAGGACTGGTTTGTTACAATAGATCTAAAAGACGCCTATTTTCACGTCTCCATCCTTCCATGTCACAGGAGGTTCCAGCGTACCAATATCGGGTCCTGCCGTTCGGCCTAGCACTCTCTCCCCGCACGTTCACAAAGTGTATGGATGCAGCTCTGGCTCCATTGAGACTTCAGGGCATTCGTATTCTGAATTATATCGACGACTGGCTCATATTGGCCCAGTCTCGAGAAATGGCAGTTCAGCATCGAGATGTCGTCCTTGGCCATATTCAAAAACTGGGGTTGAGACTCAACACAAAAAAGAGCGTGTTGGAACCAGCCCAGAAAACAACGTTTCTGGGCGTGGTTTGGAATTCGGTTACAATGCGGGCACATATGTCTCCCGCACGTATCGAGTCCATCCTGACTACGGTCTCTGGGATAAAGCTAGGCCAGGCCATCACTGTAAAGCAATTTCAAAGACTGCTGGGCCTCATGGCAGCGGCATCCAACATTATACCTTTGGGCCTTCTCCACATGAGGCCCCTTCAGTGGTGGCTGAAAGCCAAGGGGTTTTCCCCGAGGGGAAATCCGTTCCGCATTATCAGGGTTACGCGCAGATGCCTTCGTTCCCTATTAATCTGGAAGAAACCTTGGTTCCTGTCCCAAGGACCAGTGTTAGGAGCGTCATGTCGCCGGAAAACCGTTTCGACAGACGCCTCCCTCACTGGTTGGGGCGCGGTCATGGACGGCCGCATTGCCAGGGGTCTGTGGCAGGACCATCATCACTCTTGGCATATAAATTGCCTAGAGATGTTGGCTGTATTCAGGGCTCTGAGGAGCTTCCTCCCAGACATCAAGGGCTACCATGTCTTGATACGTTCGGACAATACATCAGTGGTAGCTTATCTGAACCGACAAGGGGGACTCAGATCGCGCCCTCTATGCAGACTGGCGCATCAGATTATTCTTTGGTCCCAGGGGAAAATATTATCCATCAGAGCAATATATGTCCCGGGGGTTCAGAACCGGGGAGCGGACATCCTGTCGAGGCAGGGGCTGAGGCCCGGGGAATGGAGACTTCATCCAGATGTGGTGAAGTTGATATGGCAGAGGTTCGGACCAATGGAAGTGGACTTATTTGCGTCTCGAGAGACGTCCCACTGTCCACTTTGGTTTTCCCTCACTCATCCAGCCCCACTGGGGTTGGATGCCATGGTACAGGCCTGGCCGAGGCTTCGCCTGTACGCTTTTCCCCCGATCGCTCTGCTCCCGGGAGTCCTAGAGAGGGTCCGTCAGGAGGGCATCAGTCTTCTCCTGGTAGCCCCGTTGTGGCCGGCCCGAGTATGGTTTTCAGACATAATAGCACTCCTGATAGGCCCGCCGTGGCAGATTCCTCTGAGGAGGGATCTGTTGACTCAGGCGGAGGGCACAGTCTTCCACCCTCGCCCGGAGCTGTGGAAGCTGTGGGTCTGGCCTCTAAGGGGGCCCAGTACTTAAATGCTGGCCTATCAGCTGGGGTCGTTGAAACCATACTTAGTTCTAGGGCTCCATCCACTAGGAGATTATATGGCCTCAAGTGGAATGTTTTTTCCACTTGGTGTAGAGAGAATGAGTTAGATCCAGTTAACTGCCCAGTGGCTTCAGTTCTGGAGTTTCTCCAAGATCGTTTCTCTGCGGGTCTCTCCCCATCCACGCTTAAGGTGTACGTGGCTGCCATTGCGGCTTTCCATGCACCACTGAGCGATGGACCTTTGGGGAGGCACCAGATGGTCATTCGTTTTCTCCGTGGTACATGGAGGATGAGACCGACAACCAGGTCCAGGGTTCCTTCCTGGGACCTGGCGGTGGTGCTCGAAGGGTTATCCCTGGCCCCCTTCGAACCCCTTCAGTCGGCTTCGCCCAAGGATCTGACGTTTAAAATGGCTTTTCTCCTAGCTATTACCTCTCTTAAGAGGGTGGGAGATCTCCAAGCCCTGGCAGCAACACCAGCCTGCTTGGAGTTTGCCCCTGGCGGAGTTAAGGCCATTCTGAACCCGAGACCTGGCTATGTGCCCAAAGTTCCTTCTAACTTGGCACGGTCTACAGTTCTGCAGGCTTTTCATCCTCCACCTCATGTGTCGGCAGAAGAAGAGAGGCTCCATTTGCTCTGCCCTGTCAGAGCTCTGAGCGTTTACCTTGAGAGGTCCTCTTCCTGGAGGAGGTCGGACCAACTGTTAGTGTGTTTTGGGTCACCTAAGAAGGGGCTCCCTGCATCCAAGCAAACTATTAGTAATTGGATTGTTCAGGCTATTGCCACGGCCTACAAGGTGCGCAATTTGCCCTCACCTTTGGCCCTAAGGGCTCACTCTACTAGAGGCATGGCGTCCTCTAGGGCCCTCCAATTGGGAGTGCCCCTTCAGGAGATCTGTGAGGCAGCCGGTTGGGCTACCCCGCACACTTTCATCAGGTTTTACTGTCTGCACCTCCCCAGTACGCCCGGTGCGCGAGTGCTCTCGTCCTAGTTGGTGCCGGTTTCGTTTCACTCTAGGGCAGGCCTTCTCGGTGAGTGGCATAGTGGGCATTCGTTCCCCAAAGAGTCGTTTTTAACGACGCAGTGTTGAGTTCCCTTCGATAAGGGAACGTCTCGGGTTACGTCTGTAACCCTTGTTCCCTGAGAAGGGAACGAGACACTGCGTCGTCCTGCCACGCCCCTCGAGGCCTGAGAGCGTCTTGCTTCATCACTATGCTGATGTGTGTGTGTGCCGGCGCTGTTTTTATATCCGGTTATGCCGTCACATGTTACGTCACGACGCAACACCAATCAGGATTGGATTAGTTTCATTCATACTTCAGAGGCGCACGCTTAGGGAGCGTCCCCAAAGAGTTGTTTTTAACGACGCAGTGTCTCGTTCCCTTCTCAGGGAACAAGGGTTACAGACGTAACCCGAGACGTTTTTAACCCATCCCATTTTGTGTGTGTGTGTGTGTGTTGCAAAACAACAGAATTACATATTTTACTTAAAAATTCACAGTAAATAAGACGCATAGAGATTTCAAGCATTTATACATTTGTTTGCCACAAAAAGCAAGGAAAGTTGTCTATTTTCTTTAAATAAAACTTTTACTTTATTTTATTCTTTAAAACAGATTGATGACCAGCAACTTTTATTAGTACTGTATATAGCCAAGCAGGGTCCTCACATGATTAAAACACAATTTTCACTTAGAAAACTTGTACTAGAAAATGAATGACTGAACCTTTTTTTCTTTTGACAAACCTACATTACCTGAGATGTGTAACAACCACAAGGGATACATGTTGATTCCTAAGTTTCGGGTACAGTGCAAACATGCAATACTCAAGAAATCTAATCTTAGTGTTATCTTTGTGAGGTCAGAACACAAAACTTTGTGTTGAGTGATCCAGACAAAGCTTCATGCTAGAAAATAGTTTTGTTTTAGGTGAACACCATTGGTGTTAGTTCATGTTATTCCTCACATGGGAAGATGTGTGTGATGAACGCAGACCTTTCATTTAAGAGGCTTTTTAAATATATGACTGAAATATCTCTTTTTGACAAACCAGTATTTCATATTATATTATACTTAATATTATATTAAGTTATTTAACGTCCAGAATAGTTTTTCAAAAGCCCCGGGTAATATCAAGGTTCTATCAAAGCGTCACAATAATTAGTTAGGTGTGTGTGTGTGTGTGTGTGTGTGTTAATAGTTGGGGTAAACTCTTTGTGCGTATTTTTACACGCCAACATATTCTGTCAGGTATGTCACACCGCTGTGAGGTAAAGTTTTACACTCTTGAATAACTTTCAAACATAATCTTTATAAAGGAGTTACTGTCCAAAACACATGTACAATTCAAAAGACCAAATCAGTAAGAAAAGAGGGCATAGCATACATTGAAAAGTAACATTTATAATAAATACACAAAATCCATCTGTGAGCCTTTGTGAAAGTTTGGACATTTTTGATTTGCATGTGATGTTTTCATCACACAACTCAACCGCACTATTTAGTTTGTCGGACTCTTCTTTGAGAACTCAACATTCAGTGTTTAGGAATAAATGCAAATTAAGAATTTAAGTGATAGTCTTTCTGCATGAGAGTGTTTGACTAAATTTATATTTCTTTTAGGGCAACTGTACAGATATCTGTGATTTCAGATTACAGAATGCATCAACAACACAAAAAGTAAGTTATGCTGTTTTACACTTAATCTGATACAACTGAATCGCATCTGACTATTGCACTGAGAGCTGCACATTCATTAAAGTTTGAGGCTGGTAAACAAAGTTCCACACTCTGGTAAAACCAGCAGATAAAAATAAAAAAAGGACGTGCACTGAAAGCACCATGTAAATTCAAGACTCCAAATCACTAAGAAAACAAGTTACGCCAAACAAACATTGTTTATGGTGCATACAGAATATAGAAAACTCAAATGATGAGCAATTTGTAAATTTGTTACACGTTTGTATGGTTTTGCAAACGACTTTGTATTACTCCACTAGATTAGTCGTCTGGTTGAGATGACACTGTCCCCATTTCTTTGTTTGTTGGTCTGTTTTGTTTTAGGTGAAGACAATACGATGTAAGCTCAAGCTATTCCTCACATGGGAAACCGTGTGTTTTGAACGCAGGTCTTTCATTTAAGAGGCTTTTTAAATATATGTCTGAACTTTCTCTTTTTGACAAACCAGTATTTCATATTATATTATATTATACTTAATATTATAGTAAGTTGCTTAACGTCCGCAGAATAGTTTATGTCAACGTACCGCTTAGCATTAAAGATTAGTTTAGTTTTTAATTGGTATCATCATCTTTGACTCAAAGAAAGTTACTATATGTGCTATAAATCTTCGTACATTTTTTTTTTTGCTCTTCTGTCAGATTTGGTTAGAGGAACGATGCCACAGTATTGTAATGCAAACACATTAAGAACAATAAAGTTACATGTCCTTGTAAAGACTATGAGTAAAATTCAAACAATCGTTATACAGGATTTATGTTTGTACAAAACAAAAGTAAATACAAGAGGTAAATTTACTATACCAGTGTGTACGGGGTATAAGAGGGTTGAAAAGCTCTGTTTATAATAAACACACAAAAGTGTGCAAATGACGGTTCTGTTACGCCAATAGATTTAGTCATCTTGTTCAGACAGCAGATGATACTGTTTCACATTATGTATGTAGGACTGTATGTTTTTAGGTGAAGACTTTTTCTTAAAGAGCTGTCAACATTCTGCGTTTTATAGGAATAAATGACAATTCATTTAAGTAATAGTCTTTCTGTTTGAGAATATTTGACTAAGCTGATACTTTGTCTAGGTCAACTTCCCCTCTATCTATGATGTGGTCTATATATGTTGTTTTACACTTAAAACTATACGGCAGAGTCACATTTGACTATTGCCCTGAGAGATGCGTATTCATTAAAGCATGAGGTTGTTAAACAAAGTTCCACACTTCGGTAAATCCTGCAGATAAAATTGCACAAAAGCAAATTCTAGAGGTCAAATTGCTAAAAAAAAAAAAGTTAATACAACATGAGCCATTTAAAACAGATACAGAAACCCTCTCTTCCGATCTATTGCTAAAGTTTAAGAATAAAATTGCTGTTTAAGAACAGCATAAGAAAATTACAAAAATTTAAACTGATATTATTTTAGGTCTGTCTACGAAGAGGTCACAAGACATATAATAGGATCAACATGAAAAGTGAGACTTGATGTTTTTCTGTTACACACATACAAGTGTTACACTTAAAACAAAACCTTTCGATTAGCTATACACATTATCAAGGTGTCAAGGTGTCGCAGACACAATTCGTCATGTTTGTTTTCACAATCTGGGGTTCTTTAAGAAAAACAGTATGTGTCCATCATCAGTGAATACCAAATTTGTTTATTATATCTTAATTTTCCACAATTATAAATATTGATTAGCAACAGCTCAATTGTTACCAAATGCTAGTGAAGAGATTATCTACAGAATGTCACTGGCACATTAGTTTGCTATTAGTGATAGTGGCCCTGGTATTGTCACATCGCAGTGAGTACACATATAAACCACAAAGTTTTGACTATGAAGCCAGGCCAAAAACAGAAAACCGCAATTAGTTGTAGCAGTATGGAGACTGAGTTATGTTCTTTGATTTTGCTCTCATTTTTTTCTAAAACAGACTGTTTGAAACTGTTTACCACGGTTTCATTCTTAACAGCAGCATTCTTATTGTAATGTCGGGTGTGATTGTAACGCTTGTGTGGTGTTTTCTTTGCACTTTCCCCATGGATGTCTGTTTCCCATGTCATGTTAGTGAACTCTGTCTTCTCGCCTTCTATTTTGTCATAAGTGACAGTTTTCACATGAATTTGCTTGATTGATTTAATAACTTTGAATGCAGTGTATTATATCCATATCTGTGTTACACAACATCTTTTCAACAATAGACAAGCTGTTTATGTTGAGCGTAAGCATCGGTAAGTGTCAACATGTATGGAAAAGACCATTGTGTTACAGCAAAACCACTATCGGTGGAATGATATTGTAATGTATAGAGTTTTTGCATCTGTCTGTACTACTCGACATTATCTCCTTGTTTCTTAACATATGTTTATAACCGTGATCCAATTTTCACATCTCAAAGAATCTTACAGACGGAAAATGTTTATCCAGAATTTAGACTACTGTTAAAAAAAGTCGACGTGTAGGGATATATACAATCGGTACATTGTATTTAATGTCACTATAGAGACAATTTAATGAACCCTTCAGGGACTGAACTTTAACATTTTAATCTTTGGTAAAAGTTAACTTAAAGTCTGCACAAAAAGAAAAAAGAAATTCCATCCTTTCTAAATGCATGTTATGGATTTATTGAGCACAATTCACCAGTGCATATGTTTTGACCTTGTAATGTTTAATCAAATTTTGTTGGAAAATCAAAAATACATGCAGGATTTACTCAACTTTTTTATGTCAACTGGTCTTACGTAGCTGGGCTATGCCGCATTTAATTAACATTGTTTATTTCAGTAAACTTAATTTTCTTACATAAGATTAATTCAATTTCATTTAGTGGAATCAGGTTAACATTCTTAATTTTGTCCAAAATTATTAAGTTAAACTGTTACATCCAACTGTTACATCCTAAACTGTTACATCCTAAACTGTTACATCCAAGGCATGCCCCAAAGTAGTTGTTTTTATTATTATTAAAACCACTTTAATTATTGTTAGCATGTCCTCACGCCCGGTCTACACTTTACCACAATGGTAATCTCCAAAAAACACTAACACAACAGGAACTCTTTTAAATATAATCATAAAAGAACATTAAACATTGACAAAAATTTTAATGAAATTGAATTAATCTTATGTAAGAAAATTAAGTTTAATAATAAACAGTATTATATTAATAATATTAATAATAAATAGGGGATCACCGATAATACGAGGATAATTCTGATTTAATTTAATTTAATATAAGTGGCGATTGATAGCCTAGTTGATAATAATACTCTTACGGTAACAAAGTTGTGCTGTTTCAATTTGAAATGAAAGATGTAGAATACTTTTAATAAAATTACGGTAAAATGCCCTTTATAAAGGTAAAAAACTTATTCTGATAAGATTGTTTTCCAGCAGTGATGTAATGAAACATTGACAATTTAAGTTTGTTAAGGGAGCCCCTTTTTAGGCTGTAGGAAATGTAATTTAGTAAAAAAAATAAAATAATCATTTTAAATTGGAATGTTAATTTTAAAGAGGTCTACTTCAGTGTGATATTTTACCATATTATCATGCTTAACACTGAGAATTTCAATAATTCTAATGTGATGATCAGATGCAGATATCGTAGGTTCGGACGGTTGGCGGGTGGATTATTTATTTTTAACAGCGGATTAATGACCCCCCTAGAGGTACCAAGATCCACCCACAAAAATACTGTGGGTAACACAGTAGACTATGATGGTCTAAGAAAAATACTAAATACATTATCAGAATTTTACCACCTCCACCTAGTTTTGAGCCAGGAAAACCCCTGCAGTATAAAGTACTGAACATCTGCCTTTCTTTCTGTTTAATTGCTTTAAAAATGAATAGCATATTAAGCCAATTAAGCAAAAATCTGTCAACAAAAGTCTGAAAAAAAAAATGGTATTATACTTGACATTCTGTCCCTCTCACTTTTGAAATGATGGCTACGCCCCTGCACACACCCACGGCACACACACACACAAAAAAAAGTGTAAAAAAAAAAATTGTTTACCATGTTGGGACAAGTTTTTTTTAATTGTTCATGTTCTTTTCTCAGATTGAGCTCCCTGACACTCCCCACAGCAATGTCTTGTGTGCCTCAAAAATTAGTTGAATACATGCTGTCCATGTATGTATTCTTTAGTCTGTTGGCTATTTCGTTTTTTTCCTGGCACACGTCACATTTTGCACTTGCTAAACTAGCACACCCACTTGAAAAACGAATTAAAACTAAACTGAATTTGAAAACAAAAATTCAAAACGAAATAAAAATAAAAACGAATGAAAAATGCATTATTAACTATAATAACCTTGGTCTGTTCGTTATTGCAGTTGTATGTGCACAGAGTTTAAGCTTAGGACCTCAGACCAGCTCTTGTCTGTTAAGGAAATCAGCAGAAAAGGGTAGGCTATTTCCAAGCAAGGTTGGCCCACTAAATTAGTGGTTGCCTTCATTTTGGTGAAAATTCTGAGCACGTGTCCACTTAGGTGGTGAGCTCCTATGAAGTGAGTGTGTGCTCCCGCCTAGGTTTATGACCCAGTGATAAGCTGAATGATGGGACTTGCTGTCAAGCTGATGGATCTAATAATGTTTATGGATGAGTGAACATTATAGTGGTATGAAGTAGGTTGCGATTGCTAATAAGAGACAGATATCACACGCGAGTCCCGCGGACATTCTTCAAAACTACCTGCAAGTGCTGATTACTCACACAGGTCAGTTTATTAGACAAATTAAACTTGTGAGGTAACGCAACTCTGTTTCACTTGGTCTAACGTTACACTATCATACTAAACAGCATTTGAGTGTGTTGAAAGTTATAATGTTATTCTATCATGTGTTAGTTTGTTTGCTCTATGAAACTAGCAGTAAGTTTTGGTCAGGAAGTTCGGTCTGGACTCGATCCATTGAGTAGTAATTATGATCAGTTCAGAAATGGTCGGGCCAATCAAATTGCCAGGGTGGGCTTTACACGATGATGGACAGATGATCTGCAGTTACGTAATCATCACGTCATCAAAGAGCGCTTGATTTGAACTGGTTTACAACAAAGATGACTGCAGCTGGAGAATTGAGATGTATAGATTCCGCTATTGCGTCTGTTGTAGAAGAAATCAACAGCGCATTAATTTTAAAAGACAAACAGAGACCTGCAATCAAGGCATTTGTCGATCGTCAAGGGGTGCTTCTCATTTCTTATTTGTGCATCCTCGTTTCCTTTCCTCGCTTCTTTTCCTCGCGTCTCAGCTCCACCCCCTGTAGGATGCGAGGGAAGGCTGCAAGGAAAGAAAATGAGGACGGAGGAATCGAATTAAAGCTTTTTTATACATTGGAATACTTGATCACTTGAGCGTCACTTCACATCGTCATCAGCAGCGCTCAACGGATCTGCCCATGTGTTGTTTTTAAGAAATTCATAATAAAATCATAATAAAGCAAGATACCCTGTTAAAATACCCTATTATAAATAACAAGGTGTTATTTAAACTGCAAATGTAAAGTATAAATTAATTTTATGGTGACTGATGTGAAGGGGGAGGAGAATATATACGTGCGTCATGTTAAGTCGATAGAACACTTCCGCATTACACCCGTGTATCCTCGCTCATCGCTCCTCAGGAAGCCTCCTCCCTCCTCGATCCTAGCCTCCTCGCAGTGCAATTAGAGAATTGAGATGTCCTTCAAGATGGCCTAGCTTGATCGGTTTCCGGGTCATAGGATGGAGGACGGAGGAGAGACGAGACGAGGAGGGATATTGAGAAGCACCCAGGATGTGTTTGCCGTCCTTCCTACAGGATTCGATACAACTATGAGTCGCTCAACATACGTCACTTACTGCGTTGCTCTGATTGGTTGTAGGTCTATCCAATTGAGTGCAGAGGTTGTTGTTTTTTTCCTGGTTCGGTTCAAGCGGCAACATTCTAATCTGAAAAATGAAGCCTACCCGGAAGTGCGAAAAACTGCAATACATCAAAAATCCGCTAGGGGCAGGTCCCAAAAGGGAGCCAATGTCCATAGACCCCATGTTAAAATGTCCGTTTTCACAGCACAAATTCATGTTTTTACAGCTTGGTCCCATGGACTTTTATTGTATTTATCGATAGGTTCCGAGTGCCTGACAACTCTGAGGGGGGTGAATTTTTTTCTAACTCGTTAGTTTAGATCGTATTTAGATATAAAATGTATGACAAATAGGGCGTGGTTAACTCTGATTGACAGCTTGATTGACAGCTGATAACGGGCTGCGCCGAGTGGAATTCCTGAAATTTTACTTCTCGGCCATGATCTGACACAACACATCATACCACCTCTGCATCCTTTCTGAACATTTGTATTGAAATATCGTACATAAAATGGGTTGCTCTGCTATAAACTGCACTAACCGACACTGTAGGAGTGCTTCGCTCCATTTTTTCCGGTAAGTGACATTCCACTACTATTTCACGTAGTTAGCACTATTTAGCATCAAAGTTTGTGGGCAGTGGCACTGCAACAGTTAGCATTAAATCGCCTCAGATAAGTTAGCGTCCGAGGTACTTTGGTTATAACTGACGTTTGAAACACTGTAAATGCATCTGCCTATGCATATGTATATCGCAACGGCTTCCAATAACTGGGGTCCATGAACAAAAGACAGAGAGAAAATCCCTCACTGCTCTTGGCTGAATAACTTTTGTAACTTTAATAAGAATCAGTATATATTTAATTCATACAGTGAAAACTAAACAGTGCTTTATTTTTACATTTGATTATAAAGTTTCTGTTGTTAAATAAACCTAATATAGGATCACCTGAAACCCTAAACGCTGTTAAAATAACACTTCTTATGCTACAGTAAAACACTGTTCACTTTCAGAAGTTGTAGAGATGTTTTCTCTGTGTCACAAAAAGAATGTGAAACACACATGTAATTTAAAATGGGTTGTACTCTTCAGCAGCTTTGCAGTGAATGTAGTAGCTAGCCTAGTCTGCCAGTCGATCCTAGCTGCCGCTGCTTGGCTGAAGAGGCGCGTCCACCGGCCGGCTCAGTCTCACACAAAGCCTTAGGATTTGGATTAGGGTTAGGATTTCCCAAGATTTTCAAACATGGCGCCGCCCATACCCCCCATAAACGGCCTCAGAACCATTATTCAGAAAGTCTATGGGTGACGTCACAGACGCTTTGTCTGTTTTTTTTACAGTCTATGGTTCGGTTACGCCTCATAATCAAAGCCCTTTGGAGCAGTATCAGACTCACATTCTGAATAGAATATAATAATAATAATAATAATAATAATAATAATATATTTATTTTTTATAGCGCCTTTCAAGAACCCAAGGTCGCTTCACAAAGTAATACAAACAGTTGACAGACAAGAGACAGGCAATCTGCTAGTTATAGCAATTAAACAAGCAGAAAAGCAAATGGAGACAACAATAATGAATAAATCAGATATGCAAGAAGACATACATTTTGATGTAACATAGCATGTACCAGGCATGTAACATAGAAAAGTAAAATAGTGGAGGACAGAGAGATAGAATGAAAAACAGTTATTTACTGAGCATGGTGAATAAATGAGTTTTAAGCTGAGATTTAGGTTAGGTCTGTAGGTTAGGGGTGGCACGAAGATCAGATGGTAGCTTATTCCACAGCTTAGGGCCGACAACACTAAAAGCCCTTCCACCCACAGTAGACAGTTTATACCTGGGTACAACAAGCAGATTATCATTGCTGGATCTAAGGGTACGAGCAGGGACATATGGTTGCACTAACTCAGCAAGGTATTGAGGTGCGGGGCCATGACAGGCTTTATAAACTAAAATTAACAGTTTAAACTGGATGCGATTGACCACAGGAAGCCAGTGAAGTTGGGAAAGGATAGGAGTGATATGTGCAGATTTTTTGTTAGATGTAAGGGCTCGAGCAGCAGAGTTTTGTACCAGTTGAAGACGATGTATAGCATTGGTGGGTAGGCCGCTATATAGGGAGTTACAGTAGTCCAATCTGGAGGTTATAAAAGCATGTATAACAGTTTCCGCATCTCCAATGTTAAGAGAGGGGCGTATGCGAACAAAATTCCGCAAGTGAAAGAAACACGATTTAACAACCTGGCTGATGTGTGAGTGAAAACATAACGAGGGATCGAACAAAACTCCCAGATTTCACACAGTTTTTGAAGGCCTAATCTGGACACCATCAATATCAATAAAAAAGTCATGACCGGATAATCTCTGTGATTTAGGGCCAATCAACAGGATTTCAGTTTTCCCAGCATTAAGCTGTAGGAAGTTATCGGACATCCATGTTTTAAGGTCCTGAAGGCAGGAGACAACAGAAGTGGGTGGACAAGGTGGGTTGGGTTTAACCATGAAATAGATTTGAATATCATCCGCGTAACTATGAAAATTGAGACCATGCCGTCTGATGATCTGACCTAGTGGCAGCACATAAATGAGAAATAAAAGAGGACCAAGTACAGAACCTTGAGGAACACCATGAGAAATAGTGACGGTACGGGATCGATTCTCACCTATCTTAACAAATTGCTGTCTATCCGATAGATATGAAGTCAACCACTGAAGAGCAGCACCAGTGATACCTATTTCAGAGAGTCGAGAAAGAAGTATAGGGTGGCATACAGTGTCAAATGCTGCACTGAGATCCAGAAGAACCAGGATACTATGGGCACCAGAATCAGAAGCCAGGAGGAGATCATTTAGCACTTTTAAGAGTGCCGTTTCTGTGCTATGATGTGGACGAAAGCCAGATTGAAGTGGTTCAAAAAGATTATGTTTCTCTAAATGTAAATGCAGTTGTGCCACAACTACCTTCTCAAGTAGCTTGCCAACGAAAGGGAGGTTCGATATTGGTCTATAATTGTTCTGAATGGCATTGTCGAGGCCGGATTTCTTTAGAATTGGAGTGATGGCCGCTACTTTCAGATTATGCGGAACATAGGCAGTGGCAAGAGATCTGTTTATAATAGGAGTAATAGGTTGAATAAGTGACGGCAAAAGAGTTTTTAAAAGGTATGTTGGAATAGGATCAAGCGTACAGGAGGAAGAATTTGATTTGATGATCAGTTTTTCAACCACAGATGTATTTGTGAGTAGAAAGGTGTCTAGCGGACAGCCTATCGAAGATGGGGTTGAATAGGAAGTTGCAGTTGGAGAAAAAGATTGATAAATGTTATCAATTTTTTGCAAGAAAAAAGACTGAAAACTTTCACAGAGATCGACAGAGCCAGTAATAGCTACAGAGGATGGTTTGACCAGTTTGTTTATCTCTGAGAAAAGAGTTTTAGGTTTGCACTTGGCTTTGTTGATAACAGTGGAAAGATAGTCAGAGCGTGCAATGTTAAGTGCTTCTTTATATTTAACTACTGAATCTGAAAAGGCCATGGCATGGACAAGAAGGGAAGATTTTTTGTAAAGTCTTTCAAGACGCCTACATTTGGTTTTCATAACTCTAAGCTTAGGGGTAAACCAAGGAGAGGAATGGGTAGACGGGACCGTTCTCGTTATTAATGGAGCAAGTTCATTCAAAACATTACAAATACATTCGTCATAGGTTGAAACTATCTCATCAGGACTCAGGAGATTGAGCGAGGTAGGAAGTGCAGAAACAGCAATAGCAGCAGAGAAATTGTCAACAGTTACAGATCTCAGGTTACGGTAAGATATGGTAGTTTTTGTTTTTGTATTTACAAGGGGAAGTGAGAAGTCGAAGGCAATTAGTTTATGATCAGAGATGCCAAAGTCATGACCCTGAGCATGCACATTTTCAATACCAACAGTACAAAGCAAATCGAGAGTATGACAGTGAGAATGAGTAGGAAAATCGATATGCTGAGATACTTCAAAATAGTCCAGAACAGACAAAAAATATTTTGCAGCAGTACAATCAGAATCAATATGAGTATGATGAAGTCAGGCTAACTGGCTATGGCAGTACAAGCGGAAACCGAGGATGGCGTGGATATTGCTTCATTGACAGGCAACATTTTTTTCCCGGACGTCAACGTATGTAAAAGTGGAATTTCAAAATTCTTAAATATTGTACCTTTAAGGAGAGACACCCCAGGTTAATAGAGTAAAATATATTTTTTTATAAATATCACCATGCTTCACCAGTTGATTGATTACATTAATAATTGCAAAAAAAAAATTGTATTACAAGTTTTCTAAAATGTTGTGTTTAAAAATGCAAATGAGGCATTAATTAATTAAATATTGTAACGGTAACCAGATGGCCAAATTCTGCCAGTTGATGAAATTAACTAGATTCTAATTAGTGCACACCCCTCCACTCTTCTGAACTGTGACACAAGCAAATGAGGTTGTCACTGGGGAAATTCACTGACTTCATTTCGCACACACAGCATTTCTCTCTAATGATTAACCCTCTGGGGACTAAGCCCTTTTTGGTCCGTTTTCTCTATTTTTACATTTGGGCTTATAAACCATATGTAATGGAGATGGAACACCATGTGTTTGGTATCTATGGATTCAGAAGACCCAAAGCTAACTTAAGAATGCATGTAATGTGTTTATAATGGAAGTATTTCTAAACTAAAGAAAATAAAACTAAAGAATTTCAAAACCGAAAATTTTATTTTTGTCATTTATTACTGAAAATCACACCTCACACAACAACAGTGAACAGTTTTTTTAACCAAAATGTATATTTCAAACCCTTTGCTTGACAGACATTTGTAATTGTTCAATAACAATATTGTTCAAAAGTAAAATATTTCATAATCTGTGAAAACACTGTCAGCATCGGATTACTCCTCGTCACTTTCTAGTAATTGTTCCAGAGCCTGTTCTGAGGTAAATATTTTACTGCTTGCCATCATAAAAGTGCTAAAACAATAAAATAATAATGCTATAATTGCTTTTATATATTTATATATATATATATATATATATATATATATATATATATATATATAAATCGTCTCCCTCACATAAATCTCTGTGCGCTTTGTAATGCTCCGTTTTTTTTTTTTTTTTTTTTTTAATTCTCCGTTCGCTCTCTGTCTCCTTCTCCACTCGACGCTGTTTGCGTTAAATCCCACCCCTTGCCAGGCTACAGAGTCCTCTGATTAGCTAGAATACGTCATGGTAACCTTACTCTGATTGGGTAAGAAAAATATTCCTCCTACCGGCAATTTTTCCATTGGTCTTTGCGTGCGGAATATTCCTAACAACATCGATTTCATTGGCCTTACACGCAGTGGTATTACGCAACAAGGAAGTGTCTATACTATATACCACTGTTTTCAGCGGAATCTGAGAAGACGGCAAAAAAGACCGCAACTCTCTATCATTAAAAGTTTTTAAATAATTACACATTTGTAAAAGTATGCCATTTTGGGCGGTACCGCCCAATCCGTCCCCAGAGGGTTAAACAAGAATGCCCTGTTTTACCGACATGTGATCGACATGTGACCAAAAGACCCGCTTTGTCGAAGATCACGCGGGGAACCCCCGAAGGTTTTCTGTCTGAAATGATACCTTACAAGGACAAAACGAACATTGTATTCCATGATAAACTAATCAATTCAAAACAATACGATTCCCCGAGGGGGTCGAGCACGAGTCCACCACACTGATTGAGGACGAGTTCATCACACTGTCAAACGCTCAACGAACTCTGAATACACACACACACACACACACACACACAGAGACAATCATTCTTGACAATCATTCTTGTTTTAAATGTATAAAATGTTTTCTTGTTGTGTTTTATTATTCCCATGTAACCAATCCTATAATCATGATCTTTATGGTATGTAATCAACCCTGATATGCGTTAATCACGAAGAAACATGTATCTTTGTCTCGCTAGCTCACAATTATACCATGCGTGGTATTATTTTGATCAGAGAAATCTAATGGTATTGAATTCTTAACCCAAAGTGCAACATTAGGCATTCTTTTATTAAATACCAGTTTAGAAGTGTATTTTGACTAAGTTTTTATCTTCTCTGCACATTGCCCGGAGGATGTGTATTTTGCAAACACAGAAGTTTGCCGCCACGCCTCCTCCCAAACGATTGGATAAGGCGCGCAAGAAAGGCGTGCCTCTAGCTCCTTCAAAACATGGAGCGCCACATCTGTTCTTTTCTACGCCAGAGAGAGGTCCAACTTTCCTGTGAACTCCCGCCGGAGTTCTTCTTCTTATTCATCTCTAACTTTCTCTCTCCAATATTTCGTATTACAATCATTGTTGTTAACTGTTTGTTTTTGCTATGCATATTTACTCCTGCGTGATTTAAGTAGTTTATGTAATCTTTAGTTGTGTTTTATTAAATTCCATAATCATTTGAATTAAGTCTGTCTCATGGTTCCATACTTTGAAGCCCCTGAAAATGTCGATATAAGTTACCTGCTCTACCTGATTTAACTATTGAAAAAGTGCCTTACACGAAATATCATTCTTTGTGGCCAAAGGGAATGGTATGCGCTGTTTACAGGCCGATAAATTGTGATAAGGAATTAAGTCTCGCTCCAGTCCGCCGGACGGACAGATTGCTTGATAGATTTTAATCACATCAAAATTTACTCTAATAATTGACCGGATCTTACCTATAGGAATAATTACTACGAGCAATCGTGTTAATTATTCATATACGGTGAGGTTTACCTCGTCCCTATCTGGGATAATCAAATTTGTGTATGCGATAATACATATTCATTATCTCATGAATAGTATTCCCCATTTGAGTTAATAATTTCTACAAAACAAGTCATTGTCGCTACAATATGCACTAATTTGCATACATTTCTAGAGCAAAAATCGGTAACACTTTATATTACAACCCGCAAACAACTGCGTGAGTAAACCGAAATTACGGTGTACGTTTCTGTAATTATAGTGTACTTCCGTGTAGGTATAAGGGAACAATATGTTAAGTTTTGGGTAATAAAGGGGTAACAAGCAGATATACAACCTGCAAAGAACTTCGTAAGTAAACCGAAATTACGGTGTACGTTTCTGTAATTATAGTGTACTTCCGTGTAGGTATAAGGGAACAATATGTTAAGTTTTGGGTAATAAAGGGGTACAACCAGATATATAAGCAAATTATTTATAATGTAATTATTTTAAAACTAACAGGTACCTATTCTGTTAATATATTCCAGGCAAAAATTGTACGTCTGTTGTATATAAAAGTTTTTATCTCATTTCTGGCAAAATATGTTCTTGTGCAATGTAGTTACAGCAGGGTCATTTTGAAATCTGTGGGTTGTAAATGAAACATTAAACAAATCGTGTTGTTTCGTATTGTTACATAGTAAGTAGTGTTTGTTACCCATTTCAACTGTATTTACAGGGTAAGTGTTACTCCTGCGGGCTGTAAATTAAAGTGGCGCTTGTTACCCCCTTGTTCTGTGTAGTTACAGGATAAGTGTAACTCCTGCGGGCTGTAAATTAAAGGGGTCATGACATGAGAAACCAAATTTGCCTTGATCTTTTGGTATATAAGAGATCTATGTACTATTAAAACTTCCTGCAAGTTTCATAGCTTAAGACGTCCTCCCCATTATAAACAAAGCATTTATTTAATCAAGCTCTAAATACAGCTTGTTCTGGATCCATGGTTAGAAGTGATGTCACGGTTAGAAGTGACGTACCAGTCGTTTGCATATGACCGCCTCCAGCGCAGGACAACTACGCCTCATTTCGCATCGTTGTCGTGCGGCTCGCGCCCACATGTGTTCAGTCGACGACTCGACGTGCAGCGAGTGGGTCTGTTTACAAGAAGATTGCTATGCCACGCAGATGTGCTGTTCCTGTTTGAGTGTTTGAATACGCTGCCGAACGATCCAGACGTCAGGGAAAGCAGTCGGATGCAGTTTATTTGCAGCATATGCAGCGCGCCAAAGCCTTATTTGAACAGTGAGTGAGATGAGTGTGACAGGGAATGTTACTGAAAGAACGAGCAGAGAGCGAGCGAGCCCCAGCCGCGCGCGCGCCTTCAAACTGTCTCTCTCTCTCTCTCTCCCTCCCTCGCGCATATGAATCAAAATCAATTGAGAATTCACACGATGGTAAAAGATTGGAAGACCGAAGTTTCACGTGGTGGAGCATTGTGTAGTCTACATGTGATACAAAATGATTAACGTTAATAATTTATGCATAAGCAGCACTGACGTTAGCCAATAACAGTGGGTGTTAACACTTAAGTCTTAAAGGGGAAACGCCCCTTAAAACAGACTGTTTGAATCAGAGGGGGAGAAACAGGGTGGGAAAAGGTCATAAACCACTACATTTTTAAAATTTTTTGTAAAAAAAACTATAGTAATACTATAATTGCACCTAAGGGAACATAATAAAACAAAACAAAAAAACATGTCATGACCCCTTTAAAGGGGCACTTTACCCCTTTATAACCCAAAACTTAACATATTGTTCCCTTATACCTACACAGAAGTACACTATAATTACAGAAACGTACACCGTAATTTCGGTTTACTTACGCAGTTGTTTGCGGGTCGTAATATAAAGTGTTACCCAAAAATCATTGGATAAAGGCAGGTTAAAACATTTTTTTATATATATTAGAGTCAAAGGTTTTAACTGAGGGGATTTTGGATAACTCTATTTCCCTTTCTAACGGTCACTTCGTATTGTGTATACACAGTGGGGAAACTCCTTTTCCTCGATTTACTGAATTCATATATTTGAAACGCATTTGCGGCTGTACAGCCAGTACAATGAGCGCACACTCCGCTCATAGGCTGTACTGCAGTAACTGCCTCACCAATGGCGTGGGCGCCTCTGACGCAACCAATGAGATAGCCCATCGTCATTATACGTCAGAGCCCATCACAGGGGGCGTGTCCTCATTCTGATATAGCGCCCTGTAACCGCCATTATAGCAGATTTTTACTCCTTCAGCGACAACGCATGTTTCTGAACCCTTTTACTGAACAACTCGCCGTCGAACAAGCCTTTTCAGCCTGAGCGTGCCTCTTCAATGGACTTCCACTCGTCGATTGCCCTGACGCCGTCTCACCTGTGGCCATCTGGCGACACATATCCTTTATTGCTGAACGATGCCTCGTTCTCTCTGCGCCACGTGCGCTTCGCCTCTTCACGAGGCCGATCGACACTCCAATTGCATCTCCTGTCTGGGCCTCCTCCACGCGGAGAATGCAATCTCTAATGGCGGATGTGCGGCCTGCGATAGCATGCCTATCTCCGTGCTGCGTACCCGGCTAGCTCTCTTTCGAGACGGCGATGCCGCGTCCACCACGCTTCCCCTTCCGGCTCTACTTCTGCCGAAGAAGAAGAAGCGTCGCAGCCAGAGACAACCCGAAAGCATGGAGGTTTCCGAAGACATGCCGGGCGCGTCCCCGCGTGCTCAGTGCTGTTCGAGGGAGACCAGCGCCCCCCCTCCCACGTGGCGGGCCTTGTCTCCTTTGGCGGATCAGCAGACCGCGACGACAGCCTTTCCATCGTGACTTCCGAGGACGATTGGCCGGGCTCTCTCGACCCCGCCACCGCTTCCCAATCCGTAGCCAGCGAGTCGGCCACCAGGACGAACTCCGACGCCGAGATGCTTCGGATTCTGGCCAAGGCCGTCGTGGACCTCGAGCTCGAGTGGGCTGCACCTGCGGAGCAGCCGCGCAGTCGGCTGGATGGATGGTTTCTGCCAGGGCGCCAGCAGGCCCCCCGTCTTAGACCGGCGGCATTTTTTCCCGAGGTCCACGAGGAGCTCACCAAGGCCTGGCGCGCTCCCTACTCAGCACGCGTGAGTTCTGCGGTTTCCGCGACGCTCTCCTCTGTGGACGGCGCAGCGGAAAAGGGTCATTGCCGCCCCTCGAAGAGGCTGTGGCCGCTCATCTTTGCCGCTCCCTGTTTAGCTCAGGCGGCTGGGGATTCTATTTCTGTAAATAGGCCCGCATTAGTGAGCGCGCCTTTGCAAACAAACACCGTTTTCACGGCGACCCAAATAAAGCACAAAAAGAGCATGTTTCACAATCACAACACACGGGTTCACGCCCCCCCCCCCCCTCACTAGGTGGTCTATCCCCTGTTGTAACACTGACTTCTCCCCAGCTGAAAGCTTGTATGGTCAGTCAAACACTCATTATGTGCACAAATCACATTATAAGGGTATCAGGTCCCCCTATGTTAGGCACCCCCCCTCCCAATCTGTGTGTCAGGCCCTAGCCACACGGGTCTCGTCCTGGCAGGCCATCCCCGGTGTGTCGAGTTGGGTAAACACTATAAAGCGAGGTTACTCCAATTCGCTCGCAGACCCCCAAAGTTTCAGGCGGTCATCGAGACGTCAGTCAAAAGCAGAATTTATTAGCAAAGGGAACGATAGAGTTAGTCCCTCCCACGCTAATGCATTCAGGGTTTTACAGCCGCTATTTTCTAGTTCCAAAAAAAGACGGCGGTCTCAGACCCATACTAGATTTGAGACATCTGAACAAAGCCCTTATGAAACGGCCGTTCAAAATGTTAACACTCAAACAGATCCTTGCGCAAGTTCGCCCGGGGGATTGGTTTGTCACAATGGATCTGAAAGATGCATACTTTCATATCCAAATAAACCCTCGTCACAGGTCATTCTTGAGATTCGCCTTCGAGGGGAAAGCTTTTCAGTACACTGTTCTGCCGTTCGGTCTGTCCCTAGCGCCCCGCACTTTCACAAAATGCATAGATGCAGCTCTCTCCCCACTGAAATGTCAGGGAGTACGCATACTAAATTATCTCGACGACTGGCTGGTATTGCACAGGGATTTGATCCTCAGCCATTTGCAGTGCCTGGGTCTCACAATCAATTTTCCCAAAAGCAATATGTGTCCCAGCCAAACTGTAGTTTTTCTGGGCACGGAATTGAACTCTGTGAGTATGATAGCGCGGCTCACACCAGAGCGCGCGCTCTCTATTCAGTCCTTTCGGCGACATTCAGAGCGCGCGAGTGCGCGCCCCTGAAGAGATTTTACAAAATGCTTGGTATGATGGCAGCTGCGTCACCGGTGCTCCATTTGGGACTGCTGCGCTATTACAACACTGGCTCAAACACCGTGTACCACCCCGCGCTTGGCGTTCAGGCAGCCTGCGCATCCCTGGAATGTTCAGCGCTAGTATCAAAGGGGTGTGACCATGGAAGTGGTTTCCAGGAGGAAAGTGATATTCACAGACGCATCCAACAAGGGTTGGGGTGCGCTGTGCGAGGGCAGGCCTGTCTCCGGCCTCTGGTCGAGCACGGAACAGACCTTACACATCAACTGTCTGGAAATGAAAGCGGTTGGTTTGGCCCTGAAAGCTTTTCTCCCAAACCTTTTAGGTCGCCACGTTCTGGTCCGCACGGACAACATGGCGGTGGTGGCCTATATAAATCGCCAGGGGGGCATCAGGTCTGGCAACCTTTATGCCCTGGCAACCTGGCAATCTGAGCTCCCTAAGAGCAGCACACATCCAGGACACCCAGAATCTGGGCGCGGACATGCTGTCACGGGGCAACACTCCTATAGGCGAGTGGTCCCCGAATTCTCGTACAGTCAACGAGATATGGAGGATATTCGGCGAGGCCGAGGTTGACCTGTTCGCCTCGCGAGCCAACAACCACTGCAGAGTGTTTTTCTCGAAGAGCAGGGATGCGTTGGCCCACCCGTGGCCCAACCTCCCACTGTATCCTTTTAGCCCCGTGTCTATGATCCCACAGGTCATCGAACGGGTCAGGGTGAGCGGATGCCCAGTCCTTTTGGTGGCCCCGCTCTGGGAGACCAAACCTTGGTTTCCGGAGCTGATTCAGCTGGCAGACACGAACCCTTGGCCGATTCCGTTGAGGAAAGATCTCCTCACGCAGGCCAGGGGGACGATTTGGCATCCTCGACCTGATCTATGGGCCCTCCACGTGTGGCCCATGAACAGGTACATGAAAACCTCCCAGAAGAGGTTTTAAACACCATATCTGAAGCCAGGGCCCCGTCTACTCGGCGCCTTTATGCTTTAAAGTGGTCATGATTTTCCAGCTGGTGCTCGAAAATTAACATGAACCCTGAATCATGTGAGGTTTCCGTGATTCTTTCCTTTCTCTAAGAGCTGTTGGATGCGGGGCGCTCCCCATCCACGCTCAAAGTGTACGTGGCAGCCATAGCAGCGCATCATGCTCCAGTAGCTGGCCAATCACTGGGGAGAAACGAGCTGGTGGTTTGTTTTCTGAAGGGAGCCAGGAGGATGAACCCTCCTAGACCTCTTTTGGTTCCACCCTGGGACCTGTCATTGGTTCTGGGGGCCCTGAAGGGGCCACTTTTTGAACCGCTCCAGTCAGTTGATATCAAACTTCTCTCGAGGAGGAAGAGATTAATCTTCTCTGCCCTGTTAGAGCGCTGAAGATTTATCTGGAGCGCTCTGTGTCGTTTAGACAATCAGATCAGCTCTTTGTTTGCTTTGGTGGCAAGTCTAAAGGATGCGCAGTCACTAAGCAGAGACTGTCCAGATGGATAGTAGATGCCATAGCCATGGCATACGATTCAGTGGGCCAGGTTTGCCCCATTGGTGTTAAGGCTCACTCCACTAGAGGGATGGCCTCATCATGGGCGTGGTCATCAGGAATCCCCATTCAGGATATTTGTGACACGGCCGGCTGGTCCTCGCCATCCACTTTTATGAAGTTTTATAACATGGAAGTGCCTTCCCTGCAGGCGAAGGTTCTATCAGTATAATAAGGCCTGATGAGTCTTCTGGCCTTTTATGTTGACTGTGCATAATCACACACACATGTATTATGAAACCCGCTTCGGCTGGTTATTTATTACTCTAAAATATCCCAACAATGTCTGGTTGTTAGAGTATGAATCGGTTAATACTGATTGTTGTATGTAAGTGCTCAGGCCTGACGGTGTCTGGTCTGTCATTTATGCTTATCACTGGTTTGTTCTACGGCTCAGGGTTCTGAGTTGCATGGCAACCGGTGGTGTGGTGCGGCGTTTCAAATAGCGTCCCTACTGCGTATAGCTACGCAATACGAAGTGACCGTTCGAAAGGGAACTAATCGGTTGCTATCATAACCTCAGTTCCCTGAGATAGGGAACGAGAATTGCGTAGCCTGTCGAACCACACTTATAGTTGGTTTGTCGCTTCAGTCATTTAAACCTGCTATAAACAGGTTACAGGGCGCTATATCAGAATGAGGACACGCCCCCCTGTGACGGGCTCTGACGTATAATGATGATGGGCTATCTCATTGGTTGCATCAGAGGCGCCCGTGCCATTGGTGAGGCAGTTGCTGCAGTATAGCCTATGAGCGGTGTGTGCGCTCATTGTACTGGCTGTACAGCCGCAAATGCGTTTCAAATATATGAATTCAGTAAATCGAGGAAAAGGAGTTTCCCCACTGCGTAGAGCTACGCAATACTCGTTCCCTATCTCAGGGAACTGAGGTTACGATAGTAACCGAGTAGTTATCACACCACAAATTAGAAAATTCTGTCAAAAGCCAAAAATAAATACATTTTAGCCATTTTTTTAGGATTAAAATGTTGTATAAAATCAGGAAAATGATATATGAACAAACCCCTCTGTAAAAACCTTCAGAATATATGTAAGAATAAACTGTAAAGTATGTTTGGTGTATGTACTGAAGTGGAGATTTCTGGCTCAATGTAGGAGAAAAAAATAATTTTGAGAAAACGATCTTTAAAGATATATAGGCTACTGTAATTGAAATCTACAGACGCAAATATATAAATTGCTCTTGAAGATAAAGTTAAAAGTGTCTTTTGGATGTTTTCTGTCCACTAGTCTGAAAAAAACACTGTTTTTGCCTGTAGTGACTCGCCTTAAAAATCAAATCACTGTCTTACCGCAGTCCTTCTCATCAGAGCCATCCAAACAGTCCTGGTCTCCATCACAGACATATGAGTTATAGATACAGCGGTGATCTGGACACAGAAAGAAGCCAGGCTGGCAGGTGGTGATAGTGGAATCTGGAAGAGGACAGAGGAGAATGACAGTGGTTATATAAAATGTGTGTACATGGGCAGTGCTAGGGCTTTTCAGAGTGTATTTTTTTTATCAAAATGTCTTTGACAATAAACATTTATGCATATTCACTGACTCCACATTCACCCCTACATTGAAATTCTTCAATACTCACTACACTGTCTCTCATCTGAACCATCACCACAGTCGTTGAATGCATCGCACACCCACGCTTTTGGGATGCAGTTTCCATTGGTGCAAACGAAGAGGTTGGATGGGCAGGTGGTTGGACCACGTGTGGGGCAGTTATCCTCGTCAGTACCATCACCACAATCATCATGTCCATCACAGCGCCATCTAGCAGGGATGCAATGCTTGTTCCCACAGGTGAAGGCATATGGAGAGCAGGTTGTACCTGATTAAAAAGGTGAAATGATTAAAAAGGTGAAATTAGATGTTCATAGACATGTCTAGGCCTCCAGGTGGTGCTCAAGCACACTCACATGTTCATACACACCTGGATCTGTGCAGTTGGCTTCATCTGTTTTGTCGACACAGTCGTTCACACCGTCACAACGGTAAGAATTTGGCACGCATCGGCCCCCGTCGCAGGGAAAAGCATAGTCTCCACAGTTATCATCTGGTGGGGGCTCAGAGTCATCCTTCACACAGTCTCTCTGGTTGTCCTGCAGCTTCATGCCGTAGGGACAACCGCACACACGGCTGGACGCAGGCGTAGGGAAACAGAAGTGGCTGCAGCGGCCGTTTGGAATCAGATTGCATCTGCTTTTGAATACTGTACACAGCAATGAGATTACAGTAGTTGATTATTACTTTGCATGTGACAAATAACGCTTTACATCTAACAAGTTCAAGGATTTTTTTTTTTTGTCCAATCCATTTGTTTATTAAAAAAACGTCCTCGGGTTACGACTGTAACCCTTGTTCCCTGAGAAAGGGAACGAGAACTGCGTCCAATGACACTTTGGGGGAAGCCCCTCAGCGTAGCGCCTCTGAAGTATGAATGAAACTAAGCCAATCTTGATTGGTGTTGCGTCATGACGTAATGTGTGACGGCACACACGCGGAAGCTATAAAAGGACGCCGGCACACATGAGATGTCAGCTTCTGTGATGAAGCAAGTCGCTCCCAGGCAGGGGAAGGCGTGGCGAAGGGACGCAGTTCTCGTTCCCTTTCTCAGGGAACAAGGGTTACAGTCGTAACCCGAGGACGTTCCCTTTCGAAGGGAACTCGACTGCGTCCAATGACACTTTGGGGGAACGAGTACCCACTATGCCACAACGCGCCCTGCCTGTCCTAGTGTGAAGCTGCTCACAGGCACACTTAGGACGAGAGCACGAGAGTGCCAGGTGTCGACGGAATATCCAAGCTATAAAACCTAATAAAGGTATGAGGGGTGGCCCATCCAGCTGCATCGCAGACCTCCTTGATGGGGGCCCCCGCGAGAAGGGCTCGAGAGGACGCCATGCCTCTGGTCGAATGAGCCCTCACGGCCAAAGGTGAAGGCAGATTGCGCACCTGGTAGGCCATGGAAATTGCTTGGACAATCCAGTTGCTGATGGTCTGCTTGGAAGCGGGACGCCCCTTGGGCAACCCGAAACACACCAGCAACTGGTCCGACTTCCGCCATGAAGAGGACCTCTGGATGTAAATTTTTAGCGCTCTGACAGGGCAGAGCAGATGAAGTCTCTCCTCATCCGCCGTCACGTGAGGCGGAGGATGAAAAGCCTGCAGAACCACCGGCCGTGCCACATTAGATGGCACCTTGGGCAAATAGCCTGGCCTGGGATGTAAGATGGCCTTAATGTTGCCTGGAGCAAACTCCAGGCACCCATTGGATATAGAGAGCGCCTGGAGATCTCCTACCCTCCTCAGAGAAGTAATGGCCAACAAAAAAGACCACCTTCAACGAAAGGTTCTTGGCCTCAGCCGACTCCAGCGGTTCGAAGGGGGCCTCAGCCAGCCCTTCAAGAACCACAGCCAGGTCCCTAGTGGGAACCCTGGTACGAGCCGCAGGTCTCATCCTCCAAGCCCCACGGAGGAAACGTACGACCAACTGGTTTCTCCCCAGAGGCCCATCACTCAGAGGAGCGTGGAAAGCCGCAATGGCAGCCACGTACACCTTGAGTGTGGACGGGGTAAGACCAGTGGAGAAGCGATCTTGGAGGAACTCCAGCACTGAAGCCACTGGGCAGTTAACTGGGTCCACCTCACGCTCTCTACACCAAATGGTGAAGACATTCCACTTCAAGCCGTACAATTTCCTCGTGGAGGGAGCTCTAGAGCTGAGTATGGTCTCCACCACTCCTACTGACAGGCCGGCCTCTCGGTACTGTGCCCCCTCAGGGGCCAGACCCACATTTTCCATAACTCCGGCCGAGGGTGAAATATTGAGCCCTCTGCCTGTGTCAGCAGGTCCCTCCTGATAGGAATCTCCCATGGAGGGCCATCCAGGAGCGAAATTATGTCGGAGAACCATACTCGGGCCGGCCACAACGGGGCTACCAGCAGTAGACTGATCCCGTCGCGACGGACCCTCTCCAGAACTCCCGGGAGCAGAGCGATCGGGGGAAATGCATACAGACGCAGCCTCGGCCACGTCTGCACCATGGCATCCAACCCCAGCGGGGCTGGATGTGTGAGGGAGAACCACAGTGGACAGTGGGTCGTCTCTCGAGACGCAAATAGATCCACTTCTACTGGGCCAAACCTCTGACATATTGACTCCACCACCTCGGGATGGAGTCTCCATTCCCCGGGCCTCAGCCCCTGCCTCGACAGGATGTCTGCTCCCTGATTCTGAACCCCTGGGATATATGTTGCTCTGAGAGACAACAGTTTCCCTTGGGACCACAGGAGGATCTGATGCGCCAGTCTGCATAGAGGGCGAGACCTCAGACCCCCCTGATGGTTTATATAGGCCACTACGGACATATTGTCTGATCTCACGAGGACATGATGACCCTTGAGGTCCAGCAGGAAGCTCCTCAGAGCTTGGAACACCGCCAACATTTCCAGGCAGTTTATGTGCCAGGATGAATGATGGTCCTGCCATAGGCCTGTCATAAAGCGGCCGTCTATGACCGCGCCCCAGCCCGTGAGGGAGGCGTCTGTCGAAACGGTTTTCCGGCGACATGACGCTCCCAACACTGGGCCTTGGGACAGAAACCAAGCTTTTTTCCACATAGATAGGGAACGAAGGCATCTGCGCGTAACCCTGATTATGCGGAACGGGTTCCCCCTCGGGGAGAACCCCTTGGTTTTTAACCACCACTGGAGGACCATGTGCAGCAGGCCGAATGGAATAATGTTGGACGCTGCTGCCATGAGCCCTAACACTCTCTGAAAATGTTTCACAGTGATGGCTTGGCCTAGCTTTATCCTGGACACTGTGGCCAGAATGGACTCGATCCGTGCAAGGAGACAATTGTGCCCGCATCATAACCGAGTCCCACACCACTCCCAGGAACGTGGTTCTCTGGGCTGGTGTCAACACGCTCTTTTTCGTGTTGAGTCTCAACCCCAGGCTCTGGATGTGGGCGAGGACGACATCTCGATGCCGAACCGCCAGCTCTTGTGACTGTGCTAAAATCAGCCAGTCGTCGATGTAATTGAGCACCCTGATGCCTCAGAGGTGCTAGAGCTGCATCCATACATTTGGTAAATGTGCGAGGGGAGAGAGCTAGGCCAAACGGAAGAACCCGATATTGGTACGCTTCGAATGCGACCCTCAGGAACTTCCTGTGAGATGGAAGGATGAATATGTGGAAGTATGCGTCCTTCAGATCGGCCGTGACAAACCAATCCTCGGATTGAAATTGATTCACGATAGTGAGCATCTTGAATCTGAACCTCCTCAGAGACCGATTCGAGTGCCTGAGATCTAATATTGGACGCAACCCCCCCATCCTTCTTGGAAACTATGAAGTAGCGGCTGTAAAGCCCGGACTCCATGTCTGGCGGAGGAATACGTTCTATAGCCTCCTAAACCAGCAGGGAGTTTACTTCTTGTTCCAATACCCGATCCTGCATTGGGTCGACTACAGTCCAGACCATCCCTTTGAAATTTGGTGGACGGAAATCGAACTGCAGTCTGTACCCCAAGGGAACCAGCCTCTCGAGGCTGGCTTCGGGTATCATTCG
The DNA here is from genome assembly GCA_031834385.1 of Semotilus atromaculatus. Taxonomy (NCBI): domain Eukaryota; kingdom Metazoa; phylum Chordata; class Actinopteri; order Cypriniformes; family Leuciscidae; genus Semotilus; species Semotilus atromaculatus. The sequence goes on along the minus strand of JAULUF010000012.1, from coordinate 3,252,938 downwards.
AGATTCGTTCTCGATCCCCTGAAGCAGCTCTCTGGCAGGGCTAGGTCAAAACGATTCTCGATGTGCGGACGCGAGCGCTGCCTGGCCGCAAGCCTGTGGGGCAGACAGAGCAGCGTGCGTTCGCTGGAAACCGATGTGTCCCGAAGCGCACTTTACGGCGGGATACAGACATCGATTTCCTGAGGGCTCCCCATGGGAGGCTCTTTCGGATTTGTTCTCGACACCCTGAAGCGGAAGACCGGCAGGGAATAATCGAAAACCGTTTCCGATGAGCGGACACGAACACTGCCTGGCCGCAAGCCTTTGTGGCAGACAATGAGGTGTGCATTCGCTGAAAACCGATGTGTCCCGAAGCGCACTTGATGCTGGAAACAGACATAAATTTTCTGAGGGCTCCGCAGAGCCCTGCTATTTTCGTCTCGTTTTCGATACCCTGAAGCGGAGGCCCGGCAGGGAAAAATCGAAAACGATTATCGACGTTCGCTGCTCATCATTTTAATTCCTCAAAATTAAATGCAGCCATATTTAACACTGAATGAGTGAAACACGATCTGGATGGCAGACTGAATTAAAATATCTTACCTCTTAAGTCAGATATTTCATCATATTCATTTCATAGAATTAAATGCAGCCATAATCACCACTGTCTTAATTTTATTTACTGTCTCGTAATCTACACGTTGCCTCGGCAAACGCGAGATTCGAACCGTTTACAATATATATTTGGCTTTCACCCCTCGGGAAGAAAGACAACAGGTGCGAGGCTGAAACATCTGACAGCGCAAGGATTTACGCGTAGAGATATTTCTCAATGAACACTGCCAGCACCCTCAGGAACTGACTGTGAATGCATCGCACCCAACAGTATTATTTCACAGATCGTGTGTGTCCCCTTTTATTGCAGACTCGTAATATTCGCGCTGCCTCGGCAAACGCGAGATGCGAGTCGTTCACAATATATTTGGCTTTCATCTCTCAAGAAGAAAGTCAACGGGCGCGAGGCTGAAACACCCGAAATGCACGGCTGTGCGTCGAGATATTTATCAATGAACACAGCCAGCACCCTCGGGAGCTGACTGTGCATCCCTCGCACCCACACAGAATCTTAATTGCAAAGTAGACCCATAATCTACGCACTGTCTCGACAAACGCGAGATCCGAGCCACTACAGATTCTGTATCGCAGTGCAGACCTTAAAGGGATACTTCAGCTCTGGAAAGATGAATGTGTATTTAAAATGGGACATTTATGTAGAAGAAATGTGAAATTATTTTTGAATTTGGAGCTTTCTAGACTGAGAAAAGCCAGAAAATTTATTTTTGGCTCATATGGATGAAAGACAACAACTCCCAGAATGCACTTGCTTCGCTGCCCTAAGAGGCAAGGCCGGATTTACCACCGGGCCGATTGGGCCGGTGCCCGGGGGCCTCCGACCTCTAGGGGGCCTCCAAGACCCCACTAACTGTGTGGCCTCGTCCTTTTATTTTTATTTTTCATTATTAAATTAAATAAAAATTAATTAATGCGTATATGATTGTGTATGTGTGTGAACAATTTATTTACACACAAAAAGTATCATGATCAGTTTTTCGGCTGTGTCGGATGATGACGAGTCAGCTTACCGCAGAAACTGTTGATAGCGGCATAACAGGCGGTAGAAGATAGTGTGAAAAGTTGAGGACAAAAAACAAACAACATGGATAAAAAACGGTGGAGCAGCGGAGCCACAAAACGCAAAGCTAAAAGGGAGAAGGACAGCAAAGAGGATTTAATTAGGAGTAATATTCCAACCATCTCTACTTTTTTCAAAAGTTGGCTCGACGAAAATAAAGAGCCTGGCGGCGCCGGCGCCAGCGGTGATGCTAGTAAGGAGTTTAGCACAACATCCAGCCTTGCTATTTTAGATGAATCTGAGCATCAGCACCAGCACGACAAGACAAAGAATTAACCCTAGCCCGGCTGGAGTGACAGACATGTTCAGTCTTTTACTTTTAGTGCCGCTTTCAGAGCGGTCACCTCCGTAGCCTAACATTGTTTTTTCCTCATAAATGCGAACACGAAAAATAAAATAAAATATTTTATTCTGTGGAGAGTCAAAACTTCTTCATCCGGTGGGTAGCCTACTAGTAACGTTACTTTTGATTTGTGCAGTGCATTCTATTGCTACATCTAAGTTGTGACTATTGCAAGCGCGCAGCTATAAATCCGATTATACATATATGTACTTATTTAGGCTATTAAATTCAAGCAATTGGTTGATGAAACATTGATTAAAATTAAGAGACAATTAATACAAAACGAAATTCACTTGTGCTTTCTTTTGTAATTGTGTTTTCGTTCAAAGGACTTTAAGTTTCATATCTTAAGTTTGTATTTTTATACATTGTATTTATCAGAACTTTAGTATATTTCGATGTTCCTCTGTTCTGTTGTGACAATAAAACAAACACGTTTACTTTTAAACTGCATTATATTATTTTAGTGAGGCTGAGGAGTGAGGACTCATAAATAACTACAAATCTGTTTATGTTTTGTTACACGTTTCTGGATAAAAAAAATTTATATATATATATATATATATATAGCCTACACTACCGGTCAAAAGTTTTATTTAAAATATAATCTTTTCTAACATTATAAATGTCTTTACTGTATAACTTTTGATCAATTTAACTCATCCTTGATGAATAAAAGTATTTTCTAATTTCTTTCCCCCAAAAATAAAAAATAAATTTTTACTGACCCCAAACTTTTGAATGGTAGTGATTAATGTTACAAAAGCTTTCCATTTCAGATCAATGCTGTTCTTTTGAACTTTCTATTCATCAAAGAATCCTGAAATAAAAATGTAAAAAACTGTTTTCAACATGGATAATAATCATAAATGTTTCTTGAGCATCATATTATAATAAATTCATATTATAATAATTTAAAAAATGTGACACTGAAGACTGGAGTAATGATGCTGTAAATTCAGCTTTGATCACAGGAATAAATTACACTTCACTATATATTCACATAGAAAACTGCTGTTTTAAATTGTAATAATATTTCACAATATTACTGGGTTTTTTTGCATTTTTTATCAAATAATTGCAGCCTTGGTGAGCAGAAGAGACTTCATTTAAAAACATAAAAAATCTTACTGATCAAAAACTTTTGACCGGTAGTCTATATATATATATATATATATATATATATATATATATATATATGGCCGATAGGTATATCGGATTTTTAAATCACCAAATATTTGTATCAGTAGGCTATCGTCCTTAAAAATCCTTTATCATTTCATACACGGTTATCGACATGGTGAAAAGGGCGTCATTTGAGGCGTTATTGTGTTTTCCTGATAACTACAAACCTTTTAGAACAACAAGTCCAAATGCACTCAAATTCATGTTATTAGGCTGTATTTTCATAGATTTTAATCTGCTTTTATTCCAATAAATTCTGATTTCAAAATCTACCAGCCACTCAATGTTTTTACCAGCCACGTTCTTGTTTTTAACCAACAATGTGTAAGCTAACTGCATGTGAAAATTAATACTACAAGATCTACGTTTATTTAATCTCAAGTCTCAATGAAATACTGGCATTTTCTCTTTCTCTCTTATAGCCTACACACGCAAACCATGAACTAATTTTGATTTCAGTTCGCATATGAGGAAAACACAATGTTACGGACGTAAGCGCTCTGAAAGCGGCACTAAAAGATGCTTTAAAACTTTCACAGAGACATCAAACAGAAAGCACAAAACCTTTCTTTAAAGTGAATTTCGTTTTGTATTAATTGTATCTTACTTTTAATCAATGTTTCATCATCCAATTGCCTGGATTTAATAAATAAGAAGTAAATATAGCAGATATAACCACGAAAAGGAGGCGCCGGCGCGTGAACTGGAGCTCGTCTCACAACGAAAGAAAACAGACACAGACTGATCTCTGCTTATGCAATCCGTATATGAAATGTGCATTTCTCTCTTGTGCGTTCACTACTGCGAAGATTACGATCAGCATCGCCAACTTCATCTTTGTAACTGACACGGACAAAGAAAATACTTAATTGTTTAGCCTATTAATAAATAATTTAAATATCTACTTGCTATATTTTACATATTCATAATCATTACTTTTGCCGGTTCTTTGTGACAAATTTTAGGAGCTTTATTGGACATGCCCTTACAATGTTACATTAACGCGTCACCACCGCATCACCGCACCCTCCAGAATAGCCCTTTACTGTGTGTGTGATTCATTTAATGGAAAGCACATTCACTGTTAGTTGTCTTGCTAACCAGTGTCTGCTCGTTTATTCAAACTAATAACCGTTTATTCAAACGAATAAGTCCTATAACAGACGAACATGGCATGATATTTTGATATATTATCGCTATTTTTATTTACCTGCCACAACACAAAATCACCCGGATTTGGCTGGTGGCGGGTGCTAATTTCCATCCCTGGAGGGGGGCCTCCAAGATTTTGTGCCCAGGGGCCTCTGCTTTCTAAATCCGTGCCTGCTAAGAGGTCACGCCTACCGGTAACAGAGCGCAGCTAGACAACTAGGGAGTCTCCGTGATGAGTCTGCCCGTGATTACGAGATCGCTCAAAATGTCTGGGATTCGGCTTTTGCGTTATACAGTCGCCATTCATCATGTTTACAGTGGCGAGCAGGACGAGTGAGGGCCGCGGGAGAACGGCGCGAGGCCGGTGGCGTGATTACTGATGAGACGCACCAGTCTCGTATCTCTCACAGAGGAGCGGGAATTTTCATAGCAATGTTAAAATGCACATCAACCGATCACTTGTTTAGCGTTCATGTAAACACTACATTCAGATTCACCAATCGGAATGAAGTCAGTTAGATTGAAACAAAATTACACAATGAATGACGACTGCAGAAATCAAAAACTGAATCCCTTACATTTTGGACGATCTCGAGGCCGGATATGTCCGGGAAAAAGAGGATGTAAACCCCTACTACTCCGCTTTCTCCACAGAACAAGAGCCTGCTAGGTTAGCTTCCAAATAAAAGATAGCTGACAGCCTGACTATTTGATAATTCTGTGAGTGAGATCCCACCCTCTATGGGCGAGTTGAAAACTTGCTGAACAGCGGCTTCTACTGGCTGTAGTCTTTAGCCTCTAGACAAAAAATCCTCCGATGACGCAAAATGACGGTTTTTGCGTCATCGGAGGATTTTTTCCAGATTAAAAATACATAAATCTCTCATCTCAGGGGGATATGAAGGGGGGAAGCACGGTAATTTGAAAATACTAATGGTTTTCTACTGATACAAATCTTAATGCTAAATCCTGAAGTAACCCTTTAATCAACACGCAGCCTCGGCAAACGCGAGATTGAGTCGTACACAATATATTTGGCTTTCATCTCTCGAGAAGAAAGTCAACGGGCGCGAGGCTGAAACACCCGAAACATGGCTATGTGCGTCGAGATATTTCTCAATGAACACAGCCAGCCCCCTCGGGAACTGACTGTGCATGCCTCGCACCCACACAGAATCTTAAGGGACAAACAACACCAAATATGACAGACAGTTTGACACAGAGCGCTTGCTGAAGAGCAAAAAGCTGACATCTCATGTGTGCCGGCGTCCTTTTATAGCTTCCGCGTGTGTGCCGTCACACATTACGTCATGACGCAACACCAATCAAGATTGGCTTAGTTTCATTCATACTTCAGAGGCGCTACGCTGAGGGGCTTCCCCCAAAGTGTCATTGGACGCAGTCGAGTTCCCTTCGAAAGGGAACATGAATACACCTCTTTTATGATGGGAAGGCATTTACAGTTTTTTTTACAATCGCTATGACAATTTTTTCAATACTTTTGACAAATTTCAAACTTTTAACTCTTAACGCACCAACACACCTACAACACACAATTGGCATAATAGTTAATTTCATGCTCAAAATCACACATTGTAAACTAAACTCCAACACTAATTTTCAAAATACAATAATACACTAGCAACAATATGTCTACCAAAACACTGCAAACATGTCTCAAAATCAAATAATTTTTCAAAACACTAACATATGTTCTTGTCCAACAGCAAGATTTAGTCAATCATAACACAATGTCATAGAAACACTGACATCATGCTGACAATGGTAATTGTTACATAGGAGAAAAGATAGAAATAAGAATAAAAAATTTAAATTGCTACAGTAATACAATGTTGGCAGTATGATGGTGGTGAGGAGTGGTGGTGGTGATGATGGTAATATAAATAATAAATGGTTACTTTGCATTACACACACATACACATACACACACCCACACTCACAGCCACCCACACAAATTTACACACTTTTATTTCACTTCTGGAATTATGGAATTACTAGATTGTTCGTTACTGCACTATTTTGGTCTGTATGTCTGTCTGTTAAAAAAAAAAAAGAAACACTAACATCAGATGGGATTACAGAAACTGCTTTACTGTATGTTATATGTGTCAGGTATGCCCTTATACAACAGACAGTATATTGTATTGATCATAGATTGTGTTTTACACTGCAGTTTCTTTTGAAGCCTCTGTACATTTTTGTTTTGTTGGGTTTAGGTCTTTTGCTGCAGAAATTCAATAAAAAAGACCCATTTCAGAGTGCTTTATAGAGTGTACGGTTACAGTATACCATATGGTCATGCGATTGAAAGAACCTCAACACCTGAGTGTGTTTCCTAGATGGGAATCAGTGATTTATTTGTATAATTCAATCAGCTGTTTCTCATTAACAATAGAATAAAATACAGGGGATATATTTGTGTTTCAAATCACAATCTAAACAGCTGTTTACCTTGACTTTAGCCTGTACGGTTAGGTTTAGAACATGGTGTTATCTGTTCTGACCTACAGTGTTAAAGCATTGGTAAATTTGGTAGTAAAAATCCATTGTTTTGGTCTTGTTTGAGCTTGTGTGTAAAAGAAGTACAAGCATTTAAAATTTGTGTTAATTGTATGTATTTTGTGTTAAAGGAACAAGAAATGTGTTAATAGTATAGCTTACACAGGCAGATGTAGTGCTAACTGTGTTGAGAGTTTTGGAAAATTGTCAAAAGTATTGAAAAATCTGTCATAGCAATCATAAAAAACTGTAAGTTCTGAATAATTTCTTTTTTTTTCTTTTTCTTGGGGTGAAAAATAAAAAACAATTCAGGGTGGCCGAACATCCAGAGCCGGATTTATGTGTATGTGCACGTGCCTTTGCTCGCATGTCCAGGGGGGCCCAATTACAGTGAGGATTTGTTTTTTTATAATTTTTTATTATTATTATTATTATTATTTCACTCTAATGTAAGAATGTAAGACAATCAATTTCTAAATTAACAAAATTGTAAATATCGGGTAGAAACCTCGTATCTCCATATTTCGTCAATAAGGGTACTCTCTCTCTCTCTCTCTCTCTCTCTCTCTCTCTCTCTCTCTCTCTCTCTCCTCTCTCTATGATGTACTGTATTTGTTTTATGCTTTACTGTATGTATTTGAGGAGCAGAGAAGAATTTTTCATTGAGTCATAGTTTGTAGCACTTCATCTTTTACAACATTAGATTTTGGACAAATTACAGACAAGCTGACTGCCCACATAGCAACAATAAACTATAAACTGTACGTTTTTTTTTTTTTTACTGCCGGTTTTAATGACAGACAAAATGCGCATGTTTGACATTCACTGGTCAAATGAACTCCAATTGAGATTGATTTTTGGTGGAATGTTAATAATATAATGGCACATGCAAGTGTCTGTGTGACAACACCGTGTTTAATTATATATTTAAAAAAAAAAACAATCCTGAAAAGTAGTGGTTGTGGACATTTGAGGTTTACGCCAGACAGCGATGATATACTGTATGTAAGCTACCAGTTGTGAGGGTATTGGGGGGGACCCAAAAACTTATTTTGCCTGTCACAATATGAAGTGAATTCGGCACTGCGGACATCATAATGAAGAAAAATACTTAATTAAAATAATGATATTATGGGGAAAAATACTTTTTTTTTCTTTCTCTTGATCTACTTTTTTTCATGTTTGCTCTTATTATTCATTGACACAAAGTCATCATGTCGAAACGTCTAAATAGTGCATAAAAATGGATGAAATTCCAGTGAATTTCATGAACAGACAGCAGTTTAGTAAGCAAGAGCTTATCTGTGTCACTCACAGTCCTGGAGATCAGCTGAATAGGCCTTAACATTCATTATGCCTGAGATGCCCTTTCGGAGAACTATATTTTCCCCACCATCCCTCTTCCTCATTCGGAAAACAGAATTCGTCCTCCAGTCTGACACAAACAAATGATCTAACAAATAGTGGAGACAGATCAGTCAGTAACAAGTGGAACAAATCTAAAAAAAAAAATGCTGTATAACAGTCTTTGTAGTTTAAAATCATCTCAACATCAACATCATTAGAACAAATTGCAACAGAAGCAAACTCAACTGATTTTGTATCCTCAATATGTCCTGAGTAAGGGGAAAAAAAGCCCAGAAGAATCCCATTAGGGGAAAGTTTCGAAAAAGACCCAAATATAGCCTATTCATACGCCTATTCATTATTATTTAAATAAAAAATTTTACCCTGGTCATGTGAGTAAAATAATAATTTTTTCCTTTTTTTTTTTCCTTACTCATATTGAGGATACAAAATCAGTTGAGTTTGCTTCTGTTGCAATTTGTTCAAGGTTGACCCCCATTTTGGCTTAAAATGACTGGACTAAATGTGGCTTTGAGATGAATAAAGAAACACAGAAGTGACAACCTGTGTGTATCGTGAGTGAGAAAGGGTGAGTAATTTGTCCAATGCTGGAGAAGGCCTGTCGGTCAAGCCCATCAATGCTCACATGCTCAATCCGGTCCAGCTGCGCATCTACCCAATATAGCCTATCCATCCTGAGGAGCACAACAAACATCTAAGACACATTCCACAGCCTTTAGCCCTCTTTTTTAATTGTCCAAACTGATCTTTGTGTAGGAATGAAATATGAATGGAAAGTGAATAATCTCATTTATAAACTATTTCAGAAATCAAATTGTTCCTTACAGGTAGTCCACAGCAAGTCCGTTAGGCCAGCCAAGTGTTGTGTTAATTAGAGGAACAGCATTACTTCCATCTGTGTATGCTCTGGTGATCACAGCTGGTCGATACCAATCCGACCAGAAGAGGTATCTAAAAATGGCAAAATAGAGCTTTATTTAGATTATTAGATTATTTAGGTTTTATATGTAATTAAGTTATTCTGTATTTACACTACATTATAAAGATGTTCTATTTAGCACAAAATGGTATTCTGAATTATGTATTCTTGCCCATGATGTCTCATACCCTGCACTGGGGTGCACAGCAATCCCCCGGGGGTATTTCAAATTTTTAACAACAATGTCCCGTCTTGATCCATCTGTTACTTTAAAAGCTGAGACGGTGCGATAGGTGCTGGATATCCAGAAGAGGATCTTAGAGGTCCAGTCATATGCCATTGACTCCACAGAGCCAACTCTGTAACCTGTCAGGATCTCATGATCTGAGATATAACCACAAAATAATGAATTTATATTTTATTGAAATGTAAATGAAAATGGTGAAAATTCATTTTATAATTTTATATATGAATTCAATTTTTATTTTATAAATATTTGCAATTTCTTTTTACATTTTTTTTTTTATATTTGAAATTCATTTAAAATGTAATAAATACTATGGAATTATTTGTCTCTAGTTTTATTTTATTTTTTTTATTTTTTTTATTTTTTTTATTTTTTTTTATTTTTTTTATTTTATTTTATTTTATTTTATTTAACAGTCAGACATATATACAAACCAACATAGTGCAGTAGTGAGCAATCTTGTAAATCCATAATTCCAGAAGTGACATAAAAGTGATTTAAGTGTTCGATCTAAGTGTGTATGTGAGCGGGTGTGGGTATGTGTATGTGTATGTGTATGTGTGTGTATGCGTAAACAAAGTAACCATTTATTATTTATTACCATTGTCATTACCATCACCACCCCACTCCCCACTACCACCATACTGCCAATATTGTGTTGGTCGATTTTTATTTCCATCCTTCCTCCTAAGTAACAATTGCCATTGTCAATCCCATATAAAATAAAAGATGATATAATAAGATGATATAAGATAACCTTCCCCCACATCTCATCAGTCCCTATCTTTTCCTAAGATTTATTTTTATTTTTATTTTATTTTTATTTTTATTTTTTTATTTTTTTATTTTTTTGTGTGTTATGTGCAATGTCTAAGGTGCATTAAAAGAGGGAGTACAGTGCGAGAGTGTCTCAAATTGGGACAGAGATGCTGTCCCGTTGAAACCACTTCTCGCCTGTCTTGCCTGCCTTGGTGTTTGTGAGGTTTTCCATATACATATTCCTTTTTTTTTTATTTTTTATTTTTTTATTCTATGTTGTGGTGCATTAAAAACCCATGAAGAGATAAGGGGGGGAATTATTGCAGTAGTGATTACAATGACACTTAATTCCAATACAGTATTGACAATGGCAATATTGATGATTATAATAATAATGATAATAATAATATTAATAATAAATGACAATGATGATGGCAGTGGCGACCGCAATGGCGAAAGCAATGGCGAAAGCAAAAGACAGCAACAACAGCAATTACAACAATGAAGAAATAAAAGTGAAAATAGTAATCATAAAAATAACAGTAAAGATAGCAATATCAATGATGACATAAACAAGTTCAAACAACTAAAATGCATTAATATTCGTGGGTTGGTTCAGAAAGTGGGTGGAGTCGGAGTTGAAAACAGAGAAAGGATTCATAGCTGTAAGAGGTCAGAAAGTGTTGGATGGCAGAGGTCAGTTTCAGATGTGTAATTATGAAGGGGAGATGTATATTCCATTGTAATAAAGTCTGTAATAAGATTTTTCCAAATGTTAATGTGTAATTTATTTCTAGTTTTCCAGTTCATGAGGATAGTTTTCTTGGCGATGGTTAGAGCTATGAGGAGTATTTTAGAGTTTATAGTTTTATCAGTGATTATTGTGAGGTCCCCCAGTAAGCAAAGAGACGGCGACAGTGGGATGTGGCAGCCGACTATAGTGGATAGTGACTGTGTGACCTCTTCCCAAAAGTGTTTGATTGGAGTGCAATGCCAGGTTGCATGGATGTATGTATCTGTAGAGTTTTGATTGCAATGTGTGCAAACTTCTGATGTGAAACCCATTTTAGCTAATCTATTGCCCGTGTAATGTGTTCTGTGAAGTATTTTGTATTGTATTAACTGAAGATTCGCATTTTTGGACATGAGATAGATGTTTTTACAGATTTGGGTCCAGAAGTTGGCATCAGGAGCTATTGAAAGATCGGTTTCCCATTTTATTGTTGGTAAGTATATGGTCTGAAGTTGGTTTGAAATCATTTTGTATATTTTAGAGTTTATAGAAGTTTCTTTGGGGAGGAAATGTTGACCAAGTCTGATATTGCCGGTGGAAGTTCTAAATTTGTGTCTCTGATGTTTATTTTTGTCAGAACAGAAGATTTGATTTGTAGGTATTTTAAGAATTCGTTGCTCCCGATGCCATACTCCTGGGCCAGTTGCGGAAATGGTGTAAATGTGTTAGATTTGAAAATATGCTTAATGTGGGTGATACCCCTTTCCGCCCATGTGTGAAAATTCAATGTTTTTTTATTGCTTATAAAGTCACGGTTGTTCCATAGTGGGGTGAGGTTAGATGGAGCTAATGTAGAATTTGTGATTTGGTGAAATTTCCACCAGGCTGTCAGAGTGGCAGATATAGTTACTGCATTAAAACATGTGTGTTGTTTAATTGATTTGGTGAGGAACGGTATGTCAGCTATATTTAATTCTTTGCATAGTGATTGTTCTATATCTAGCCATATAATATCAGATTGGGTGGGGTGAATCCATTTGTATATGTATTGCAGTTGGTTAGCCATTGAGTAATATTGGAAATTTGGTGCTTCTAGTCCTCCTTGAACCTTACTTTTTTGTAGTGTAGTGAGTTTTATCCTTGGCGTTTTATTTTTCCAGTAGAAGTGACTTATAATGGAGTCTAGTGATTTAAACCAGGTGAGTGTGGGGTGGGTTGGAATCATTGAGAATAGGTAATTAATTTTCGGTAAAATCGTCATTTTTATTGCTGCTATCCTGCCGATTATGGAGATTGGAAGGTTGAGCCACCTGAGCAAATCGTCTTCTATTTTTTTTAGCAGTGGTGTGAAGTTGAGTGTTACCAACTCTGACAGTCTGGAGGAGATCTTAATGCCTAAGTAAGTGATGTGGTCATGACATATAGGTATTGGTGATTGATGGGGTGCCACATCCCATTTGGTTTTATGTAAAGGGAGGATGAAAGATTTATTCCAATTTATTGCATAATCTGATATTTTTGAGAAGGACTGGATTGTTTTAATTATTTCTTGAGTAGATGCTAGGGGTTCTTGTATATATAGTAGGATATCATCTGCATAAAGTGAGATTTTATGTGTTTGTTGTGGTGTTTCAATACCTTTGATTGCTGGGTTTTGACGGATAGCTGCTGCTAAAGGTTCAATACAAATAGTGAATAGGGATGGAGAGAGTGGACATCCCTGCCTCGTCCCCCTGTGCAGTGTGAAGCTTTGTGATGTTAGTCCATTGGTTGTGACTGTGGCAGATGGTGATGTGTATAAAATCTTGATCCAGTTAATAAATGACTCTCCAAAGCCGAATTTTTGTAACGTGGTGAATAAAAATTTCCAGTTGACCCTATCAAAAGCTTTTTCGGCGTCTAATGTGGCAATGAGAGTATCTTTCTGTTGTACTGATGAGTAGTGCATTAAATTGTATAATCTGCGGGTATTATTGGATGCATGTCTACCTTTTATAAAGCCGGTCTGATCAGGATGGATTATATACGGTATAATTTGTTCAATTCTATGGGCTAATGCTTTGGTAATAATTTTTATGTCGACATTTATAAGTGAGATAGGACGATAGTTAGATGTGAAGGTGTGGTCTTTGTTAGGTTTAGGAATGAGTGATATAAGTGCTGTATTCATATGGGAAGGGAACTTTGCATTATGTTTTATTTCTGTTATTGTTCTGCTAAATAGTGGGTATAAGGTTGACCAAAAATTTTCGTAGAACTCAGCAGGGAAGGTATGGAAGCCCGTTTCCGCCACGTTGAGTAAAAAAATATAATTCTGTAAGTCATAATAATGAGAAAGTTTCTCATAATAATCACTTAATATCTCATTACATTGAGAAAGTTTCTCATAATAATGACTTAGTATCTCATTATAATGAGAAAGTTTCTCATAATAATGACTTAATATCTCATTATATTGAGAAAGTTTCTCATAATAATGACTTAGTATCTCATTATAATGATAAAGTTTCTCATAATTATGACTTAATATCTCATTATATCGAGAAACTTTCTCATAATAATGACTTAAGTATCTCATAATAATGAGAAACTTTCTCGTAATTATGACTTAGCATCTCGTAATAATGAGAAAGTTTCTCGTAATAATGACTTAACATCTCGTAATAATGAGAAACTTTCTCATAATAATGACTTAACATCTCATAATAATGAGAAACTTTCTCGTAATTATGACTTAGCATCTCGTAATAATGAGAAACTTTCTCGTAATAATGACTTAACATCTCGTAATAATGAGAAACTTTCTCATAATAATGAGAAACTTTCTCGTAATAATGACTTAACATCTCGTAATAATGAGAAACTTTCTCATAATAATGAGAAACTTTCTCGTAATAATGACTTATTTTTCGCACTTCTACGCATGCGCAAAGCAGTGGAGCAGAAGGGAGTGCCACGCTAGCGACATCCGCTGGTCAAAGCCGTGTAAATGCATCACAGCAAACATGGCACGCTCTGCAGTGAATAACAATAATGATAAATTATCAGTATATGAGATGGGCTTCCATACTAGATAGTCTTTTATTCATTTGTATTATTCATTTGTATTTTTGTGTATGAACAAGCAGCAACACAGGGTGATCCGTGGATTTAAAATAGATGGAGGAATGATAAGACCGCACACCTTTCCAAATCTGTAAAAGAACGCTTTATCTGGAAATCTGTGTTCATCATATTTTCAAGCAGTTTTTTTCCCATAAGGGTCCGTTCATACAGAACGCGCTTTTTCATTGCGTTTCTAGGCAAACGCGGACTAGACGGACGTCGCGCTCGATCGCGTCTCGCGCATGACGGCGTTCTAAAAACGCGGAGCTCAATTGAAAAGAGGTTTAGCTTTTAAAAACACGCCTCTCAAGACCTTGCGTTTCCCCCCATTCCACTGCCCACTTATGTGTAAATGTCCCAAAAGTTATAAAAGTTTTGATATCTTCCAGGTGAACCTGCACATCCTACACGCATCCGCAAATAATAGCCTACGTGTTAACACATAGCCTACCCATATATTTTATGAAGATGTCACACTTAAACTTAACGAATAAATGTAATATTCCAATTTTAATCTGATAGTTTTGTAAGTTAAAGTAACCCAATTTCCATCGGTGTGCACAAGCAGGCGTGCTTTGTAACCGACCTGCTTCTGCATTCCGCTTTCACACCTTTTTGTGCACATGGAAAAGTATGGAAGATATACTGATGATTTCCAATTGATGTTATTTAATGATACTACATATTGCACTTCGTAGATCACAATGACTTTAATGAAAACATCTGTTTCGCAGAGCGTGCCATGTTTGCTGTGATGCATTTACACGGCTTTGACCAGCGGATGTCGCTAGCGTGGCACTCCCTTCTGCTCCACTGCTTTGCGCATGCGTAGAAGTGCGAGAAATAAGTCATTATTACGAGAAAGTTTCTCATTATTACGAGATACTAAGTCATTATTACGAGAAAGTTTCTCATTATTATGAGATACTAAGTCATTATTACGAGAAAGTTTCTCATTATTATGAGATACTAAGTCATTATTACGAGAAAGTTTCTCATTATTATGAGATGTTAAGTCATTATTTCGAGAAAGTTTCTCATTATTACGAGATACTAAGTCATTATTACGAGAAAGTTTCTCATTATTATGAGATGTTAAGTCATTATTTCGAGAAAGTTTCTTGTTATTACGAGATGTTAAGTCATTATTTCGAGAAAGTTTCTCATTATTACGAGATGTTAAGTCATTATTACGAGAAAGTTTCTCATTATTACGAGATGTTAAGTCATTATTACGAGAAAATTTATCATTATTTTAAGATAATTAAGTCATTATTATGAGAAAGTTTCTCATAATTATGACTTAATATCTCATTATATTGACAAAGTTTCTCATTATAATGAGATACTAAGTCATTATTATGAGAAACTTTCTCAATATAATGAGATATTAAGTCATAATTATGAGAAAGTTTCTCATTATTATGACTTACAGAATTATATATTTTTTACTCAAAGTGGCGGAAACGGGCTTCCATAGGGAAGCCATCTGGACCTGGTGCTTTATTATTTTGCATGCTTTTCAATGCGGAGTGAAGTTCTTTTTCTGTGATTGGTAATTCTAGTGTGTTTACTTGTTCCATGTTGAGTTTTGGTAGAATGGTGCTATTGAGGAATTGGGTTATGTCTTCTTGGTTTTGGTCTAGATCAGATGAGTATAATTTTGTATAGTAATCTTGAAATGTCTTGTTTATCTCAACTGGTGAATTGGTTAGCTTCCCTGCCGAGTTTCTGATGGAGGTTATAGCTGTTTTTTCTTTATTTCTTTTAATTTGACTGGCTAAATATTTTCCGGATTTATTGCTGCAGCCCGTCTTGTCTTCAACGAGCCCAAAAGGGCCCACGTCACTCCTCTGTTCATCTCTCTGCACTGGCTACCACTCGCTGCTCGCATCAAGTTCAAGGTGTTGACGCTTGCTTACAGATTGACCACTGCTTCAGCTCCCTCCTACTTCCACTCACTACTTCAAGTCTACATCCCTACCAGAAGCCTACGATCGGTCAATGAGCGGCGGCTTGTGGTACCGCCACAGCGGGGCACAAAATCACTCTCCAGAACATTCTCATTCACGGTTCCATGCTGGTGGAATGATCTCCCCACCCTCATCCGGAATGCAGAATCCTTGACAGCATTCAAAAGACAACTGAAAACTCATCTCTTCCGGGAGCACTTAACATAAAAAAAAAAAAAAAAAAAAAAAAAACTTTGTATTTTGAGCACTTCTTGCGTTGTTTCTGCCTCTTCACGATGACTCGCTTGGTTTAGTCCTCAGTTGTAAGTCGCTTTGGATAAAAGCGTCTGCTAAATGACTAAATGTAAATGTAAAAATGTAAATTGCTATGGTGAAAAGTTTCTTGACGGAGCCTGTGAATCAGAAACTGGTTTCTTTTGTTTATTATTTCATTAAGCAAATTTTTTTTTTCTCTAATTTCTTTATAGATGCTTTCTGATTGATTATTTGCATGTAAAATTTCTAATTTCTAATCTAGTTTTATTTATAATATCAGATTAATTTTAACATTGCTGTTTGGATTTAATCAAAGATGTTATTTAGCATACATTTTTTTGAAAATCACTGAACAGTTCCCTATCAGGAACGTCGAGCTGCGTGAAAACGCTGCGGGAACGCTTCTAGCGTTGTGCGTCTTGAAGCATAGTATGGAATCAGCCAATGGCGAGACGGAACGTCACGAGTGACGTCATCGACCAGGAAACTATAAAGCACACCCATAAACAAGATGGCGACAGCTTCTGTTGTCTTCAGCAAAGCGCTCTGTGTGTGAATCTGTCCAAACTGTGTTTTTGTCTGTTCTTAGTGATTGCTAGGCAGGAGTTTTTCACTTAAAAAAACTATATATATTCACATATATTACTATGACGAGCGAGCAGCAATATAGAAAGTGTGCTCCCCCCTGTACTCGTTATCTCACGGGTGGGGACACACACGATCTGTGTGTTGTTTGTTTGGGAGTGCAGCATGCCCAGTCAGCTCTCGAGGGGGCTGATTGTGAGCATTGCGAGCGTTTTCCGATCAGAACGCTCCGCTCCCGCCGATCACTCTTCGAGGAGAGTGGTTCGGTTCGCGCTCCCCGCGGCTCGGGTCCCGCTTCTGTCGAGGCAGAGCGGCGGCGCTTGTCGTGGGGATCGCAAATGGATCTGTCAGCGGGGTTTGAGACGGGCGCTGCCTTATCTCAGCCTTTACCTGCCAGTTCCAGTGCCTCAGTTTCGGGTGTGGAAGCACGCATTGCGGTTTCTTCCCCCCGGGCTGAGGCACCAATGCTGCAACTATCCAGTTCCGAGGAGCTGGATGTTGTTAGTATTGAGACAGGGGATATTGAGGATTCGTCATCTCATTCCCCTGAACATGAGGAGCTTATGGAGGTGCTCACTCGTGCGGTTTCTAAACTAAGCATCGAGTGGCCAGCTGTTAGGCAGGAGTGTGTTTCTAAAAGCAAGCTTGATGAACGATTTTTGCCTTCCCGTGCTCAACCTCCACGGCGGTGCCTTCCATTTCTTCCCGACCTCCACACTGAGGTGTCGAAGTCGTGGAAGAGACCCGCCTCTTATCGTGTTTTTAGCCCCCAGACATCCACTTATTCGAATATATCGGGGGCTAAGTTGTATGGTTATGGGGCGATGCCCAAGGCGGAGGAGACTCTAGCTAGCCATCTTTCTGCTGAGTCTTCTTCGTCTCTTAAGGCACCAGCGTTGCCCACCAAGCCTCTCAGAAATACCTCGGCTTTGGTGGGCAAGGCTTATTCGGCGGCTGGTCAGGCTTCGGCGTGTCTGCATACTATGTCCATATTGCAGGCATACCAAGCTGATCTTTTAAAAGATATGAGTGAGAGTGAGGAGGTCAGCTCTGACATGGTTCGCGAACTGCGTCAGGCTGCAGATTTATCTCTGCGTGCCACCAAGGAGTCGGCCAAAATGATGGGCCGTACTATGGCAGCCTTGGTGGCCGCAGAGAGGCACTTGTGGTTGAACCTTTCTGATATGAAGGATAAAGAGAAAGCTTTTCTCTTGGATGCTCCACTTTCTCCATCTGGTCTATTTGGTGACGCAGTAGATGTGGTTATAGATAAATTTCAGGAAGGAAAGAAACAAGCTGCGGCTTTTCAAAAATTCCTCCCACTTAAAGTTCATATCTCAGGGTCTGCTGGGCGAGGGCAGACCAAGCCGTCGACAAGCTCCTCACATAGGGCGCAACAAAAGCAGAGCGTCGCGTCTCGTGGCCCCCCTTCTAAACAATGGGCACAGACGCGACACTCTCAGGCGAAGCCTTCCAGCGGTAAGACTGATCTGAGGACGGTCATTATGGCTAAGAAGGCTTCGTCTAAAAAGAAGTCCTGACGCCACTGGCGTCAGGATGCTGAGGGTGGTCCCCTCCGTGAGAGGGAGGTGTTCACCGCTTCAGACGGTGCCCGTCCTCTCACGGTGCCCTCAGGGGTCCCTTCTGCCAACCCCGCCTTTAAGACGGGGCGTAGACGGGCCCAGCGAGTGTTTTCCCGAGGGACACTCGCCCCCTCTGAGGAGGGGCCTAGGGCAGTTAGACCAGTCGTTCCCTGCCGGTGCGCCGTTACAGGGCGCTGTGTCTGCTGCTCAAAATATTCCAGAGGCCAGCCTCGAGAGGCTGGTACCCTTAGTAGAATTTCTGGCAGAGTGGAAAAGTCTTCCAAAAATATCTCAGTGGGTTCTGCAGTCGATAGAGAGGGGTTATGCCATTCAGTTCAGATCTCCTCCTCCTCGATTCAACGGGGTCCTGCCCACTGTGGTGGGCCCCGAGCAGGCTCTGGTAATGGAACAAGAGGTGAAAACACTCCTTCAAAAGGAGGCTATAGAACGGGTTCCTCCTCCCAGCAAGGAGTCAGGTTATTACAGCCGATATTTCATCGTTCCAAAGAAGGATGGGGGGTTGCGTCCAATTTTAGATCTGCGCCTATTAAACCGTGCTGTAGCCAAGCTCAAGTTCAAGATGCTCACGCTAAAGCAAATCGTGTCACAAATCAGGTCCGAGGACTGGTTTGTCACGATAGATCTGAAGGACGCGTACTTCCACATTTCCATCCTTCCGCAACACAGGAAGTTCCTGAGGTTCGCTTTCGGGGGCGAAGCGTACCAATATCGTGTTCTTCCGTTCGGTCTAGCTCTATCTCCCCGCACGTTCACGAAATGCATGGATGCAGCGCTAGTTCCACTGCGACTCCAGGGCATTCGTATATTGAACTACATAGACGATTGGGTGATTCTGGCTCAATCGCAACAACAAGCGGTTCGGCATCGAGATGTCGTCCTCGCGCACATAAAGAAACTGGGGTTGAGGCTGAATGCCAAGAAGAGTGTTCTATCTCCATCACAGAAGACATCTTTTCTGGGGGTATTATGGGATTCAGTAGCAATGCGGGCGTGCCTGTCGCCGGCCCGCATCACTTCGATTCTCTCAGCCGTAAAACGAGTAAAGCTAGGCCAGTTGCTCACTGTGAAGCAGTTCCAGAGACTGCTGGGTCTGATGGCAGCAGCGTCCAATGTTATACCTTGCGGCCTGTTGTACATGAGACCGTTACAGTGGTGGCTCAGAACCAAGGGGTTCTCCCCGAGGGGAAACCCCCTCCGCACGATCAGAGTTACGCGGCGCTGCCTACGTGCTCTGGTCATGTGGAGGGATCCTTGTTTTCTGTCCCAGGGACCTGTGCTGGGAGCTCTTTGTCGTCGTGTAACGCTAACGACAGATGCTTCCCTCACAGGCTGGGGGGCGATCATGAGTGGTCGCCCAGCCCAGGGTCTGTGGCAGGACCATCATCGATTTTGGCATATAAATTGTCTAGAGATGTTGGCGGTGTTTCAGGCTCTGAAACACTTCCTGCCAGACCTGAGAGGTCATCATGTTCTTGTCCGGTCCGACAATACATCGGTGGTCTCTTACATAAACCATCAGGGGGGTCTGCGCTCTCGCCAGTTATACAATCTGGCTCGCCAGATCCTTCTATGGACCCAGGGGAAGTTCCTTTCATTGAGGGCGATTTATCTTCCGGGGTATTTAAATCAGGGAGCGGACATCCTGTCGAGGCAGGGGCCGAGGCCCGGGGAATGGAGACTCCACCCCGAGGTGGTGGAGCTCCTGTGGTTGCAATACGGTCGTGCCGAGGTAGACCTATTTGCGTCCAGGGAGACATCACACTGTCCACTGTGGTTCTCTCTCAGTTATCCAGCCCCACTGGGGTTGGATGCTATGGTACAGCCGTGGCCGAGGTCACGCCTGTACGCCTTTCCCCCGATTGCTCTGCTCCCAGGAGTTCTGGAGAGGGTTCGCCGGGACGGGGTCAGTCTACTATTGGTAGCCCCGTTTTGGCCGGCCCGAGTATGGTTTGCGGACCTAATATCTCTCCTAGACGGCTCTCCTCTGGAGATTCCGATCAGGAGGGACCTTCTCTCTCAGGCGAGCGGGTTGATTTATCACCCCCGCCCAGAGTTGTGGAAGCTATGGGCTTGGCCTCTGAGGGGGCCCAGCTCGTAGGCACTGGTCTCTCAACCGAGGTTGTTGAGACCATCCTTCACTCCAGAGCTCCTTCCACGAGGAAGTTATACGCCTTGAAGTGGAGGCTCTTCACTTCTTGGTGTGGAGAACACCTGTTGGACCCAGTTAACTGCCCAGTGGGTGCAGTGCTGGAGTTCCTGCAGGAGCGTTTCTCCTCAGGGTTATCCCCCTCCACACTAAAGGTGTATGTGGCGGCACTTGCTGCTTACCATGTCCCTTTCAGTGGAGTCTCTTTGGGGAGACACCCGTTTATAACTCGTTTCCTCCGTGGTACTTTGAGGCTGAGGCCTGTAGTCCGCACGAGGGTGCCAGCGTGGGACTTGGCCATCGTTCTAGAAGGTCTTTCCCTAGCTCCTTTTGAGCCTATTGAAGAAGTTTCTGAAAAGTTTGTTACTTTAAAGACTATTTTTCTCCTTGCCATTTCTTCTCTTAAGAGAATCGGAGATATTCAGGCTCTCTCGGTTGCTCCTTCGTGTTTGGAATTTGCGCCTGGGATGGTGAAGGCTTTTCTCCACCCCAGGCCAGGTTATGTCCCTAAGGTCCCTACCAATGTGGCCAGACCTATAGTTCTGCAGGCCTTCTGCCCTCCTCCTTTTACATCGTCAGATCAGGAAAAACTTAATCTGCTCTGCCCTGTCCGGGCTCTAGATACTTATGTCCACAGAGCTGCCCTGTGGAGGAAATCAGAACAGTTGTTCGTTTGTTTCGGACCACCTAAGAAGGGGTCCCCAGTGTCTAAGCAGAGGATGAGCAAGTGGGTGGTCGAGGCCATCTCACTTGCCTATGAGTCGGCTGGTCAGCCTTCACCTTTGGCTGTCCGAGCTCACTCTACCAGGAGTATGGCGGCTTCCAAAGCCTTATTGTCAGGAGTTTCTCTTCATGACGTTTGTTATGCGGCAGGCTGGTCCTCACCGCATACTTTCGTCAGGTTCTATGACCTAGACCTTAGCTCCACCCCTGGGGCGCAGGTGCTTTCGGCTGAATTTAATCCTTGATTCACACAGTCGGTCACTTGCTCTTATGGCGACGTGGGTATTAGCGTTCCCGCAGCGTTTTCACGCAGCTCGACGTTCCTGATAGGGAACGTCCCGGGTTACGTATGTAACCCTAGTTCCCTGAAGGAACGAGACGCTGCGTGTCGTTGCCATACTCCCAGCATTCCCTTGATCGATTTGCTTCAGACTTTCCAGAAGCTGTCGCCATCTTGTTTATGGGTGTGCTTTATAGTTTCCTGGTCGATGACGTCACTCGTGACGTTCCGTCTCGCCATTGGCTGATTCCATACTATGCTTCAAGACGCACAACGCTAGAAGCGTTCCCGCAGCGTTTTCACGCAGCGTCTCGTTCCTTCAGGGAACTAGGGTTACATACGTAACCCGGGACGTTTAGTATCCAATTGACCCTTCGCATGGAGCTTGATTGACAGGTAATCTGACCAATCATACTTCGCCATCCACCATTTTGTCCGACAAAGCAGTCAGGAGAGATATTAGATTAACATGGGAAGATTTGAACTTGAAAAACAGAGTGTACTGACGCCTTTCCGCGGTTAAAACAACATTCCTTCTTATGTTCATTCATGTTTATTTGATGCTATAAATGAACTAGAAGGAAGAGATGATCGGATCACGAGCAGCTTTAACTGATGCTCTACAGAGATCTGTCACGACACATTAAAGAGCCACAAAACGGTATTTATTGTTTGTTTAATATGTTTAATGTCAAAAGTAACCTGGTCTGTCCTGTCTGTCAGCGTGTTGTCAGTCTCCTCTCTGCTCCGCGATGTATTTTTCACTGCGTGAGAACATGAGAGCGGCGTAGCTTGTCGGACATAGCGACAGTAAATAAGGGGGGCGGGTCTTTGCGAAGGGTCAATTGTGAAAAAACAACAAAAAAGCTGCATGTTTTCCAGGTGACTCACTGGTGCCATTGATGGGTGATTTGTAAATGAGCTGTCGCATTCTGTCATTGTAGAACACGGTCTCCACTGAGCCATCATACTCCACTCCAGAACCAGAGAAGGTTTCAGCCATGCCAGCGAGCGGCAGGGTGACATCCTCCTGAGAAGACAAGTTAAGAGGAATCCCCCTGACCGCTTGTGCAGTAGCCACCAGTAAATAATCTTTAATCTCTGAAAGAGACAGACATGTTTGTTTCAGAGGATCTGGTGCAGTTGAACTCAAAATAAAGCCTGTAAACAAACAAAACAAATGTCACTCACTAAAGCAAGTTTGGCGGTCATCCTGGAGGTCGTATCCTAGGCGACACTTGCAGCGGTAACCCAGTCCATCGTTGTCAGTGCGGTGACTCAGAAGGCAGATTTGCTGACACCCGCCATTGTGTCTGCCACATGGATTTATCACTGCGGTCAGAAAAGGTAAAATTAAATTTTGTGAGTATTTTATAGTTTGCATTATAAACATTATATATATTATATTTATAAACAACTTTGTCTCACCGAAGGGCTGAAGAGCTGGATGGGAAACCACAATTTGTCCAGGCCTGTTAGTAGAACGGTACAGAAAAGTCGGGTCACTACCATTGAAGCGGTTGGTTCGAATCACACCCATCTTGACCCAGTCAGTGAAAAAGGCATGGTTCTCGAATACTGAAATCCCGAAAGGATGAGGGACCTGATGACCTCCATTCAGCACTGTTTTCCTAGTGGCACATTTGAGAGCACAAATATAAACATAAATTTAGCAATCTTTTTTTTTTTAAATGCACTATGTCAGTGGTTCTCAACACTCTAAAAAATAATTCAGGGGCTTAGTAAATATCACAGTAATAATTAACTGTATTAACTTAATAAAATCTCTGAATATCATTTACTTGATTGTTTGAGTTGAACATACCAAAATAATTGACTAAAAATCCAACAGTTAATTTTGTCTAGAATTTACAGTTATATCTAAGTTTTTTTCACTAAAAGAATTTAGTATTTGACTAACCAATTGTTTCTTTTAAATAAACTTAATATATTTGTGAAATTTCTATCAAAATATTTGAGAATTGAGAATTAAACAGATCTGTTTCAAGAACCACAAAAATTACTTAATTTAAGTCAATATTATTAATATATTTAACACACTTAAGAAATTGAGTAAGTTTACTCAATTAAAACAATGTACCCCTCCCCCACCCTCTAAAGCGACGACAGCTCAACGGTCGAGTGAGCGCGGGCTGTTTGAACTCCAGTCTCCAGAAGAACAGTTCTCCTCTTTTCTTCTCAGTGTCGCCGAAACTTCCCAGTCTCTGCGAAATTCAGGTTTGTGTATGTTTTATTTTATCTATAAAATCATTACTGTGCTTTAAATCATTGTATTTAATGCAAAACAACATACAAAGGCGTAATGTGAAACCTAAACGACTGTTTTTTCGCGTGATTGAAACGCCTTGCATAAAAAACTAGTTTATTCATCATAATGATAATGAATATAATTAATTTGGATGATAAAATCTCCTCAGAACTGTGCACTGTTTGTTTATTGGCAGGTTATGGAGTCAGTCGTCGCAGCATCTTTCGGCAATGTCACTCACTCAAACGCAAGACGGCGGTCTGGAGTCCGAAGTTCACCCGCAGAGCGCGAGTCCATCTCCGGCACAAGGACCAGCGCTGATACGGTGGATATTGGATAACAGGCCTGTTGATTACTCTTGAATTAGGCTACCTAAATGTTTAATGTTTACTTCTAAAATGTTTGTTAAATTAGTTTAAATGTAGGCAATATTGTATGTTAAAACAGTGTAAAATATGCTGTTTGCTGTACTCATTGACAATAAAGGCCAATGTCATGTGTACTGGTGGTTGTATGGAATATTATTTTACAAAGGTTTAGAGGAAATAAATAAGTTAATATTACTCATAAATAAAAACAGCTAATATTACTCATAAATATTGGTTTTTAAATGTTTAAATGTTAAATTATTTCTACTCAATTTTATTTGTTGATATACCAGATGCATTTACTCAGATTTACTTAATATTTTTACTTGCATTTACTCAATTCATACAGTATTTTTAATTGATTTCACAGCTTTAAAATGTACTCAATTTTTTTAAGTGTAAAAATGTTTCACCAAAAAAATTGAGTAAATCATGGTTAGACTTTTTAGAGTGAACCTTTTTGTCTACAAAGACCCCCATTGTTCACAATAATGTTTGAAGGCCCTGTGACAGTAAATTGTTCATAATTTTCTCGATAAGCATTTTAAAAATCCTTGAATGATCCATAACGATTGATAAAATGTCCATAAGCACAAATAATATTCCTAAATGCATCCCACTTTATAAATTGCATTTCATTTTAAATTCGAGCGCAATGTGAACAAGCACATCAACTCTACCTACAGAATGCCCACAAATACCCTTTTATGGTTCAGAAGAAGTATCTCATCATCATGGTCGTATCCACCTTATTTTTTACTAACCTGATTGTCTATTGATCTTTACATTTTAATGAACAATGTTGGATTATACTAATTACTGGTATATAATGAGCACAAAAAGTTTGTATGCATGCTCTTCAGTTGGCGTACACATAAGAGAACATCTTCACATCAGTTTTTGTCTGTATAAATCCCAATTTGTTCCTCACTTTTGACATAGGATGAAATCCACAGAATTTTACCAAATCCCATCAAAATGCGTTTTATAAATATATAAAACTTTTTTTGAGGGGATGCAATAAAATAAGAAATAACCTGATTTATATTTGTTTTGCCTTATTTTAAATAATTTTAGGTGATATTGAGGATACTGGATATTTGCTAAGGCCTCCTAGTGGGCTCTGGCCACCTGGTTGAGAACCACTCATTTACATGGTCCTAAAAGGTTTAAAATAGCAAGTTGTGGAGTATAATACCTGTCCAAGCCACTATATGTGATGGTCTCTACCAGGTTAAAATGGCTGTCTGTCCAGTAAACTCTCTTGGTAACCAAATCCAAGGTGATTCCAGTAGGGGAACCCAGTCTGGTCTTAACCAACTCAAACCGGTTACTACCATCCATGAAGGCCCGCTCCAATTTTACATTATCTGTGTTATAGCCAGAGTCTGTGAAGAACATGTATCTGTAGGATAGAGCAATCAGACAAGAAGGTAGATAAGTTAAAGTTTCCTTTACAACACACTGAATCACATCCACACACAAACTGTACCTACCCCACAGTTGGGTCCAGAGCAAGCCCGTGAGGAGTCACCAAGTTTTCTGCGATCAGCGTGACACGGTTTCCCCCATCATAATCACATGCCTCAATTCTCTCCACACGTTCCTCAACCAGGTAGAGCTTGAAGTTGATCCAGTCCACAGCCACATTCTGGGCATTGTGCACTGCTTCAGACAGCACCTCCATCTTATCACTACCATCAAAATGTATAGAGTAAACCTGAAAAAAAAGTAGTTGTTGTTGTTTTTTTGTGAACATAACTGTATTACCACTTATACTATATGCTACATTGTAATTTCACATTATAAACCATGAAACACCTTCTGAGAATTGGTATCAGTCCAGAAGATCCTTTGTGTGTGCCAGTTGTAACCAACACCCACAGCGTAACCTTTACCATCTGATTGGACCAGAAGTCTGATAAACCGCCCATGTATATCTGCCATCTTGATATCACGCCCATCTGTGAAGATCAGCTGTGGTAACCCCCCTGTGAGGACCAAGAAGAAAAGAGACATTACAACATACTATCGAAAATGTTGATACAATTCTAAAATGCTGTGCGCAGCATAAAAAGTAAAATAACTGTCAACTATACTATAACATTTGACTATATGAATATACCATTTCTATTTTTATCTGCATTATATTACTAAATTACATATTTTCCTAAATTGCTTTGAATGGGATTCCTAGTACTGTGGGAAGGGCTGCTGTGATCCTGTATTAAAATTTCGAACTCAAACAGTTACATTAGAATTAAATTTAGAAATACCACTCAGTAAGGCAAGCATTATGTTTGACACATTTTAGCATGTTTAAAGCATTTTCAGTTCTATTTTCCACTCACCTGAAATATTGGCCTTACAGACATGACCCTGCTCCAGGAAATATCCATCAGCACAGCTGCAATGATGTGTGCCTGGGCGATCCTCACAGAAATGATCACAGATACCCCAAATTTTACAGTCATCATAGTCTAAGGATGAACCACATATGGGTCAATGACGTGATTCATTTCTTTTGTTCAGATTTATTAAGTTAATCATAAATGCATTCATACATACAATGACTTGAATACATTTTACATTTCTGAATTAAAAGTAATTTTGATATTTTTGTTTGGATTAAAGTCATGTCAACGTGGTGGAAAAGTCCAAAGATTGTATATAATTTCACTTTAAAAAAAAGCAGTAAATCTGTCTAAAAATTTGATTAATATTTTAACTTTTGTCCATCAAATCAAAGTGCTGCAAAACCAAGATGCAGGAAGTCATTTTATTGTCATATGACAAGAAGCCATTTGTTGTCATGTAAAATGAAAACCATAATACTTAAAATACTTTATTTTTAAAAAAACAACAACAATGATTATGTATTCTCACATGCATTTGAGTTTTAAGGTGTAACATTGTATTATTTTAACACCACTAAATATCTATCAAAAATGTGTGAAAGCAATCTGAATACAACAATTACATTTCTGAGAACTTGACACTTGCATTTTGAACTACATTTTTAAAGGATTTCTCCTTTCCATAATCTCAGACAACCTTATTAGTCGTTAACCCACATGCTAAATCCGTTTTAAAGTGCTAATCCAATAAATGAATGGTTATTCTTAAAAACTGGATTGTATAAACTCACAGAGATTATTCTGTCTAGCATAATGTGATATTATCCAGATTTAGATAGAAATGTAATCTGTAATTAGATAAAAAAGGGGTCTCATGCACTGACCCACACAGGTGCGGCTGTCATTGGCCACAGTGAAGCCATCGGGACAGTAGCAGGCTCCACCCTGTGGGCTGGGATGACAGCGATACTCACAGCTCAGAGCAGAACACTGGTTTAAACCTACAGGACAGAGTGTTATCAGAGGTACTTTGTTACTGTAAGTAACTGGCGCAGTTGAGTGATCACAGCCTGTATGTCACATGCATAACATATGACACTCACATCAAAGAACATCTGGTCATCATAAGTATTATAATAAAATGTGAATTTAACCCAGACACATGAAGTAAATACAATAAAATACTCTAAATTGTCCTGTAATCAGGGATCCTCCCATCTCATATACACAACTGAAAGATATTTATGTTATGACCTGTGTACGTATGATCAGGAAAATTAAGTATAATAATGATACTGTTATAATTAACTTGCTTTATCCATTAAATCTATATAAAAAAGTATTAAGAAGTGGAAGAAATGCTGTCTAATCTATATTTTTGTACATTGCAAAAGACGTGAACACCTAATTCTGAGTATCAGAATTTTTAAGTAGGCAAGTCCACTGCTACTAGCCTATTTGCTTCAAATCGTCTCAGGTTACGACTGTAACCTATGTTCCCTGAGAATAGGGATAAACGATAATATTCTCGTTCTGTAACCATTTTCATCTAAAATAATGATAATGGCATAATAATGCAGGTACATGTTTTTCAAAGATCAATAAACTTTTATTTCTAAAGACTATTTAACATTGAAAACAGAAAACATTTTAAATATCCACAATAAATAAACTAAACAACCAAAAACAATAAAAGCAATGGACTCTCAGTCTCTGTTAACAAAAAATGCACTTGAATAAATACCAAAAACAATAAATAAAATGGATGTAAACAAAATTGAAAAAATAGACATAAATAGTGATACATTCTAGGGCTGTCAATCTTCCTCTATAATACTATTCGAACTCCATTCCTTATTTTATTTAATATTTGAATATTAAATGCTCAAATTCATCCTATTATTAATATTTGCGACATTATACAGGCTTATGGATCGCCAATGCCACTATAGCATGTGGTTGTTGTTACACATTCTGTCCACTAGAGGGACATCTAATAAACATTTTATTCGTGCTGAATATATGGTTGAAGTGCTTCAGGTGGTTTTCGGCTAAAAAATGCATTGTACCGAAATTTATTTTTGAAATGACGTTTCGCTATATAAGACCCTTATTCATCGTCTGGTATCGTTTAAAGCCATTTGAAGCTGCACTGAAACTGTCATTTGGAGCTTGAACTGTTTGGGTTCCATCAAAGTCCATTATATGGAGAGAAATCCTGGAATCTTTTCATCAAAAACCTTAATTTCTTTTCGACTGAAGAAAGAAAGACATTGACATCTTTGGATGACATGAGAGTGAGTAAATTATCAGCAAAAGTTTTTTTTTAAAAGTGAACGAATCCTTTAAACATTTAACGTTACCATTTTTGACAGTATTTCATTTCATTTCATTTTCATTTAGTTTATTTATATAGCACAAATAAACACAACAGAAGTTGACCACTGTGCTATACATACAAGAAGAATAAAAATATAAAGACACAACAATAATACAAAACTAACAAGCAATAAAACACTACGTTTGCATTCTTTATACCAGGGTTATGAGTGAAATGCGCAGTTAAAAAGATATGACTGCAGTTTGGACTTGAATTCATACATAGATGTGGCAGATCTCACAGATAAGGGGAGACTGTTCCATAGCCTAGGACCAGCCACTGAGAAAGCACGATCACCTCGCAACTTCAATCTGGATTGTTATGGTGATACAACGTGGATAACGTCAAAGTCCTTTTAGTCGTTCCTAAGGAACCGAGAGTTGTCATCCAGTCTCTTTGGTAGAGAGAGAGAGACGAGGAAAACAAACAAGCATGCAAATGGAAATTATCGCGGCTGGAAAAATTATCGAGCTAATTTTTTTAATCATGCGATTAATTGATTTATTGACTATCGCGACAGGCCTAATCTTAAGTGGGAATTCACCTTCAGGCAGGCCTGAGGGGCCTACTACCTGATAGCAGGCCTCCTAAGGCCAGCCAGCTGGCCACTCGCTTATCAGGGAGGCCTGGTTGGGCCTACTAGCTGATAGCAAGTCAGGAACCATACTACACCAACATAACTACTGGGCCCACCCACAGGAGGCCTAATACGGCTAGCTACCTGGTAGCGGCTATAAAGTATGTGCCACAATGTTGGGACTCACCACCGAGGAGGCCTGTTTAAGGCCTACTACCCGTCGGTGAGTCAACTTCCCGAACCACCAAGGCCAACCATGAGAAGTAAGCTGACCTACAGAGCCCTCTTGGGGGCTGCCCAGTCAAGGAGGCCTGCTGAGGCCCACTACCTGACGGCGCAGCCTTAGTTGGCAGATAAGCTGTTATACAGCGCCTACAGCCTCCTGGTGCCTAATCACATTGCCTACAGCAGTGTACTCAGCAAGAGAGCTAGCACCCTTAAAACAAGGGGAGTACAACATATGCCACTCTGCCTCAACGGAGGCCCCAGAGTCAGGGGCCTACCATCTGTATGCATGGGCGTTAGCTCATGGCAGTGCTCTGGCTTCAGGGGAGTGTACTTCGACCAAAGAAGAAGTGAAGGCTAGAACTTCCAGCTTGATCCGAACCATGGTGGTGCGAGGTAGGATAATACAGAACTGAAAGTGAGGACTCAGACCTACCCTGTATCACAAGGGAATACTCCCACCTCACCCTGCGGTTTACCAGGGTGCGGGCCTGCCAGCGGCTCTAGGGGTAACAGAAAATGTATCTGTGCCCAACCTAGGGGAGAGGGGCTTGTTTGTGAGTCAAGCACCTACAACCCGACGCTCGAGCAGTAGCTCAGCGAGGTAAGTGAAGCCTATACTAGCGGCCCAGATCCGTATGCTAGTTCTGGACAGCAGGGTCGGGCAGACAGAACCAGTCTCTTCGTGAGGCAAATGACTGTCTTACCCTGCTCAATAAAGACCCATTGTACCGGGGAGGCCTATTTGAGGCCTACCCCAGGATCTTATAAACCATGCCTCTGCACCATGCTGCATTAATCTTGTCGCCCCTGAATGCAGAGAAGGGGGCGGTCCTTGGCCTAACGACTCCCAAGGGAGGAGGTTGTCGTTCAGGGATGCTAGAAACCTACATTTACAAAGTAGGGATCCTCTAAGGCAAAAATGCTTAAGCAGAGCGCCTCCACTATCCCTGGCACAGCCTAGGCCAGCTACAGAGGTGGCCCTGGTGAGGGCCAGCCTGCAAGCATAGATCTACCTGAGGGCTCGGAGGAGCCACAGCCTTACTAGCTCATCCCACTGAAAACCCAAACAGAGCTCAAGGGGGCGATGTTCTCAGGAAAGAAGTCAGACGGTCCCGTGGGCCGGACATGAGATCTATCTGAAGCTCTAGCGTCAGTCAAAACTCCAAGTAAAAAGAGACCAACTACTCTACTCTGAGGTGGCTAACAGCCCAAGGGCTAACATAGTTCACAAGAGAAGCCCAAACAACTGGTGCTTCTTCCTATCATTCTAGCCACCTAAAGGGGAACTTCAGGGCCCCAATAATCCCCAAAAAAATATAACCTCACCTCATGATGTTGACATGACCCCATAGCTCTATACAGGGAATGAAGTCTGTAGGAGATACATTTTAGTGTTTAATTCACAAAAATTAAGAGGACACCTGCGGCGTGCAGAGTGAAGACTCACCAGATCGTTTTTATGAACCTGAGGTCCACCACCTTACATGCCTGAAAAGGGCGCTCTCACTAACCAAGCCTAGGCGGGCCATCAGAACATTGTTCTCATCATAGGCCCAGCCCTATGCCTGATGTAATGAACGCCTGGAGAGTCAGAAAGAGAGGAGAGGGGAGATCTCAGAGGACGATCCCACACGTTCATTCGGTACCCTCACGGGTTGCGGCACGCAAAAGGGGGGTGTGGGCCGAGGAATGATCGTCACTGCTTTGTTCTACACTGTAACCCTCAGGTCACCCTGGCCACCAGCTGAAGTACCACCTTGCGAGGAGGCTGTAGATCGGGGTGTGGATGAGGGGACTCTCGCTCTAGTGAGTTCATGGAGTCTCGACTGCAGTGTCGTGATGGTCATGTTCCCACAATGAGAACATGAAGCATCCACAAAAGCTGCTTTAGCATGATCAGTGCCCAGACACGCAAAGCAGCTATTGTGCCCATAAGATGATGAAACCACCCGACCGCAACCAGAAGTGCACGGATGAGACATCTTTCACAGTTTTGTCGGAAAGATGTATCGCGCGTGCAACTCAAAATAGAGAGGATTAAACCCTGCATGTGCTGAAGCGACCAGGGAGAAACACACAACTGGCAATCACTGCACAGATCAGCAGGCAATGTGAATCTCGCTGGAATTCGCCGTCACACCAACACCTGGAGAGTAGCTCGTCTCGAAGATATATCAGAAACATATCTGCATGTTGCCAGGTTCCTCCTTTTATACCCACAAGGTGGAGTGGAGTTACACTATGCAAATTCCGCAGACCAATGGCATTTCTTTGCCATTGGCTCGTTTTGTAATACTCTAAGTTTCAAAGCGAAACCCCATTTCGTCGTAATTCGCTTTCTAAGCGAAACCCCATTTTGTTGTCATTCTACGTAACTCGAAGTGACACGAAGTGACCAGTGCCCACTGGTCAAGATCCCCCAGCTGGTTGGCCTGACTCCACCCTGACTGCGCCGTGGAGGTGGTCGCAGGAAGGCGTCCCAGCCTATCCCAGCCCCGTGCCCCGCTGAACGCCAGGCCAAGCGGCGCTCCTGAACAAGGCTGCTCAGAGATTGCTCTCAGTTCTTCCCAGGAGAGAGTAGCAGGCTTTCTCTTTCACCGGTGCAGGGCCGGGGGAGAATCTTTTGTTCTCCACTCCCCGCCCCCTGGCAGGCAACACCCTAATGTGGTTAAAGAAAGGACTGGCATGTCCATCTCTGAGCTCCCAGAGGGTGCGCAGTCACTCCTGACTTGCCTGAGACAGTTCAAGGTCAAGAGTGTGGTTCCACTGAAATACTTTCAGAGGCAACTGGGGCATATGGCATCTGTGGCCGCGGAAACATCGCTCGGTTTGCTTCAAATGAGACCACTTCAGCTCTGGCTTCGCGATCGAGTCCCGAGGTGGGCATGGCAACAAGGCATGTTCCGAGTACCAGTTACTCCGTCCTGCCGTCAGACCTTCACCCCGTGGTTGAACCTCACTTTTCTATGGGCCGGAGTGCCCTTAGATCGAGTTTCCAGGCATGTTGTTGTCTCAACAGATGTCTCCACCACGGGCTGGGGCGCCATGTGCTATGGACATGCTGCAGCAGGATCCTGGACAGGACCCCGTTGCCTTTGGCATGTCAATTGCCTCGAGTTGCTGGAAGTGCGTTTCGCTCTGCACAGCTTCCATGCGCAGCTCAAGAACCAGCACGTACTAGTCCAACCAGACAATACCGCGACAGTAACGTACATCAACCGACAAGGTGGTCTACGCTCCCGCCGTATGTCATAACTCGCCCGCCACCTCCTCATATGGAGTCAGAAGCATCTGAGGTTGCTTCATGCCCAATATATTCCGGGGATCCTAAATTGTGCAGCCGACGAGCTCTCACGGTTTCAGGCTCTTCCTGGAGAATGGCGACTCCATCCCCAGTCGGTTCAGCTGATTTGGGATCAGTTTGGCGACGCACAGATAGATCTGTTTGACTCCCACAACTCATCCCATTGCGACCTGTTTTACTCACTGTCCGAGGGCACACTCGGCACGGATGCACTGGCGCACAGCTGACCGCGGGCCCTCCGCAAGTATGCGTTTCCCCCAGTGAGCCTTCGTGCACAGACCGTGCAAGATCAGGGAGGACGAGGAGCAGGTCATCTTGGTTGCGCCTCATTGGCCCACCCGGACTTAGTTCTCCGAACTTTTATTCCTCGAGAAAGCACCTCCCTGGTCAATTCCTCTGAGGAAGGACCTTCTTTCTCAGAGACGTGGAACACTATGGCATCCTCGTCGCGATCTTTGAAACATCCACGTGTGGCTCCTGGATGTGACGAGGTAGGTTTGAGTACCCTACCACCTGGGATGGTGGCCCATCACTTCCACTAGAGCATCGTCCACGAGACATGCCTATTTGTTTAAGTGGAACCTCTTCGTCAACTGGTGCTCTTCTCACTGAGAAGACCCCAGTAAATGCTCGATCAGTGTCGTCCTTTCCTTCCAACACTGACAGGGGCGGGTGTTGCTCCAACCTCGCGTCCAGCCGTGAACGAGCTCAAAACCTCACAACACCCGCCCCTGTCGGTGATTGGTTGAAACCCTGATTGTTTTAGTTTTGAGTGGTGGTTGTCCCATTTGTTTTTGTGTGCAGATTTCAGAGCCTAGGCTGCCTACAGAGACACGGTTTTTGGACGGCATGCTTATGGGGCGGGCAGCTAGCGGATCGTTAGGAAAGATTAGGTGAATGTGAAAATTTATGTTTCGGCCTTTTTTGGGCCTGAAATGACTGATACAACCTTTAAGGCGAGACACGGCAGGCAAAAACATAGTTTTTTTTTCACTGGTCAATTTTGAGATTTTGGGCTATTTGTCTTCAAAAAGACTTGTGGTGAAAAAAAATCCAAAATACACATTTAGGTCTTTATTTTACTACACTTTGTCTAATTGCGTCTGTAGATTAATCCTAAATTCAACAAAAGTTGTCATTCTAAATCAACATGCTGCTCTGCGATCGCTGCCTGCACCTTGTCATCACATACACCGTTGGAAAGCTCGCTCTCTCCTGTACATTGTTGTCGGATCCAAATATGGTAATTTCCTTTTTAACAGCGACCAATCGTACAATAGGCATTTAACTCTAAAACCGAAATCTCATTGGCTGATGTCAATTTCTGACAACGTGATTCGTTCAGATGCATCAAGTGACGTGCTCTAACATTTGTTACATTTGATACATTATATATATATATATAATTATTATTATTACTATAATTAATAATGAAGCAATTTTTTTTATTTCATTTAATGTCTTTTAGGTATTTACCGCAGGTCAGATGTGCTGTAGTGTTGCTCTCATCTGTTCCACCAGGGCAGTCAGGGTTTTCGTCACACACTTTGTTTATGGGCACACACATTGAAGAGCCAGGACAGGGCCATTCACCAGGGTAACAGTCTCGGATACCTGGGTCTGAAAGTATGAAATCCTAAGCAATTAGGTTTAACTAATTAATCATATGTTTTTTACTATAGATGTGATGGAATCTGTTGCATATTGACAGGAGAGAGGAGGTATCAATCTCACCACATCCATTTTCATCGCTAAAGTCTCCACAGTCGTTGACGCCATCACACACCCAATGCTGAGGCATACAGCGCCCATTACTGCAGGCGAACTCTGACCCAGCACAGGTCCGATACTCTGGCAAATAAGACAACACAGCAGTGCTTTATGTGGCAGAAAAATCAGCAATACTCCTAGTATCTTAGTGTAACACCTCACAGTGCGACGAAGGAAACGTTACTAGAGGGTGTCTCCCCAAGGATACACCACTTAAAGGGACGTGGTAAGCAGCTAAGGCGGCCATGTACACCTTTTGTGTGGAGGGGGATAGACCTGCAGAGAAACACTCCAACAGGAACTCCAGCACTGCAAACACAGGGCAGATAACTGGGTGCAGCTGGTGCTCTCCGCACCAGGTAGTAAACAATATCCACTTTAAGGTGTAGTTTTCTCGTGGAGGGAGCTCTGGAGTGGAGGACTGTCTCAACAACCTCAGTTGAGAGACCTGAACTTATGAGATGGGCTCCCTCAGAGGACAAGCCCAAAGTTTCCACAATATGTTAGTGACGTGACCTCAGACCCCCCTGATGGTTGATGTAGTCTGTGCGCTGTCCGAACTGGCAGTGCTGCGACCCTCCTCAGAGAGTCGCTTCCCAGGAATGATAACATAACCAGAGCCTGCTCGGGTGTACACCACCGCATGGAGGACCCCTAGAAATATGGATGGATGAGAACCGAACTGAATTCTGTAACCCTTTTCTATAGTGAGCAGGTCCCAATGAGATATATTTGGCAGTAGCTTACACGCTGCCAGAAAATCTAATAAGGGGACCAGTCTCTCGAAACTGGCCTCTGGAATTGGTCGAAATTCGGTTGCAGGGAACAACCGAACTGACTGTTCTACGACCCTCCTTCTCGGATCGTTCGGGAACGCTGACACCTCGATAAAGCGGCGAACCGGCAGGGAACAACCTAACTGGCAGTGCTGCTACCCTCCTCAAAGAGTCGCCCCCAAAAGGG
The DNA here is from genome assembly GCA_031834385.1 of Semotilus atromaculatus. NCBI lineage: Eukaryota > Metazoa > Chordata > Actinopteri > Cypriniformes > Leuciscidae > Semotilus > Semotilus atromaculatus. The sequence continues at coordinate 3,217,153 of JAULUF010000012.1, read as the reverse complement.
CGCCGAGGAGACACGGATTCTCAAACCCATCTCTCCCCGGAGGGGACCACCCTCATAAGCCTGATAGCCTCGGTATCACGACTTCTTCTTAGTCGAAGCCTTCTTCGAGATAACGACTGTCCTCAGATATGTCTTATCCCAAGACGACTACGCCTGATACTGCTAAAGGAACCAGCCTCTCAAGACTGGTCTCTAGTATAGCTTGAGAAGCCAATCCAGCGTCGATGAACGGCAGGAGATAACCGAACTGACCCCACTTAAACCCCCCTTCTGCGAGTCAGACACTGAGACTAGAACTCACTGGAGGGCACAGAAGGGAGATGGGCACCATATAATGAGGTGTTATCCATTTCCCCCTGGGAATTCACCATTTATTTCCTCAGAATTAAATGACTCCTCAAAGATCAGATGAGTATATTTTTAATTTCCTCAATTAAATACAGCCAAATATCAACCAAACAACTAAACACTGTCTAGATGAAAAGCTGAATAGTATATTAATACAGACATCTAACTCATCAAAGATAAGATGAGTACTTATTCAATTTTCTCAAAAAGTAAATGCAGCCAAATATTAACCAGACAAGTAGAAACGGTCTAAATGCTGAATATAGTGTATTAATATAGACTTCAAATAAGAAGAGAATTTCATATTTAATTTCATCAAAATTAAATGTAGCCAGAACAAGCAGACAACAATATATGGTCTGAATGACTGGCTGAATTTTCATATTATAATCTCAAACAATAAAGAATACATAATTAGTTTGCTCACAATCAAGAGAAAGAGAGAAAGAGACATTCCCGTCTGCTCAATATTCCCTTGCGAATATTATACATTGCGAACCTATTATCACGTTGCCTCGGCAAACGCGAGATGAGCCACTAGATTATTATTGCAGATATGCAGAACCATATCAGAACGTGCTGCAAAGGCGCAATCTGAGCCATTAGATTCTTATTTTAGAGATGCAGACCCATAATCTGCGTGCTGCCTCGGAAAACCTGAGATATGACCCACTAGATTCTTATTGCAGACCCTGTGATCTACGCACTGCCTCAGCAAACGCAAGATCCGAGCCAATGAATCTTTATTGACTTTCTTCCCTCGAGAAAAAAGCCAACTGTAGCAGAACTAAAACTCTCGATAGAGCATGTTACACATCGGGAATTTATGAATGAACACCGTCAGCCCCCTTTTACTAGAGATGACCATGCATGCTCCACTCCCAAACAAACAACACATGAATCGCATGTGTCCCAACTCGTAATGAAGCGAGGGCAGGGACAAACACACGATCCAAAGCTGTTTGCTCGCCATCATACTCCTGCCTAGATTTTATATATATATATATATATATATATATATATATATATATATATACACTCACCGGCCACTTTATTAGGTACACCTGTCCAACTGCTCCTTAACACTTAATTTCTAAGCAGCCAATCACATGGCGGCAACTCAGTGCATTTAGGCATGTAGACATGGTCAAGACAATCTCCTGCAGTTCAAACCGAGCATCAGTATGGGGAAGAAAGGTGATTTGAGTGACTTTGAACGTGGCATGATTGTTGGTGCCAGAAGGGCTGGTCTGAGTATTTCAGAAACTGCTAATCTACTGGGATTTTCACGCACAACCATCTCTAGGGTTTACAGAGAATGGTCCGAAAAAGAAAAAACATCCAGTGAGCGGCAGTTCTGTGGGCGGAAATGCCTTGTTGATGCCAGAGGTCAGAGGAGAATGGCCAGACTGGTTCGAGCTGATAGAAGGGCAACAGTGACTCAAATAACCACCCGTTACAACCAAGGTGGGCAGAAGAGCATCTCTGAACGCACAGTACGTCGAACTTTGAGGCAGATGGGCTACAGCAGCAGAAGACCACACCGGGTGCCACTCCTTTCAGCTAAGAACAGGAAACTGAGGCTACAATTTGCACAAGCTCATCGAAATTGGACAATAGAAGATTGGAAAAACGTTGCCTGGTCTGATGAGTCTCGATTTCTGCTGCGACATTCGGATGGTAGGGTCAGAATTTGGCGTCTACAACATGAAAGCATGGATCCATCCTGCCTTGTATCAACGGTTCAGGCTGGTGGTGGTGGTGTCATGGTGTGGGGAATATTTTCTTGGCACTCTTTGGGCCCCTTGGTACCAATTGAGCATCGTTGCAACGCCACAGCCTACCTGAGTATTGTTGCTGACCATGTCCATCCCTTTATGACCTCAATGTACCCAACTTCTGATGGCTACTTTCAGCAGGATAATGCGCCATGTCATAAAGCTGGAATCATCTCAGACTGGTTTCTTGAACATGACAATGAGTTCGCTGTACTCAAATGGCCTCCACAGTCACCAGATCTCAATCCAATAGAGCATCTTTGGGATGTGGTGGAACGGGAGATTCGCATCATGGATGTGCAGCCGACAAATCTGCGGCAACTGTGTGATGCCATCATGTCAATATGGACCAAACTCCCTGAGGAATGCTTCCAGCACCTTGTTGAATCTATGCCACGAAGAATTGAGGCAGTTCTGAAGGCAAAAGGGGGTCCAACCCGTTACTAGCATGGGGTACCTAATAAAGTGGCCGGTGAGTGTATATGCTTGTGGACAAACAAGAATAAATAAACAGAGACAGATTCACACAGAGCGCTTGCTGTGCACAGAAGCTAGCGTGGTCTGTTTTCAGGGGTGCTTTATAGCTTCCTGGTCTATGACGTCACGTTCCGTCACGCCATTGGACTGATTTCATAGGTGCTTCATGACGCAATCACGCAGGGGGCGTTCCCAGAGCATCTCTCTACTCAGCTCGAGTTCCCTTGAAAGGGAACCAAAAACTCCCGTATTCACTTCCTGATATATTAACTTTCTTTAATCGCAGTAGCTTTGGTAGAATAGTTGAGGTGTATTGTGGGACCCACCACAGTTTTGCTCATCACTGTTGTCGCCACAGTCATCCCAGTGATCACAGACGAAGGGCATCGGGATGCAGTATCCACTGGCACATTCAAACTGATGCGACTGACAACGCCTCGCTGTTTCAGCAAAGAAAGACAGAGAATATGGAAGGATGGTCAAATGTTGAACATTAATCTGAACATGCTTTACTGGCATCTTTGATTGATAGTACACTCTCACTCACTGCAGTTGGATTCATCTGATCCATCTCGACAATCTAGTATCCCATCACAGTGCTGAGTGTTGTTATAGCAAGCACTGTTGGCGCATGTCTTCTCTGTGCAGGCTGGGTAATCTGGATTCATCAAGAGGAAATGTGATGCATTTTATTGGCATTCCAAAACCTGATGATTTTTTTCATTACCCATCACCAGCATACCATATTAAAATGGTAACTGATTTATCTTGAGATTTTAATGTGTATTGGACAATTAAAAGTGGTCATATGTCTTTTGTCTTGTAAAGATAACATTTCTAAAGACCTTTGTAACATTCATCAGAGGACTGTTTGCAATAAACTTTAGTTTTTGAAGTTCATTCTGGATCAAATAATATCATTAACATGTTATATATGTTAGATTATTAAAACATATATTTATTGAAATAGTAGGCCTACTTTTAATTTTCTAACTTTATGAGAATTTTTAAGCTTCTATATATTGATCAGTAAGAGTCTGTATTGCTACTGAAGAATGGTAAATGGCAAATTTATTTTCATTGTACAGTTGAAAGAGATGTTTAAATGTATACCACCATATTTATTTAAATGTTTTATAGGCCTAGGCTGCATTATTTTGTTTCATTATTGCATTATTAAGTGCTAAAATAAACATGCACGTTTGTTACTAAACAGATGTTTGAGCTTCATTTCGTTTTTTTATATTTGCATTTTATTTTATTTTATTTAATATTGTGTGAATAACACCGACAGCGCTGTGTGTCCTGAGGCTTCCTACACCGTAAACTAAACACAGTAATGAACAATGACGTTGATTTTTACCTTATCAATCCGACGCGACTCCGATGATGAAAAAATACAAGAACCATTCATTCAACCGGAACCTCCATCGCAAGGACAACTCGAGCAGGAAGTTTCAGTGATTCACTACTTAGTTTGAGGTAACTAATAGCGTGAGGTAAATAAACGCTCTAGCCTGAATGACTGATGTAACATAAACATTGGTAAAACAAACCCTTGGGCAGTGGGAAAAAAAATTATTTCACATTATAGAGCACAGCGTCTCCTCGACATGATGCTCTCCAGTATCCACAGGATCAGCTGCCGCTGGTGTGTGCACAATAAGTGGGCGGGCTAATGTTTCGTCTTGACGTCACGATGAAACGGCTAATGGCTCGTTTGAAAAACAATTCATTTGATTGACTTAGAGTCGACTCTTACTTTTGAAAGACAATAACTTTATATATACGGTGCACTTTCATATTTAAAACTCTGCACGATGTTTCCATTCACTTAGAGCTATATTATACACTACATGAAAGGTCATTTTCAAAAATCCATGACAGGGGCCCTTTAATTACTTTCACAAAATGAGGAATCGTTCAAAAATAAATGCTTTTTTATTTATTTAGTACTGTCCTGAATAAGATATTTTACATAAAGGATACTTACATATACTTTTTTACAACAAAAATTAACCATCACTGGACTATGATGCTATTTTCTTCTAGAAACAAACTTTGTTGCATTATTTTCCTGTTATCACAGTAAAGCTGCTTTGAAACAATCTGTTTTGTATGCGCTATATAAATAAAGGTGACTTGACTTGACTTAGTCCACAAGACAAAATGACCCTGTTCAAAAGTTTACATACCCTTGATTCTTCAAACTGTGTCGTTACCTCGATGAACCACGGCTTTTTTTGTTTTGTGATGGTTGTTCGAGTCAGTTAAACTGCACAACGTTCTATTTCAACGTTCTGTTTTACAAGGATATGTAAACATTTGAACAGGGTCATTTTTATAAATTCAGCTATTATATTGTCTTGTGGACTATATTATTTATATATATTATGTAAAACATCTTATTCAAGACTGTACTAAATAAAAAATAACATTAATTTTGCATGATCCCTCTTATTTTGTTAAAATAATTATTTATTTAATTAATAACATTTTGCAGATTCTGCAAGAGCTATGTGTCACAGTCTTCGTCTGCACCTGTCTGTCTTCGTCTTCACTACACTCCCCAGAATCCTCCTTGTCTCCACACCTGAACTCACTCCCTCACTTACCAGCCTGTTCCTCGTTATCATCATCTGTGTCACCTGTCTTCACCTTGTTAGTCTTCATTTGTATCTGTATTTAGTTCCTTCAGTTCTGTCTGTCCTTTGTCGGTTCTTGCGTTGTTGTTACCTGCGTCTGTTACCTGAGTTCGTCTATGTTTCCGTGGTTTCCAGTTCCTAAGTTTATGTTTATTGAATAAAGTTCCTGTTCCTCGTGATTCCTCGTCTCCTCGTCCTTCCTGGATACACCACACCCGTGACAGAAGAACCGACCAAAACAACATGGACCCCGCAAGACTCCAGGGGAATCTCCAGCCAGGTAGACGGCCTCGTCTGATCCTCGTTCTTAGGAAGCCTACACTTACCGCCAGTCCAGCCGAGCCCGCACTTCACGCCAGATCTGCCGAGCCAAAGGCAGAATGCGTCATGCCCGCCGTGCCTGAGACAGTAAGTGTCATGCCCGTCCAGCCAGAGACCGCCGTCCAGCCTGAGACCGTCCACCCAGAGACTTCTTCACCGCTGGTCCCGTCCAGCACAGAGCCTTCACCGCTGGTCCCGTCCAGCACAGAGCCTTCACCGCTGGTCCCGTCCAGCACAGAGCCTTCACCGCTGGTCCCGTCCAGCACAGAGCCTTCACCGCTGGTCCCGTCCAGCACAGAGCCTTCACCGCTGGTCCCGTCCAGCACAGAGCCTTCACCGCTGGTCCCGTCCAGCACAGAGCCTTCACCGCTGGTCCCGTCCAGCACAGAGCCTTCACCGCTGGTCCCGTCCAGCACAGAGCCTTCACCGCTGGTCCCGTCCAGCACAGAGCCTTCACCGCTGGTCCCGTCCAGCACAAAGCTTTCACCGCTGGTCCCGTCCAGCACAAAGCCTTCACCGCTGGTCCCGTCCAGCACAGAGCCTTCACCGCTGGTCCCGTCCAGCACAGAGCCTTCACCGCTGGTCCCGTCCAGCACAGAGCCTTCACCGCTGGTCCCGTCCAGCACAGAGCCTTCACCGCTGGTCCCGTCCAGCACAGAGCCTTCACCGCTGGTCCCGTCCAGCACAGAGCCTTCACCGCTGGTCCCGTCCAGCACAGAGCCTTCACCGCTGGTCCCGTCCAGCACAGAGCCTTCACCGCTGGTCCCGTCCAGCACAGAGCCTTCACCGCTGGTCCCGTCCAGCACAGAGCCTTCACCGCTGGTCCCGTCCAGCACAGAGCCTTCACCGCTGGTCCCGTCCAGCACAGAGCCTTCACCGCTGGTCCCGTCCAGCACAGAGCCTTCACCGCAGGTCCCGTCCAGCACAGAGCCTTCACCGCTGGTCCCGTCCAGCACAGAGCCTTCACCGCTGGTCCCGTCCAGCACAGAGCCGTCACCGCTGGTCCCGTCCAGCACAGAGCCGTCACCGCTGGTCCCGTCCAGCACAGAGCCTTCACCGCTGGTCCCGTCCAGCACAGAGCCTTCACCGCTGGTCCCGTCCAGCACAGAGCCTTCACCGCTGGTCCCGTCCAGCACAGAGCCTTCACCGCTGGTCCCGTCCAGCACAGAGCCTTCACCGCTGGTCCCGTCCAGCACAGAGCCTTCACCGCTGGTCCCGTCCAGCACAGAGACCGTCCAGCCAGAGACCGTCCAGCCAGAGACCGTCCAGCCAGAGACCGTCCAGCCAGAGACCGTCCAGCCAGAGACCGTCCAGCTAGAGACCGTCCAGCTAGAGACCGTCCAGCTAGAGACCGTCCAGCCAGAGACCGTCCAGCCAGAGCTTCACGTCAGCCACGTCCAGCCAGAGCTTCACGTCAGCCACGTCCAGCCAGAGCTTCACGTCAGCCACGTCCAGCCAGAGCTTCACGTCAGCCACGTCCAGCCAGAGCTTCACGTCAGCCACGTCCAGCCAGAGCTTCACGTCAGCCACGTCCAGCCAGAGCTTCACGTCAGCCACGTCCAGCCAGAGCTTCACGTCAGCCACGTCCAGCCAGAGCTTCACGTCAGCCTCGTCCAGCCAGAGCTTCACGTTCCCTGCAGCCCTGCCGAGCCTGAGCTTCCCTGCATGCCTGCCGAGCCTGAGCTTCCCTGCATGCCTGCCGAGCCAGAGCTTCGCGTCACGCCTGCCGAGCCAGAGCCTTCCCCGCTGGTCCCGTCCAGCCCTTCAGAGCCTTCTTCGCTGGTCCCGTCCAGCCCTCCAGAGCCTTCACCGCTGGTTCTGTCCAGCATAGCCGGGCCTTCACCGCTAGCCCAGCCAGAGACTGTTCACGTCCCGTCTGCCCAGCCAGAGACTGTTCACGTCCCGTCTGCCCAGCCAGGGACTGTTCACGTCCCGTCTGCCCAGCCAGAGACTGTTCACGTCACGTCTGCCCAGCCAGAGACTGTTCACGTCACGTCTGCCCAGCCAGAGACTGTTCACGTCACGTCTGCCCAGCCGGTCCCAGAGCCTGTCCCTCATCCAGTCACTCTCCCCAAGAAATTTTTTGGGGGGGGCCATAGGTCTCCGCCATGGCCACCCGAGGGGGTCTCTCCGCCATGGCCACCCGAGGGGGTCTCTCCGCCATGGCCACCCGAGGGGGTCTCTCCGCCATGGCCACCCGAGGGGGTCTCTCCGCCATGGCCACCCGAGGGGGTCTCTCCGCCATGGCCACCCGAAGGGTCTTCACCGCCATGGCCACCCGAGGGGGTCTCTCCGCCATGGCCACCCGAGGGGGTCTCTCCGCCATGGCCGCCCGAAGGGTCCTCACCGCCGTGGCCGCCTGCACGTCCTGCTCCGCCCTGGCCGCCTGCACGTCCTGCTCCGCCCTGGAGGCTTCCCCTCCTAGTTTGGTCACTCCCTGGCCAGCCTTCAGGGCGCCCGCCCCCCCACCCCTTTGATGTTCTACGGCGCGAGGTCGCGCCTTGTTGAGGGGGGCGTTCTGTCACAGTCTTCGTCTGCACCTGTCTGTCTTCGTCTTCACTACACTCCCCAGAATCCTCCTTGTCTCCACACCTGAACTCACTCCCTCACTTACCAGCCTGTTCCTCGTTATCATCATCTGTGTCACCTGTCTTCACCTTGTTAGTCTTCATTTGTATCTGTATTTAGTTCCTTCAGTTCTGTCTGTCCTTTGTCGGTTCTTGCGTTGTTGTTACCTGCGTCTGTTACCTGAGTTCGTCTATGTTTCCGTGGTTTCCAGTTCCTAAGTTTATGTTTATTGAATAAAGTTCCTGTTCCTCGTGATTCCTCGTCTCCTCGTCCTTCCTGGATACACCACACCCGTGACACTATGTAATCTTTTGACCGAAACTGTATTCGATTTTATATTATATATAGAATTGAGTCTTTTTTATTTACTTTTTTTGTATGTAAATATTCGGAATGTGACATATGACATATGTGACAATACCAAAATTACTACTGATAAATATGTGCCTGTTGAAAAAAAAAACTTTTTTTTTTACATTTGACAGTATAAAGAAACATTCTTACTGCAGTTGTTCTCATCCGAGTTGTCTACACAGTCTGATACATGGTCACATCTGTATTGTTTGGGAATGCACTGCCCTTCTCGACAAGTGAACTGGTTTGGGCTACATGTCTGACCACCTTAGAAAACAAACAGTAGGGTCAATTTTAATATTCCCATTTTAATTGCTGAATCAACTGTATTATTTCAGCCATTTAAGGCACATGTAGACATACTGCAGGCTCTTTGCTCATCTGAGCCATCGGTGCAGTCCGGCTCTCCATCACATACAAAAGCTTGAGGAATACACTCCCCTCCTGTCAGGCACTTGAACTCAACAGAGCTACAAGTTGATATTGCTGAAAATATGAGAAGATGTATGATATTTCTTCTGCATAATAATAAAGTACATTACATTTATGCATTTGGCAGATGCTTTGACATGACATTGTCATGGGTCAATCCAACAAGTCAGTGTTCACCCAGCGATACTCACGACAGTTCAGTTCATCTGAGTCGTCCGTGCAATCCTTTGTTCCATCACACTTCCAGTTTTGATTTATACATTGACCATTACTACACTGGAACTGACCGCTGGTGCACTGACCTGCTCAGAGAATTATGGGTTATTTTGACAAAACATCACTTATTGGCACTTGTGCCAATTGGACATATGACATATAGTCAACAATTAAAATACGTTTAAATAAATACAATTTTAAAAAGTATTGTTGCTGGTTTGAGAGTTGGGCGTCACTGCTCAGGTCCAGCTTATTACATATTAGCATAGATTTCTTGAGTCAAGAAAAATGCCAAACGCGAACCTAAAGGTTGGTGTTAAATGAAATCTTAATGACCATGACCCTGACTTGGGTTTTTATGGGAATTTAGGGGAAAAAAAATCTCACTTTTGCAAGGAATAACTTATCAATGAGTAACTCTGTTTATGGATTTAGGAGCTACTGTGTAGAACATCTGAACCTCATGCGATGCCTAGTAAAATTTGCTATAGCCTACTCATTTTAACTTTGTCAGTGGCCTGACAGTAGAATGATAATGTAGATCATCCAGTATAAATAGCTACTTCATCTAACGAGAAGCATTGTAGCGCGTACAAGCGCTATATAGCTGTTTTTATTTTGGATAAAATATATCCACTTACCTAAACTGTCTCACATTTGTAGGCGTGGCTATTCAGATTCATTCTAGTGAATCGGTTCAGCCTAAACGTGGATTTTATAGATCGATATATATATATATATAGATGTATTGGATATATAAATAATTAAACACATATATATATATATATATATATATATATATATATATATAAACATTGATCCCTTAAGCATTTTAATGTAGTTAGCTACTTTTTGTTTGTAGAGTCGTTCTCTTACGAGAGGTTCTCTCGTATTGCGTAAGCTAGCTTACGCTACGGGAAAGATTCATCTTTTCTGAGAAATTGAAGCCAAAAAATTATCCTATAATTTTGTATCCATTGTCAACGCAGTTCAACTGCAGCAGAGCATGAGCGGGCTAACTAGCAGCTCATTGGCTCGCTCACAGGGAATTGCTTAAGCCTATGAGGAGACGCGATTGAACTCTCGTCCAATGAGAGTCGACATGCTCTCATTGCGTCATAGCCCGCCTAAGCGGGCGTGGTCAGAGAGTATAATACTGGCGTCGTAGGCTGAAACTCTGATTTTCATCTCTTCAGCGAGGCTACACGCATCTGCTGATCTTGAGAGAAGCCGCCGTCGTCGACAAGGCAACTTAGCGAGCATCTAGGAGACTGAAGAAGCCGGCCGTCTTCGCCACCTTCAGCCGTCCTGCAAGCTACCGCCATCCGACGGAATATATCCTTTTTTCTCTCTTGCATTTTACTGTATCCTTATTACTAAAAGAGCCGAGCGTCTTTTTCAAGATGTCTCGTACCATTTCCTGCGGTTCTTGCCGCGCTCCCCTCGAGACTGGAGACCGCCATGTCATCTGTGCTCTCTGTCTCGGATTGGAGCACGCCGAGCTCGCCCTCGCTGATGGCGGCTGCGAGCTCTGCGAGAGTATGCCGCTGTCGACCCTGCGGGCTCGACTTCAGGCCGTAAAAGAAGCTTCCGCGCCGCCTCTGACTTCGCCGCGGAAGAAGAAAAAACGCCGCTCACAGAGGCCGCCGGAACCCCAGCTTGAAGCGTTCATTCCGCCGGAGCCCGTCGCCTCCCGCTCTCCATCTCCGCCGCTACCGGACATACAGCTGCCGCCGAGTGGCCGCTCTGTTGCCTCCGAGGACGCCGCGGACATTAAGGAGACATGTTCGCTTCTCGCTTCAGACAGTGAGGAATGGTCCGGTTCTCACGCTTCTTCGGCCCGTGAATCCACCGCGACCCGCGCGGGCATCGAGGACGAATTAATGCGCCTCCTGTCTCAGGCCGTCGAACGCCTCGGGCTCGAGTGGTCCCCTCCCCCCGAGCAGACCACCAACCGCATGGACGGCAGTTACTTCCGCCAGCGTTCGACTCCCGCCACCAAGCGGGCCGCGCCCTTCCTCCCTGAACTACACGCGGAGCTCTCTAAGTCCTGGAATGCCCCGCTCTCTGCCAGAACTCGCTCTGATTCTTCCACCCCGCTTCGCGTTGTGGACGGAGCCGCTGAGAAGGGCTATCTCTCCATTCCCCCTGTAGAGGACCTGGTCGCTGCACACTTGTGCCCGCCCTCCGCGAGATGGCGTTCATCACCTGTGCTTCCCTCTAAAGCCTGCAGAGCGACTTCGAGTTTTCATACCCGCGCTTATTCAGCCGCCGGTCAAGCAGCCTCTGCATTGCACTCCATGTCTGTTTTACAGATTCTACAGGGTGACATACTCCGCGAATGGGATGAGAACGGAAGAGATCCCCCTAAAGTCGCGGATTTGAGGAGCGCCACGGACCTCGCCCTTCGCGCTACAAAATCTGCCGCTCAAGCCCTGGGGAAATGTATGGCCGCCATTTGTGTGTCTGAAAGACATTTGTGGCTCACACTCGCCGACATGGGAGATTCTGAGCGCGCCGCTTTTCTAAATGCCCCGCTCTCTCCATCCGGCCTCTTCGGATCTGCCGTCACAGGTATTGTTGACCGTTTCTCCGAAGTTCAGAAAGCTTCCCAGGCCATGAACCTCTTCCTGCCTCGTCGCGCTAGCTCCTCTGCAGGCCGCTCACGTGACCAGCCTCCTGCACGAGCCCCACCTCAGCGCCCAGCTCAGCACAGCCAGACTTCGCAGCGACGCCAGGGCGGCCGCCCTCGCTCTCGCTCTGACAGCCGCCACAGACCGCCGCCGCCTCGGGGGCCGCGGCCTAGGATCACGCCGAAACCTGATCACTCGAAGTCTGCCTAGCACAGCTGAGAAAAAGACGGCGCTCTCCCGCTGCGGCCGGACCGCCGTCAAAATACCGCCCTCTGCTAGTCCCCGCGCACGCGGCTACTGCAGTAGTGTATCCCGCCATTACCAAGCCGGTTTCCTTTCCCGCTTGCATGAGCACAAACGCCGTTTTCACGGCGACCCAAATAAATCTCAAAAAGAGCAAAAAGACACCTTGTGTAATAAATGTGCCCACAACACTGTGTTCACTCATACACAAAAGCACGTCTGTTCCCGTGTCCCACACAGAGCACACTCTCATAAAGCGGCCCCAATCCGCTCGAGTTTCAGAGTACATAAAAGCGCCCACGAACCCGTGCACGCTTCCCCCCTCTGTTCACTCTGTTACACGGCCCATAAACTCCTCTGAGTGTAAGTCCCGTTGTTATAAACAATATGAGCGCGCGCACACAGCCCGCCATGTGCAGCGACGAGGACCGGGTAGCCATTCACCCCCTAGCATTGCGCTGCAAAGCGTGGGAAGCTATTACGGGAATTTCCCAGTGGGTGCTAAACACAATAAGGCTGGGCTATCGCTTACAGTTTCGCCGCCGCCCTCCAAGCTTTCGAGCGCGGCTAGAAACTACTGTGAACCTAGAAGCGGCGACGCTGCTCCGTTCAGAGATAGCAAAACTATTGTGCAAAAGGGCTATAGAGAGAGTGCCTCTGTCTATGAGCGAGTCGGGGTTTTACAGCCGCTATTTTCTTGTTCCAAAGAAAGACGGCGGCCTCAGACCAATATTAGACCTCAGAGTGCTGAACAAAGCTCTCATGAAGAGACCGTTCAAAATGCTCACTATCAGAAAACTCCTCGCGCACGTGCGCCAGGGGGACTGGTTCATTTCACTAGATCTGAAAGATGCTTATTTTCAGATTCAGATAAATCCCCTTCACAGGCCATTCTTACGTTTCGCCTTCGAAGGCCAGGTTTATCAATACACAGTCCTTCCGTTCGGCCTATCCTTAGCACCTCGTACGTTCACGAAGTGCATGGATGCGGCGCTCGCCCCCCTGCGGAGTCAGGGGCTGCGAATACTGAACTATTTGGACGACTGGCTGATTTTGGCACAATCACAGAGGGAGATACTGTCTCATCGTACAGTTCTCCTCGACCATCTGAAAGCTTTGGGCCTCTCTGTCAACTGGACAAAGAGCGCACTTCAACCCAGTCAGACTATTTCCTTCTTGGGTATAGAGCTAGACTCGGTCACGATGACGGCTCGTCTGTCAACACAGCGCGCGCGCCGTGTTCAGCGTCTCGCCGCATCTTTTCAGATGAACAGACTCACACCTCTGAAAACTTTTCAGAAGGCGTTGGGCTATATGGCCTCAGCCTCCGCGGTGCTCCAACTGGGGTTACTGCGCATGCGCCCGCTTCAGCTCTGGTTGAAGAGCCGTGTGTCTCACCGTGCGTGGACCACGGGCTGCCAGCTGATAAAGGTAACGCAGACCTGTATTATAGCTCTGCAACCATGGACCGTGACAGAATGGTTTCAGCGGGGCGTTTCCATGGGGACTTGTTCTCGCCGAAAAGTCATCTCGACAGACGCATCCAACACGGGTTGGGGTGCGGTCTGCGAGGGCTCACCGGCCTTCGGCCCCTGGTCAGCTCAAGAGAGCCTCCTTCACATAAACTGTTTGGAGATGTTAGCGGTCGAGAACGCGCTCATGCGTTTTCTCCCGCGCGTTCACGGTCACCACGTGCTGATCCGTTCGGACAATATAGCCGTGGTCTCCTACCTAAACCGTCAGGGCGGAGTCAGATCCAGAAATCTTTTCAGACTGACAGAACGCATATTAGTTTGGTCGCAGTGTCACCTGCTATCGCTCAGAGCGACGCACGTGCCGGGCCATCTGAACGACGGTCCAGACAGTCTGTCCAGGAACCCCATTCCCCCCGGGGAATGGTCCCTGCACACTCTTACAGTCCAAAAGCTGTGGCGAATATTCGGCAGAGCAGAGGTGGACCTCTTCGCCTCAGAAGAGAACACCCAGTGCCCAATATTTTTCTCGAAGAGCGACGACGCGCTAGCCCAGACATGGCCCAGCCGCCCGCTTTATGCATTTCCTCCGGTTTCTCTGCTACCACAGGTGCTTCAGAGAATCAGGGAAACACGCCACTCGGTGCTTCTCATAGCCCCGCGCTGGGAGGGTCAGACTTGGTTTCCGGAGCTCACTCAGCTGTCACAGACAGCCCCGTGGCCCATTCCAGTCAGAGCAGATCTCCTCTCTCAAGCTCGCGGCACGATCTGGCACCCCCACCCAGAGCGCTGGGCGCTACACGCGTGGGTGATCAACAACTACCCGTTGCTTTGCCAGAGGGAGTGTTAAACACGATCATGCAGGCTAGAGCGGCCTCTACGAGAAGGCTCTATGCGTCTAAATGGTCTGTGTTCTCAAAATGGTACACCGACAGAAATTTGGACCCACGGTCATGCGAGGTTCCTTCCTTGCTAAGTTTTCTCCAAGAGATGCTGGACAAGGGCAGGTCCCCGTCCACTCTCAAGGTGTATGTGGCAGCCGTCGCAGCGTTCGTTGAACCCCGGCGCGGCCAGTCACTGGGCAAAGACGGTTTGGTCATCCGCTTCCTCAGGGGAGCTAGAAGGATGAACCCCTCACCGAAGGGGGGCGCCAATTTGGGATCTTTCCATAGTTCTCGAAGCTATGAAAGCCCCCCCATTCGAACCACTAAACACCGTGGACCTCAAATACCTCTCGTTCAAAGCCGTTTTTCTGCTTGCGCTCGCATCAGTAAAACGTGTGGGAGACCTTCACGCGCTGTCAACTAGCGCTTCCTGTCTTGAGTTTGGGCCCAATGACTCCTTAGTCGTTCTCAAACCTAGACATGGTTATGTCCCAAAAGCGATTGGTACCCCATTCAGGGCACAAGTTATTTCCTTATCGGCTCTGCCTGCATCCGATAACGAATCTGACTCTAATCTCCTGTGTCCGGTCAGGGCCCTGAGATTATACGTTTCCCGCACTGCTCCGGTCAGACGATCTGAGCAGCTGTTTGTTTCGTTTGGTGGGCGCACCAAGGGGTTGGCCGCCTCGAAACAGACACTATCCAGATGGATAGTTGATGCCATTGCAGCCGCATACGCGTCGAAAGACCTGCCATGCCCTCTGGGCATTAGGGCTCATTCCACTAGAGGCATGGCCTCATCGTGGGCATGGTCCAGCGGAATTTCCATTCACGACATTTGTGTGGCAGCAGGATGGTCTTCCCCTTCCACCTTTGTCAGATTTTACAATCTCGAAGTTCCCGCCTTGCAGGCTAAACTACTAGCTATCTAGTATGTTACAGATTCTCTGGTGAGCTGCACTAAAAAGAGTTATTCACACAGACCGGTTCCCGCTCTGTCTCTCTTATCAAGTGCTTAGTACTACACAATCACCGGCCCGCTCTGCTGGCCCTGTCTCATGTACATATGTTCATTCCCACTATCAAGGGTTTCCCCGGGTCTCCCCTGGGACTTGTAAGTGGATGCTTAGCACGCACGGCGTTGACCAGGTGTTCCCGTAGCGTAAGCTAGCTTACGCAATACGAGAGAACCTCTCGTAAGAGAACGAATCGGTTACCTAACGTAACCTCGGTTCTCTCTAGATGAGGGAACGAGTATTGCGTTCCTGGCCGTGCTTGTGCTACTAGCGTTTCTCGCTTCATTCTATGAAAACCAGAGTTTCAGCCTACGACGCCAGTATTATACTCTCTGACCACGCCCGCTTAGGCGGGCTATGACGCAATGAGAGCATGTCGACTCTCATTGGACGAGAGTTCAATCGCGTCTCCTCATAGGCTTAAGCAGTTCCCTGTGAGCGAGCCAATGAGCTGCTAGTTAGCCCGCTCATGCTCTGCTGCAGTTGAACTGCGTTGACAATGGATACAAAATTATAGGATAATTTTTTGGCTTCAATTTCTCAGAAAAGATGAATCTTTCCCGTAGCGTAAGCTAGCTTACGCAATACTCGTTCCCTCATCTAGAGAGAACCGAGGTTACGTTAGGTAACCGATTCGTTTTCCCTGAAAGAATGTGGTTTCATCAGTTTAACTCAGGATGTTAATGTATCCCAGACAGCAAAATAGTTTCTGCCCAGATCCCGGCCACATCTGGTACATGTGGATTCCATGCGTACCAGATATGGGTTGGATCTGCGTGAAACTATGTTGCTGCATGTCTGGGATACATTAACATCCTGAGCTAAAACTGTTAAACTGATGAAACTACATTCTTTCAGGGAAAACTAAATCTGAAATGGACAATATTCATATTGGAATCATTGCTCAAAATGTTCACACAGAAAAAAAAAAAAGAAAAGGATGAGAGCATCCTTCTACTTTGTATTGTTTGTTGAATAATTATCAGAATCTAATAATTTATATATAAAGAGTTCAGATGCAAAAGCCTCTAAGTGCCATCTGAAATTTTCTTCTAGAGTGATCATTTTTATCAAGCTCGTATATTTAAGTTCAGTAATTTCAACTTAAATGGCTATGAAAATTACCTATTAATTGTCATTTAAGTGAAATTATTGAACTTAAATAAACAAGCTTGATAAAAATTATCATTCTAGAAGAAAATTTCAGATGGCACTTAGAGGCTTTTGCATCTGAACTCTTCATATATGTTATTACAAATTCTAGTATTAATTATATTATAAAGGTTTACTGTGAAAAAAATCATCCAAACACACTCATATTTTCAAGTGCAAATACTGTACAGCAAAATATTATATAGAATACAGATTAAGAATTATGAATAAGAAAGCAAATATTTAAAATATTTCAACATTATATTAAACATACCTTGCACAATGGAGGATCCATGGATTAAAAATAGCACTGTTAAAACATAAAGACCTAATCTGTCCATTATTGTTTTATTTGGTCAAAACTTTTTCAGGGTTGATGATAGCAGGCCATAGAATGAGAAGAACTCTACACGTCTAGCTCCGTAACTGTCTCAGTATCCATCCAAGGTGAGTTTGTCTCCAGACCAAGGTCCTTGATTAGTTTTTCTCTTAAAATAAGCAAAGACTGGATGAAGGAGACAAAGGTGTAGCCCTTTATGGCTCTGACTCTGTATGACTTTAATCTAATATTAACTTTTTTCAGTTGAAAATGTGAGCATCAGCAAAAAATCTTCAATGTCATTTTTGTATAACAGGATATACTGTCCTAACCAATAAAGGCATAAAAAAGGTCAAACAGTTAACTTAAAAAAAAACTAAAAACTAAATGTAATATCTTGTATTATATGTCTATACTAATCCTCGTGGTTTGTGTTAGATTTTGTTTTAACTCTAAAATGCTAACTCTAAATATAGTTGTAAGTTATATTGGGCCACTTTTCCAGCATTCTGGTATATAAAACTTATTTTTCAACTATAGTATGTATATATGCAGAGATATGTTTGTATCACATTTACTTCTTTGATTATACAATAAAAAAAAATAAAAAAAATAAATGGAATTCTCAACTTATAAAGTGAATATCTCCAAAGTTAAGCATGATCCTCATTATATAAATTTCCTTTAATGGTTAAATGTCATTTTTCTTTGGGAGTGAAACACTTAAGATTTTGGGATTCCTAAATTGATGATGTCACATACTGTATTGTGGCATCAGTTCACAACCATCCACGGGAAATGCACATGCAAATCTAAAATAATGACAGAAATCTAAGATACATCTGTTTGGGTATAAGTTACATAATTTATGATGTGAATTGTGCCAGAAAATTTAATGAAATGCATTTTCAACAGGAACATTTTTCTTCTGTATTTCACTGAGGTGTTTTTGCAAATAGGACAGAGTGATGCTATAAGTTATGAGATGAGTTCATCATTGACTTATATAGAATAAAAAAAATTATTAAATGGCAGTGCAGTGCGTAATATAGGCCTGTATTTACAAGTGTGTTGTGCATTGCACAAGAGTGTATTTACATTGATGAAATGTATTTCGGAATCAAATAGCAAAAATTATGGCAGGAAGGATTTTTTTTACTAGGCATATGCTAGAAACAAGCAAAAGTTGTTTAGTGATCCTTGTATTTCTAGTTCCTATGTCTAATTCACATATTTATGTGCTTTGTAGAAATGAGAGCAAACTTTCATAAGAATATCTCATTATTATTTTTGTTTCCTTGTACATCTAATATTTGAAGAGCTGTTTAAAGGGTGGTTGATTATGATTTCACTTTTTTATTTTTAGTTAGTGTAGTGTGCAATGTTGCTGTTCAAGCATAAACAACATCTGCAAAGTTCTGACACTCAAAGTTCGAAGCAAAGGGAGATATTTTCTTTCACAGAAATTGCTTTTTAGGGACTACAACAAATGGCTGGTAGGGACAACAATGAGCTTCTTCACGGGTTAGTGACATCACTATACCTGCCCCCGGGAACGTGATTTATAGATTCTCATGACAGAATATGCCAATCAAAGATAGTTAACTCCACATCAGCTACATATATTCATCAACTAACCATTCAGAAATGCCGTTGCATTCAACATCTTGTCACTTCTTCTTGAGTTTTTTTTTTTTAATTTTCAGTGTCTGTGTGAGGTAATCGGAGCTGCTAACACAGGAGCTCTTGAAGCTCCCCCTTCTGTGATCACCCTCAAAAAGTGACAATTTTAACATGCTATTAAAATATATTTTGGGTATTTTGAGCTAAAACTTCACATACACACTCTGGGGACATCAGAGACTAATTTTACATCTTGTGAAAATGGCATTATAGGACCCCTTTAATGTCATACACTGATAGAAAAAAAAATGTATGGAAAAAGAAGACCTTTGAAAATATATATATTTTTTTAATCAAATGCTTTATTAATGTTATAAATATAAAAAAATTATACCTTTTATTATATATATATAATATATATATATATATATTATTATACATTTAAAAAAAATGTGAAAGTGACATGTGAAGGCCAAGTATAGTAACCCATACTCGAAATGTGCCCTCTGCATTTAACCCATCCAAGTTAGTGCACACACATTAGGAGCAGTGAGTAGTGAACACACACACACACAGCAAACCGTGAACAAAAACACCTGGAGCAGTGGGCAGCCATTTTTGCTGTGGTGCACAGGGTGTGATTGGGGGTTAGGTGCCTTGCTCAAGGGCACCTTAGTCATTTCCTGCTGGTACTGAGAATCGGGTTACCAGACTCTCTAACCAATAACCATTTAGGCCCCCAACAAATATATATATTTTAAATAATAAGTAATCAAATATATTGGCATATTCATGGCATAATACATCAAATCTCATAGTTACAGTTAATCATCATTTCTCTTTCTGAATAAATTGGTTGTATTGCTGCTTGAATATCTCGATTTGTTTAAATTCATTTTGTATACCTGAGTTCCAGCCCAAGCATTTACAACACTAAAACCCAAAAAATGTCAAAGACAAACATGTAAATATCCGACTTCAACATCCACTGATTTAAAAGGATGGATGTGTTTTGAAAGAATGTTTTGTTGGAAACAACAACAACAACAATTTTCTAATTAAGAAAATTAAATGTAGAATAGGAGCTGCTGAAAAAGCTAAGATCCCTGCAACACAGAAAAAAAACTTTTAAAGCAAAAGCTTAGATCAAGTGAAGCCCATGAGCTGAATTTCATTACCTGCTAATAGCATAGAATGTAAATACAAAGGAAATCTGAATTCTGTTCCTGTGATTAAAGAAAAGGGTATATAAAAATGCAAAAACTGTTTGTAGAAGTTGTATTTCATTTCATTAACCTTTGAATTTTAGCCAACACAGAAATAAACAAAAAATAATTCAGTCCATATGAAGAGAAAATCCTCCAATTGCAGAGATTTTTCCTGATCAAGAGATGTTAATATCTGCGCGTTCTGTCATCATCTTGCCGAAAATAGGGGTTTTGGACACCATTTTCCACTCCTCTCCCACCGTAACCGGAGTACGCTGGAGGAACTTGACCCCTATAGCTCACGTCCTCGTAATCAGAGTAGTGCTATAAAAACACAAATAATGATTATAAACACTTGCAGATTATTATTAATAATAAAGGAGATTTTATCACTTAGATCAAACTGTTAGAAATGTTCTTACCGCTTTGCTCTCTGGGCGATCTCTGATCACCAGTGCCTGATTGCTCCCACTATTGGTCATCTCCAGATTGTCAGACTTCCAGCTGGCATCAGGGTTGGCCCGAGGGATCCTGGGAACTCCTGTAGGTTTGTGTAATTCCGTATTGCCATAGTTTGAGCTAAAGTCTACCTTGGCTGAAGAGCTGTCCTTTTGATCCCTACAATCGTAAATGGATGCACAGACAAAAATGAACGTGTTGCATCCATAGAATGTTTGTGTAAACAGACCCAGAAGATGTCTTCTTGACACTCACCTGCAGCTTACAAATATCAGGGCCACAATAAAGATGATCAGCAATGCACCCAATACAGTGGACACGACGATCACAACCAAAAGATATGCTGTAACAAGAATTTCATTGCACAGATGCATAAATGTATAAATGTTCCTCAAAATAACTGAGGATACCAGAGAAGATGCAGCTTGATTCCGATGATGGCGATTATGATTACTTACGATCATTGCAATTAAATCCAGAAAAGCCAAATGGGCACCTAAAATAAGCAAAACAGCTTTCACTATGCAACCACAACACCCATAATGACATATATTGCATTCCATTTATGTTTTGGCATTGTAAAATGTAAATACAGGCAGCCGTTTCTTTACGGAGCTACAGTATTTCTGTTTGATCTTAAAACATGACTTTTATTAGAATAATATTGTGTATTCAGGTTGATTCAATCATAATTAATAATATTTGATTTGAATAAACAATTTGATTTGTTACAGATCCATCACTTAAATTCAAACAAAATTTTCATGGGTGAGCCTAATGAGTGTGTTATATTATAGAGGTCCTTAGTGGACCCTGGAAAAACTTTAATAGAATTATTTATGAAAAAATAATGAAATTTACATATAGAATCATAAGAATCTAGCATGAAACGATGCAAGTGCATACTTTTCACATTTGCCATCCACTGCTTTTTCCCCATTCGAACAAGCTGTAAAAAGATGGGAGCACAACAGTAAAATTATTACCACCAGTCTGAATGTTTCAAAGTTGTGCAAATAACAGTAAAAAAAAAAAAAAAATACTTACACATGCAGGAATAAGGTGTGAATTCTGAGCTGATGTACTCTTTTTTGCAAGTACACGTTACAGTACCAGGAAGCTTTACTTCACTACAATTTGTGCTGACACTGTCACAAGTATCCAGGGCACACAAAGATACTCCTGTGATTTGAGTAAATAAGTTAAAAATAACTAATGTATGTTTCATTCCTATTTTTTTAAAGGGTTAAAAATTTCAATAATCTTGAAGGTAACTAGTTAAAAGAAGCCACAGAAACATACGAGTGAATCCAAGAAAATCTGTTTCGTTTAACATTCCATCCTGAATCGCTTTTTCAACTTGGTCAGATGTGACATTGGATGACAAATCATAGAAATTCTGCACAGATGCATTTACACTGCCAGCACTGAAAAAATGGGTACAATGAAATTATAATGAAAAACACACATGCAACAAAACGTCCCGGGTTACGTATGTAACCCTAGTTCCCCGAAGGGACGGACGCTGCGTGTAATCGCAGTGGGAACGCCCTCCAGCGTGAAGCGTCTGAATAATGAATGAAATCAGTCAATGAGAGAATGAGCGTACGGCGAGTGACGTCATCGACCAGGAAGCTATAAATATCCCCTGAGCACACAAGCCGCCAGCTTAAAGTTACTGAAGCAAGCGACCCAAGGGGATGCTGGGAGTATGGCAGGACACGCAGCGTCCGTCCCTTCAGGGACTACCGCTGCGTGTAATCGCAGTGGGAACGCAATACCCACATCCCCATACGACCAAATCCCCGTCGTGTGTCATTAGGAGACACAAACCGACGAGAGAACCTGAGCCCCGGGAGTGGAGCTAAGGTCAAGGGAATAAAACCTGACGAAAGTGTGCGGTGAGGACCAGCCTGCCGCATCACAAACGTCCTGAAGAGAAGCTCCTGAAAGAAGAGCTGTAGATGCAGCCATACTCCTGGTGGAATGAGCCCTTACAGCCAAAGGTGAGGCTGATGGGCCGAACCGTAAGCAAGTGAGATGGCCTCGACCACCCACTTGCTCATCCTTTGCTTAGATGCAGGACACCCTATCTTAGGTGACCCAAAAACAGACAAACAGTTGTTCCGATCTCCTCCACAGGGCAGCTCTGTGGACATAAGCATCTAAAGCCCTAACTGGGCACAGCAAATTAGGTTTCTCCTGGTCTGACGTCAGAAAAGGCGGAGGACAGAAAACCCTGCATAACTGTAGGTCTAACAGAAACAGTTGGTACCTTAGGAACATAACCTGGTCTCGGACAGAGAAAGGTCTTAACCATACCAGGAGCAAGTTCCAGGCACGAGGGAGCCACCGAAAGTGCTTGAATATCTCCAATTCTTTTTAGAGATGAGATAGCGAGAAGAAGGATAGTCTTTAGAGTAGAAACTTTTCCGAAACTTCCTCGATGGGCTCGAAAGGAGCTAGGGAGAGACCTTCTAAGACGATGGCCAGATCCCAAGCTGGTCCCCTCATGCGAACTGCAGGCCTCAGCCTCAAGGTGCCACGAAGGAAGCGAGATATAAGTGGGTGTCTCCCGAGGGAACCTCCACTTGAAGTAGCGTGGTAAGCAGCTAAGGCCGCCACATACACCTTCAGTGTGGAGTGGGATAACCCTGTGGAGAGACGGTCCTGCAGGAAATCCAGCACTGTACCAACCGGGCAGTTAACTGGGTCCTGCTGGCGCTCTCCACACCAAGAGGTGAAAAGATTCCACCTCGCGGCATATAACTTCCTTGTGGAGGGAGCTCTGGATTGGAGGATGGTCTCAACGACCTCAGTCGAGAGACCAGAATCTATTAGCTGGGCCCCCTCAGAGGCCAAGCCCACAGCCTCCATAGTTCTGGGCGGGGGTGAAGAATCGACCCTACCGCCTGAGAGAGTAGGTCTCTACTGATCGGTATCTCAAGAGGAGAGCCGTCGAGGAGAGACACTAGGTCCGCAAACCATACTCGAGCCGGCCAGAACGGGGCACTTAGCAGAAGACTGAGCCCGTCCCGGCGAACCCTCTCCAGAACTCCCGGGAGCAGAGCGATCGGGGGAAATGCGTACGGACGTGACCTCGGCCACGGATGTACCATCGCATCCAACCCCAGCGGGGCTGGATGGCTGAGAAAGAACCACAGCGGGCAGTGTGATGTTCCTCGGGAAGCAAATAGGTCTACCTCGGCACGACCGAAATGTTTCCATAGGAGTTCCACCACCTCGGGGTGAAGACTCCATTCCCCGGGCCTCGGCCCCTGTCTTGACAGGACGTCTACCCCCTGATTTAAATACCCCGGGAGATAAATAGCTCTCAGAGAAAGAATTTTCCCCTGGGACCATAGAAGGATCTGACGTGCCAGTTTGTGAAGTGGGCGAGAACGCAGACCCCCCTGATGGTTGATATAAAAGACCACCAATGTGTTGTCTGTCCGGACAAGAACATGGTGGCCCCTTAGGTCTGGGAGGAAGTGTTTCAGACCTTGAAACACCGCCAACATCTCTAGGCAGTTTATGTGCCACAGACGATGATGGTCCTCCACGGACCCTGAACCGGGCGACCATTCATGATCGCCCCCCAACCCGTGAAAGAGGCATCTGTCGTTAGCATAACGCGACGACAAGAAGCTCCTAACACAGGGCCTTGGGACAGAAACCAAGGATCTTTCCACATGATCAGGGCGCAATGACACCGTCGCGAACTCACGATCATGCAAAGCGGATTTCCCCTCGGGGAGAATCCCTTGGTTCTGAGCCACCACTGCAACGGTCTCATGTGCAAGAGGCCAAAAGGTATCACGTTGGACGCAGGTGCCATGAGACCTAACAGTCTCTGGAACTGTTTTACAGTGGATGACTGGCCTAGCTTGACCTGATCTACTGTGGCAAGAATCGAAGCAATACGAGCAGGTGACAATCGTGCCTGCATCGTCGTCGAATCCCACACTACCCCTAGAAAAGTGGTTCTCTGTAATGGAGAAAGAACACTCTTCTTGGCGTTGAGCCTCAGTCCCAGTCTCTGGATGTGGGCCAGAACGACATCTCGATGCCGAACCGCCTGTAGTTCTAATTTAGATAGTTAATTTTTCCTCAAGAACATGGTGGCCCCTTTAGGTCTGGGAGGAAGTGTTTCAGAGCCTGAAACACCACCAACATCTCTAGGCAGTTTATGTGCCACAGACGATGATGGTCCTCCCACGGACCCTGAGCCGGGCGACCATTCCTGATCGCCCCCCCAACCCGTGAGAGAGGCATCTGTCGTTAGCATAACGCGACGACAAGGAGCTCCTAACACAGGGCCTTGGGACAGAAACCAAGGATCTTTCCACATGATCAGGGCGCGATGACACCATCGCGAACTCACGATCATGCGAAGCGGATTTCCCCTCGGGGAGAATCCCTTGGTTCTGAGCCACCACTGTAACGGTCTCATGTGCAAGAGGCCAAAAGGTATCACGTTGGACGCAGGTGCCATGAGACCTAACAGTCTCTGGAACTGTTTTACAGTGGATGACTGGCCTAGCTTGACCTGATCTACTGTGGCAAGAATCGAAGCAATACGAGCAGGTGACAATCGTGCCTGCATCGTCGTTGAATCCCACACTACACCTAGAAAAGTGGTTCTCTGTAATGGAGAAAGAACACTCTTCTTGGCGTTGAGCCTCAGCCTGATTAAGCTAGAATTAAAAAATCGTCTATATAATTCAGAATACGGATGCCCTGCAGCCTAACGGGGCTATAGCAGCATCCATACACTTCGTGAATGTTCGGGGTGACAGTGCTAGGCCGAACGGAAGAACCCAATATTGGTACGCTTCGCCTCCGAAAGTGAAACCTCAGGAAGACCCGTTCTCTATAGTATTCAGGACCCACTGAGAAACATTGGGGAGAATTTTCCATTCCGCCAGGAACTCTACTAAGGGAACCAGCCTCTGGATGAACATCCCGAGTGACATACGCAGCGCCCTGTAACACACTGGCAGGGAACAGCTGGTCTGGGCACTCCACGACCCTCCTCGGAGGGGGCGAGCATCCCTCAGGAAATCGCTCGCCGAGTTTCTCTATGCCCTGTAAAGGCAGGGTCAGTAGAGCAGACCCCTGAGGGCATCGGGAAAGACAGGGCACCGTGTTCATGTGCAGTGAACTCAAGTCTTTCACGATGGGGACCACCCTCAGAGTCCTGACGTTCAGCACGTCAGGATTTTTCCGACGCGGCCTTCTTGGCGATAATGACTGTCCTCAGATCAGCCTTACCGCGAGAAGGTCGCGCCGGAGAGTGCCCCTCCTCGTCCCTCCAGTTTCTCTGCGGGGGGGCACGAAACGCGACACTTCGTTTCTGCTGCGCTCTCTTTGAGGTACTCGGCGACTGGGACTGCCCTCGCTCAACTGCCCCAGCGACACGCAATTTAAGGGGCATAAATTTCTGAAAAGCAGCCGCCTGTTCCTTCTCTACCTGGAACCTCTCCGTGACAGAATGAAGAGCTTCACCAAAGAGGCCCATAGGCGAAACTGGAGCATTTAAAAGGAGAGTCTTATCTTTTTCCTTCATAGAGGTCTGACTCAGCCACAAGTGTCTCTCTGTGGCCACCATGGCTGCCATAGACCAGGAGAGTGAGATCAGCAGACTGCCTGAGCTCATTAATCATTTCAACAGAAAATTCCCCCCCTTTACACGCATCTTTAAGCAGGTCAGCCTGGTAAGCCTGCATAATGGCCATAGTGTGTAGACATGCAGCCGCGTGACCTGCCGCCGAGTAAACCTTCCCCACTAACACAGAAGTATTCTTTAGTGGTTTAGAGGGCAGAGCCAGTGCCTTAAGTGAAGACGATGAAGCTGGAGAGAGATAGCTCGCGAGTGTCTCCTCCGCCTTCGGCATCACATAACCAGCAGATTAGCACCAACAATGTTACCATAAGCATTGGACTGATTGTGTAGATTCTGCTTGAAACCGGTCTAACCCAGGTCTTGGAAACCTCTATTTTTTTTATTTTTTTTTTAGCATGAAGATCTGGGAAGAACGGTAAGCACCGGCGAGAAGGTTGAGGTGGTGCAGACAGAAATCTATCATCTAGATTACTTTTATCACTAGACTCATGTCTATCACCATCAAACCTTCTTCATTTGCAGTATAATGTGGCAATTTTTTATTTTTTACTAGTTGAAAACTCACGACATCCAGCCCCTCAGAACTGGATAATCTTAATTCAACATCATATGTGCCTCCACCCGGGCAGAAGTAACCGCCGCAGCGCGTGCTTCCGGAGCCGGGTGAGAGGCGCTAGATCTCGCTGGAGATAGCTGAGATAGGGCAGAGTCCGTCTCAACGTCGCCAGTGAGATCCATCTGCGAGCCCCAAGACACGCGCCGCCGCTCTGCCTCAACAGAAGCGGGACCCGAGCCTCGGGGAGCTCGCAGCAAACCACTCTCCTCGAAGAGCGATCGCCGCGAGCGCAGAGTTCTCAAGGGAAAACGCTCGCAATGCTGACAATCGACTCCCTCGAGAGCCGACTGGGCATGCTGCACTCCCAAACAAGCCACACATAGCTATACTGCTCGCTCATATTGGTTTTTTAATATATAATATATATATATATATATATATATAGTGAGAAACTCCTGTCTAAAAACAGACAAACACAATCGATAGATTTCAGACACACACAGAGCTTGCTGAAGTAACAAAAGCTGGCGGCTTGTGTGCTCAGGGGATATTTATAGCTTCCTGGTCGATGACGTCACTCGCCATACGCTCATTCTCTCCATTGACTGATTTCATTCATTATTCAGACGCTTCACGCTGGAGGGCGTTCCCACTGCGATTACACGCAGCGGTAGTCCCTGAAGGGGAACTTATTTTATATTAAATAATTCCTGTGGGGGAAGCAAAATGCTGTTAAAAGTTTTAGATTTGATCTAGGGGTCAAATTAAAACCCCTACTTTGAATCATAATGCTAAGACTGAAATTGCCAATTATTATTTGCAATTTATTTAACTGAGGCTGAGCTTTTAGTTTTCTTTTAACCATTATTGAATAACAATGATTAAAAAAACTAAAAGCACAGCTTCAGTTAAATAACAATTATTAAAAGAAAACCAAAAGCTCAGCCTCAGTTAAATGTTTAAATGAAAGGCTATTATAACAACTGGTACTTACCTTAGACTCAAAACGGTGGAATTAATGTAGCCATTTCCACTTGCCAGAAGTTTATTGAGCTGTATTTTGGGTTGAAATTAGCTGTTACTTATTTAAAACCATTTATTTGTATCACTTATCCTTTACACAAAAGGAAGAATGTAAAATCTTTAAGCTGACATGATGCTGCCATACAGTGTTGGTCAGGACTGAATCTCTCCACAAATAAAAAGGAAATTCAGTCTCTTACCGCTGTCTCAATTTGACCTGCTTGCTTTTGAAACTGTTCAGATGCTTTGTTAGTCATGTCTTGATGAAAATCCCTGTTCAAAGATATATGACCAGGGAACGCCTTAACTGCAATTGTTAAAAAAAAGAGTATATCATAAGTGAATATATTCACTGATAAATTGGTAAAAAAGCAAGTTATAATACTCAGTCATGCGTGCCTGGTGTTGTTGTGCTTGTATTGTTATATTTTCAGATCACAGGAAAACAGATGATAGTTTGATTCATAATTAAGCTTAATTTATATAAAACAGGCTGCTTTATGCATATTTATGTGACACACATCTGCACTTATTTTTTGATGATTTAAAACTGAGCAAATCATACCTAGAGTACACCCTCTTTCCAGATAAACCAGCCCGGGTCGGCAGATGCAAGCAAACGAGTCCCCAAACCGTTGTTCACAGGTACTGCCTTCAAAACAAGGACCTGATGCACAGGGATCTTGAAAAAAAAAACAAAAAAAAAACACAATGCCATTTTTAACCTGCAGGAACTAGTAAATTATCTTCTCCAGGAGAAGTTTAAAGATTATAGTAAATTATTTTCATGTCACCCTAACTCCGTAGAATCCTTGTTTTTTACGTAACATAAAAGGAGAAATTCTGAAGTATTATGCTGATTGCTCTTTTCCATTAAATTACAACAAACGGGGCTGAAGTTTTCAAGCTTTAAAAGAGGCTCAAAGCACCAGTTTCATAAAAGTGGTCCATATGACCTATGTGGTATATTCCAAGTTTTACAAAACTAAATGAATAGACCGAAATTTAGGTTATTATTCAGTGAAAATCTAGGCATCTGCCCTATAGTGTCACCTTGGCAAGTTCATTGTGTTGTAATGTCTTAAATGAATAAGTTGATCCAGTTAACAAATGATTGAATAGTTCACAGCAGGTATGTATCGGCCATTGGGAACAACGGGACATTCCTGGTCAGTCAGTCGAGTGGACCAATCTGTGAAACGAGGGAGACCTTCCCCCTTACCCCATATTAGGCCGTGTTTTTATTGGAGCAAATAGGAAACTCCAAAAGGCAAATATTTCACAAATGCATTTGTAACTAAATGACGCCATCCAACTAAACTGTGAATCCGCCAGCAGGAGCGCGAAAGCAGAGCGCTGACAAACTACTCAGCGCTTCCACCCCTCTCTATCATATCATAAACAGCACAAATCCCTTGATCCATTGGAATTAGACACATGATTCTGTGTTAAACACTGGTATGATATAGAAACTTAAGGTTCTGTGGTGAAGCTAGCTGAAAACAGCCACCAAAATGACATAGTAAATTGGAATATGTAGCTTTGTGCCATACACATAATTAAGCTTGTCAATCCAGAACCACCCATATAGTAATTTACATTGCACTATATCACTGTACAAATATGTTTTTTTGTCATATATATATTATATAAATATGGTATATAGACTACGACACTTTTATAGAGGTGGTTTTGTGATTTCTACAGTTTAGGATATTTTTTCATAACAAATGTCATAGTTTATTATTATAATTATTTTATAAACCATATACCTATGAGGAGCACAGCTTTGCCTCTAACTACCATGATCTTACACTACAGTTAAACTCTGAATTCTACTCAAGAGATATGCAAACTTTTCATCATGGCAAAAGTCACTTTTCAAAAGCCAGTATCCCATTTTTTAATTACAAAGCTTTATTTTCTTTGCATTTGTTTAGTTATAATGAATTTTAATTTAGGTAAAATGTTAACGTTAATGTTAAATGCCTGATGAAAAATCAATATCAGTGTCTTACATACACTGGGAGTTAACCTGTAGAAATGTTATTGTTGTTAATAGCAGTAAATTTATGTTACTGCACTCTAGCTCAAAATTTGTTTTACTGTCAAATGTGACAAAAAAATTCAATATTTTGATAACTTCATTTGCAATATTTTCAAAAGCCTAATGTCTATTATTATTTGTTTCTAATAATAATAATAATAATAATAATACCTTTTATTTATGGGCGCCTTTCAGGGCACTTAAGGGCACTCTGCAGAAGATGATCTCAAAGAACGCAGAAGTTTTATTTGTTTCTGTCCTATTTTGTTTGTTAATTTATTTAAGCCCATAACCCCAAACATTCATGGGGGAACCCATGGGCTGGATGGGCTGAATTTGTCCAGGGCCGAATTTTATCCCCAGTCCAGCCCTGGTTCACAGATTGGTCTGACAGCTATTGGGTTTAACTCTGACTTAAGGCCCCGATATACTTCTAGCGGAATTGAAGAAAGAACATCTTGTGTGACATCTTTAGAGCAAAATGAGGCCAAAACTAACTTCATTTAGAGTTTGTTTTGGGAGTTTGAAGCAGCTTGCCAAAGGGAACTTTCCGGAACTTTCCACCTTTCACATGGAAATCTTTTCGCTCGTCCAAACATATCCACGTTCCTATGATCAGATGCTTTTCTTATGCTTTGTTTAAAAAAAAACAAATGCTTGCTGTTTTCTCCAATTTGTTGTGTTTATTTTGATATTGAGACCGAGGAAAGTGCAGAGCGCATATTTACATATTCATCTAAACGTTTTACCCCTAAGTGAAGTTTTTTTAAACACATTCACTGTGAGTATATGGGGGCCTTTAATAATCCAATAGCAGGAGATAACAGCTCATTAGAGGGGATTCAAATGTAATAATGACATCTCACACAAATCTACTGTATAGCTTCATAGGATTTAGATTTTTTTTTTTTTTTTTTATTCCTTAAACCGTTTCTATTCCCTTTCAGAAAAAAATGCCTCCTACTCTCCTGGCACTTTATTCAAGGGCCAATTGAGCATCTCATCACAGCATGAATACACTGAATTAAAATTGTGTTTTTATTGTCCTCCAAACTCAAAAGACACTTAAACGCTAGCCACTTATTGAATAAAGATATGATTTACAAATTTAATATGTGTGCACTGATGCCTATGAATTTTATTATTTAAGAAATGTCTTAGGCCGTGTGTCCACCAAAGGGTTTTTTTCACACGGCTGGTGTATTTTTTCAATTGTTTTCAATGGGAGCGGCGCGTTTTTAAAACGCCATGAGCGTAAAGCCCCGTTCACACTACAAGCGACAAAGCGAGGCGCTGAGCGTTTTTTTTTCATGCTGAAGCGCAGAGCGCCTGGTTTACTGGTCGCAGAGAGTTGAAGAATGTTCAACTTTGGGTAAAACGGAGTGCTCATCACTGGAGGGGCGGGACAAATACCACAGCGACCAACTGTCACAACATTCTTTCTGTACAACGACATCTACCAGCAGAGCTAACTGAACAAAATGGATGAAAAATTATTTTTTAGTATGAAACTAATTATCTGCTAAATCAGTTACAAGCAAACTGTGCTGCAGATATTCTGTATCATAGCAACGAAGCGTTTCAACTGAAAAAACGCTCTTAAGCTCCCACAGCTAGGCATTTTCAGCAGAGCGCCTACCGCCTAGCGTTTTCAGCTAACTAAAATCGCTTTGGTGGACACACAGCCTTACTTGCAGCTTGATGCTGAATCACATGCTTGATGCTGAATCAGCTTACTTTAGATGTGAAAAATAGTTACAGTCAGTTAATGGGTTCAGTAACATATGTTAAAGAGTAACATAGTCTTTAAATGCATGCACCTTTAGCACAAATAACAGCACCATTTCAGTTGAAAAGTACACTAGCAATAGCATTACCAGACAGAGAAACATAATCACACACTAAATAATGATAAAGCAGTCAGACATTTTGTGGAAATAAGCCCAATGAAACACAATCCGTGACTGTCAAAATATTATTTTGCAACTAGAAAAAACAAACCCAAATTTGCATATAATAAGCGGACGTGTAACTTTGAAAGACAGTCATGTGAATCCCTTTATGACACTTCTAGGATTTTTATCCTTTTTGAAACTTGTGACTTGGGGTCACTTCTTATGATTAAAAGTTGCTATGTAGCCTTTTGGGCTGCTAGTGGGATTTTGGACTATGGAGGTGTGTGTCGTGTTGTATACTTACTAGTTGTGGTGCCAGCAGTTGTGATGGCATTTGTAGATTTGGATGTTGTGCCTGTGGTAAAAGTACCAGTACTCGTCTCCTCAGGAGCTGTAGGAAAAAGACCACAATAAACTCCAACAGGGTAAGGAACTTGAGCTGGGAATTGAACTCAAACAGTTTCGCAATACGTTGGAGTGCTGCCCACGAGAATATGGGCTCCGAAGGATAATCACTCATATCACCCTGAAGGGGCTTGTTTTGTGATAATGACCAAATTACTGTATAGGCACATTGTCCCACTGGTAGCACTTTATAGAGTCCTATTCCCCATGTACATACTATGACTTATTATAGTTAATACTTGCTAATAATTAGGTACTAACCATGGACCTACCCCTAAACCTAACCTTAACTTATGGAGTTACCTTATATGAACCAGTACTTTCTTAGGTAAGTACACTTTAAGTACACATACTGTAAAATAAAGTGCAACCGTCAAACTTATTATACAACATATAAAAGTAGCGCCGTTTCAGTTGCACGAATGAGCAGACTGATATACACCATTGCCATGGATGACAGTGAATATTAAGAAATATCAGACAGGTGAATGACGTGATGGAACCATCCGAATGGAGTGATCGAGAGATCTAAGACCAGATTAGGGACGACTACTTCTCAATAATAATAATAATAATAATTAATTACATTTATATAGCGCTTTTCTCTGCACTCAAAGCGATTTACATTGAATCTCCTCAACCACCACCAATGTGCAGCATCCACCTGGATGATGCGACGGCAGCCATATTGCGCCAGAATGCTCACCACACACCAGCTTAATGGAGGAGAGGAGACGGTGATGAAGCCAATTAATATATATTTATATATATATATGGGGTTGATTAGGAGGCCATGATGGACAGAGGCCACTGGGGGCCAGGACACGGTTGGCTACACCACTACTCTTTTGAAAGACATCCTGGGATTTTTTTTGACCACAAAGAGTCAGGACCTCGGTTTAACGTCTCATCCAAAGGACGGTGCTCTTTGACAGTATAGTGTCCCCGTCACTATACTGGGGCGTTAGGACCCACACAGACCACAGGGAGAGCACCCCCTGCTGGCCTCACTAACACCTCTTCCAGCAGCAACTTGGTTTTCTCAAGAGGTCTCCCATCCAGGTACTAACCAGGCTCAGCCCTGCTTAGCTTCAGTGGGCAACCATTCTTGGGCTACAGGGATTAATAGTTGTTATGTTTGGGCCTGCTGGAAGGTTTCGGACTATGGAGATGGGAGTAGGCTACCTTGTGTTGTAGTAGTTGTGGCGGCAGCAGTTGTTCTGGCAGTATTGTCTGTAGAATCGGATGTTGTGCCTGTGGTTAAAGAACCAGAACTCGTAGGAGCTGTGGGGAAAGGTTTTATGTTAGGGGAGGTTGCTGAAAGACCACAATAAACTCCAACAGGGTGATCAATCTTATATCACCCTGATAAAGTATGTTTAGATATATAGATAATGACCAGATGACTATAGGTACACTATCCCAGATAATATACAGCTACTCCTCAATAAATACATAGACAAAAAAAAATTATTTGAGTTTAAATAATCATATACCTTTACCTGTATTTTATCTTACAGCTTCCGCTAAAACAAATAGTCAATTACAATGTACAAAACAACTGGCCAAGAACAAGAGGAAACACTACAACAATATTACAGTTATTACTGAAGTCCTCCAAAGTCATTTTCACTAGGCTTCATGCTGATCGTCGCATGAAAAAAAGGAAAACGGCTCATCGCATCTGCTTGTTATAGAAAGTGTTAATGGAATTGATTAGATTTAACCAATTGGATGGATCTACCACTAATATTACTGGGTAGAATAAATGCAGTTAAAATTAATATTTTGCCCAAATTTTTATACATGTTTCAATCTCTTCCAATATGAATCCCTAATTCCTTTTTCACTTCTCTTAATAGGTTAATAAGATCATTTATTTGGTATCGTAAAAATCCTAGGGTCAGCCTTGATAAACTGACTTTGGATTATAAGCAAGGAGGACTGAGACTTCCCAATTTTAAGATGCATTATTGGGCAGCCCAATCCAGGTACTTAGCCCAGCTGTTTGCTAATACCCCCTTCCCCTCTTGGCTGAACATGGAGAAATCTGAGTTAAAAGAAGAATGTCCTGTCAATATTTTATATACATGGGATGACAAACAGATCAAAACAAGAACTAATAATCCCATGATTATTCATTCAGTTCAGACTTGGTATAAACTGCGGTCTCTGCTGGGACTGGGCAACTTTCTTTCCTCTAAAACACCTTTATGGGGTAACATGCTACCAATGTATCATCAAAACAAAAATTTTAAGATATGGGCAGACAAAGGAATTACACTGTTGGAGCATTGCTTTGATGGTGATGTTTTTCTAGGCATAGATTAATTCAGTTACATTTTTTACACCAGCTCTACTACACTCCATCTAGATTACATTAATTTAACAACAGTATTTCACCCCTCTGCTTCAGATGTGGTACAGAAGAAGGGACATTTTTGCATTCCACCTGGTTGTGTCCTAAAGTTAAGGTGTTTTGGGTGCAAGTATGTGTTACCATATCACGGATTCATGGAATTGATTTTCCAATGGATCCAGAGGTGTGTTTATTAGGCAATTTTACCAACTCTAACCTCCGAAACAGACAAGTTATTAAGCTTACTGAAATGTTGTTAATACTAGCTAAAAAAATGTATTGCTTTGAAATGGAAAGCAGACACTGATGTGCCAATTGTATTGTGGTTGTCGGAGATTTGCAGCTGTGTACCCTTAGAGAAGATCACATATTCAATGAGAAGTAGGGGTGACTTATTTCATAAAATCTGGAAACCCTTTTTGAATTATATAAATAAAGTACCACATGACTTGATTTGATAAAGTTAATTTTCTAACTGTCTTACATTGTATCTCAGCCTTTTTTTCTTTTCTTTTGTTGTCGTTTTGTAGTTGTTGCTGTTGCCTTCTTTGTGTTGTGTCTGATGTTTGTTATTGTATTTGAAAAAAGAAAAAGAAAAAAAAAAAGAAAGAAAAAAAGAAAAAAGGAAAGTGTTAATGGAAGTATGAACTGATGGGGATAGCTAGGGACTTTTAAAGTAATCAGCTAGCTAGTTAATGTTTATTCGATTTTAATATCCGAATGGTAGTTAGAAAAAAATAAATAAAAATCTTTTAGATATTAATCTGCCTATGCAATGGACATCGGTTATGCTCATCATCTTTAGTGGAAGCTCTGAAGGCAACTTGAGTAAAACAGCTCAATATGTAACAAAGCACACACAAAAGATGTGGACTGTAATTGTTTTACAGAATACAGAATTTTGTTGCATATAACCCGTATTGGTAAGCAAGATGGCACCAGTTGCGTTTGTACGTAGCAAATGAGATATATGCCGTGAACTATATCTTAAAAGGGGAACTTCTTATGATTAAAAGTTTTTATGTAGGCCTGCTGGTAGGGTTTCTGACTATGGATATGAGCGTACCTGCTGATGTGGTGGTTGGGATTGCAACAGATGTGCTGGTAGGAGTAGTTGTGCTGTCAGATGCAGGATTGGGTGGCATGTCTGATACACTATCCAAAGCCTCTGTGGTAGAAGATTGAACGTTAAGGGAGGCAGCAGAAAGACCATGCATGTCCAAAGACAAAACAATTTACCAGAACTACTGTAAAAAAAAAAAAAAAGATAATAAAATGTGTGTATAGTCAAAAAGTATACAGGTGAAACTCGAAAAATTAGAATATCATGCACAAGTTAGTGTATTTCAGTAATTCAAATTAAGAGGTGAAACTAATATATTTAGTATATATAACCACATATGTATGATTATACTTTTCAGAGGGCCGACATTTCTGTATGTAAGATCTTTTTTTATTTTTTTTTTATTTCATGTAATATTCAAATTTTTTGAGATTTTGAATTTGGGGTTTTCCTAAGCTGTAACTGTAAGCCATAATCATCAAAATTATAACGTTTGCACAATATTCAAATTTTTCGAGTTTCACTTGTATGTATAACAAGACACTGGAAGAAGAACATGAAATATTTAAATCTGAAAACAGTGGAAACATTAGGGGGGATAAGAAGGCTGCTGTTTATCCATAAATATTAGTCTTTTTATTATTTGAATTTTAGGTGAATGCCATTTTTGCTGTAGTATTTAGGGTGAGAAAATGGGATTTTTTTTGCTTAAAAAAAATTTATCTACTGCAGAATGTTTTTCTTCTTTTAGACAAACCAAATAAACATTATAACAATTGAAATATTATATTACATTTATTTTATATACATAAAATATTACATGTACACTTTTTACTTTATGAGAAAGTTCTTTTTAACATTATGAACACTTCAAAATAGATTTCCTTGGATACAACCCCCACAGTGAATATGTAGTTTGAATTATTTTTTTATTGTGTTCTTTGGGTAAGAAACATTCATCTAATTTGGAGTAGTTAACCTTGAGCGGGCACTTCCTTGATGGTAAATGACAATGTGAACTATTATCTTCCTTATGAGGTCTGAGTAACTGCTGACATTTTATTGCTTGCAAAGTCCTTGCCATTTTTTTTATTGGCTTTTCAAAGATTATCTACTGAAATGACTAGATATGGTGTGACAAGGCCCCCAACTAAAAAAAAACTAAAATTAAACCTTACCATAATATTTTGCTTTTGCATTTTCTTCATATCTTCAAATAACATTAATGATAACTTGATTCATGATCACATAATCATATTTATTGTGGCCCTAAAAGCAAACACATCACCACCCTACACCTCACTGATAACTTAGTTTAGTAAGGTTAGAAAAGTAAAGAATTACAGCACACTGATCGAAAACTCTAATTAATGGTTTACCCAACTGGCCAGCCTATCTGCAGATATATAACAGAACATCCCAGTGTTGATTTAGGATTTTTAATTACTTGCAATGACAAAAGTTCTACTGTTATTCTAGTGCTATATTTGTAGACCATATTTAAACAAAAACTTTCAAACAATCCAAAACTGTTAATTATTTTTCTCAAAGTTGTCCGGTTAATAATTCAAATTCCACCAAGATTAATAATATGTAATAACCTTAAATCTAAACTCTTTTTTTTTCTTTTCTTTTTTTTACTGAAATGGCAAATCTTCCATGTTCACACACATAAAATACTAATGAATAATTATTAATCATTAACTTAAGGCAAGAATCAAGGGAAAACTTATGTCCGATTAAATCATTAACAACAGGACAACATTTAGCCTACAAAAATAATAATTTTTCAAAACATGAGTAAACCAATTTGTAATTACTATTTAACAATCCAATAGGCCTACAGATGTCCATAAAAAAATATTCTACAGTACGCCTTTAACTTTTACTTTTTTTGTTCAACTAAATATGACATTCCTTCCAAATTTCTCGATTCCAGTTTATTATAGGATCGAAAAACACTCACCTTCTTGTGTAGACAGAGCAATCAGTAAGCCTAAGATCAGTGTCTTGAGTGGTATATTCATTTTCAGATTTTAGTCCCAGTAGCAGTACAATTCGTATGATAAGAAATAGGACACCGTAAAGAAATAAGCAGATCTTCCTGTGACAGGTTGTCTGGCACTGCCCTCAGTTCAGTGATTAGAAGGTGTTTGGTAACCCAGTTTAAACGCCGTGATCAAGGGGCAGTGCTAAGATGAATAATAACGTTCGTTGACGTCGACGGCTAAGCTACGCCTCCTGGAAGGCTAAAGCAGTGAAGCGCGAGAGAGCAGATGGCTCTGGTGTGTTCGACATCGGCTGCGGCTGGATGTAAGCGATCGGCGAGAGTAGCCGCGTGCAGGCGGGGAGGAGCTGCAAACGGAGACGTGAAGTCGGACACTTCTGGTTCCCGTAGTGACCGCTCACGTGGTGTTTGCATACTTTACAACAGCTGAAGTGAAATAAATGCAATATTGGCAAAATACACAGATGTTTCAGATACATTTTTATTCAATACTTTATGTAGGCTACTGCTCTGCTTCATACAGCGTCTGTTTGAACAAGAATAAAGTTCACCATAAGCCTACAGCTACTATCAATTAAATGAATCGACGTTTTTTAATCAGTTTTATTTGAATAAACATGACACAAACATTGCGACTACATGAAAAGAGTGTTTATACTGTTATAAAAAGTGATTTGTGAGCTGTAGAGGAACTAAAGGTGTTCGAATAAACGAGTAGCATCTGCCTGCAGAGACGGAGGCTGCATTTTCAGGACCGCACTTTTAGGACCGCATTTCTAGGACCCTAGGTTTTATTGACAACGCCACCTACCGAATTAGAGGACCAGCGAAGATGGATGACATTCAGAGTGTGAGTATCAAATGCGAATCAATTTTTATTTGTTTAACTTTAAAAACAATTGTGATGCATTTCATTGGAAAGTTAACGTTGCCAACGTGCTGGTGATTTGCTAAACAGTCTTGAATGCATAGCCATCATATAGCCTCTAATGCTGGAAAATGAATTGTTAGCACGTTCATTTAACGGAACTGTTGCATGATAAGCCTGTGTTTACTTATTTACAGCACAATAAACTGTAGCATGTTCGTTCTGAAAGCTTGTTAATTACTCATTGTTTTTCCATTTTAATTCAGTTAAAATAATCTTAATGTTTTCACTGTCACGTGCTCACAGTCAGCCTGTTTAACGTTACCCACAATACATGTTATGTGTACGTCTCTTCATTTTGACATGGTTTTATAAAGTTGGTTGAGACATATGACATTTTAATAGTCAGACATATCAGAGAGGCCATTATAATAATTGACTGTTAAAATCCCACGTGTTAGATTATTGTGTCATTTACTGTATACTGTACTCTATATGAAGTGCTATCAAGGACACAGCTCAGGGTAGGCAATAGTATGACAAAAGATAAATAAATAAATTGGTTAAGTACTAGGCTTAGGCCTAATTTATGTCTATTTATTTATATGAAATTAACTTAAAAATGTTTTTCAAGAAACACATAACAATCCAAGAAGGGAGATCCTTTCCTGATCTTATATGGTCAGGACAAGTCGTGTCAATGTTATTTCTGTTCAGATTTCTTGCATCTCTCTCTATTATTATATATTTTTTTCAGTTCAGATGGGCTTTATTAGAACCTTTGTTCCCACAACATCAAAATATTTTTTTTTTTTCAAATCTTTGAACAGTATGTAATAATTGTATTATGAACATTAATTGGTATGAAGATTGATATAATTATTTTTATCATTATCATTACTCTGTGGTAACTAAGATCTTTTAAATATGAAATTTAAAATTAGAGAGTAGAACATGTTCAACTAAATGTTCCTTATTTAATTCACTTCTCTTTCTCTCTCTTAGGAGTCAGTGATGATGTTGTCCATGTGTTTGTCCATCCATTGAAGTTCTGTCTATGTGGTTCACGCCATGATCAAATTTGTTTTTGTGTGTGTTCAAGGTCAGTTGTTATATATTATTTTGTAAAATATTTTGTGTGTTCAATTTCAGTTGTTATATTTTATTTTGTAAAATATTTTGTGTGTTCAAGTTCAGGTGTTATATATTTAGTAAAATACACAATCTTAAATCTACCCCCAGAGTCATCCTTGTCTTCCCTCTGTACTTGAAAATGTGGCCCATCTAGTGACTGAAAAGACTATAACATGATTCCTTGTTTATTTTACTTGAGTTATTATAGTATACTACTTAGACCCAATAATTTCTCAACATTCCTAGGAACCTGGTTTAATTGCAATAAATAAAGTAGTATTTGGGTGTAATCAAACTTGAAAAAAAAACTCTAATGTAGTTAAAACTGGGTGGAAATACTGCCTTGGTGGCACTTTTTTCGGTCCTCCAAAACTAGGGTCCTGGAAATGCGTTCCTGTGACTGCTGTTCTCCGACTCGGTAGGTGGCGCTGTCACAAAAAACTAGGGTCCTAGAAATGCGGTCCTAGAAGTGGGGTCCTGAAAATGCAGCCTCCGGGACTGCAGACAGATAAATAGCCGTTTCTCAATGTCAAGGAAGGATCCTCGGAAGCCGGAATTTCGAGGATGCTACGTCATCGACATCCGTCGAAGGACTGTTCCAATGTCGAGGATCCTCAGAATTTCAACCAAGGACTGAGTCCTTCATTCGGAAAATATCCCATAGACAGGAAAGGATGCATATGTGTAGCCTTCGCGCTCTCTAATCGCCCACAATCCTATGCGCGCAGCTGCTATCTTGTTCAAAAAATAAAAAATGTCGGACGTTAGCGGAGTCGGAGCATATGCTTTCAAATGTAAATAAATGTACGTTACCATACATTTGTTATAACCGTCATATAAGTAAAGTTTAACATTTAAATGCCAGTAGATTTACTACCGTTGATATTACAAATTATACAAATTATGTTATTGATGGCTAACTGAACCGGACCTGTCTTGACATTTAACAATTGTTAGCTTGGTTGCCGTCACTGGCATTTCTTTTATTAATAATTAGTTAAGTTGTACAAAGTAATTTAACGTTAATATTATACCATTCACAGCGTTATTCATAGCTTTCTCGTCTTTTTTAACAGGGACCAAGGAACAAACGGAGGCGTTCATACGAAAAATAAAGTCATGGAGGCTGGAAGAAGTACTTTAGAAACCAAACCAGCCTTTATTAATTTGTATTTTGTATAAGACAAAAGGGTAAAATAAAAAGTGGCTGGATCAAAAAATCAAATTACGTACACAATGCACCACTAGAGAATTTCATCTTCATTCTCTTCACAGCCATCTGCATTGAGTTTGGTTCTTTCTGCCAACCAGTTCGCCATATCGTGACGTCACATTTGACTCCGGCGAACATCCCTATAGCTGAGTGGGACCTCTGGGCATTCGCTGTCGCAGCTCCGCGTCGCAAGCACCAATCCGTTTTTTTTTTTTTTTCTATAGACAGTACTCACAAAGGTCTAACGATCAAGATTAACTTAAAATTTGCCGGGAGTTCTCCTTTAACCAACTGCATCATTGCACTGATTGCATTATGTCTGTAAAATATTTTTTAACCTAATGATTTATAAACCTGATTAATTTTGGGACCTTTGACACAAAACCTTTGATAAGAAAATGAACTAAGGCTGCTGATGCACAGTGACATTATACACCTATAAAATATATTAATGGTATGACCTTCTATTGAAAAAATACGTTGTATTATCACCCAGTGATAACAATGCCCAATTGTGCCAATATTAGATACAGAATTTTGAAGTGGATACACCCAAAATAAGTACATAACACTTCCTGCAAAATCATCATTACTCAAATAATGTCATAAGACAGTTTGTGACAAATGACTGAATCACAAAAGATTAAAGTCACATAAGCAAGTGTGTTTGTTAAGTGTTTTATTAATCTTGAGCACCTAACGAACTTTGCCCCTCTTCTGAGATGTAATGTGCTAGTATCAGAGATCTGTCCAGCTAAATCACTATTAAAACTGTAACAGACAACCTCATACTTTTTATTTAGCCTAACTTTTATATTACTTTATGGTTATGAGAGCTGAATCAGAGAGGCATTATAAACAGACTAAAACACTGTTGACGAAACCATTGGCTTAAACACAGTCTGCCATGTAATGAAAGCCTAAAAACATATTGAAATAGTCTATTGTAAAATTTGACCAAAGTTCAAAGCATCATAACAGTGAAATCTGACTTACTGGAAAATGAAATTGTCCTGTTGCCAAGTCACTGACTCAACTTACCTGAAGTCCAACCCAATCTTTACAGATGGCAAATAAAGAAAAAATAAAGTACAGCCATTATGCAGCAGGTCTGTTTTGATCGAGATACATGGGTGACCTGGTTCAGACTGTAATATACATTTGAATGCTTCACAGAGGAAATGTACACACACACAAAAATAATAATAATAATAATTATGTCCAATCAGTAAACATGAACATGAAATCTCCTTGTACAAGCTCATAAAACAAAGCCTGTTGTACTGTACTTTATGTTTGATAACTTTTTTCCACTTTAGGAATACAATCATGAAAATATTAATAAAGTTTCATTTTTCTGTAGGAAAACGTACTCTGTCCATTTTATACCAATAGTGTCATAACAGATACATTTACAGTTAAAAAAAGATCTGACCCAAACTGATATAAATGTCAATTCACACACTCCCATCAATATTTATGGTTTCCAGTAAAGCCTTGCCCAGAAGAACTGATGTTTATTCATGTTAAATATTCATCACATTTGACAACATCCAATAAGAGGACATGTTTTTTCCTTGTCAGATAAATAAATGGTAAATCACTTGTTTTGGTCTGATATGCATACCTTTTTGCTGCAACAAAAGAATTTGTGCCAAGGGGCCTTTATAAAAGACCTGTTATTTTGCCGCCTCCTGGTGGTACAGAACAGATAAAGATTCAATAAATATCCTTATGGCAAGTATGTTTAACAGTCTACCATGGTTTGTTGCATTGACAGCTACAGACGAAAACTTTTTGTTCTATATGTAGTGTATTTTGTTCTATATGTAGTGTATTTTGATAGACTCAAATATTTGTATTTTTATGCAACTGTATGTGAATTAACAATCGAAATTGAGTTGAGTAAATGGTGAATATGTTGTGAACATGGTAAATGGTAAATGGTGAACATAAAAGTTTGGCAAATGGTAACAACTACATTTTATACTATAATGTAGTATACATTGCTTTAATAAATCTAATTAAAATGATCCGTTTTAACATTTAGATTAAAACAATTTTTAACTCTCATGGCAATTCTAACAATTTGTCATCAGCTAATTATTATCCTAATTTCTTTCCTTGATGTCATTTAATGTTTGGCCAATAGTGAATATAAATATATACCAAAAAAATATATTTTTAATTGGCCTTATCCTTACACACATTTTGCTCTACCTGTAAGCTCAGTAAAAAAAAAAAAAAAAAACTTGCACATTCCTAAATATTACATTGATTTTCACACTCTCACATCATTACTAAGAGCAGAGATAACATAACATCCCAGCATGAAAACACTCATTCCCATTTCCTGTCTTGACATCAGCTGCCCTATCTGGACAAATATGTTAAAATGTAATTTTTTATAACAAAAAGTTTTTATTGGCTTACCTAATCATTTATAAAGTCATCCGACACGTACAGCCCTGTGACAAATGAGACTGAAGTCGGGGACATATATGCTACAAACATTTGGTGCAATAGTGATCAGAAGAAAGCCATAAAAACAACTTCATATCATGCATATCAGAAACAAAAAGAAAACAAAAACATTTTAGTGTTTTTGTACATTATTGTAAACAAAGTCTCTCTAGAAATCATATCAGAAGAACACATGGCAAGTAACAAAAACAAGGGGGAAACGAGACATTTCATGAAATTCTAGGGATTATTCTACAATGAAACACTGCTTGGCATCACCGCTTAACAGAAGAAGAAAAAAAAAAGTACATTTGTATTCCAAGAAATCAGCACTAACTGTAAACACAGGTGGCATTAAATGATTATACACATACTACAATATTTCCACTACATGAACATGTCCCTGGTTTTCTCATTTTTACAATGATATGAGGTATATTAAGGTAAATCCTATTCTTCACGCCACTCTTTTTTCCTTATTTTTTTCCATTTTATTCTATAAAAGCATGGAACGAGTTTGGAGTGCAGCATTCAGACTTTGTTCTTGATAGCATCGCAACCATGGCATTTCTCTGGGACAGGTTTGCGTAAAAGGCAGGGAAACACAGCAAGACCACCGAAAGGCCTCACGTGGGACAGTCTTGCAGCATGGGCCAAAAACCAGGAAGACAAAGCAGCCCACTGCTCATTTAAAAACAAAAACACCACAGGTTTAGGTCCTTTACTTCCGATTCATTAGGTTCTTCTTGGGTTCTCCTCCCTCCAAATATTTAAAAGGGAAGCTTGCAATTGTGTCAGGCATTTAATTCAAAATCACACTATAAGAGGTAGAACTCCAAATGATGCTGCTCAGCCCAAGTCAAATAGTCAGATACCTGAACACCTGCACAAAAATGCTTCGGAGTAGCCCGCAACTATAAAAAAAGTGGCATTCATGTCCAATAACAGTGTTTTCAATTAAAGGAATAAAATATAACCTATACCCTCCAATGAATATTCAAAAATGCCCTTTGTCATAGCAAATCTGCTGTTCCCTCCCCCACTTTAAAGAAAAAATAAAATAAAATCACAGCTTTCTTCATCAAAAATAATAGTTTTATGTGTCCTGAATCTGAATTCTTGCTTTCAGTGGTTTATAAAAGTGCTTATTTGATTCCTTGAGAGATCAAAGTGATGTCAGCTGACAAAAAGTAAAGTTTAAAGAAGGGGATAAGAATCAATGCTCACCCTGAGAAATTAGTTATGCAAATTCCATGTAGCTACAAATAAATATCTACATACTCAAGAATGTTTATATCTGCCTACTTGACTACCAGTATGTTTTTTTTGTTTTGTTTGTTTTAAACATGGCCCTTAGGGATGAAAGTGTTTTCACATTGATATTAGAAGTACCATAAACTTTACAAATGCACAAGAAGTGGAAAGAGTAACCAGTGTCATACCACTGAACACGCAGTTTCCCGATTGGCTTTGTCTTTTTCTTCAAGGAATTTCAAAAAAAAAAAGCTTCACTGTCATTTAAAAAAGTACACCTGTAAAAAAAAAAGGGGCGCTAGCACACCCCGTTTAAAAAAAGTTACTGCTTTTTCCTGAGTAATACTTTAGATCATTGTAACAGACAATACATTTTTTTTGCCATTGAATACTGGGCCACTCCCTGACATCTGTTATTATTGTAAATCATCTTCCATTATTGACTTAATCTTATAACTGGACTA
This sequence comes from Semotilus atromaculatus, assembly GCA_031834385.1. NCBI lineage: Eukaryota > Metazoa > Chordata > Actinopteri > Cypriniformes > Leuciscidae > Semotilus > Semotilus atromaculatus. Next base: position 3,172,627 of record JAULUF010000012.1, on the reverse strand, counting down.
TGATTGCTAAGACATACAAGGTTTACTGAAAAAGTCCTTTGCTAGCCTCTAATATCGCTGGAAATTTTATTTAATTCTAGCCTTACATCCACTACACTAATAAAACAAAAAGACTAAAACATTAAAAACATGAAAAATTGCATTTGAGGTCTTGTAGACCTTCCCTGGTAACGTCTTCTATTGACATTTAATGGCAGTGTAATAAAGTTTTACTCGGCGAGGAGAGGGACGCATTAGAGACAGTCCTCATCCCACATAACAGGGTCAGGTGAGCTCCCATAACCTTTACCTGTAGCTTTGGCTTGTGGGGGTTTTGGATCCTGAGCTAATCGGCTCGTTGACATCTGCTAAGAGACTAGTATACCCTGAGAATTCAGTCCGCTGTATCCTGTGGTCAACCTCTGTGACGCCCACTCGAGGGTCGCCGCCGTAACCTAGTGGGGTTCGGCAACCAGACTTGAACTGAGAGCCGAATGCTTGGGCGAAGTTCTCTATCTGGTAGGTGGAACGCATGTCCACTTCCTTAGACGGATCCAGGGCAGTGAGGTCAGGATAGACAGAGCCATTAGATGAGCCGCCACCGGCGCCGTTCCCGTTGTTGCTGCCATTGACCGAAGATCTGCCGTCCTTGGTCTGCTGGTCTTTCTGGCTGCCATTGGTCAGCTCCTGAGTTGCGAGAGTGTAAGGTGGCGAGTGCTGCTTCTCCAGCTGGTCGGTGAGCTCTTGAGATGGAGTAAGCTGCTGGTGAGGGACTGGCTCCAGACTGCTGAGATGAAAGGCCTGCTGGGAGGATGGTGAGGCATGGGAGGGTGACGGAGAACCTACCAGCATACCAAAATGGGACTTGCTTATGGAAGTTGAAGAGGAAAGTGCAAGAGGGGAGGAAACAGGCTGTCCAAATCCACAATCCAGTGGCGAGGTGGTGTAGATGTTCTTTTCGGGGAAGAGTGCGCTAACAGGGCTGCTGCTAGATGATAGGAGGTTTGGGAAGGGTCCAGATGGGCCCAAAATGAAACTGCTGCTATGGCTGGTTCTCTCCAGGGTCTGCAGCAAGAACTTGGAGTACTCGTTCATCACCCCACTCTTGTCACCAGAGCCAGGAGATCCCTCATCCTGGCCCAGTTCAGAAGTCGTGGAGGCGGGCTGCAATTCCACATGGTGTGAATCTTGCAGATCAAATGTCACATCGTGGTGAGAGCCATCGGATTTGTGGCTGTAGTGGTCCAACAGGCTCTGCAGCACCTCATCTGGGATCCCTGATTTGTCATGCTTGTCAACACTTACCAAAGGCGAGGTGTCAAGCAAGGCTAGTGTTGGTTCTCCTATGCCGCCTTGGATGACCGTCGGCTGCGGAAGGTGGACAGAGCTGAAGTCAGCTGTAGCACTGCTGTTTGCAGCATGCAAGTAGCGTCTTTTTTTCAAAAACTGCATTGCATCGTCGTAGTTGCTGCTGGTACCGCCTTGTTTGGGGCCACCGGAGGTTTGGAGGAGGCTGAGACCATCCATACTTCCGGCTCCAGACAGGTCCATAGAGCCTTGCTTCTGATCATGGTTGACCTCCTCCATAGAAACCTGACCCTTATCCATTCCCTTGTGACCACCTTTCTTAAAGACAAGCTTGGGTGTGCGTCCATGCTCGTGGTCCATGCTCGTCTCAGACAGAGCCCCTGAAGAAGATGCCCCTGACCCACTGGGCATGTTCAAAGTGTAGTCATGTGGGCCGAGTCCTCGTGCCATCTGCAATCCTCCCGCAGCTGCTCCTTTCTTCCTTCGCCGCTCTCCTCCGTCATTGCCACTTTTGGACTTGCCCCTTTTGCGTGGTGGGGCGCTGGTGTTTCCCTGAGTGAGTAAGTAGCTGCCTTGTCCCACATCCTCGTCTCCAAGTTCCAGCATTCCTGGGTCCAGACCTTTCTTTATGGCTTCTCCACAGGTTCTCTTGTGCTTCAGTAATCGATCCGTCCTTGAGAAATACTATGGAGCAGAAAGAAAGGGTTCCTGACGCTCATAATTTTGTCAAAAACGATGAACTTATTCAAAAGTACATAAAAAAATGCAATTCATACATAAAATGATGAGCATATGTTAATTCACACTAGGGCTGGGCGCTAAAACGGTATCAGTATTTATGGGCGCTAAAACGGTATCAGTATTATTCGACAGTACACCATTGTCGGTAACCGATCTTGATCAAGCGACACTGTTACTACACAGCGCTTAGAGATCCAGTAAAGAAAGCATTTGAATTCACCACTGAAGTAATAACAATCGCTGCGAGATCTAGTGAGAAGCATTCAAATTTCTCTGTTATTAACGGATCAAACAGCGGTGATGTGGAAACCTGGAGAAACATTGTGCCATGAATGAACTAGTTATAGGCTTTAAGTACACAGATCAGCGACATTCACCATGGATTTAATGTAGTAACACTAACTGTAACCATGGAGGTTTGGTAGGAATAGTAAACTGTTTTCAAGTACGTCACATCTTTAGCACTTCAAAATTCAAATTATCATATTTAAATGTTATTTTTAATATGATGACCAAACTATTATTTGTTCATCCTACAAAGATTAACCCCATTTATAAAACTAAAAGTTTCAAGATGAAGGAAATCTCCGTTTGAATAAAAAATTCAACGTTGTCTGTTGATATATCAAAATCGTCTTCCATTGCGATTTCCTGTATATCTAAATATGTTTAGATCTTCACAGTGAAAGGTAACTTTCGAAATCTGTGTAAACAATGAGTGACGTACACGCGCGAGAGATCACTTCCGGCGCTTGCGCAGACCGAAGCGCCCGAGCCCTCAGATCACTTGGACGTGGCTGTGGTTACAAGAGGTAAAAGCGATATAAATACTGTTCGTTTTCTCACACAAACCGCTCGTTTCGTGTCTTAGGCCATCAATGTGTACTTACATTTATGAGTCATTAAATCATGTTTAATTTGGACTTCTCTGTGAATGCTCTTTGAGGTGGTGACCATAGACCTGCATTATATGACTGAGAGACAAGAACGGTTTGACCTAAAAATATTAAAATTGAAACTACTGCGGAGACAAAGACACCTACATCTTGGATGCCCTTGAGGCAAGCTAAAACATACCAAAAATTTATTTCAAAGTGAACTATCCCTTTAAGGGGGTCGCACACCGAACGAGAAGTGCAGCATCTAGGACAACTCAAGGTACCGCACACCGGACGCACACTTTCTCAGTTTATGGCCAGCAATATTGTTATGTTTAAGGACATTATGAAATTAAGATAATGTCTGTACTAATGTTAATGATTGTACTGTACAATTAAATACAATCGTTGCTAAGTCTGCAGTCTGAACACTTTACCTCAGAGTAACCTGAATGAATTGAGAATATCATAATAACTTGAGTTGTCATAGACGCGACGCATTACCGGTACATATTCATCGAGCCTATGAATTTGTTGCCCGAAACACATCAACAAGAAAGAACTGGCTTAAACATACGATCTGATGGGTTTTAGAAGATTAAAGCTGCCGTCGGCAACTTTTTTTTTATCATATTCAGCGAATTCGACACTATATTCCGACAGAACAACATAAATAAAGTGGATTTAGAAAAAAACCCAAGCTTCTAACTCCACCTGGAGCGTGTTATTTGTTTTGCAAAAATCCACCGCTCCCAGTTCATTGTGTCCAATCAGCGCAGGGGGGTGTGAGATAGGACTGTCAATCACAAGTCGTGCATGCACTCGTCAATCACATGCGTGTGCCTGAAGTTCGCGCAGTAGCGAATAGTGATGGCGCAATAACGAGCACGAACTCGGTGGGAGGGCATTTGTTGATAGTGGGGGAGGGGCATGAGAGTTGTAAACATTCAAAATTTTTCTTAAGTCCACTCAATCAGCCAGAGTTGCAGACGGCAGCTTTAAATACAACCCGAAACTAAAAAACAGACCAGGCCTCTATTTGAGACCGGCCTTTATTTATCCAAACCTGTCGCCACACCAGACGTGTAAAAGAGACAGGCAGTTTTACAGTAGATCTGAAACATTGCGCATGTTTAAAGGAGGTTCTTGCACAGATGGACAAACACGCAGCGAGAGAGATCTCAGGACTGGTGGGAACATACAACAAAATCTCAAAGTGTGTATCTATAGCACAAATTTAATTTCTTGTGCCATTTATATGCCAACCTTTGATATGGCCTTACGAGCAAGTCAACCTTTGATATGTTGTCAACGTTTGTCCACATTCCTCACCTACGAAGACACCACATTTCATCGGGCCATCCGTCCCTGCAGATGTGTGTCGGGGTTGCTCTCGTCATTAAACCGCGGAGAGGTAGCCTAATGCCTCAGAAAAATCCGATCTGCCTGTTTACATGACAGTCGCATTGGCACATATCTGATTTGATCGGTTTTGATTTGACTAAGCTCTAAGCCTCGTATTAGCTTTGTATTTATTTCTGTTTTGAACCATCATTTACTCGAATTTTTTGTTGTTTATATTACTAAATACAGCTTACCCAACATCTCAGATTAACTTTATATCGCTAGCTTCTGTTATTGTTAGCACAGCACGCTAGTAACTCGCTAGCCTGTTGTGTTAACGCGCCACCCGTATGCTCAATTATTTATTTATTTTCTCTCACGTGACCGCGCCTTTGAGTTCATAAAAGCCCAGGTAAGTAAGAATCAGTCAACTAACACGGTGAGTAATGTCTTGTCCTGTTATTGTCACCTGTGTCACGTGTCATATGTTTAGTATAGCCTTCTCCGATGGCAATATAGGATTTATATGTGATAAATGCAAGGATAAATGCAAGGAGACAGTCAGGCTGACGGAGAAGATTTCAGAGCTAGAGACATGCATCCAAACTTTAATTGAGGATAGTACTAGAGTTTTAGGTACTATTTTGGATGTGCCTGGCATAGTGAAATCTTTACATGGTTCGGTTCCGGCTGAATTATTGCCTGTGCAGCAGGGCAGATGGGTGACTATGAGAGATCGCTCTAGTCGCGAAAAAAAAAAAAAAAAAAAACACTCTTCCGTTCCGATTACCATAACAAATCTATTTGCCCCACTCAGTGAAACACCCCCTGAGAATTATGTTGATTGTGCCCTGGTAATTGGTGATTCGATCACACGGAACGTGAAAATAGAGACACCAGCCACCATAGTCACATGTTTCCCGGGAGCCAGAGCGCCTGACATCAAAGCAAATTTAAAAGTGCTGGCTAATGCTAATCGTAAATTCTCAAAGATCATTATTTACGTCAGCACTAATGATGTTCGACTCCGCCAGTCGGAAATCACCAAAACTAATATTAAAGAGGTGTGGGAACTCGCAAGTAGGATGTCAGCCAATGTAATTTACTCTGGCCCTCTTCCTGTACGCAGGAGTGATGAGATGGTTAGTAGATTGGCCTCACTCAATGTCTGACTGTCGAAGTGGTGTCCGCAAAATAATATAGAATTCATAGACAATTGGAAAAGTTTTTGGGGCAAGCCGGAACTGTTGAAAAGAGATGGTATTCATCCCTCCTGGGCTGGTGCTGCTCTTCTCTCTAGTAATTTGGCTCATGGTCTTATGGCTCGTTTCCACTGCACTGAGCGGTACGGTACGGGTCGGTAAACCATGATCCGGCTAGCGTTTCCACTGCCAATATGTACCCTCACTTGATAGGTGTGGTGTTTGCCGGAAAGAAGCAATAGACGTCACATTCACGCGAAGAAGAAAGCGACATAGTAAACAACAATGGATGACGTACAGCAGATTGTCACTCGAAGACAAGCGCCGAGATAAGGCGTTTCTCAATACCAGGTACGCAAAGTTCGGACTTGCCAAGTCCGACTCAGGAGAATGACTCCCGAGGACGCGAGTCCGGTAATTATCCAAATGGAACAGCGCGTTCTTGAAAGTGCCACAGGTCGCTCTGCTACTCCAGTTATCTCTGTATGTACATTTTAGGCAAAAATAAAACAAGATATGTTATAAAACACCATTCTGCCTCTTTTTCGTTTTGATTTAAATTAATTTTAAACATTATAGGCAAACAAATGTGGTTCAGGCAATGCGTATTGATTCACTGCATACATATAGGCTAATAAGCCTATTTCAACAAAACGAAATATAAAACACAACCCTGCCTCTTTTCGTTTAAATTAAAAATATATTAAACATATTACAGGCAATATGTGCATTTGTACAAATGTTGCAATAAACAACATTGGTGATAATCTTGTAATAAAATAAAAAAAATGGCAAAACTCAACCCCATCTCTTTTTGTTAAATTTCAATAGCCATTATAAAGTATAAGTAAAAGGTACAAGAAGCTGTACAATAAGAAATAAAGCAAACAATTCAGGGAACATGAGCGCTGAGCGCCCGGTGATAGCCTGGAATGGATCTCATAACCTGGATCAAATATAATAAATCTTAATAAATAAACCACATATTTGAGCTTTAAACAACTACATTCTCACCTGAAAAACTCTTAAAACTAAATTTCATGACACAATAACAGTAGTATTATATTTCAACATATAAAAAAAAAAATGCAGCTTCTAATGTTGTCATTCCCCTTGTAGCACGTGCAAGTGACGATACTCTGTCAACCTATCAACGTTCTGCAGTGAGTCTAGCTCCACCCTTTAGTACCGTACCACTGTGCTAGGTACCCCAACCGAAGGGTACCCAAAAAGTGGTACGGTACGGTATTTTGGTACCATTGACAACATTTGACAGTGGAAACGCAAATAATAGCGTACCGTACTGTACCGCTCCATGGAAACGAGCCATTAGAGATAAAACATGACAATCTGGGGCTCAGGTCAGAAAGCAGACAGGCTGGCTAAATCGACCGTCTGCTAGCGGCCTCACGTCACCAAGGTCTGATAAATCCCATCACACAAAGACTCTTTCACCTAGATATGATCATATAGAGACTGTGTCTGTTCCCTGAATTTGGAAATCCAAAAAACGTTAGGTTAAAAATTTAATTGATGTTCAACAAATAAAAAACAGATATAATACAGAGGAGCAAACGATAAAGCTTGGGTAACTGAATATTCGATCCCTTACTTCAAAATCGCTCATAGTTAATGATATGATTTCAGATTATAATCTAGATGTGCTGTGTTTGACAGAAACCTGGCTAAAACCACCTGGGGTGGTGATGGCGCAGTGGAAAAGACACATGCCTGTGGTGTGAGAGACCCAGGTTCGAATCCACTGTGAGACACCAATGTGTCCCTGAGCAAGACACTTAACCCCTAGTTGCTCCAGAGGCGTGCGACCTCTAACATGTATAGCAATTGTAAGTCGCTTTGGATAAAAGCGTCAGATAAATGTAAAACCAAATGATTACATTACTTTAAATCAGGGGTTCTCAAACATTTTGGAGCCAGGGACCCCTTACAGGGGTCAAAAATATGTACCCCCTCATATTTATAACAGTGACTGAACCCAAAGTTAATGTGGGAGCGCATAATGAAATGTATTGACACAAATAGTCTCCACCCAGGGTCGTATGCAGGGTTTTCTAAATAGTGTACTGAGGTCCCAAAAGTGATCTTGCTAGGGGTGTTCGGGGGGGAATAGGAAGTTTTCAGATGATAAAGAAAACATGACTTATAGTCCGGAAAAACGGTAGGCTGTTATAAATTATTTCGCGGACCCCCTGGCTATCGTTCACGGACCCCACTTTGAGAACCACTGCTTTAAATGAATCCACCCCGCAAGATTACAGTTATAAACATGAACCTCATCTGAAAGGCAAAGGGGGAGGAGTTGCTGTTATTTGTAGTAATATTCTCAAAACCACTAAGAAATCTAGTTTTAAATATACTTCTTTTGAAGTGTTGGTGCTTAATGTAAAAATCCATAGTGTAAACGATAAATCGCGTTTGAAAATTCTGCTGGCTACTGTATACAGGCCACCATAAAGATTTTATCAAAGAATTTGCATAAAATTTTATCAGAATAGACTTTCTATCAGAATTAGTATTGGCTGCAGATAAAGTACTAATAGTTGGTGAATTTAATATACATGTAGATAATGAAAAAGATCCCAAAAGCATTGGGATTGGCATTTAAAGACATTCTAAACTCAATTGGAGTTAAACAACACGTGTCAGGACCTACTCATTGTTGTAATCATACTCTAGATCTAATACTAGCATGGAATAGATGTTGATGCCGTTGAAATTCTGCAGCAGAGCGATGACGTCTCAGATCATTATCTAGTCTCATGTAAATTAGATTTAGCCAAGGCTGCAAAGCCGACTCCATGTTATAAATATGTTAGATCTATAACTTCTGCCACTAAAGATTGCTTTATCAATAATCTTCCTAATCAGTTTCATCATCTCAGCATCCTGGATAGCTTAGAAGAACTTGATATTGCAACAGAAACTTTTAACTCTCTCTTTTCCAGCACTTTAGATGCAGTTGCTCCGATGCGCTTAAAGAAGATTAAAAAAAAAAAATAGTCCAACGCCGTGGTACAACGACCACACTCAGGCCCTTAAGAGAGCAGCCAGAAAAATGGAGCGCAACTGGAAGAAAACAAAACTAGAGGTATTTCGGATTTCATGGAAAGAGAGCTCGATTGCTTACAGAGAGGTCTTAAAAGCTGCTAGATCTGCTTATTTTTCAACCCTATTAGAAGAAAATAAACATAATCATAGGTATTTTTTTTGAAACAGTGGCTAAACTAACGAAAAAGAAAGCTTCAAGCCCAGAAGTGTCCAAGCAACACATAAGTGAAGAAGTTCATTAAGTCATTACTGCTAAGATTGATAATATCAGAGACAAAATTATAACTATGCAACCGTCTACTACAGTATCACATCAGGGAATGCATTGTAGTCTCCCTGAGGAAAATTTTTATTCATTTGTTGCTATAGGAGAGGAAATATTTAGCAAATTCGTTAATTCATCTACATCGACAACTTGTATGTTAGACCCTATACCGACTAAGCTACTGAAAGAGATGCTTCCAGATGTCATAGACAAAACAGTATCCTCACAACTGTGTTCCTTTCTTGAAAGAAATTATATCTGCGAGGATTTTCAGTCCGGATTAAGACCATACCATAGTACAGAGACAGCTCTTGTTAGAGTTACAAACAATTTACTTTTATCATCCGATCGTGGTTGTATCTCTCTATTATTGTTACTTGATCTTAGTGCTGCATTTGACACAATTGACCACAACATTCTTTTAAATAGACTAGAAATCTATGTTGGCATTAGTGGAATTGTACTAGCATGATTTAAATCATACTTATCTGACCGTTATCAGTTTGTAGCAGTAAATGAAGAGATGTCTTATCGATCACAAGTTCAGTATGGCGTACCGCAAGGCTCAGTACTAGGACCACTGCTGTTTACTCTGTACATGCTACATTCTGTACATTAGACATCATTAGGAAACACGGAATTAGCTTTCACTGCAATGCCGATGATACTCAGCTCTATATTTCTTCAAAACCTAACGAAACTTACCAATTCACAAAATTAACGGAATGCATAGCTGATATAAAAAATTGGATGACTAGTAATTTCATACTACTGAATTCTGAAAAAACAGAGATTCTGATTGGACAAAAAACTTCCACACGTAATAACCTAGAATACTGTCTAACACTTGATGGCTGCTCTGTAAAGTCTTCGTCGTTGGTTAAGAACCTGGGTGTGCTCTTTGATGCCAATCTTTAATTTGAAAGTCACGTGTCTAGTATCTGTAAAAACGAATTTTTCCATCATAAAAATATATCTAAATTACGTCATATGCTCTCATTGACAAATGCGGAACAATTAGTTCATGACATCAAGACTAGATTATTGTAATGCTCTAATAAACAATAATAAACAAACTACAGCTAGTTCAAAACGCAGCAGCTCGAGTTCTTAACAGAACCAGGAAATATGACCATATTAGCCCGGTTCTGTCAACACTGCATTGGCTGCCTATTAAACATTGTAAGTAATCAACAATGTTTTCAAATTTATACGAAGCACTAAATGGTTTAGCTCCGCAGTACTTGAGCGAGCTCTTAGCGCATTATAGTCCTTCACGTCTATTGCAATCTCAAAATTCCGACTGAATATCAAAATCGACTGCTGGAGGTAGATCCTTTTCCAGCACCAAAGTCTTCCTACCATTGTCCAGGAAGCAGACACACTCAGTCAGTTCAAAGCTAGACTAAAAACACATCTCTTTGACCTAGCATACACATAATACATTATAAACTTCTATAATTCAATGTTAGGCTGCATAGATGAGGTCAGCCGGAACTGGGAACACTTCCCTTAAATCCTGATGTGCTCGTTACATCATAAGAAGAATGGCATCTACGCTAATTTTAGCGTCTTTGTTTATCCCGAGGCTTTCCCGCAGCCTGCCGGATCCAGATCTGATGAAGGAGCTTCGCCTGGACCGATGACAAAGCAGTGCTGAAGTGCCAACTAGCCTCTCCCTATAGAGGATCCCTTTACCACTTTACAGATAAAGCGTTGTGAATTTCGGTTCGCGTACCTACCCCGAAGTGATCAAAAAAAAATTTATTTATCAAATTTATAGGCAAGACTGGTAGTTTGTTTAGGCATGGTTTGTAGGGAATTACAAACCTGCACACATATTCAACAGCACATAACTATAGAATCAATTCTTAAAGGGGTCATGACATATTTTTTTGTTTTGTTTTATTATGTTCCCTTAGGTGCAATTCTAGTATTACTATAGTTTTTTGTACAAAAAAACTTTAAAACTGTAGTGATTAATGACCTTTTCCCACCCTATTTCTCCCCCTCTGATTCAAACAGTCTGTTTTGGAGGTGTTTCCCCTTTAAGAGTTCAGCGTTAACGCCCACTGTTATGATTGGCTAACGTCAGTGCTTATGCATAAATAAATTATTAACGTTAATAATTTATCACATGTAGGCTACAATGCTCCACCACGTGAAACTTCGGTCTTCCGATCTTTTACCATCGTGTCAATTCTCAATTGATTTTGATTCATATGCGCGAGGCAGGGAGAGAGAGAGAGCAAGACAGTTTGAAGGCGCGGGCGCGCCTTCTCTCTCTCTCTCTCTCTCTCTCTCTCTCTGCTCGTTCTTTCAGTAACATGCGCCCTGTCATACTCATCTACATCACTCACCGATCAGATACGGCTTTGGCGGGCTGCATATGCTGCAAATAAGCTGCATCCAACTGCTTTCCCTGACGTCTGGATTGTTCGGCAGCGTATTCAAACATGTTATTTGTCCACAGCCAGGAACAGCACATCTGCGTGGCATTGCAGTCATCTTGTAAACAGACCCACTCGCTGCACGTCGACTGAACACGTGTGGGTGCGAGCCGCGCGACAACGATGCGATGATGCGAAATGAGGCGTAGTTGTCTTGCGCTGGAGGCGGTCATATGCAAACGACTGGTACGTCACTTCGTACCGTGACGTCACTAAGTTCAAAAGATCTAGAACGAGCTGTATTTAGAGCTTGATTAAATAAATGGTTCGTTTATAATGGGGAGGACGTCTTAAGCTATGAAACTTGCAGGAGGTTTTAATGGTGCAAAGACCTCTTAAAGCTAGGGTATACGATTTAGAAAATCGGTCGAGAAAGCTGGGAATTTTTAAAAAACTCATCCCGCCCCTCCACACACACACCCCTCCCCTCTGTGCTAACTGATCCCTCCCACCGGGAAACAAACTGAACAACGTCACTCAGTCAAGCTGTGATCACCGGTAGTAATAAACATCGGAACAGAGATGTACGCTGAGACCTCGCTAATGACACTTCATATGTGATAGGCGATGCTAAACTGCTAACATTCCAATGCCGACCGGCAGCATGAGCATGAGCATGTTGTCAGACTGATAAAAAGCTATTAATGTAACATGTCACACCATAAAAGTATAAATAAATGTTTAACGTTACCTGCTCAACAAAAAGTCAGCCGTGTCAGCGTCGGTTTTCAGTCCCAGATCTGGTCGAGACTGTTTTCCAAGATGGCTCCTGCCTGTATTCGCGTAATGTACTGTCTTTGTAAAGTATCTTCTTATTAAACTGTCTGTACATTGACAAAGTTCTCAATGCTTCGGTTTGCATGTAAGGACACTCATTATGCTACTGTGTTAGTGTGGGGCTAATTTGAGCCTTGTTAGTGGTATTAACTAGCGATCTCTTTTTGCTTATTATATGCCCCATATACTAGCATGATAAGCTAAACTGTTTTTAGAGATAAAACTCTTTACATTCGATTATCATGAAAACAAATCTCAGGGAACGATTTAGTCGGTACCAATGTGTTATTACACCCGAGGTTCATTTTGCGCCGGAGTTCTCCTTTAAATACCAAAAGATCAAGGTAAATTTGGTTTCTCATGTCATGACCCCTTTAATGCGCATGTGAACGCCATCAGTGTTTATCACAGGTTCGCGTTTAAAGTCTGTTTAGAGAGAACGGCGTCGTCTTAGCGGCCCCTAATTTAACAACAAATGATCATTTCGCCAGAAGTGAATCAATCAAAACTAACTTTAGCTGGAAATAACATTATTCAAGAATCGCTATAAAGCCAAAACAATCTGTTACCTTAAATTATATGTTTATCTCTGTAAAGCTGCTTTGAAACAATCTACATTGTTAAAAGCGCTATATAAATGAAGATGACTTGACTTATATCTGATTTATTTCCACATATGAACAAGGCCTGGAACCGATCTCAAAATAAAAACACATCCGATCTGTCACATATGAGCAAAAAAAAAAATCGGAATTGGGTCACATTTCACTGACAGTGTAAACGGGTGCTCAGGCCGCAATTTCAATCACACAGCACGGAGCTGTATAGGCCTTGAGGAATATCTGGACCACAGCCAATCAGAGGCAAAGACTCATCCCCATCTCTGTCTCTGATTGGTTTAGACCACGATATGATCCAACCATGAGTGTGAGTTGAGACAAAAGAGAACAGGCGCTTAGTTTGTGGAGAAGCAGCGGATGCGACGACGTTAGGTGCGCCGGTGCAATTTCCGGCAATTTTCAAATTGGTCACACTCTAGAGCCCTGACCTATAGCGGAAAATGAATGGGAGGATTGAACATTCACAAGAAATAGCTTACTTCTGCATTGAAAAATAGGGTGGCCTAAAACAATTTATTTCCTTTCCTTTATTGTGGACATTATCATTTGTCACTAAGTCAAAAAGCATTTTCTGTTAGGACTTACCTGTAGACAGGTATCACATTTATATGGCTTTTCTCCACTGTGTGTTCTTTTGTGTCTCTCCATGTGGTATTTCTGAATAAAGCGCATGTTGCACTGGTCACAGCTGAACGGTTTCTCCCCTGTTGAGCAAAAAAAAAAAAAAAAAAAATCTCAGCACCATCATAATATTTGTTTTTGACAAGTATAAGACAAAAGTAAACTGACTCACCACTGTGGATTTTCTCATGCCGCTGCAGCAGATACTTCTGTATGAAGCTCATATTACACTGACTGCATCTGAAAGGCCTCTCACCTGTACAATAACAATAATAAAAAAAATTAAATAAAAATAATATATATATAATTTTTTTATTAATTTTGTTCACCAAAATATCCCAAGAACGCTGTCTGAATCGGAATCTTAAAAGGGTAGTGAAATTGGGAGTAAAAGCTGCTCACCTGTGTGAATGAGCACATGTCTGCGCAGATGATAAGAACTGCGGAAGGCTGCATTGCAGTGCTCACATATGTGCGGTTTAGAGTTGGGAGAGAGGGGCCCAGAATCCCCATCCAGCATGAGTGACTAAAACAAACAGTAGACAAAAAGAAATTAAACTTCTCCACGTATTAACTTTGTGTGCAATAAACTAAATTTTTTTCAGCCTTTTGTTATACATTAAATATGCAACTTGAAATGTATTAATTTGTTCTGAAATATTTATCTACCACGATTTTAATGACATTTAAATCATAGAAACTATTTTTTTTTAAATCTCCACCTTGGTACCTAGGTTACGTTTTTACATAAAATATCATATACACATACCTATATTAAATATATTGTAAAAACTACCCAAATCACCATTTTATTTTTGCATGTGTTATGTTTTAAGTAAATGTTGAATTAAAAGTTGATAAATTTACACTTCTTCAGTAGTCAATTACATTTCTGCTTTTGGCATACACTGTCATACCTTGTCATAACTGACACCTTGACAGTTAAAAAGTTCATAAAGAGCTAAAACTAATCCATATGAATTGAGCGTTTAGTTCAACATTTTCTGAAGAGATGATCACTTTATATGATGAACATTTTGAATTTAGGCTTTTATTCACATAAACATCAAATCACACATCATCAGTTGTGGTAAACGGAAGCTCAAGCATGTTTGTGTGAGAACCAATGAGGTTCATTCTTGTTTGTTATGCAGCACGTTTGAGCTTTGCAAAAGAGGTTTGTTCTCACGCGTCAAGCAGGTTCAGTTCAGCTTTTTATGTTCGCTGATCAATGTTAAAGCCTATTGTTGAAGCCTAAATTCAATCTGTTCATCAGTCATTGATCTCTTTATGAACTTTTTGAAGCATCTTTTGAAGTGTCAGTTGCATAACTGTCTATGGAGGGATTAGATTTCATCAAAAATATCTTCATTTGTGTTCTGAAGATGAACGAAGGTCTTACGGGTTTGGAACTACATGAGGGTTTTTAGGTGAACTATCCCTTTAAAGTGTCATGAAACACCCCTGTTTTAGCACTGGTCGTTCACACCTCAGAATTGAAAAAGACTCAAGAAATGGGAGTGTAAAGCAGGAGTGTATAGGGTGGGAAGAGGGTCGACAACAACCAATAAAATACCTGCAAAACACTCATTATACAGACTAATGAATATTAAAATGTGTAGAAAAAAACAGCCCAATGACAACAAACTCACACAAATCTTTTAACAACTATCATGACCAAATCAAATAAGTTGATAAATTATTCTTGGAAGTATCAACAAAACAGCATTATAGTAGAGCTACTGGTCTGAAAAATGAGGAAAAACATTTAAAAGGTCTAATGTTTATCACCTTTACGAGCACTACAATTTCTGAACAAATGACACCAATCAGTTTAACAGAAAGAATAAAGGTATAGTTATGTTTTTGACCATTCTTCGTTGAATTTTCAGACTGCATCATTGTCTTATGTGTATTAGAATAATTAATTGTGTCATCGTGTTCATGATTAGACATGTAGCTGTACCAGTGTCCTTATTTGCACATATATATTTCATTTGAAGAATACACGATGCTGGTTCATGTTTGGAGCATTAGAGTTTATGAAATATGTCCGTAATAAGTTAAACATGTTGGTCGGTCCGGTAATTAACTGTGATCCGCGCTGCAAGTGTGTTAAACTCATCGCAGCGTTCCGTTCCGTGCATAAACTGTTACATATTAAATATCGTTACAGCTATATTTTCAATGTGGTAGTCAAACTCCAACTTTGACTGCATCATGGGTAAAATGCAAACACTTTTGTGTTACTGTACTGAGGAAACATGCACTTATGACAAGTGTCTAAACGCAAAGCTAAACAGGTAGAGGTGAACTAACAGCGCTGAGACGTTTTTTTTTGACATTTGAATTTTTTTCTCTGTAATGCGATCTCATGCATAATACAGCGCAGTGATAGCCAAAAAACACTCAGAATTAGCGCATATACGTACTTTCATGACTTCAAGTTTACTTTTTAAACCGGAAGAAATGGCTCCAAAAAATTGCCCCTTTTTACAAGATGTAAAATAAGTCTCTGATGTCCCCAGCGTGTGTATGCAGAGGTTTAGCTCAAAATACCCCATAGATAATTTTGTATAGCATGTTAAAATGGACACTTTTTGCGTCTATCCCTTTAAATGTAAATGAGCTGCTGCTCCCAGGCCCCTTTCAAGAAGAGGGCAGAGCTTCAAGAGTTCATGCGCCGGTGGTGTCAGGACTAGAGTTGTCAGAAGTACCGACTTCGGTACTCAGATACTGAAATTTAAAAAAATTGACAATATCAGCTTTTCCCTGTAGCATTTTGAGCGCTGTTGAAGGGATTCTTAAACACCTCTGATTGGCCATTGTGTTGACGCGCTCAACATACACTCACCGGCCACTTTATTAGGTACCCCATGCTAGTAACGGGTTGGACCCCCTTTTGCCTTCAGAACTGCCTCAATTCTTCGTGGCATAGATTCAACAAGGTGCTGGAAGCATTCCTCAGGGAGTTTGGTCCATATTGACATGATGGCATCACACAGTTGCCGCAGATTTGTCGGCTGCACATCCATGATGCGAATCTCCCGTTCCACCACATCCCAAAGATGCTCTATTGGATTGAGATCTGGTGACTGTGGAGGCCATTTGAGTACAGCGAACTCATTGTCATGTTCAAGAAACCAGTCTGAGATGATTCCAGCTTTATGACATGGCGCATTATCCTGCTGAAAGTAGCCATCAGAAGTTGGGTACATTGTGGTCATAAAGGGATGGACATGGTCAGCAACAATACTCAGGTAGGCTGTGGCGTTGCAACGATGCTCAATTGGTACCAAGGGGCCCAAAGAGTGCCAAGAAAATATTCCCCACACCATGACACCACCACCACCAGCCTGAACCGTTGATACAAGGCAGGATGGATCCATGCTTTCATGTTGTAGACGCCAAATTCTGACCCTACCATCCGAATGTCGCAGCAGAAATCGAGACTCATCAGACCAGGCAACGTTTTTCCAATCTTCTATTGTCCAATTTCGATGAGCTTGTGCAAATTGTAGCCTCAGTTTCCTGTTCTTAGCTGAAAGGAGTGGCACCCGGTGTGGTCTTCTGCTGCTGTAGCCCATCTGCCTCAAAGTTCGACGTACTGTGCGTTCAGAGATGCTCTTCTGCCCACCTTGGTTGTAACGGGTGGTTATTTGAGTCACTGTTGCCCTTCTATCAGCTCGAACCAGTCTGGCCATTCTCCTCTGACCTCTGGCATCAACAAGGCATTTCCGCCCACAGAACTGCCGCTCACTGGATGTTTTTTCTTTTTCGGACCATTCTCTGTAAACCCTAGAGATGGTTGTGCGTGAAAATCCCAGTAGATTAGCAGTTTCTGAAATACTCAGACCAGCCCTTCTGGCACCAACAATCATGCCACGTTCAAAGTCACTCAAATCACCTTTCTTCCCCATACTGATGCTCGGTTTGAACTGCAGGAGATTGTCTTGACCATGTCTACATGCCTAAATGCACTGAGTTGCCGCCATGTGATTGGCTGCTTAGAAATTAAGTGTTAAGGAGCAGTTGGACAGGTGTACCTAATAAAGTGGCCGGTGAGTGTATGTCTGTGATTCGATACAATGATCAACGCTTCAAAAACATGTTGTCTTTTAAAATGTATTTTACGTTTAAAAGCAGGCGTCTATCAGCGGATCCCAAATATATCTGCTGGTAGACGCCTGCTTTTAAATGCTACCATATAAATCAGAGGCGTTTAAGAATCCGTTCAACAGCGTCTAAATCTTGGTATCGTCCCATTTTTTTATTTATTTCAGTACCGATTTGTTACCGAAGTCGGTACTTGTTGACAACTCTAATCAGGACGCACTGAAAAGGACAATAAAGCCTACACTACAGAGTCAGAGAATATGCATGAAGAGAGAACAGGTATAGTTTCATTTAATTACGGTTATAACTAGTGGCGCACGATATATCGGCCGCCGATATAATATCGGCCGATATGGTCATTTTTTTTACACATCGGTATCGTTCCGATGTCAAAATAGGGCCGATGTGAACAGGTCGGTAATCATTCCTTTGTATTTGACGTGCGTGTAGGTTTAGATGTGAGTGTGGGGGCGGGGATGTTTGTTTTTGCACGAGCGCATACATTACACTTCACATAATGTGCTGAAGCAGTGCTGGAGGCGGCAAAAAAAGTCAAGTCAGTTTGACTTTGCCTTTGGTGAGGGAGCAACGATGTCGTCTGTCTGGTCGTTCTTCAAATTGTCTGAAGAGGATCCTCGCTATTTGCTGAATCAGGGCTTGAGTTTCGGTGCGGGAATTGCGCATAATTTAAACCATTCCCGCGAGGTTAGTTTATTATAGGTTGAGAAATTCCCGCACAAATATATTTGCATCATCTCAGAGCAAATTATTTGTAAAAAAATTCACAGATGCGAGAAAAAAGATGGGCAAACTGTCTTTTATTTTCAGAGTCCTGGCTGTAACGTTAGACAAGACAAAAGAGAGCGCGCTGCCTGTGAATGTCCGACTGTGACACACCGCGCGCCAGAATTGTTATCTTTTGCGCTTGAACGAACAATAACACACACAATTATGCCAAATTGTCATTTTGTCGAGTATCTTCATAACATAAGAGCAGTCTTATGATGGACAAAGTGTTGTGAGAGAATGAGGCGTGTGTGAGATCCGCGTCTCAACAACTGCTGCTCTTAAAGGGCCAGCAGACAAAGCTTTCTGTCAGTAAAGTTAATCAAAGAACAAAGGTAACAGAGAAAATTACTCACTGCTCTTGACTAAAGAACTTGTGTAGCTTTAATAAGGATTAGTCTATATATAATTTATGAAGCGCAGACTGTTTGATAACTTTATTCAATTTCTGTATGTCCTACCTGTTAGACAGGAAGGACACAGGCAAATATGACATTTATTATGGGTTTATGTGAGGATTGTTTGAAGTTCACTTAAATTAAAAGGTATTATATTTTTTTAAGCCTAATGTTTTTATTTTATTTTAAATTGAGCATGTGACTGTGCGTTTCTCCTGGTTTTCTATTGTTTCTCAGCGAATCATATTTGATTATCATAAAAATGTGTTTTCTATACAGAGATATCGACATCGGTAAATATCGGTACCGGCCATAACAGCAATATTAATATCGGTTATCGGTCTCGGCCACAATTTTCACATCGGTGCATCACTAGTTATAACTTATGTTGTCATCTTGCTTTTATACACTAGTACAAGCCTGCTGTAGCAGACCCCATCCGAATGATGGCCAAAACTTATGCACATAAGTTTAACTTATAAACACTAATGAGTTTAATGAAGTTTATTGTGCATCTCACAAAAGATGAAGTGTCTGTTTTCACTCCAAAAAAAATCACTGTAAGAGCTGAATAAATCACAGTACAAGAGCAGCACATTAAAGTCTTATCCATAAACTCTCCCTCTCCCTTGTATTTGTATTCTCCCTTTGTATTATCAACATACACAGCGAATTACACAGAAACACTTGTTACAACTAACAGTAAACAAATATATACAGACCATATGACTTTTTGGGGGGCTTAATACACTTTATATCCTTAAAACAACTCTGATGAATTGTAATAAAGTGTGTTCTCTCCCTTTCATTACTGCCGTGACCAGTATCAATCCGGAGACTATAAGCTAGATCACGAACAGTTGGTACTGATCCATCCCCAAGCAACAACTTTTTAGCTTAGCCTGTTTTTTATTTTGTCCCTTTGAATTGACCCCATTTCACAAAGCAGTCTGGAGTGAAATGATTCGTGGCTCAGATGATAGGAGAGAATGAAGAATCGATGACTCAATGAACTTCACTCTTACATCCAACCACAGAACACCGAGATTGCTTACAAGACATTTTTGTAGCTACAGCTGCTTGAAGCACGAAGAAAATGGTGGATAGAGTACAACTCGCTGAAGGACGGACACTATGGTAATACCTAACTCCCTCCTACCTAAATTCATTACTTCAGACTTGCGTGCCATCCAGAAACTTGTGGTCTTGTGATGCCATCTCAAAGCAGCACAAAATCTCTTTCTCTGACCCTTTTCTGGTCTGTTCCATGCTGGTGGAATGACCTGCCCAACTCAACCAGTGCGGCCGAGTCCGTGGTCATTTTCAAGAAATGACTGAAGACGACGCATCTTTTTCGGCAACACTTGATTCATTAATACTAACACTATCTTCTATTCTATATCTATTATCTATATCTTACATGTAAAAAACTACACGTACTGTGTAGATTAAACTTGGAAGGGTCATAGCACTTGCATATTGTTGTCCTATTGTTAGTTTAACTGCTTCTATTGTCCTCATTTGTAAGTCGCTTTGGATAAAAGTGTCTGCTAAACGAATAAATGTAAAATAGTTCTGTCAGTCAGCGGCCGTGGGCAGGGCCTGAGCAGTATGACATCACACTGCTCAGAGAATCAAAACAGCATGTCTGATGAAACTGCTTTGGTTGAATGGGGATTAAAAAAATATATATATGATAATCAGTATACATAAAATAATAATAAGTAATATGAGTGGGTGTATTTTTATTATTGTAGGGTGATGCCAACACACATTTATGTCCAAATGGATTTTGCATAATAGGGGTCCTCTAATAATAAACAATGACTGCTATTGTTGTTTTCATTGATGTGCATCCTGTTCATATCGGTTAATCTCTCAAAATCAGTTTTAGGGTTTTGTGACCCTTTAAATGACACAGTGACTAATGAAAAGGCATACACACCTTGGCAGAGTCCCCTTGTTTCCTTCTGGCTTTTCCTTCTGATCCTTCTCCATTTGCTCTTCTTCCTCTTCTAGGCCCAGATTCTTTTGGGTCTTTCCCCAGTCTTCCAGAAAACTGCTAATGAAGCAAAGGAAAACAGCTTAAAATAAAAACCACAAAGACAGTATAGTACAGTATGGAGTGTACCATGTATTGATAACTCCTTATTCATCATCTAGACATACGTTGCTAAGGCTTAGGTCATGCAAAAGTATATTCTGGTGGTTGCCAAGCGACATGTCCAGCATATCAGTGCTTTTTCCTCCTGGTGTCCCGGTTCCCGTTGCATACATTGGGAGGCGGTAGTCCAACTCGCTGAGCTTCTCCTGTTTGATACCCATACTGTGGAGAAAGCCACCACCATGGTCAGGAGAGTCACGCTCCTTCTTAAGGGTCATCTCCTGGGGAAGATCCGCCATGGAGGTTTGTGAAGTCAGGCGTGTGAAGCTGGTCACTGGAGGTAAATGACTGAACATTATCATGCTGGGGGGGAAGTTGGGGTCCATGCCTCCGTTCCGTAAAAACTCATTGCCTAGCTTGTCCTGGATAATACTCATGCTTGGGTCTTCCAAAGGGCAAAGTTCATTGATGAAATATGCTATAAAGACAAGAAAATATGAGATTGATTAGGACATTAACGTAGTAGATTAATGCATTAACTACTGAGTAGTAAAATAGTTATTTATAGAAAAAAACTAGTGAATAGTCAAATTAAGTAATTATTCCTGGTCCATAAATAGTAAATACAATTGATTTCAGTTACTACACTGGCTGGTGATTTTTAGGGAATTGTGCAAATTGTGTGCATTACATACCATCATTTGATTAGGCTAGGCCAATTGTAATTGTAATACAGCTTTTTATGACAAAGCAAAATAAGATATTGTCTCTGCTGCATTGGTTTGCTTTACCACCAGAGACATTGTATCTTTAAAATCAAGGTTATAATTTATTTGCAGGTCATTGTCAATTTAAAACCTCTTAAAGGTCAGAAAGACTCCAGAGCTTTTGACTGAAGCAGTTGAGATTAAAGCTAAGAAAAAAACACCAATTATATCAGTGACTTCAACTATCATTGTCACTTTTTTTAAAAACCTGTTATTTTAGTAAGCGTATATTGTATTTAATTTCTTTGTTGCTAAATCGACAGGGATATATTTTATATGCATGGTCTAAATGTGAATGTCTCGTCAAGGGTGTCTAAAATGAAATAGTATGGAAATGGAGATTCCTCACAGTGTTGGGATCATTTAAAAAATAATAGCTTTAGTTTTGATTATTAGGTTAAAAAAGCACAAGTTCAAGGAAATATAAACAACCCCTGTGAAGATCCAAATCAGTCATTTTTGATCATCTGTTAGCTAACCTTAGCATCATTAGATTGCAGATAACGGTAACGTTACTTGCTTAAAAAAAAGACTATAAAACTCGGTTTTCGGAAACACACAGGAAATTGTTTCAGTAAATACTTAAAACACCCTTAATAAGAGATGTAACGTTATCATCTTTTCAGAAAATAAAACACGGTCCAAGCTCCGAGTCTGCGGGTTGCCGCAGCATTGTTCTCTATTGTGATCAGCTAACGTTAATGGATAGCTAACGTTACTTAATCTTATTGATATGGCCCAGTCTCTTAATACGTGTGATATTACAAATTAAAGCAAGTTTAGGAGCAGTGATGCTTTAATACACATCGTTTATAAATTGACGTCCTATTTCCCAGAGCTAAACTGAGTCCAAATGTAATATTTGATCAAATCCGGCTAATCTAGTCCGTTCATCACAATTACCAAACACATCTTGGTCTAAATGACTCCGTTAGCAGCTAACGGCTAACTAACGCGAACGAGTGAACCTTAAGAACTTCACATCACATGATTTTAACAACAAACTCGTGTGTGTACATATACCTCTCCACAGTAATACATACGAAAGACAAAGCTTAAAAACACAACCAAAGTGAAGCGTTTTATTGAACTAAGTGATGAACGGGGCTAGCCAGCAATAGCATGCAGATGAAAGAGCTACTGCTAACAGCCCATCTCCACACCGCACGCTTTACTACGCTACCATTACAACATACGAAACCTGATACACCGAGAATCGGGATCTTTCGGGGTACAGTTTCTTTGTTAATAACCGCAGCGTTGAAATTATGCAGCCTCTCTCGTTCTTGTCCTGCAACTTACATGAGTGTGATATATAATGACCATTCATCCATTCGTCACCATCACTAATTATAGCCACACACAGTAACACAATCCGCCGAGAATATTCGCCGATAAATGCGATGTAAAGAGCACGCAGAGACTGGTAGCCTATACATGTACGCCTGCAAAGTTAGATACGATATTTTATGTTAAAAGCGCTTCTAATGGCCACAGTATCTTGCAGCAGAAACAATGATGCTCGGCGCTGAAATGCATCTCTCGCTTGAGCGGCTGTGATTTCAGTCGTGCGCGATCCTCATCTTTACAACCTCTGGCACAAATAAATGGTACAAACGCAGTCCCACTTACTTGTTCATGACCACGGCCGACTCGCAGCGTTCAAATTAATCCCGGCGCTCGATTCTTATTTTATAGCCAAAATATTGTTCTCTTGCAGCTGTTAGCCTCTGCCATGTTGTGCCGACGCTGGGAATTATGGGTTGAGCGGACGGATCGTGAGAGGAGACAGATGAATACAGGCAGGACTAGTCAAGTAGGGGGCCACCATTATGCAAATGAAGATTGTGCCTGAGCATCTGCGACTTTGTTCGTCGTATGAATTAGTTCTTTACATTAATAGCTGGCACATTTTTTTATTATTTTTATTATTAGCCTACCTATTACTCAAATTAGGTATGTACAGGGTATGTAAATGTGTATAATCTATCTATCTATCTATCTATCTATCTATCTATCTATCTATCTATCTATCTATCTATCTATCTATCTATCTATCTACCGGTCTGTTTGTCTGTCTGTCTATCAATCTATCTATATATCTCTGTCTATCTGTCTAGCTATATCTGATGATCCTTCAGACTCACTAAACTAATTTTAGTCATTCACTTTGTTGTTGCTTGAACTGGCTTAGGCTAAATCAATGTCATCGATTCGTGCCATTTGTTAGTTAAACATGTGCAAGGGCATCTATTGTTCAGATTTTAAGGATATGAGGGACAAAATTGGATTTAGCCTAGGCCTACTGAAAACACAATAAACAAATAAAGTAAATGAAAATAAACAAATAGCTATTCAGAATCTATGTTTTGTTAAATATTTTTAATCAATGTCAAACTTCCTTGATGCCCATCATTGAGTGTTTTGTAAAACTCTCGATCACTCCAGGCTTTATTTTATTGGTTACTGTCTCTCTTAAAAATTATTGATGGTTAATTGAAAAACAACATACTCACACAAATATGTATATATATTCAAATATTCAATACCAAATAATTTTACTGTTGTAAAAAACATTTTGGAGAGATAGGCTAATAAAAAAATAATAATCTGTAATCAAACCATAAATTGTACAAAACCCTGAGCATAAATGACCATTATAGCCTAACATTAGATTTATTAAAAATAAAGTTATTTTAATTGAATAAGTTACTTAGGCTATTAAATATATATAGGCTATATATATATATATATATATATATATATATATATATATATATATATATATGTATATATATATATATATATATATATATATATATATACACACACACACACACACACACACACACAGGTGAAACTCAAAAAATTTGAATATCGTGAATAAGTTATAATTTGGATGATTATGGCTATCTTATGAAAGCCCCAAATTCAAAATCTCAGATAGGCTAATTGGAATATTACATGAAATCAATAAAAAAAGGATTTTAAATACGTCTGCCCTCTGAAAAGTATAATCACGCAGGCCCCTATGTAGGCCTAGTTATAGCCTACTAAATATAGTTTCTTTTAATTTGAATTACTGAAATACACAAACTTGTGCACGATATTCTATTTTTTCTAATAGCATATATAAATCTTCATTTACAGGCAAATGCACCATTATACCTCCAACAATTTTAAAAGTCTATCTGTTTTCCCCCTTTAAGTTATTTTGCTCTTTTGGATATACTAAAATTTAACGTTTTGAGAAAAATAATTAATTCAGATGTACAGGATAAGAACGTGAAAGTGTTTGTAGGCCTATATTGTGTTTTGCAGTAAAAACTAAAAGCATAATAAAACGTATCTTTCAGAAATACAAACATTTTACCCTAAACTTTATAGATAGCCTATAGCTTTTCACAATTTTTCATGAATATTGCAATGTCTATTTTGACATCTCTTACCTCGGGTATTTGATAATTGTTAACTTTGGGTTTAAAATGTGATTTTGATAAACTGCTCTTGTAGTCTATAGGCCTATTTGATGACCTTGAGCGGATGTTACGATCATGCTCTCAGCAGATGGCACTATAATGCTAGTAGCCTATTCCACAGCAGTCAAACGCGCGCTCGAGTCTCGATATACGACCCCTTTCTCCTCACTATAGCCTACTGCTGCTTATAGTGATTTGAAAACACACTGACACACACGAGAGCGCCTCCCTCTCTCAGCATATAGGCAGAAGAAGCGCGCGTCAGTTCAGATTTAGTGCCGCAGTTTATCTACACTGTAGGCTACATCTCCACACTGAGAGAAGTTGCGGGAAAAGACACGGGGGCACTTGCTCGGATTTTTAGCTACTTTTTGCGCGTCCAAACATCCTATTAATTTGAGGATATCAGTTAAATAATCTGAACTGAAAGCTGCAAGTTAAGTTGTTGATCTATGGAGCGATGAACGTGTGGAAGCGTAAGACACCCTTCTAGCGTGTTTATTCTAACTATTGTGGATCGAGCATCATGTCTGCGATCAGACGAAAATTTGGCGAAGATTATCAAGTGGTGAACACCAACCGGGCCATGTCCTTTTCTGCCCCGGCCAAAAGAAAGCGCCAGCGGTTCGTGGAGAAAAACGGGCGCTGCAACGTACAGCACGGTAACCTTGGCGGGGAGACCAGCAGATACATCTCCGACCTCTTCACCACGCTCGTGGACCTCAAGTGGCGCTGGAACCTGCTTATTTTCCTCTTAACGTACACGGTCGCGTGGCTCATCATGGCATCTATGTGGTGGATCATCGCGTACATCCGTGGGGACCTCGGTCACGGCCACGACGACTCGTACACGCCGTGCGTCGCCAACGTTTACAACTTTCCCTCCGCTTTTCTGTTCTTCATCGAGACTGAGGCGACTATAGGCTACGGGTACAGATATATAACGGAGAAGTGCCCGGAGGGCATCATACTTTTCCTGTTTCAGTCGCTGCTGGGCTCGATCGTGGACGCGTTTCTCATCGGCTGTATGTTCATAAAGATGTCTCAGCCCAAGAAACGCGCAGAGACGCTCATGTTCAGCCAGGACGCGGTCATCTCACAACGGGACGGGAAGCTCTGCCTCATGTTTAGGATCGGGAATCTCAGGAATAGCCACATGGTGTCGGCGCAGATCAGGTGCAAGCTCATCAAGGTAGCGCTTTCTGTGGCAAATACCTACTGAAATATCAATAGAACCCAAGTGGATGGTGTGTTTTAAGAGCACAAAGCAGCATCTCGCAACAATGCTGTATAGGAAAATATCCGGCGAAAAAAAAAAAATAGTTACTGGTTCTGGTGAATGTATAGTTAACTGGTCCTCTCTGGGAAGAGCAAAATATGTTTTGCTTTATGTTTGAAGCTTCTCGTGACAAAGCTCGCATCGATTTTAAGCAAAGCTCGTCATACTGTAAATTTGGCCATTGCTTTTTTGCACCCCTAATGTTATGCAATCCGATCTCAACCGTCTCGGGGCTGTTACACCTGGCCACTTCATGCGTTTTCTCAGATCGGATAGCTATCTGATTTATCACAACGATCCATTTAGCCTGCACCTGGCTCCACATGGCCACTTAATGCGTTTTCTCAGATCGGATAGCTATCTGATTTATCAAAACGATTCCATTTACACCTGGTCACATAAATGTGTTTTTGCAAAACGGATATCCGATCTTCAATTCCCGCGCTATATGCAGAACGGAGTGCACGTCACCGAAAGCAACAGATATTAACTCCATTTTATTGATCATCAGCTAAAATTTCCAAATCAAAGACCGCAATAATCTGAGATCAGCAACAGCACTGGTAAGAATTTCGTTTCTTTACTTTTAATGAAGATGATTGTGTGTTTAGCGTCTGCGACTTACTTTCACTTTGATTTGCGATAGTTTGCGCGTTGACTTGATGAATGCTCATCTGCGGTGATGCGTGTTGCAGTAGCGTCGTCATATCTAGCTATAACATGACATGTAGCCTATAACACGCTCTCACACGTTTATTTTTTAGTATTTTTGGGAGGAGTAAAATGTACATATGTGGTTTCAACAACCAGATGCATTTACACTTGTCCAGTTTCGTCTGGAATGCGACCCAGACCACCTCCTGAAGTGGTTTGAGCCATCGGATTCAAATCCGTCTCGTCTCGAATGCGTTTCGGAGGGCATTTACACCTGGTCGTTTTACGATCGGATAGCTATCCGATCTGAGAAAACGCATGAAGTGGCCAGGTGTAAACAGCCCCTGATTTGAAATCGTGTTTGCTCTCAGAGCAAAGAGCTGTGGCTTGCATAAATTAATAGGACACATTCCCTTTCTGATTATATGGATTCCCATGGGAAGCCTTGCGGTAAGAGTGCTTCTTGGAGACAAAGCACATTTCCTTCTTCTCTATATGTAAACTGTAAGCTATTTGATCCTGGGTTTTAACGATTGCTATGCTACCTTTGAAATGGAGTGCAAAATGTCACGGTAACACTTTGTAAGGTCCAAGGTCACATTGCGTTAACACTAAAAGGGCAGAGATGTTCTTGTGTTGCTTAAAACACACACACACACACACACACACACACACACACACATTCACTCATTCACATCACACAAATCTTAAGCAAATACTTTAAAAAAAAAGTTGTCTCTCCCATTTTGTTTTGCAGTAAAAAAAAAAATAAAGGCCTGCTATTTGCCATAGAAAATGATGACATTGGAAATTAAAATATTAACTTGTTTTCAAAGAATCTTTAATTATTTTTTTACACTAAAATTTAATTGTTTATTGTGTTACATTATTTGCAAATGTTCTGTCTTTTTAAGTGAGGTGTATGTTTAAAATCATAAACAAGTCTTATTTTAACAGTTTGACTTTTACTGGAAAACAAACAAACAATTCAAATTAAATATTCTTTTCACACCGGACAATCTCCATATGACAGATTTCACCAGCGGATCCTCAGTGAGAATTATAAAAGAGTTAGTGACATGGGGACAGGGCAAAGAAAATATGAGCTCATGGAATTGTTACAAGAAAGACAAGACTGATCAGAGCAGAAAGGAGTAAAAGTGTAGAGGAGGGCTTTTGTGCTGTGTTCTTAAAGAAGAGCATGATTGACACGGCTCTCACCACTCCACAGCAGGTGCAATGCAGTGAGCACAGGATGACGGATGGTTGACTTCATAAGCCTTCCTCCCTTCTGTTCCGCCCTTTGTCTGTAAATGTCCTAACGTTAGGGGAAAAAAACAGCAGCCCATCTATTACTCTCAGAGTGACCTGCAGTGTAAGCACTCTGTCCCACATCTAAAATTTACAGTATCTTTTGCTTACTTTTACTGTTTTCTGTAGCTAATGTCTGAGAAGCAACTAGACAGGCTGTCTTAAGAGCACCTCAAGAAGATAATGATCATCTTTATGGAAATTAAACTATTTTCAAACAGTCATTGAAATTTGCAATTAAAGTTCTCCCTCAGGTCAAAGAAGTTCATGTGAGGTGCATGCAACACACAAAAACTCTTGCACTCATCTGTCTAAATTGCCAACTGCATGCTGTGCCCCGTGAGTTTTGATGCGTTTCTTTCTACGGATATTTGAAGGAAAATCCTGCGAACCTTTGTACGGGAAGACGATGGTGAAATCAAACAGCGCCATAGTTACATGGTTAGATTGGGCTTTATAGCATCTCACTCAGGCGGAGGGATTTGACAGGAGTGATTAAATATCAC
Organism: Semotilus atromaculatus; assembly: GCA_031834385.1. Classification (NCBI taxonomy): domain Eukaryota; kingdom Metazoa; phylum Chordata; class Actinopteri; order Cypriniformes; family Leuciscidae; genus Semotilus; species Semotilus atromaculatus. The sequence goes on along the minus strand of JAULUF010000012.1, from coordinate 3,143,973 downwards.
CAGGGACTTCACGCTGGGGACGAGCTGTGAGGAAGGGAATATTAGTCTCATATAGCTCCTTATCCCTGAACTTCAGTTTCTCCTGAACTCCAGGGAACTGTCTTACCTCCCTTGGCAGCCTCTCTTTGTAAAAAGGCATGTTAAACGTGTCTTGTCATAGCCTAATTTTGTTTTCTGTTTGAACTCTTTCTGTTTCTGCGAAATTTTAAACCTAAAGTTAAACCTTTGCATCTTTTTTGGACAGCATATCTGTCACAATAATGAGATTTTTTTTTTTAATGTTTAAAATTGAATTTGCACACATATGTGGGATGTGCAATCCACACTAGTTTCAGCAACAATCAGGGACTGTAAGCAGATATTTATAATTTATCTCCGCTACCTTTATCACACCAGCAGATGAAACATTGTGTTCCTCTTTGATTTTGTACTTGAGTTTAACTGTGCTGTTATGTGTGTGTGTGGCCTGGTTAAACCCTACATTATGGGGATAAAATGGCATGTTAAATGTTATCAAAATAAAAAAAAATTGTCCCCATGAAGAAAACATCATGTTAAAAAAATAAAAAGTGATGTTTTTTTGAAAATGTAAAAATGCAGAAAGTTTTCTGTAATGGGTAGGTTTAGGGGTAGGGTTAGTGTAAGGGTATATAATATACAGTTTGTACAGAATAAACATCATTATGTGTATGGAAAGTCCCTATAAAACATGGAAAAAAAACAACAACAACGTGTGTGTGTGTGTGTGTGTGTGTGTGTGTGTGTGTGTGTGTGTGTGTGTGTGACAGTGGCACTGCATCTATACTTGTGAAAGCTCTCACTCTTTTCCTGGGATTGGAGCTCTCAGTCTGTTCGCCATCTGTGTCCTTCGGCACAGGCAGCCAAAACCGTTGACTTCACTGCCAATCTCTAATGTTAATATGGAAACACAAGGCTATGTGTAAAGGTAGATTAACAAACCGTGGTTGTTGACTGAAGATGCCCTTTAAAAGGTTTTGTTATGCATGTAGATATCTGTCCATATTAGAAATAAAGACCAGTGGTCCGTCCCATGTAATTTTGCACAGCTTTGTCTGCGAGTGGGTAGTTGACATGTCACACTGCAGGACAGCAGTCACTGTTATATTATACTTAAACTAAAAATCTTTTAAACAGCACTGCAATATTATGCATTCAGGTTTTAAGACGTCATATTAACATCATATTTGTATACATCATATTTGTAGTCTGAAGATATTGATACATTGAATTTAAATAATTTTATTTAAAGGGGCATTAAGGAAGAATTACTCCCATCTAGCGGTGAAATTGTATTTTGCATTCAAACGAATTGTGCTCTCCTGCGCCTCCCGTTTTCAAATGCGTGTTGCATCTACGGTAGCCATTATGTACCAAAAAGCTATGACAGGATGTCTTCTAAAAGCACTTCGTCGAGTTTTCCTTCGGGTGAACAGGTTTGTTATTTCAAACAAACTTCAAATTGACACAACGAACAAACAAATGTTACAGTATGAATTAATGAGTGTCAAAAACATGAACTATTGTAATTAGTAGTTTTGTTTACTCGTTATATTTTATGAAGTACGTGCATTGTTAGATATCATCATCAGATGATTCAACAGTAGGGAGAGGAAGAAGTAGAGGTAGAGGAAGAGGACAGAGAGGCAGTGGATCAGTGGGATCTAGGTGAGGAAGAGGAGGAGAGCGAGAGTCAATACAACGACGACAAAGATTACTAACGGCAGTTACAAGAGACGATCTTGATAGAATTGATAGAAGAGAAGAGACCGAGGTTTGTACAATTTATGTGGCAGTAACTGTAGCAATTCATTTTCATTCTCTGTACAATCTTATGCACGTAGCAAAATATTCACAACTTGAGCTAATTGATTGTTTATGAAAAAAGAGAGCTATAGTAAATGTTTAAGAGAGCAATGTTTTCTTTTGCGTCAGTTACGTCACGCTAGCCTGGTAATACCAGACTCTGCTACTTCACTTTGCTTCGTAGACAGAGTCTGGAATAGCATAATAGAGAAGTGTTTTCTCTCTCGCTAGGGGGCGATTTCTGAAGTTTAAAATCATTGGTCACCCGTAAGCCAATCAAATAAGTTTATTTATGACGTATGTTATGCGCCGACACAGCCGCATCGAACCACAGACATCATGCATCGAACTCAAATCTATGATCGAACTTCCACTGTAAACCTGCTGTAAACACTTAATGATGCGTACCCAGATAGCACAAGTCTATTTGATGTGATATTTACATCTGGAAGACGTATTTTTAAGAGTGTTTGCTCATCTGCAATACGTCTATAGGACGTTCCTGTCAGATGTCAAAGAGACGTTTAGAAGATGTCTTTAAGATGTAATGATTTAGAATGCATGTTAAACTGACATCTTCTAAACGTCTATTTGACATCTGACAGGAACATCCTATAGACGTATTGCAGATGAGCAAACACTCTTAAAAATATGTCTTCCAGATGTATATATCACATCAAATAGACTTGTGCTATCTGGGTAGGGATGGGAATCGAGAACCGGTTCTTCTTCAGAACCGATGCCCAGTGAATCGATTCCTTGGAATCGTTGGCATGCCTGCTTAACGATTCCGCTTATCGATTCCACTCGTTTCAACGCGCTGCGTTGTTTTGGTTCAGAACGCAGCAAACATGGCATCGAGGCAGAAGCGCTCTACATTTTGGTTATATTTCACGCGAAAAGACGGCAATATAGAGCTTAAATCAAACTTCATTCACGCACACATATATGAAACACTTGCATACACTACGTAGTCAAACATGCATGCATACTGCTGAATGCGCAAACAAATACATATGAAATGCACAACGTTCCGAAATACCGGAGTGAACATGGCTGTAAACGACTTTTTTGATCGGTGAGTGATGTAATAGAATGACTGCTGCGAGAGAGAGAGAGAGAGAGAGAGAGAGAGAGAGAGAGCCCCGGCCGCGCCCGCGCCCGCGCGCACTCTCACGTCTTCAAACAACACGAGCGCTGTCTTACTCTCTCTCCCTCGCGCATATTAATCAAAATCAATAGACAAGATAGTAAAAGGTCGGAAGACCGCGGTTTCACGTGGAGCATTTGGAGATTTTTAGAGATTAGAGACTCTAGGAACAACATCTCAAATGAACAACATCTCAACACTAAATTATAAAGGCCTGTCTCATAGACACCTGTCTCAAATACAAGCCGGTGCAGTTCGACGATTTGGGCAAATAAAAGCCCGGGCTATTATTTGAAGTTTTAAGGTATTTAAGACCTGGAAAAGAAAGGAGACACTGACCTGTCAAAAGGCTCCCCAGTTTCTCGCTGACGATCGGTAATAGTTGATAAATTAAACTTTTCCCAAAGGGAGTAGGGCCACAACATTACTTCCATTCAAAATGTTTAATACACACTCTTCTTGTTCTGGCTTCAGTTTGCTAATGCCGGGAATATTCTCCACAACAGAGCGAATTGCATCCGCGTCTCCATATCCGCGGTCGTTTTCGATTTCCCTGACCTAATCTTAAACTCGGCGCCTAGCGACTACGTCACGGCTTTCAGCCCGCCCTCTGTTCGTTGATTGGCCCGGCTGTTTTCAGGCCGGAGGAAAACTGAAAGATAGGCTGCTATCTCAGACTGACTACAGGAGCGAAATGAAATTAGCGGAAGTAGGAAGTCTGACGTAGTCAGGCTAACGTCACGCTGGCTCTGAACGAAAACGCGTTGTGGAAACGCGTTGGCGTACTTTTTGTCCCTCTCTGCTATTATAGTTTTTCAAGATGGCGGAACTACATGAAAGGCTCCGTGGACTTACCCGTCCCAAATAAATTCTTCGTTTACGAGGATAAATCAGATAATTGGCAGAGGTATTTGTACACCATTGGGGACATATTTATGAATAAAAATATTGATTTTAGATATTAAATTACCTCAAAAGTTACTTACAGTCCCTTTAAGCTTAAAGACCGACCAGATGGTCTCCTGACCAGGTGAAAAATGCCCTCAACCCCTCTACCTGGTCAGGCTAAGAGACTAGATAATATCAGCAAACCATCCTAGGCTGATTTAACAGATGTTTTTAAAACAGGAATTAGTGATTCAGGTACCTGGATTGCAGATATTATACAATCCCAGTAAAGTATACCAGATCACTGTAGTTTACTACATCCTGCACAACCTAGCAAAGAGAATCAACCTGCAATGTTTGGGCAATTGCATCATGCAAACGACTCGGTTACTAACGTAACCTCGGTTCCCTGAGAGGAGGGAACGAGTATTGCATAAGTAGCTTACGCTATGGGAAAACTCCTTTTCTCAAGAATATTGAAGACTTTTGTGTAAAACGCATTGCAGCTGCACAGCATACACCAGTGAACAAGGGAGCTTGGTCATTGGCTGGGGTGCGGCAACTGCACGAACCTATGACGGGGCGACTCTGACGTGCTGACCAATGAGCGTGCTTCGCACCCTAGCGCGTTAGGGCCCGCCAAGATGGGCGTGGCCAAGGGCTATATATTGGCCGCCCCGTCATAGGAGTCTTTGGGTTCAATCGACTGAAGCGAACTGACCAAGCACAAGCACGGCAGCTTACGCAATACTCGTTCCCTCCTCTCAGTGAACCGAGGTTACGTTAGTAACTGAGTCGTTCCCTTTCGAGAGGTCTCTCCTATTGCATAAGTAGCTTACGCTATGGGAACCCCATGTAAAACACTGTGCGTGCTGACTTTGCCCTTTCATAGCCAAGGCAGGTGCCTGAGCCGTAAGAGCAAAGCATTCACCCAACAGCCGGCCATAGATGGGCTTTATAATGGGAGAAATGGCAAAGAGGTCGACTTCCGCCTCGCCTAAGGCGTCCCATATCCACTGAATCTTCAGAGGGTGGAGAGACCATTCTCCTGGGAGAAGATTGTCTCTGGACCGCACGTCCACACCCTGATTCAGAACGCCTGGCACATGCGCCACTTTCAGCGAGCGCAGATTGTGTTGGGACCATAAGATGAGATTCCTGGCCATTAAGTGCAAGGAGCTCGATCTGAGTCCACCCTGGCGATTTATGTAAGACACCACCGTCTTATTGTCCGTTCGGACTAAGACGTGTTCGTCTTTCAGGTATGGGAGCAGGGCTTTGAGTGTCAAAGCAACTGCTTTCATCTCCAGACAGTTTATGTGTAGGCGCTTTTCCGGGTTTAATTCAATTCAATTCAAATTTATTTGTATAGCGCTTTTCACAATACACATTGTTCCAAAGCAGCTTTACAGAAAGTGCATTAGAAATGTACATAGAAAATACAGTTAGTTCATCATGTATTAATTTATGGCATAACATATCGCCGGCGGAGTACTGGAGCTGGAGTACTGCTGATGCTGAGGCCATGAGACCGAGCATCCTCTGAAATCGTTTGACGGGGCGCGGTCGCCTGCTCTCAACGATGCTGCTAGGCGCTGGATGGCGAGCGTGCGCTCTGATGAGAGGCACGCTCTCATTTGCACTGAGTCTAGCACTATTCCCAGAAAAGAAATAGTCTGGCTGGGCGATAGCATGCTCTTTGCAAAATTGATTCTTAGACCCAGACATTCTAGATGCCTGATAATCCAAGATCTCTGCATTATTAACTGATCCTCTGATTGTGCTAGGACTAGCCAATCGTCGAGATAATTCAGTATTCGCACTCCCCGCTGTCTCAGGGGGGAAAGTGCTGCGTTTATACATTTCGTGAATGTATGGGGAGCCAATGACAGGCCGAAGGGTAGTACTGTGTACTGGTATGACTGTCCCTCGAAAGCGAATCTCAGAAATGGCCTGTGATGAGGCGCTATGGGGATGTGAAAATATGCATCTTTCAGAGCCACTGAGAGAAACCAATCCCCTGGCGAACTTGCGCGAGGATATTTTTGGTTGTTAACATTCTGAAGGAGCGAATCAATAAAGCTTTGTTCAGATGTCTGAGATCTAGGATGGGACGGAGACCGCCATCCTTTTTTGGGACGAGAAAATACCGGCTGTAAAAACCCGTTTCAGTTTGAAACAGAAAACTGTTTCAGTTTGACCACTTCAGTGCGTAGAACATGTGAAACATCTTTTCTCACTTTCGTCTCGACCACAGCTAAAAAGAGGGGCGGTCTGCAAGCGAATTGTAGTGAGTTGTAGAGATGCGCGGTTGGCGGTTATAGCCGCGGACTCCGCGGATAAACCGCGGATCGGGCGGATGACGTGACTAAAAAAAATATTTTCATTAAATTCGGGTGGGTGGCGGGCGGTTGAACCAAATTATGTGCCAAAATGTGTTTTCTATTAGGCTACAATGAAAATATTGTACAGTAGCCTATCAGATAAGGTCAGTGTGAAGAGGTTCAGTGTGTGTGGAAGGAAGAAGACAGGGTCGGCGTGACTGGGACTCGTGTTTATTCAGAAAAACAAAAAGAAACGAGGCGCACAGTAGCGTATTCGCCGCCATAAACAAAACACGCGATCAAACACTTGCTTCTCAGTCTCGGTTGCAGTAGCCGCGTGCGAAGTCCCAGTCCAACTCTCTCTCTCGCTCTCTAATTCCCGCCGGTTATATGCGGTCTCTCCACGCCAATTACTGCAATCAGACACAGGTGTTCATCATCTGCACTTGACCTAATTGATCACCGCACGGCTCCGTCCTTTCTCTCCCGCTACAGACATCACGCCCCCCTCGCCACAGTCAGGTTTGCCGAAGTGCGTTTAATTTATTTATTTTTGTCCCTGCGTGCCGATCGGAGACTGAGTTCACTGCTGATATTCTTAGAGCTTTCTAGTCTCGCGGCTGTCATCAGCAGCGCCTTGTATCGCCCAATCAGCGGATGGCGGGCGGGTGCGGTTTTGAAAATTGGTCAAAAACGTTGGTGCGGATGGATGGCGGACGGATGATGAGTTTTGTGATGCGGTTGCGGATGAAATAATAGCCCATCCGCGCATCTCTAGTGAGTAGCCATGTTTTATTATGTTCAATACCCATTTTGGCATATCAGGGATAATTTCCCAAGCTTTTGCTCGCACAGTTATGGGCTGAATACAGGCTGGGGACGGGCCGCTGTGACGTAGGGACCCGGCCGCCCAATCGCTTTGCGTCAGGAGCACTGAGCCTGCAGCTCTCAGAGGCGCGCGCGCGCGCTGAGCAGCTGGGCTGAGCTCTGAGTGTAGGGGTGCATGTAACATAGCAGGCACGCGCACTACAGTTGTAATATTCGCAGCATGGGCTGGAAAATTGTTTGAGACTGTGTGGACAGTGCTTTCCTGCGGGGGTGCATAAACTGTAGTAGGCACGCACGCCACCTTTATAAAGCTTCCAGCTTGCGCTGGGGGAGAGCTTTTTATAACTGAGTGAACAGTGCTTATGTGTAGTGGTGCATACATGGCTGTAGGCACGTGCGCTACCTTTATAGTGCATCCAGGGGAAATGGATGACACTGTTTGGACAGTATTTGTTTGCAGGTGAGCGAGTTCTGTGACTGGCCCATTGGCTGCTATACAGACATTTACAGCCGTGGGGACTGGGGGATGTTTGAGGAGTTTTGGAGAGGGCAGTCTCAAAGTCTCAAACTCTCCTTCTTTCTTCCTACTGCTAGGAAGTCTTACGAGGCTCAGGGTCCAGCACGATCTTGGGCCGGGGTCCCCTTCTCTCAGGTGGCTGTCTTCTGCCAGCAGAGCGTGAGCGGCGTCGAGCGTCGGTCTCTGGTCTGGTTTGAGTGACAGCTGGCGCAGTTCTAACTCGCTGAGGCTGAGGCAGTCTCTTCTGACGGCTCTGTGAAGAGCTGGAACGTTTGGGCAAGAAATGGCGCATTGCCTGCGACGCTTTCTGAGCCTCAGTGAAGCGCTCGGCGAACCCTTTGACTGCCGGTCCAAACAGGCCACTGGAGGAGATAGACAGATCGAGGAACGGGGCCTTATCTGCATCCTTCATCTCCGTGAGTGTCAGCCACAGATGGCCCTCGAGGACAGTCAGGTTAGCCATGGCGCGGCCGATGGATTGGGTGGTGGCCTTCGTAGCTCGCAGGGCTGAGTCAGTGGCACTGCGCAGGTCTTTGAAGACATCCGGTTCAGGTCTAGACTCGTTCATAGTGCGGAGAAGTTTGGCCTGGAAAACCTGAAGCACCGCCATCGAGTAAAGCGCTGACACAGCTTGGCCGGCGGCGGCGTATGCGCGACCGGCGAGAGCTGACGTGGTTTGTCAGGGCTTCAACGGATGAAAAGCTTTCGTTTTCCATCCAGCAGTGGAGGGAGGACAAAAGTGGTTGGCCACAGCCTCGAGGGGCGGTGTTTCCTCGTAGCCTTTTTCTCTCGCGCCGTCCACAGAGGAGAGCGTCAAAGAAAACAAGTGCTTGAGGCGAGCGGAGTGGGGAGCCTTCCATGAATTAGTTAGCTTGTCGTGTACTTCCGGGAAGAACGGGGCACGCCTTTGCTGAGGGGCCTGTTGGCGCCCCTGCAGAAACTATTTGTCCAACCGGCTGTGGGTGGGCTCCTTTGGAGAAGACCAATCGAGCCCGAGGTCTTCTACGGCCTTAGAGAGGACACGGATGATCTCCGTATCCATGCTCGTCCTCGCGCTCGTGCTAGCCAGCATTGATGGCGCGGGGTCAAAAGCAGAGCCCTGCCAATCATCAGATGCAGCGTCGAGTGACAAGCTGTCATCTTTTTCTCCCTTGTCGTCCGAGGCGCCGAACGAGATGAGACCAACTGCTCTATCAGAGGGGTGCTGGTCTGCCTGTGTCAACTGGACAGGCAGCGGGGAGTCGTCGAGCGAAAGTGAAGCACGCAGGGACTGGCCCGGCGTGACGTCATTGTTCTCGGTGCGCTCAGGCCTTCTTTGTGAGCGGCGCTTCTTTTTGCGCAGCTCGAACAAAGGTGACAGGAGCGCAGGTGTGGTGGCGGCGAAGGCGGCGAGACAAGACCGCAGTTCGGCGAGGCCCAGGGCGTCACATTGAGGGCAGCCGCCCTTGGTGAGTGCAGCTTCTGCGTGGTCCCGGCCCAGGCAGCGAGCGCAGATGTTGTGACGGTCTCCTTCGGAGAAGGGGCCTCGACACGAAGCACAGGTAGTGCGGGGCATTTGCAACAACACCCGAATTTGCTCTTTTACTTTTAGTAAGGATGTGTCGCGGTGGCGAACACAACAGCAAAAAAGGATACGCACGGCGGATGGCTCAGCGAAACAGGATGAAGGCGGCAGAAGGCGCCGGCGTCCTCGTCGTCATCCCACTGTTTGTGCTTTTCCACGGCGGCGAAGGCTTTATTCCGGAGGATTCCAGCGAAGAGAAGGTATTTTCTGAAGGAAATTAAATCTAAGGACTCCTATGACGGGGCGGCCAATATATAGCCCTTGGCCACGCCCATCTTGGCGGGTTCTGACGCGCTAGGGCGCGAAGCGCGCTCATTGACGCTCATTGCGCGTCAGAGTCGCCCTGTCATAGGTTTGTGCAGTTGCCGCAGCACAGCCAATGACCGAGCTCCCTCGTTCACTGGTGTATGCTGTGCAGCTGCAATGCGTTTTACACAAAAGGCTTCAATATTCTCGAGAAAAGGAGTTTTCCCATAGCGTAAGCTACTTACGCAATAGGAGAGACCTCTCGAAAGGGAACTGTGTTCAGTATTGATTTTTGGGGTGTGTTTATGCTGTTACCTGATTTATATAATTCCTTCAATGAATCCAGGGCTACAAAAGCACATGCAGCATGAGCAAATAAACATCACTATTAATGGGCACAATTAATTCTTAGTTCACCCCTGAGCACCACATCTGAGACCTTCATCTGAAAAATCCTGAGTGAATGGCAATTAATTTGAAAAAGGGGAATGCCAAAATTAAATGTAATAGTACAAATGCTAGTACAGTATATGAAAGAGAAATTGTGAATGTGTCAATGTCCTAACCGCTTATCTCACCCTGTGTTTGCTTTAGTCTCGTCAAACCCCTGAGGGAGAGTTTCTACCATTGGATCAGCAGGAATTGGATGTAGGATTTGGAACGGGTGCTGACCAACTCTTTCTTGTCTCACCCCTCACAATATGTCATGAGATCAATTCTAATAGCCCCTTTTTCGACTTGTCTCAGCGTTCCCTCATGAACGAGCAGTTTGAGATTGTCGTCATCCTAGAAGGCATTGTGGAAACTACAGGTTAGTATCATACATTATCAGTATCATACATTCTCAGAAAAAAAAAGTGTTCTGAGAAAGAAATACAATATTACTTTCAGCTTGATCCTTTTACCTTGCCATGTTTAATCTTAGTAACAAGCCTATTTTTCTTCACTTTGCAAGTGGATGTTGCATATAAGATGGCAATTAAATTATACAATACAATAGAACGGCTTTTTCTTGGTTTACACTACATCCTGGTGGCACGGCATGGTACACCTTTTTTGCACAACAATACGCTGGTAACTATCAAAAGTCAGTTTATTTCTAAATCCAGACAAAGAAAACTGCCATAGGGCCTTTTTTTTTTTATATTGAAAGTTTTTCAACATCAGGTTTTCTCCGATTTTGACCTCAAAAACAACAAAGACATGAGCACAACACATGCACACATAAAAACCCCATGTCAGAATAGCAGTAAAAGAGTTTACATGCATATTTAAATTGGGGTAAATGAAAAAAGTCTAAGTTTTACATTTAAAATACCATAATGTCAAGCCATTCATTTTTAGCATTCTATCATTAGCAAAGTCTTGCAATTTCTTTCCATTGCCTCCAGGCATCCTACCTCTAAATATATATATATATTTTTTTGTTTTTTTTTTGAATGAGGTCCATTTTATGCAAAAAAAAAACTGAATCAAGCCTTTTTAAACATTGCTTTCAGGGTTCATGACCAATGGCTTGTTTTATAGTCATCTATTCAGTTTATGTCTCTCCATTGTAATATGAATCTATGGCTTCCCTCTCAGGCATGACGTGTCAGGCACGAACATCTTACACAGAGGATGAAGTGCTGTGGGGTCACCGCTTCCTACCCGTCATGTCTCTGGAGGAGGGATTCTTCAGGGTGGACTACTCTCAGTTCCATAACACATTTGAGGTTACCACTCCTCCATATAGTGTGAAGGAGCAGGATGAGAAATCCTCCTCGCCCTCCCCTGGTCCTGTTCTTTCCCCTACGTTGCTTGATGGTCGTAGTCGCAGAGAGCGCATCTTCTCCTTTGACGGGGTTCCTCTCACCGAAGAACCAGGGTCCAAATTACCAAGCAAGCTCCAGTGTATGACTGCCAAGAATGGAAAAGAGGTCCTCAAAACTGGAAGTGCGCAGCCGACAGAAAGGGCCTCCAGCACGGGTGACCTGCCCCTCAGGGTGCAGCGACTCGGATCCCTGGTGGGTCAGGGGGAGGCGGAAAATCACTTCCAGCTCAAACCTCTTAAGATGGGTTCAGAGGCCCACACCCGGTCGGCAGGAGAGCTGGAGCATCACAGACCGTTTCCAATCCCTGCTCCGGTCCCAGGCCTGAGCCTCAACCTATTGCCCGCCTCCAGTGGCCGACCAGAGGACAACCTGCCCCCTAAATTACGCCGAATGAATGCAGACCACTGAATGGGTCTTTATTTTTTACACAGAGAAGAACAGTGAGTCTTAAGGTAGGGACACACCAAACCAACGCCAAAGAACTAGCAAGTCAAACTTTATTAAGATCCCTTATGGGCAATTTGGGTGCAGCAGAAATAAACGGACAGACACAAACTGACACATACAGTACATCATAGTAGTAATAGCAATACATAAAATATTTAAAAAATACAATAAAAAATATAAAAACCTAAAGTATAAAAAGTACCTAAAATGTATTTAGTAGTCTATTTGCACTCGGAACAAATTTGTATCGGTTATTTTTAATCTTTGGTAATCTATAACGACGACCTGAGGGCAGCATAAAGAACTCTGGATATAAGAAGTGTTCACTGTCTAAAATCACAGAATAGACTCGACTAAAAACATTTCTGTTAAACAGATCTGTCAAGCGTCTTTGCTCTTTACCTATGATCTTCCCACTGTTTTTGACTACTTTATTAAGTGCATTTTTATGCATTTTCAAGATTTCCAAAACAGCAGCTAATGGAAAAAGATAACACTGGCTCTATATAAGACTTATAGAACAATTCCATCAGTGTCTTGTCTATGTTAAATGATCGCAATTTTCTAAGACAGTAAAGGCTGTTAGATTTTGCTGTATTTGGCCGAGCAGTGGTTTGGGTGGCTCGCCAATGTATTAGATTTCTCCAATACATAAAATAACAGGATAAGAGTTCATAGTGAAACTTTGCATCCTCTTAAATGCTTGAGGTCCCCTGGTGGCTTTTATTTTGGAGTTGTGATCTTTTGGAAGTGACGGATAGTGTTGTGTTCTGTGAATGTTCAGAAGTTTTCATCTAGGTGGCCAGTGCCATCTAAACGTTGGATGTCTTTGCTCATCCTCTGGAAAACTGGAACACCTGCAATCACACAAAAGAGAAAAGGGAAACGTATCTTGCCAAGGAAAATATTTTAAACACATAATTTCTAACTGCCTGAAAAACTGTCCCTATTTAATATTGACAGGACACTACTGTGTTTATCATTGGCTGTGTGTTTATGTCTTCGTCCTCAGGCGACAAGCTAGAGCCTAAAAACCCTAGTCCCGCCATCGGGACTCTGATAAACACTACTGCCGTCTATCCCTCATCTCTAGGCAGATGTTTCAAATCCCAATGGCTCACGTCGGTCCACTCATCTTTTCTCTGCACCTTAACTGCTTCATCAGTTACCATGAGATCATGAAGGCTTTTCCTCCTGGATTCTAATGATGAAAATTGATTTTTAGCATTGTGTTCTACCAGGCTGAGTCTTTCATCAGTTTGGGCAAGGCTGTCAGATGTTAGATTTCATTGGACATGGGCCGGCCAGTGACATGTTCAAAAGGGCATAGTCCAATTTCCTTGTGGTCATCCTTACTGCATTGCTTGTCATTATGCAGTTTTGTTTTAGCTTCCATCACAGATGGCATTTGCTTTCTGAAAGCTTGCTTTCTGAATGCTTCATTTTGAATAAGTTTACATGGCAAAACTTGCTGAAGTTGTCTTAATGCCGCTGTATGTGCACCTCTCTCCTTTACGGCTTGTATAACAGCACCTTCTACTAGGACATCATCTTTGGCTTCAGTTGTTGAGACTTCTGTGAAAGCTTTTACCTTTGCGGTGGTGTCTTCATTTGTCATTTTTGCATACACATGGAGTCCATCAGTTGTTGAATCAGATGTCACTAGTTGGTGCTGCAGAGAGAGGCTCTTCAGTTTCCCTGCTGCTCAACAGCTTTTAGCAGAGTCTGTTTTTGTTTGGTTGTCAACCTCTGAAACATCTTCAACAGGTTGCCCTCATCATCACTTTGATGGTTTAAACTCAGCTTGCAATCACGAACCCAGTGTCCTTCTTCGTTGCAATACCTGCATCTTCCTTGAGTTTTTGACTGTCTATTATCTTTATTTTCTTTATGCTCATTCCACATTGTCCTGTTGTTGTATGACATAGGCTTCGATCGCAATGCTCTGAGTTTGACTTCATGTGTTCTTTCAATCTTTGCTGACCACTCAGCAATCTGATTAAAAGCTGTTCCAACACTGTCCCAGTCGTCATATTTGATTTTGAGGGCTTTTGAAACTTCAGGTTTCAGTCCATTTACAAAAGCAGTTTTCAGAGGCATGCTATTGTTCTTGTCAAGATCCTCGCTGTCATTTAAACCAGCATGTTCCAACCAAATTTGTGTGAATCGTTCTTCGAACTCTGCAACACTTTCTACAGTCTTCTGCATACATGAGGTAATTCTAGCCCAATTCACCTCTGCAGGTTTCAGTTCAAACAAGAATGTTCGTACAGCTTCCCATCCAGCCTCAATGTTTTCTTGAGACTCGCCTACCCTGTTTTCAACACTTTCAGTTAGCCTCTTTTGGTCATTGTCCCTTAAGTTCACATTAACAATCATCACACCATCTATTGGATGTAAATTGTAGATTTTCTGTAAGCGTTGAAGAAATTGCCATACTTTTCGTGGTTGTTTGTACACATCTGGTAACTCCTTAGACCACTTGTCTACTTGCTCCGGTGAAGCTGGCTGGTATGTTATGTCTTACAGGGAACATATTTCTTAATAGTTTTTTTTACGATGCGGGTTCGTCTTTCACCTTCTTCCTCATACTCCTCCTCATTGTCAACTTCAATTTCAGTCCTTCTGTTCTTGACAATTACAGGAGAGAGTCTAACCTTTTTGTTCTTCTTGGTGATATGAGCATGTGTCTCAGGTTCAACATCACTGTCATCAGGGCTCCCAGTCAAGCTGCTGTCACTTTCTCCTAGCAGATAATGACGTTGTTGATCCTCAATCTTCTTGAGGTCTTTAAATGGGTAGAGTGACTCTTTCTCTATCTTGCTGCTAGATTTTATGGGAGTTTTTTGTCCATAAGTCTTTTGATTCCATTTGTGTGGAAAGCAATTTTAACAGCTTGTCATTATCATTTAAGAGTCTTTCTTTGTCCTTCTTTTCATTTTGCAATTGTTCAGCCAGTGCTTGAACCTTTGCTTTCTCTGCTTTGTACTCACGCTGTGATTTGTCAGTCTCACACTTCTGTCGATGCTGTAGAATTTGTTTTACCAAAATCACAGACAAGCCATCTCTGTTGGTGTTTGTCCTTAAGCGCTGCATCTTCCCATAAGCCCTTTTAATGTCCAGCAAGGCCCATAGTTCGCTCTCTGAGTGCTTGATGCCGTACTTCTGTCATCATGGCACTTCCTCAGTCCCAGCCTTTTGCCCAAATATGCATTCAGATTGTCCATCATCTGATCAATGGTAACATTTGGAGGTTCTGTTCCATGTCTTTCTGTTGTTGGCCTCAGTGCAGTTCCATTACCATTTTTTAGTGCAGACTCAGCCATGGCAAGTACAGGAGAAGTGCCCTCAGAGGTGTGGAAATGAAACAAACGTGTTAGAGCCGTTAAAGGTGCTTATTTAAATTCTCAGCAGTCTTTATACTGACCATTTCAGTTACACAGACAAATCATTAGTTTACTTACTAAGCTTAGTTTTCAATACTACATTCAAAACTAAAATTCACTTTCAGACTAAGTTTCCTTGCTTCATTTCTGAAATAACTCCTTACTGATAAGACTTGTTCAGTTCTTTCTGAGTCCTATCCTGAATTGGTTTAAATTTTGTCCCTTAGACATTATACTTTAGATCTTTCTGTATCTTTCATCAGAAGGCGAATAAACTTCTAGTTCCTTATCAGGAACGTCGAGCTGCGTGAAAACGCTGCGGGAACGCTTCTAGCGTTGTGCGTCTTGGAGCATAGTATGGAATCAGCCAACGGCGAGACGGAACGTCACGAGTGACGTCATCGACCAGGAAACTATAAAGCACACCCATAAACAAGATGGCGACAGCTTCTGTTGTCTTCAGCAAGCGCTCTCTGTGTGTGAATCTGTCCAAACTGTGTTTTTGTCTGTTCTTAGTGATTGCTAGGCAGGAGTTTTTCACTTAAAAAAACTATATATTCACATATATTACTATGGCGAGCGAGCAGCAATATAGAAAGTGTGCTCCCCCCTGTACTCGTTATCTCACGGGTGGGGACACACACGATCTGTGTGTTGCTTGTTTGGGAGTGCAGCATGCCCAGTCAGCTCTCGAGGGGGCTGATTGTGAGCATTGCGAGCGTTTCCCGATCAGAACGCTCCGCTCCCGCCGATCACTCTTCGAGGAGAGTGGTTCGGTTCGCGCTCCCCGCGGCTCGGGTCCCGCTTCTGTCGAGGCAGAGCGGCGGCGTTTGTCGTGGGGATCGCAAATGGATCTGTCAGCGGGGTTTGAGACGGGCGCTGCCTTATCTCAGCCTTTACCTGCCAGTTCCAGTGCCTCAGTTTCGGGTGTGGAAGCACGCATTGCGGTTTCTTCCCCCCGGGCTGAGGCACCAATGCTGCAACTATCCAGTTCCGAGGAGCTGGATGTTGTTAGTGTTGAGACAGGGGATATTGAGGACTCGTCATCTCATTCCCCTGAACATGAGGAGCTTATGGAGGTGCTCACTCGTGCGGTTTCAAAACTAAGTATCGAGTGGCCAGCTGTTAGGCAGGAGTATGTTTCAAAAAGCAAGCTTGATGAACGATTTTTGCCGTCCCGTGCTCAGCCTCCACGGCGGTGCCTTCCGTTTCTTCCCGACCTCCACACTGAGGTGTCGAAGTCGTGGAAGAGACCCGCCTCTTATCGTGTGTTTAGCCCCCAGACATCCACTTATTCGAATATATCGGGGGCTAAGTTGTATGGTTATGGGGCGATGCCCAAGGTGGAGGAGACTCTAGCTAGCCATCTTTCTGCTGAGTCTTCTTCATCTCTTAAGGCACCAGCTTTGCCTACCAAGCCTCTCAGAAATACCTCGGCTTTGGTGGGCAAGGCTTATTCGGCGGCTGGTCAGGCTTCGGCATGTCTGCATACTATGTCTATATTGCAGGCATACCAAGCTGATCTTTTAAAAGATATGAGTGAGAGTGAGGAGGTCAGCACTGACATGGTTCGCGAACTGCGTCAGGCTGCAGATTTATCTCTGCGTGCCACCAAGGAGTCGGCCAAACTAATGGGCCGTACTATGGCAGCCTTGGTGGCCGCAGAGAGGCACTTGTGGTTGAACCTTTCTGATATGAAGGATAAAGAGAAAGCTTTTCTTTTGGATGCTCCACTTTCTCCATCTGGTCTATTTGGTGACGCAGTAAATGCGGTTATAGATAAATTTCAGGAAGAAAAGAAACAAGCTGCGGCTTTTCATAAATTCCTCCCACTTAAAGTTCATATCCCAGGGTCTGCTGGGCGAGGGCAGACCAAGCCGTCAACAAGCTCCTCACATAGGGCGCAACAAAAGCAGAGCGTCGCGTCTCGTGGCCCCCCTTCTAAACAGTGGGCACAGACGCGACACTCTCAGGCGAAGCCTTCCAGCGGTAAGACTGATCTGAGGACGGTCATTATGGCTAAGAAGGCTTCGTCTAAAAAGAAGTACGCCACTGGCGTCAGGATGCTGAGGGTGGTCCCCTCCGTGAGAGGGAGGTGTTCACCGCTTCAGACGGTGCCCGTCCTCTCACGGTGCCCTCAGGGGTCCCTTCTGCCAACCCCGACTTTAAGACGGGGCGTAGACGGGCCCAGCGAGTGCTTTCCCGAGGGACGCTCGCCCCCTCTGAGGAGGGGCTTAGGGCAGTTAGACCAGTCGTTCCCTGCCGGTGCGCCGTTACAGGGCGCTGTGTCTGCTGCTCAAAATATTCCAGAGGCCAGCCTCGAGAGGCTGGTACCCTTAGTAGAATTTCTGGCAGAGTGGAAAAGTCTTCCAAAAATATCTCAGTGGGTTCTGCAGTCGATAGAGAGGGGTTATGCCATTCAGTTCAGATCTCCTCCTCCTCGATTCAACGGGGTCCTGCCCACCGTGGTGGGCCCCGAGCAGGCTCTGGTAATGGAACAAGAGGTGAAAACACTCCTTCAAAAGGAGGCTATAGAACGGGTTCCTCCTCCCAGCAAGGAGTTAGGTTATTACAGCCGATATTTCATCGTTCCAAAGAAGGATGGGGGGTTGCGTCCAATTTTAGATCTGCGCCTATTAAACCGTGCTGTAGCCAAGCTCAAGTTCAAGATGCTCACGTTAAAGCAAATCGTGTCACAAATCAGGTCCGAGGACTGGTTTGTCACGATAGATCTGAAGGACGCGTACTTCCACATTTCCATCCTTCCGCAACACAGGAAGTTCCTGAGGTTCGCTTTCGGGGGCGAAGCGTACCAATATCGTGTTCTTCCGTTCGGTCTAGCTCTATCTCCCCGCACGTTCACGAAATGCATGGATGCAGCGCTAGTTCCACTGCGACTCCAGGGCATTCGTATATTGAACTACATAGACGATTGGGTGATTCTGGCTCAATCGCAACAACAAGCGGTTCGGCATCGAGATGTCGTCCTCGCGCACATAAAGAAACTGGGGTTGAGGCTGAATGCCAAGAAGAGTGTTCTATCTCCATCACAGAAGACATCTTTTCTGGGGGTATTATGGGATTCAGTAGCAATGCGGGCGTGCCTGTCGCCGGCCCGCATCACTTCGATTCTCTCAGCTGTAAAACGAGTAAAGCTAGGCCAGTTGCTCACTGTGAAGCAGTTCCAGAGACTGCTGGGTCTGATGGCAGCAGCGTCCAATGTTATTCCCTGCGGCCTGTTGTACCTGAGACCATTACAGTGGTGGCTCAGAACCAAGGGGTTCTCCCCGAGGGGAAACCCCCTCCGCACGATCAAAGTTACGCGGCGCTGCCTGCGTGCTCTGGTCATGTGGAGGGATCCTTGTTTTCTGTCCCAGGGACCTGTGCTGGGAGCTCTTTGTCGTCGTGTAACGCTAACGACAGATGCTTCCCTCACAGGCTGGGGGGCGATCATGAGTGGTCGCCCAGCCCAGGGTCTGTGGCAGGACCATCATCGATCATGGCATATAAATCGTCTAGAGATGTTGGCTGTGTTTCAGGCTCTGAAACACTTCCTACCAGACCTGAGAGGTCATCATGTTCTTGTCCGGTCCGACAATACATCGGTGGTCTCTTACATAAACCATCAGGGGGGTCTGCGCTCTCGCCCGTTATACAATCTGGCTCGCCAGATCCTTCTATGGACCCAGGGGAAGTTCCTTTCATTGAGGGCGATTTATCTTCCGGGGTATCTAAATCAGGGAGCGGACATCCTGTCGAGGCAGGGGCCGAGGCCCGGGGAATGGAGACTCCACCCCGAGGTGGTGGAGCTCCTGTGGATGCAGTACGGTCGTGCTGAGGTAGACCTATTTGCGTCCAGGGAGACATCACACTGTCCACTGTGGTTCTCTCTCAGTTATCCAGCCCCTCTGGGGTTGGATGCTATGGTACAGGCGTGGCCGAGGTCACGCCTGTACGCCTTTCCCCCGATTGCTCTGCTCCCAGGAGTTCTGGAGAGGGTTCGCCGGGACGGGGTCAGTCTACTGTTGGTAGCCCCGTACTGGCCGGCCCGAGTTTGGTTTGCGGACCTTATATCTCTCCTAGACGGCTCTCCTCTGGAGATTCCGATCAGGAGGGACCTTCTCTCTCAGGCGAGCGGGTTGATTTATCACCCCCGCCCAGAGTTGTGGAAGCTATGGGCTTGGCCTCTGAGGGGGCCCAGCTCGTAGGTGCTGGTCTCTCAACCGAGGTTGTTGAGACCATCCTTCACTCCAGAGCTCCTTCCACGAGGAAGTTATACGCCTTGAAGTGGAGGCTCTTCACTTCTTGGTGTGGAGAACATCTGTTGGACCCAGTTAACTGCCCAGTGGGTGCAGTGCTGGAGTTCCTGCAGGAGCGTTTCTCCTCAGGGTTATCCCCCTCCACACTAAAGGTGTATGTGGCGGCACTTGCTGCTTACCATGTCCCTTTCAGTGGAGTCTCTTTGGGGAGACACCCGTTTATAACTCGCTTTCTTCGTGGTACTTTGAGGCTGAGGCCTGTAGTCCGCACGAGGGTGCCAGCATGGGACTTGGCCATCGTTCTAGAAGGTCTTTCCCTAGCTCCTTTTGAGCCTATTGAAAAAGTTTCTGAAAAGTTTGTTACTTTAAAGACTATTTTTCTCCTTGCCATTTCTTCTCTTAAGAGAATCTGAGATATTCAGGCTCTCTCGGTTGCTCCTTTGTGTCTGGAATTTGCGCCTGGGATGGTGAAGGCTTTTCTCCACCCCAGGCCAGGTTATGTCCCTAAGGTCACTACCAATGTGGCCAGACCTATAGTTCTGCAGGCCTTCTGTCCTCCTCCTTTTACATCGTCAGATCAGGAAAAACTTAATCTGCTCTGCCCTGTCCGGGCTCTAGATACTTATGTCCACAGAGCTGCCCTGTGGAGAAAATCAGAACAGTTGTTTGTTTGTTTTGGACCACCTAAGAAGGGGTCTCCAGTGTCTAAGCAGAGGATGAGCAAGTGGGTGGTCGTGGCCATCTCACTTGCTTATGAGTCGGCTGGTCAGCCTCACCTTTGACTGTCCGAGCTCACTCTACCAGGAGTATGGCGGCTTCCAAAGCCTTATTGTCAGGGGTTTCTCTTCATGACGTATGTGATGCGGCAGGCTGGTCCTCACCGCATACTTTCGTCAGGTTCTATGACCTAGACCTTAGCTCCACCCCTGGGGCGCAGGTGCTTTCGGCTGAACTTAATCCGTGATTCACACAGTCGGTCACTTGCTCCTATGGCGACGTGGGTATTAGCGTTCCCGCAGCGTTTTCACGCAGCTCGACGTTCCTGATAGGGAACGTCCCGGGTTACGTATGTAACCCTAGTTCCCTGAAGGAACGAGACGCTGCGTGTCGTTGCCATACTCCCAGCATTCCCTTGATCGACTTGCTTCAGACTTTACAGAAGCTGTCGCCATCTTGTTTATGGGTGTGCTTTATAGTTTCCTGGTCGATGACGTCACTCGTGACGTTCCGTCTCGCCGTTGGCTGATTCCATACTATGCTTCAAGACGCACAACGCTAGAAGCGTTCCCGCAGCGTTTTCACGCAGCGTCTCGTTCCTTCAGGGAACTAGGGTTACATACGTAACCCGGGACGTTTCTAACCCAATTAGAATGTTTGATTCAAAACTAAAATATTGGTGACTGAATTAGCACCCAGTCAAGAATTCCCAATTCTTGCAGCAACGTCAGTCCCAAACCTTATACAGTTTCATTCAAGACTAAAATATTGGTTACTGAATTAGCACCCAGTCAAGAATTCACAATTCTTGCAGCAACATCAGTCCCAAACCTGATACAGTTTCTACAATCTCTAGACGAACGGACTAAATTGTTTCTTTAACAATTCCTACAGACTCCAGAGAAAGGACCAAACCTTATACTATACTTCAGTGGTTCCTACAATCTCTCATGAGAACGGACTAAACCTTCTTCTTAAATTATTCTTACAGACTTAAGAAAACAGGGCCAGGCTATAAAACTTATTTATATAGCTCCTACAGTTTCACAAGAATTAACTATATCATTTAAAAGGTTCCTACAGACTCATGAGAAAGGCCCACAGAAAAGATAAAACCTTTTCTACAATCTCTGGACGAACGGACTAAATTGTTTCTTTAACAATTCCTACAGACAACAAAGAGAAAGGACCAAGCCTCTGCTTCTACAATCTCTTGATGAACGGACTAAATTGTTTCTTTAACAATCCCTACAGACTCCAGAGAAAGGACCAAACCTTATTTCTATAGCTCCTTCAGTCTCAGGAGAATTAATTAAATCATTTAAAAGGTTCCTACAGACTCATGAGAAAGGCCCAAGCCTAAAATTCTCAACAATACACAGTATGTGTGACTACACTACAAATCTTTACTGGTCTACTTATTATTCTTTTCAGAGGATGTTCTTTTAGAGAGCTGATAAGTTTCACTCACCAAATTAGGATCTTTGAGACAGGATCCAGTTGATTCAAACAGATTGTGTCCACAGATGCAGTCTGTTAAACTTCAGCGTAACAGAAGATACTCCAAGACTTTTCTGTTTACTTCTTGTTGTAGTTGGTGAGTTCTTGGTTTACTTCTTGTAGAAGTTGGTGAGTTCTCTTCTTGTCAGTCTCTCCTGGCTGGCTCGCCAAATTGTTAGATTTTGCTGTATTTGGCCGAGCAGTGGTTTGGGTGGCTCGCCAATGTATTAGATTTCTCCAATACATAAAATAAGTAAACTTGACCAGAGTTCTTGTGGGGAGAAGAATTTATTGAAGGTTTGTAGTGTAGCAGTCCTTCAGCAGCGATGTTAGCATGTCGCCCTTCAACAATCTTAACCCAAAGTTCTGTTTGCAAGACAGAACTTTATACATGAAGAGAAACCTGTTAGGACCTCCCACAGGAGATCGATCTAACTTGCTAATCCACTCTGAGCAATGCTGATTCTTTTTATTCATTCACACCAATCAGTTTCTATAGGCCAATAATCTGAATGGGCCATTGTATTGGCCATTTGGCACACACCTTTGCAGACACAGATAAAGTTGATTACATCTGAGGCAGAGTAACAATGTAAGTCCATCTGACTAAAGTTAACTGAAAATACACATAATCTTTCAAGGCGCTGCTGTCCCTTTTTACACAGAGCCTCTGTGTTCAAATCATAGCACTGATGCGTCGCCAAACTGAACAGCCAATCAGAGTTCTCTCTCCCACTGACAGCCCGACGACAATTCTACATGTTGAATCAGCCCAAAAAAAAAACAGAGTCGGCAGAAGCTTAAAAACGGCCCGACATTGCCCAATGGCTGACCGGAGGCTTGGCGTGTCCCTGGCTTTAGGAGGTAGAGATAGAGATAATTCTCGAACTCATTAATTATTGAATAATATTTATTTTAAAAAGACCTACAGTATACTGTGATTGCTCTTCTCCATGCTTATGGATGAGCTGCATCCATTTGGTCAACAATCAAACTCATTGCTTTGCCCTCAATAATATGAGTATTGTAGATATTCTGAATTCAATTTGAATAAAAGAAAAGCTTCAGCTACTTTCAAATAATTAAGCACCTTTATAGTATGAACACAAAATAACACATGTATAAGTTATCAATAATTTATTTTGAGCAATGTTTATTGATACAGTATGTACAGACTTTAAATGTTTGAGGCTTTTTGTCATTTCTGTCAGCAATATGTATATATATATATACCTTCAAAAGCATATTTATTGCCACAAATGTTAAAAGAAAATCTTAGTTATTTACATCCATCAATACTGAGGATAAGAAAGAATTTTTTTTTTTTTAAAGAACATAAATATTTAAATATATTTAAATATTTCTCAAATTGTTTCATTGGGAGATGGTGAAAATACTGTATGACAATTGTTGTGCAGTCAAATGAACAATTCTGACTTTTAATAAATTCATTATTCATTTCGACAACAGAGTACAATAATTTGGAAAGCATCATTTTTGTATTCTTGACCGACATCTACAAGTACGTTAGTTATTGTGCCCAGACAGGCAAACCAAGGCATTAAACATTTAGCATGTAATTGAACCTTTCAATCATGCTATTTGCATTAGGTCCCATCTGTGTTTAGGGCCAGAGACCTGTGCATCCTCTACATCTAACACTAATTATCATCTCCTAGGAAACCTCAGGCAGTGAGAGGAAGAAAAATAATAAAATTTGCCTCCAAGAAAGAATAACTGTGTACACACGGACCATGCCATAAATCTGCCATTACTCTTAATTAAATGGACATTACCCATGCAATTCATTTTTAAGGAAACAGCAGTGGCCAGAGAAGATGTGAAATACAGCGTATCCTGGGGGGTACGCAGCAAGAGCATGCATTTAATCCTCATTAATGCATACCATAAACAAGAATTATATACAGTAAAAAAAAAAAAAAAAAAACAGGCAGACTAATGCAAAGATTTCCTAATTCAATCAGTGTCCTCATAAATCTGTGTATATACTGTATCTGCCGGGAATGGAGATTGCCAAAACGTATTTCAGCATTGGGAAATCAATCTAATTTACATGATGAAATGTCCACATTTTGAAAGAAAATGCCTTCTTAATTCAACAAGTTTATTTCATAAACGCAATTACCGAGAGGTCTGGAGTTAATTTTCCAATCACCTGTCCAACGTCGTGCAGCAGATGACCAGACAAAGTGCTTTTCCATCATGAAGGACTGAATCTGACCCTCACTCTGATGGAAAGGTTATTTTCCTTCATTTGACTGGGTGCCAAGAGACTCTGCAGTCAGGATTGAGACGAAAACATTGATCGCTGGGCGCCATCACATCACTCTGGACAAATGTTACATCTGAATAATCTCTTCTCTAGAGATGAAGCCACACAGAAGCATATAAATGTGCTCAAAAAGGAACAGGGAAAACGGGAATCATGATCACAGAAGTCTGATATCATGAGTCAGAGTAATAGCTTCAACTCAGCAGCTGGTATTGATGGTATGAGTAAATTTATTTACAGTATCTTAATGCCTTTCAGAGAAAAATAGTGCATCTGAATTAAGCTCTTGTTTCATGATGTCATCATGCACACCCACATGTCGCTCCAAACCTCTTTCTTTTGTATCTGTGAAATATAAAATAAGATATTTTGAGAAAAATCTCAGTATTATATATATATTTTTTTCATACATTGAAAGTCAATGGGCTCCCACTGTTGTTTGGTTCCCAACGTTCAACAAAATATTTAATTTTCCTTAGAAGTCAGTCATACATATATACATACATGTTTGTTTAACTATCCCTTTAAGTATGCAGGAATGTAATATTCTGAATATACTTCATCTGATGATCTGCTACCTTTTATGACCAGTATGTTCTTCGACCTATGATGTACTAACAACAACCACAAACAAAATTGACTTGTTTGAAAAAAAAAGTACAATTTAACTTTGATGACTTGATGATCTGTAACACACTTTCAGATAGCCGACTAAATCACCATAAATGTTGACTATTCAGACATCCTTGTCATTTGATGCATTGATTTTTGCATCCTGCTTATCTGGGAAATATGAATATATAAACAGCTCTTCTCTTAACTCATACTTGGATGTTATGAGGATGAGGTCTTATGGGGTCTAAAATTTGGGCTACATATTCCACCTTGCATACAGTTTAAAACATATTTCTCAATTAACCTAGTCCTGAACAGCCTAGTTCTCATTTCTACTGCAGAAAGTGTGCTTTTCATTGCAGCACTATGTCCACAGTCATGCTCACCAAGCGCTCTATAACACAATTCCAGATGCACATTAATACATAATGAGCTCAGTAAATTCTCTGTCAGACCAAACCACAAAAAAAAAAAACTGAAACCCTAACAGATGCTCCGTGGAAGCTGTCATAAACTCACTTTTTTCTTATTTCAATGCCAACTGCTTGAAGTAAAATCCTTTCTTTTTATCTTTCACTAGGCTTATCTATCAGTAATTTGTGTTACCTTTTGAAATCCATTCTCTGATGGCCCTTCAAGGTGGTTCAAAAACATTCTGTGAAGCGTCTGCAAGTCTATTTCACATCAAGCTCCCTTCGGAAAAGGCAAAGAAATAACCCTGAGCTGTCGCTGGCATATTTACGCTGCAGGCTTGGCCTTTGGAGTTCTGGAGAAAGTGCATGGTCAGCTATGGCCCTGAATCTATAACAATGAAAACTGCTATGCTTTGGGTTACAACTTCACTTTTGAGAATTTGTCGCTCTATGAAAAAATCCAGGAAGATTGAAAACACTCCATAGCTTTCCATATGGTCAGGAGACACCCTGAGTCCTTTCCTTTGTTAATATGCTGATTTAATAAAAGACTTTAATCAAGTTTTGTGCATTTACATGAGGAAGAAATTAGTCATAAGATTCTGCTGAACTTTAATGACAGGCCCCACACTGTGGAAATTGATGATAAAATATGAGACAGCAAAAATATTAAATATAGGGTAGGATGGGAGAAGATGTCCCCCTCAAGAACATTATGTATTTACTTTTAAATTGTAACATATTTAGATAGAAGTTTAGCATGTGCAGGATAATGATGCATCAGTCAATTTGTTATTATAGGAAATAAATAGAAACATTTGCTAATTTAGTTGTTATAGAACAAAATGGCAAATATTAAAAGAGGGTATAAGTTAGACCCTACTTGGGGTAAGAAGCCACTCCTGGATAAACTTTTACAGAATGACTTTTGATATAATTCTAGTTAAATTTAAATTAATAAAAAGTTTAGTTATTACAGGAAATAAATAGAGGCATTTGCTAATTAGGCCTAAATGTCAAATATTAAAAGAGGGATAAGATGGGGAGAAGCTCAGGGGAAAACACAACCATACATAGACGACCTCAATTAACAACTATGGCAACTGACTTGGCAAGGAGGGACTATAAAACAGAAAACAATGAAGACTGAACCGAAACTCAAAAGTTAACTAGACAGCTGCATAACCCTGACACAAATATTGTAAACTGAATAAATATGTTATTTACTTTTCCGTTAAAATCTTCCTCATATATCTGACTCTTGTCTGAGTGTATGTATTTATTTACCTAAAAGTTTTATTAATTAATATAATAATGTGGAGGATGAAGCTCACAAATTAAGAGGATTTTGAACTACATGTTGACAAATATACAAAACTGCTAGAGAAATGACACATTTGTGTATTTGGACCTGGACCTCAATCGAATTAATGATATACAGTTTGGCCCTTGTGACAAAGGTCTCCTATTTTATTGAAAGACTGAGTCAGTCACAGAATGTCTGATTGCTTGCTACAATGAAACGGGAACTAAGAATTTTGGCCGTGGGTTGAGTTTGTGTGCATTACAGGTTTGGTGAAGGATCCCCGTGATGAGGCACTACAGTGAAGGGTTTCTGTGCCAAAGTCATTAAAACCCATTTTATCAGCCCTGTTATTATTCTTCTCTGCTTTAGCAGCTTAATTAGCTTCCCTTGCCTAACACTTTTCTAAACACAACAACCAGCTTTTTTCCACACGCTCAATCAGGAACTGACATATTAATGACCCTAGGTTTCACCTTTGAAAGAGAAAGTGTGTGTAATAATCAGTACTGGTTATTATGTTTACTCCATCACATATCATCAAAATTAATTTAATCTCTTGTACATTATATTAAAGGCCCACTGAAGTGCCTTGGAACACACAACTTTGTATGATGTGTTGAGGTAATTTCCACTGAAAAAGGAAGCTAAGGGACATATTGAAGATTGACTGCCACAGACAAACAGCAAGTTGTACTTGACAGCACCATGGAAGTGAATTCCACTATGGAAGCTGATGATACGTTGGATTCAATAGTAAAGGTGTGAATAAATTCTAGCCATTTCATTCTTAACCAACATATAGTTGGAAAACAGAATAAAACTTGAGTGTTTGAGCAACCGAACAAACATATCCAATCCATATTGCTCCGTGACGTGTCAACGGTCGCTTTGGCCAGGTGGTATTTATAGCATAGGGGGCAGGACGCTTAAGATTCTAAAGAGCATTTTATTGGACAGAAGATAAGATGAGAAGCTTAAGTCCGCAGTGATGTCATAAAAACCTGTGATCCATTTTAGCGGAAGTGAGAGACTAAGTTTTATCTCCTAAATGTGAATTTTGTCATTGTTTTGGAACACACCAGCTTATTCATAACCTTAAGGCTAAATGTAATGGTCAACAGCCTAGAGCAGTGGTTCCCAAAGTGGGGTGCGGTGACAACTGGCTAGGGGTGCAGCAGAATCTCAACTTTATTTTCCAATTTAAACAGCCTAAAATAACTATCGTAGCATATAATAACCTTTTACAGCATTTTAAAACAATATCAAAACACCAACATATGCATGTCCAAATGAAAATGAATAAGCGAAAAAACACTGATATATTTCATACATTTAAAGTTTAAATGTTTATTTACCGCTAATTGGACTGTTCTCGGGAGGGAATGGTCCCTCTCGCTCCGCCCTTTGTAATGATGCGCGCTCAATTTGATATTTCACGCAGATTGACAGGACAGGGCAAATGGATATGGATAAATGTATAAGTTTAAACAAAAGAAAAGCAGAAATGTCACAGGCCAGAAGACCGACGGACATCAACCCGGGACCACCACCACCCAAAAAAAAAAATTATTTCTGAAAAATAAAAACATTGACATATTTCCCTTAACAGCAGAGGACCTCGCTCGCAAGACTGCAGTTCTATTCAAATCTATAGCTGCACATCTGAAGACGCTACAGGAAAGGTTTGAGGTTTACTTCCCCGCTGGCGCTGATCAGTGTTGGGTATAGTTACTTTGGAAAGTAGTTAATTAGGTTACAACGTTACCATCAATTAAAAGTAATCAGTTACGTTACAGCGTTATCTATTCATAAAAGTAACGCGTTAGAGTACTCGTGCGTTACCAAAAATTAAAAGCCGTTTGCAGCGCCTCACACATGATGCAGCTTAATTGACAGACACGGCCCCCTTTAAATTCACCTATAAGTCGTGACTCCTGGCAATGAATAACGTCAGTCATCCGACTAAATTAACACTGCGGGATAACAATAACAGGAAAGACAGTCATCAATATGCTATTCCACATAGCGTTTTATTTATTTATTATCCCAGAACATATGAATCAAAATTCACACCTTCCCAGCCCGGGTAGCCTAGGCTATGAGCACCATAAAACAAGATAACTCCTGATTTTTTCTTTAACTCTAATGCAGTTAGAAATGAACAACCAGTCAACGATCTAACAGAAATTAACAGCTGTCTGTCAAACAAAAATGATTACAAACCGAAAAAAAAAAACAAGATTGGTGTTTGGATGTGAGATGTTTTTTTTTATTTGAGGTAGAATTTTTGGCGGTCGACAGAAGCTTTTCACCAACGCAGAGTGTGCATTTTACCGTTATGTTCTTTTCCTTTTCGTTGACAAATTGAAAATAATGTGCGTACTTCCATACTGCAAACGTTGTCCTCTCTGCCATCTTGCCGGGAGTTCGAAAACACACACACACACACACACACACACACACAGGGGGGAGCAGGGCACAGACGTATCACAGCCATTGACTTTATATGATTACAGCGCTTCGGCTACG
This sequence comes from Semotilus atromaculatus, assembly GCA_031834385.1. Taxonomy (NCBI): domain Eukaryota; kingdom Metazoa; phylum Chordata; class Actinopteri; order Cypriniformes; family Leuciscidae; genus Semotilus; species Semotilus atromaculatus. The sequence continues at coordinate 3,115,353 of JAULUF010000012.1, read as the reverse complement.
CTGATACATCCGCAGGTGGCACAGTAGACCTAGGCATACTATACTGTCGGACAAAAAACAGGCTGCAGTCGGGATTTTCCTTTCCTTAAAATAACGGATTACTTTTAAAAAAAAATAACGAAGTTACTGATTACTTAACGCACGAAACTAACGCGTTAAGTTACACATATCACGAAAAAGGTAATTAGAGTACTCTAACGCGTTACTTTATAACGCGTTACCCACAACACTGGCGCTGATAATGAAAGCTTTGACTGGATCCGTGACCCCTTTAGGCGCCTATCACATATAGCGCCTAAAAACGTGTAGAAAACGCTAGGCGCGCCCCCTTCTCCTTTTTCCAAAGCGCTGGGCGGTTGCGGTCCGGAGGCGTCTGTCGTTGCTAAGCTTGTTGTTGTTAAGGTTCTTGTCATGTGCGGCATTCTAAAAAGTTTTTATCTTTTTATCTGAAAGATGTTTTTATCTCAATGCGGCGCGGACGCGCTTGGAAAAAACGAGCGCTTCGCTTCCATTATGAGTGCGCATACCGCGTGCCTACATTTGAAATAACGAACTTGAGCGCGCAAAAGACGCGATATGTGAACAGGCCAGTACGAGCTAGCGTTCTCATCCCTGGCATACGTGATAAACAAAAAAAGGCAGCGCCTGTCAGTGGAGCACGATCGTCTCAGGTTACAACTGTAACCTATGTTCCCTGAGAACAGGGAACGAGACAATACGTCATCGACGCTATGGGGAACGCCTCAGGCGTGACAGGTGTCTGAAATCAAGTATCAACTCACAGCAATCATGTTGACCGGCGACAGCCCGTGCATCATCAGCTCGAATGATGAGCGCGCAACCTGGATGTATAAAAAGGGTACCTTGAAACCGTGACAACATCCTATCGTCTTCAGGGACTGTTGCAGGCAGGCCCCGAAGTATGGCAGGGAGACGTATTGTCTCGTTCCCTGTTCTCAGGGAACATAGGTTACAGTTGTAACCTGAGACGTTCCCTTTCGAAGGGAACTCAACAATACGTCATCGACGCTATGGGGAACGAAATACCCACGCCGCCATACTGAGGGGAGTGCATGCCCAATGGCAGTGACAACTGTCAGAACCAGAAATACAAAGGACAGAAAAACCACTCACCCTAGGTCACGTTGGGCTGTCAGTGACAGCACTCCCCACCGGTCATAGCCCAAGCTAATGAACCGAGAAAACTGCCAGATCATAGTTCAAGGGAGGTAAATCTGGGCCAGCTCAAAGGCTTAGGACCACAACTTCCAAATAGAAGGGGTCCCTTCTAGGGAGTGTGGCTAGGGGACTCAAGGAACTCCCAGCCAGTCACTATTCAGGAGAGCATGCCTCCTGACATGCCACCAGGCTGGCCTGGTGATCTATACTAAGACGCACAGTCTGGCCATTGCCTGTCTGTCCTAGACAGAGCCTCTGGAAACTGCCTTGGAAAAGGCATCCAAAACTGAAGGCCTGCAAAGCTGGCAGAAACCATTCAGTTCCGGATCACAGAGACGGGACCACCTGGAGAGTGTAACTCAACCTCAAGAAACGACAGAAGTCGTCCACTCAATCCATGGGTCTACCCAGTGCTCGTTCTAAGTAAGAGAGGGAACAAAACCAGGAAAGTCTGCTGAGGCCAAAGACCTGATTACCCCCTATGTGGGGAGCTCCGGGATATGAGAGCTCATTTCCGGAAGGCCGGTGAGGCCTGAACCTGACGACCACAGCATGTGGGAGCTCATAACTAGGAAGGCCGGTGAGGCCTGTAACCTGGCTACCACAGTATGTGGGAGCTCTTATCAGGAAGGCCGGGTGAGGCCTGTAACCTGGCGACCACATTATTTGAGAGCTCATATCAGGAAGGCTGGTAAGGCCTGTAACCTGATACCCAGTATATGGGAGCTCATATCAGGAAGGCCGGTGAGGCCTGAAACCTGACGACCACAGTATGTGGGAGCTCATATCAGGAAGGCCGGTGAGGCCTGTAACCTGGCTACCACAGTATGTGGAAGCTCATATCAGGAAGGCTGGAAAGGCCTGTAACCTGGCGACCACAGAATGTGGGAGCTCGTATTCAGGAAGGCCAGAGAGACCTATAACCCGACAGCCACACAATGTGGGGCTACCTACAAAAAAGGCCTAATGAGGCCTGTAACCACAGAATGTGGGAGATAGCTTGAAAGGGAGGCGCCTGTCGTAATACATTGCGACAGAAGACGCATCTAGAGTGGGACCCAAGGTGAAGAACCGGAGTCTGAGCCACGTAAAAAAGGGAATGAAGCAGACAGCGCATAACCCTTACCATAAAAATGAAAAGTACACGACACGCAAGTGCGTGTGCTTAGCCATTCCGAATCCAGGAAGGCCTGGTGAGGCCTGTCACCTGGCGACCACAGTAAGGTGGGAGCTCATATCAGGAAGGCCGGTGAGGCCTGAAACCTCAGAGCTTACTTTCAGGAAGGCCTGATAAGGCCTGTAATCTGACCACCACACCATGTGGGGGCTACTTCTACAAAGGCCATAAATATGGTTTTTAGAAAGTACACGAAACGAAAGTGCGTGTACTTTAGCCATTTCGAATCCAGGAAGGCCTGGATCAGAATGTGGAGTTTAGCTAGAGAAAGGCATCTGTTGTAGCATACTTCGACGACAGGACGCATCAAGAGTGGGACCCAAGGTGAAAGACCGGGGTCTGAGCCACATAAGAAGGGACCGAAGCGTACAGCGCATGACCCTTACCACAAAAAATTTTTTTTTAGAAAGTACACAAAACGTTCAGTCGTGTGACTTACCATAGATGAATATGACTCTATATTCAGGAAGGCCTTGTGAGGCCTATAACCTGACAACCACAGAAAGTGGGAGCTCATCCTCAGGAAGGCTGCTGAGGCCTGTGACCTGACGACGACAGAATGTGGGAGCTCGTAACCAGGAAGGCCGGGTGAGGCCTGTAACCTGACATGTAGAAGCCCATCACCAGGAAGGCCAGTGATGTCTGTAACCTGGCGACCACAGTATGTGGGAGCTCATAACCAGGAAGGCCTGACGAGGCCTATAACCTGGCGACCACCATGTGTGGGAGCTCACATTCAGGAAGGCCTAGTAAGGCCTGTAACCTGATACCCAGTATGTGGGAGCTCATAACCAAGAAGGCCGGATGAGGCCTGTAACCTGATAACCACAGTATGTGGGAGCTCATAACCAAGAAGGCCTGCTGAGGCCTGTCACCTGGCGACCACAGTATGTGGGAGCTCATAACCAAGAAGGCCGGCTGAGGCCTGTCACCTGGCGACCACAGTATGTGGGAGCTCATAACCAGGAAGGCCGGTGAGGCCTGTAACCTGGCGACCACCATGTGTGGGAGCTCATAACCAAGAAGGCCTGCTGAGGCCTGTCACCTGGCGACCACAGTATGTGGGAGCTCATAACCAAGAAGGCCGGCTGAGGCCTGTCACCTGGCGACCACAGTATGTGGGAGCTCATAACCAGGAAGGCCTAGTAAGGCCTGTAACCTGATACCCAGAATGTGGGAGCCCATAACCAGGAAGGCCGGCTGAGGCCTGTAACCTGATAACCACAGTATGTGGGAGCTCATAACCAAGAAGGCCAGCTGAGGCCTGTCACTTGGCGACCACAGTATGTGGGAGCTCATAACCAGGAAGGCCGGCTGAGGCCTGTAACCTGATAACCACAGTATGTGGGAGCTCATAACCAGGGAGGCCAGCTGAGGCCTGTCACCTGATAGCCACAGTATGTGGGAGCTCATAACCAGGAAGGCCGGCTGAGGCCTGTCACCTGATAACCACAGTACGTGGGAGCTCATAACCAGAAAGGCCGGATGAGGCCTCTAATCTGGCGACCACGGTATGTGGGAGCTCATAACCAGGAAGGCCTGGTGAGGCCTGTAACCTGACGACCACAATATGAGGGAGCTCAGCTCACTTTACAATACATTACCTGCTTACCAAACATGTCCCAGGCTCTATACAGGAGACGAGTTCTGAAAAAGAAGAGAAAAATGTTATTTGCGAACAAAACATTTTCACTCAACATAAAACCTGCAGTATGCGGTATGAAGCACACCAGGACTCAGAAACTCAGAAACCTGCCTCCAGTGCAGCTGCAATCTGTTGGTGGCGCGCCCCATAACGTCCACCAACTCAGCGTACACTGGGCAGGAGGGCTGAGATGGTTCAGTCTCAACCAGACTGACATCATCGATAGCCGACTCGTGTCCGGCCCGAAGAGAACCAGTTACAGATCCATCAGAAAGGGAAAGAATGTCCTCTACATTGATCTGTAACTCACCCTCGTCAGCTGGCAGATCATCCGAGAGGTTAACGCCCCTCTCCAGATGATCTGCCAGCTCCATCTGAGAACCCCACGAGCTCAAACGCCGCTGAGCCTCAGCCCGAACGGGACCGAAACCGCGGGGATCAGATGCCGCGCCCACTTCCCTCGAGAAGTGGGACAGACGAGAGCGGAGCGTTCTCATGGGAAAACGCTCGCAATTTGCACAGGAAGCTCCCTCAAAAGCTTCCCGTGCGTGCTCTTCTCCCAGGCAGAAAACGCACAGATCGTGTGAATCCTCCGGTGTCAAATATCTGGGACACGGGTCGGCACACTTGCGGAAAGTATTTCTCTCCTTCTCTGCACGCTTCATAATTGTTGACTACTCAAAAACAGACAAACAGTCACTGAAGACGAAAAGGATGTTGTCACGGTTTCAAGGCACCCTTTTTATACATCCAGGTTGCGCGCTCATCATTCGAGCTGATGATGCACGGGCTGTCGCCGGTCAACATGATTGCTGTGAGTTGATACTTGATTTCAGACACCTGTCACGCCTGAGGCGTTCCCCATAGCGTCGATGACGTATTGTTGAGTTCCCTTAGAAAGGGAACTACGAGTTGCACTTTCCTCAATCAACCCCCGTATCAAGAGGCTGTGCTCGCAAAAGCAGGCACATGTATCCCATTAAAATGCGCGCCCCCTTCTCTGCGCCCCCACTGACAGGCGCTGCCTTTGACAGTTCCATGCAAAGATATTTTATTTTTTAAGTTATAAGGTCAGGTTTGAACAAAGCAAACGAGGAACTAAAGAAAAAAATATTTGGAGTTGTTTATTATTATTTAAAGAGTATCTTTAAATCTGTTTTGTTCCAATGATTCTCACATACAGTAGCCTAATTGGTTAAAATCAGTCTGTTGACGTGTGTCCAGTTATAAATGGACAAGATTCATCTGAAGGGGTGTATCGCCTCATATTATGTCTGTTGTGATACATTCATAATAAATTCATGCTGCTGTTTATGCTTCATTTGTTGTTTGCTCATCTGGATATAATTTTATATATGTATGTACATATGTTTGTTTAGTTTAATTGGGTTGGGGTGCCGTGGAAAAAAAACACTACAAAGGGGTGCCATGCTTTCAAAAAGTTTGGGAACCACTGGCCTAGAGTGCCCTTGAGATCCACCAGGCGGCACTCCACAACAGACTATTGTCATTCCCTCACAAACTACATTTCCCATAACTCACTGCCTGGACTCATCATCACTCATAGTTTTCACCTGTGTCTCATCTTCTTGTTACCCTATGTAAGCCTGGTTCTTTCTGTCATTCCCTGCAAAGTCTTGTTTAGTGTTACACTGCAATTCCGAGCTTTCGCCCTGGTTTCATGGTTTCATGCCTGGATTTCTTGCCTGTTCCGTGGATTACTCTTTTGGCCGTGTTCCCTGCCTTGTTGTGTTTGTTTGTATTGACTGCCTGCCTGTGCTTGACCCTTTGCCTGTGTTTGATTACGTCTTTGGATTACCCTGTTCAATAAAACTGCATTTGAATTCTCCACCTTCGTGTCTCAGAGCAGTTCGTGACATTAACATATTCATACTAAAAGCAAAAAAAAAATCTCAGGTTACGACTGTAACCCTAGTTCATTGTGAAGGGAATGAGACGCTGCCTCGATGATGCTTCTGCCAATGAGGAGAGTGAACATCATGGGCAGGTGACGTCATGACCGGGAAACGATAAAAGCATATCCGGTCTGACAGGCGTTAGCTTCCATTTAGCTGAAGCAAGTCGATCACATGGATGTAGAAAGTATGGCAAAGTGACACAGCGTCTTGTTCCCTTCTCAGGGAACTATGGTTACAGTCATAACCTGAGACATTCCCTTTCGAGGGAACTCGCGCTGTGTAGATGACGCTTTAGGAACGAGAATGCCCGAATGTCATACGAACAAGAATTGTTCATGTGAATATTGCAGTTACAACATAGAACTTGAGACCCAGGGGCATCCATGTCCAAGTCATAAAACCTGACAAACGTGAGTGGCGAGGAGCAGCCGGCCACATCGCAAACTTCTTGAAGATCCCAGAGATTAAGGCCTTGGAGACCGCCATACTCCTCGTAGAATGGGCTCTAATGGCCAAAGGCGAAGCTCATAGGCAAGAGAGATAGCCTCAACTATCCACTTGCTAACAGTCTGTTTGGATGCAGGAAGCACTTTTCTTAGGTGACCCAAAACAGACAGAAGTGTTGTGAATGTATGTATGTGTATGACATTTGTATACATGGCTGGACAATAAGAAATGTGTGACAGTAAAAGAGCACACTCAAACCTTATTCTAATATGGAATTGCATTGGTAAAGAGTGTTGGTTCATGACAGGAGGGGCTCCACTCAAGGATAAAAAAAGTCTAAGAATGTTCCACGAATGGTTGAAATACCATCATTGGCCTAGAAAGATAACATTCTGGGAGTCAAAACTATAAAGGAGGATGCCCTCCCTTCACAGTCACAGTCTGCAACCACTTTGTGTGACTGGATGACTGCTGAACTTTTCTTGCAAGAAAATAAACCTCATCAAAGACAATTGGAAATGTTTGTCTCTTATTCAGTGATTGAATTTTGTTTGCCACCACAGTGTTGAGTTCTCTAACTGGACAGATGAGGTTCAGTTTTTCCTGGTCAGTTTTTCTAGCGACAGATAAAACCAGTGCCAGGTCCCATGCTGGAACTCTGATATGAACTGCAGGCCTCACCCTTAGAGTACCACGAAGGTAACGTGTTATCAGAGTATCACTCCCTTCGGATTATCCACCTAAGGGGACATGGTAAGCTGTTATGGGCGCAATACACCTTCAGTGTCGAAAGAGATAACCCCGATGAAGAGCGATCTTGAAGGAACTCTAATATTGAACCTACAGGGCAATTAACTGGATCCCATTGTCGTAAACTACACCAAGAAGGAAACACTATCCACTTCAGGGTGTATAGTTTCCTCGTGAATGGAGCTCTACAACCTCAGTTGAGAGACCAGAATCTCTGGCTGTGTTCGAAAACGCATAATCAATAAGTTTCAATAAGTACTTACTTAACGAGCACTAAAAGAGTAAGTACTATATAGCCTGTTCTCGTTAAAGTATAAATGCGAACCGGACATCTGCCTTGTTGACGTTATGTGACCTATGACGCGTTATCACATGCGCAACAACTTAAAAGATATAAGTGATAGAAGTCAGAAGTCTGTAAATATCTTGATATTGATGAAACTTGCTCATTTTGTGGTCTTGTTGAAGAAACAGCTGCCCATTTATTTTGTGAATACATTTAGGGTTGATTTAAATTCTTATATTTTAAACCCTACTAATGTGACCCACAGTTTTATCCTTAACTATATATTATTTTTTATTAAGAAAACCCAAAATCGTCATCTTGTTTTTAAAGTTCCCCTATTATGCTATTTTAAAGTTTCATAATGTTGTTTTGGAGTCTCCTACAACAGGTTTACTTGCATCAAAAGTCAAAAAACCTTTTCTCATAAAGTTTCATTTTCTCAATAATACATTTGCATTTCACCACATTTTCAATGATTCTCAAACGACTCGTCAGATGAATCAATCTCTCTAAATCCGGCCTTTCTGCAAGCTACTCTGCTCTGATTTGCCAGACAGCTCAGTTGTGATTGGTTTACTGCGTATAGAGTATAGGTTTGTTGAAAGCAAAAACGGCCATTGCCATAACAACGTAAGCTCTGCTTGTTCTGAGGCTTCCTACACTGTAAACTAAACACAGTAACAAACAATGACGTCGATTTTACCAAATTAAATTCGAGCGTGAGTAGCCTGGAATCCATGGACCAGATTTGCGCCTCAGCTAGGGAACCAATCACAGAACGGGGAGGGAGCAGCAAGATGATGGCGGCGTCTATGCAACACACCGAAGCAGTTTGTTTATATCTATGGATCCAACATGGCAGCCGACGCGAAGTTTCCTTTCGATGCAGCCTTAGATATTGTTCTAAGTAGTTTAAAACGCAATTTCAATTTTAGTTTCCTCGTCTAATTTCTGTTGCTCTACATACGTCATCTGGTATAATTGAAACGATTGGCTATGAGCTACGTACAGGCGCATTTGATAGACATTTGTAGCACCCAATAAACGGCTCTGGGCATTTATAAACCACGCCTCAAATAGAAGAAAATGAACATGTGGTTCCCAGACCCACGTCTCAATGAGACTAGGTCTGACGTTAGCCAGGCTAGAGCATGGGTCCGATGATGAAACAATGGAAGAACTATTCATTCAACCCGAACCTCCATCGCAAGGACAACTCGAGCAGGAAGTTTCTCAGTGATACACTACTCAGTTTGAGGTACATTATGAGATGTTGCAACTGTAATTTCTCCCCATAAACATTAACAAGTCCATCAATCTCTCTAAATCCTGCCTTTCTGCAAGCTACTCTGCTCTGATTTGCCTTAATTAATTAATCGCCATAGCATTAATGTCCATCAACCAACCAATTACTTACTTGTACTTATTTACTTACCGAGTTTTTTTTTTATTTATTGCGGTGAACATGTGGAAACTGTATCAATAACAGTGCATACATTAGCCGAGCTCTAATGTGAATGACTGATGTAACATAAACGTTGGTAAAACATATCTTGCTCCATGCTTAATCTTTCATCAAAGTAGTGAGAACGACAGACAATCTGCATTAATAGACACAGTTTTAGGAAATGGTGGCCCACAACTGATTAGCAGAAGTTTAAGTTGTCAGTAAAATTAAGGGAACAACCCATATGGAAAAGAAACAGAAAAAACTTGCCTACAATAGTAAATGTTTATGTTTTATATGCATTATATGTCTTATGAGAGTTATATGTTTCATATTATGATTTACTCATGAAAGTGGCCACTTTCGCATTTTTCTCATACAACATAATTATATGAATTAAGTATGAATCAAACAAACAATATATATGCTGTTTATAAGGAAAGTACATGGCAAAGTATGTTTTTCGTATATAAATATAAATTTTATATATTAATATTTACAATTACATATATCTTTCTTGTGCACTGTAAACCCCGATAAGTTAAGATAACTCAAAAAATTTGAGGAAACTTATTACCTTAACTTTTAAGTTGATAAAATTAATTGTTTTAAGTCAGTTACACTTAAATATATAGAGCAGAGTAACTCAAAATTATTTATTTTAATAAACTTTTTCTATGTATTTTATAACAATATTTTTTATTAATCACAAATTAAAAATGCAAAATTTTTGTTATACATTTAAAATAAATAAATATAATACTTAATTTAAGAAATATGACCTCAAAATTAACATTAGCAAAATATTATTCCTTAAACATTAGAAAGGAAGACAATTTCAAACTCCATACATGAAAGTACGTTTTATTTTGCAAAAGGAATAACAATTCAAACCTGATGCATTTACATGCGTCACTGCCATTACCTTTTGCGAACGTAACAAAAGTGTCACAATTTTAGAAATATATAAAAATGCATTAAAACATTTCATAAGTTTTTACACTGTTCATGCCAGCATTATAACGGACTTCTGTATACATTCAAATCAATGTCACTGTATTAGTCACAACAAATGAAAAGGACAGATAATAAGGTGTATAAAACATCCAGAGATCCAGGAAAACCCAGTAAGACTTGGATGAAGTTAAATGTGTGGGTCAGCTCTTTGGGGTAGTTGAGATGTAATGCATACATCAAACCAAACATCAAAAGAAAAGCATCAGCCAACCTGGAAATGTCCCTTAGAACAGTGGAAGTCGAGTCTCCATTCACCATGCTGACAAGAGCTACAGCTGAACCTGCAATGTCTGGCTCATCCACCTCTTCAGTCTGAAAAGCATGAGAGAACTTCATGAGCATAATCAGATAAATAACATTAAAATTCAAACGAGATGTATAAAAACCTACATCTTAGCGCAAGTAGACAGGGAGGGCTCGAAATGCAGCTGTACATCCATTGTCAATCTCGTAGTGATCCTGAAAAAAGACAGAACTGTCTTAGTGGTGCAAGAGAAGAGAAAAAAAAAATAGAGATAAAAGTACAGATGAAAGAGGGGAAGAAATTTAAAGTGAAAAAAAGTTCAAAGCTAGGTTTAAACTATTAACAGATAGCAGTAAAATACTTGTGTACATTAACCAAATAACTTGAACTATAAATGTAATTAACAACATTTACCACAATATCAAAGGCACTAAAGATGCTTCTCAGTGCTTCTGCTGCTTTGCCAGTACGGGCAGCCTTCTGCTTGTAAACAGCAATCAGTAGAGGAGTATGGTTGTCCAGTTCTGCATATAACTTCTTTTTCAAGCTGATATTAATAATTCTGTGGAATTCTGCGGAATTCTGCAGCAATCTGAAAGCAAGCATTAAAACAAATAACATAAAAAAAATGTTAAACAAGAAAACAAAAGAAACAGACACACATAAACACAAAAAAATGGAATCTAACAGACAGCAACTGAGAAAATTACCTGAGATTCCAAACGAAGTGCAGGCCACCATCTTGCCGAAGTAGCAGTGATCGAATAAGTGAGGAGGAATCTCATAACCTGCATTTCCAATCTATGACAAGACATGAGAAAACGTACTCGGTTACTGACGTAACCTCGGTTCTCTCTAGAGAGGGAACGAGTACTGCGTAATATCTTACGCTATGGGGAAAACCTCTTTTCCACGAGATATTGAAGCCAAAAAATTATCCTTAATTTTGTATTAATGTAAAACGCTTTGCAGCAGCAAGCAGACATAGGCGAGACAGCTCGCGCGCCTATTGGCTGCCCTGCGGCAAAAACAGCAGCCTATCGAGAGAGGCTCTGCGTGACGTCATGACCAATGGGGGCACTTCGCGCCCATATCGTCACGTCCTGCCAGAAAGGGTGTGGTCTCACCCTATAAATAAGCTCGATAGGCTGGTACAAACTGGTTTTCATCGCCGAAGCGAACCAGAGCGTATTCCAAGCACGGCAAGATACGCAGTACTCGTTCCCTCTCTAGAGAGAACCGAGGTTACGTTAGTAACCGAGTACGTTCTCTTACGAGAGTATCTCTCGTACTGCGTAATATCTTACGCTATGGGGAACACAGTGTAACACGCCGTGCGGACAGGGATCCAACACCAAAGTCCCAGGGGTCGAGGCCCGGGGCGCATATAGTGCATAATCACCATATACTCACAGAGAGTAGAGGAGGAGAGGCTAGAAGCATCACTCCTTATAGATAAACCCACAGGGAGTGGAGGAATAGAGGCTAAAAAGCGTCTTTCCATATAAAATAGCATCCAGGGGAGCTAATTATATGACCATCAAACCACGCAGCTAGGGTGAAAGCTTTCCGCCTAAACTGGGTGGCTATACATGTGTCAATACTCATGGAGCTGCTGCATCGGTCTGAGCGATGCGCAGGCCAAAACTCAGTATCTGAGCCGCACAGCGGGCAGATAGCACTGAAGTCTAGATCGCCAAAAGCTTAGCTTGTAAGGCGGGTACCTCCAGGTTGTAGTATTTTATAAATGTAGACTGCGAGACCCAGCCCGCGGCCGTACAGATATCTTGCAGGGTGACCCCGCTAGACCATGCCCACGACGAGGCCACGCCTCTCGTGGAGTGCGCTCTGACACCCAAGGGGCACTGCAGGCCCTTAGAAGTGTAAGCCAGCGCTATGGCATCGACTATCCATCTGGATAGGCTCTGTTTTGAAGCGGCAAGTCCCTTGGAACGCCCACCAAACAAAATAAAAAGCTGCTCAGTCTGTCTGAAACCAGACGAGCGGGACACATAAGCCCTTAATGCCCTGACGGGGCAAAGGAGACCCGCGTCCTTCTCCTCATTGAGAACCGGAAGGGCAGACAGGGAAATTACCTGGGCCCTAAACGGTGTATTGAGGGATTTCGACACGTAGCCTTTTTTAGGTTTGAGTATGACCTTTGAGTCATTAGGCCCAAACTCCATACATGACGCACTTACAGAAAGCGCTTGTAAGTCCCCTATACGCTTCACCGAAGCGAGAGCCATGAGAAACACCGTCTCGAAGGACAGGTGTTTCATGTCCGACAACTGGATTGGCTCGAATGGGGCATCTTTCATGGCCTCCAGGACCGTGGAAAGGTCCCATGTCGGGACTGAAGGGGGCCTAGGCGGGTTTAACTTCCGAGCTCCCCTTAGGAAACGCACGACTAAGTCGTTCCTTCCTAGCGACTGGCCAGACACCGGTTTTGCAAGTGTTGCTATGGCCGCCACATATACTTTGAGCGTGGATGGGGTCCTGCCCTTATCCAGCAGCTCTTGAAGGAAGGAAAGCACTTCCGTAACCCTGCAGTCTACGGGTGAAAAGCCCTGGGCTTGACACCAAGCAGAGAACACCGACCATTTCGAGGAGTAGAGCCGTCGAGTAGACGGAGCTCTAGCCTGCGCGATCGTGTTTAGCACTCCCTCTGGGAGGTTAGCGGGTACCCGTTGATGGCCCATGCGTGCAGGGACCACAGATCCGGGCGAGGATGCGAAATCGAGCCCTCCGCCTGAGAGAGGAGGTCTCTCCTCAATGGTACAGGCCATGGGGCAGCGCTGGTCAGCTGCATCAGGACAGGGAACCAAGTCTGGTTCGCCCAGTGCGGAGCTACGAGCAGCACTGGGCATCCGTTTTCCCTGATTCGTTCCAACACCTGAGGCAGGAGCGAGACAGGGGGAAAAGCATATAGGGGACAGCGGGGCCAGACATGGGGCAGCGCATCTTTGCTTTTCGAGAAAAACTTTGGGCAGTGAGCAATTTCGTGGGACGCGAATAGGTCCACCTGCGCTCTGCCGAACGTTTCCCACAGCAGCTGGACCGTCTGCGGGTGCAGCGACCATTCTCCTGCTGGGACGTTGTTTCTGGACAATCTGTCTGGTCCCACATTCAGGTGACCAGGCACATGCGCTGCTTTCAGCAAGAGCAGGTTGTGCTGAGCCCAGACCAGGAGGCGTTCCGTCAGCCTGTAAAGGTTTCGGGACCTGACGCCGCCCTGGCGATTTATGTATGCCACCACTGACATGTTGTCCGACCGGACCAAGACGTGGTGGCCTCTTATCTGGGGACAAAAGCGCCGTAGCGCTTTGTCGACTGCTATCATTTCCAAGCAGTTTATGTGAAGGAGCTTCTCCCGTTCTGACCACAGGCCAGCTAACGGTCTGCCCTCGAGCAGCGCTCCCCACCCCGAGGTGGAGGCGTCCGTAGACACCACCTTCACACTCGAGGCGGTCCTCAGACTCACACCTGACTGATTCCAGTCGGTTACTTTCCAAGGTTCCAGAGCTGAAACGCACTGTAGGTCGACCCTGAGGCGAAACAGACCCTCGGTCCGCGCCCGGGGCGGAACCCGCGCTTTTAGCCACATCTGCAGTGGGCGCATGCGAAGCAGGCCCAGCTGGAGTACAGAAGCTGCTGAGGCCATTAGGCCCAGCCTTTTCTGAAACCTTTTGAGCGGGACTATAGAGCCGTGGCGGAAGGATTTTGCGACGTGCTGAATATTTAATCCGCGCTCCGGTGACAGGTGTGCCGTCATGGATAGCGAGTCCAACACTGTTCCCAGAAAGAAATTTTCTGACTGGGAGACAGCGAGCTTTTCGCCAAATTGACTGTAAGGCCCAGCTGCTCGAGGTGCTCGAGTAATGCGGCCCCGTGTTCTATGAGCTCTGTTTGTGATCGAGCTAGAATCAGCCAATCGTCCAAGTAGTTCAGAACTCGCATGCCCCGAAGTCTCAGGGGTGCGAGAGCCGCGTCCATGCACTTCGTGAATGTACGGGGTGCTAAAGACAGGCCGAACAGCAGGACTGTGTATTGATATGCCTGGCCCTCGAAGGCGAATCTCAAGAATCGCCTGTGATGGGACGCTATTTATATTTGGAAATAGGCATCTTTCAGATCTATTGACATAAACCAGTCCCCTTGGCGCACTTGCGCGAGGATTTTCCTGGTCATAAGCATTCTGTACTGGCACTTCACAAGCGCTCTGTTCAGCTGTCGCAGATCTAGAATGGGTCTGAGACCCCCATCTTTTTTCGGTACCAGAAAATATCTGCTGTATAAGCCCCCTTCGCTCTGAGCCTGAGATAAAGGTTCTATAGCCCCTTTGCTCAGTAGTTTCGCTATCTCGGCTTGAAGTAGATGAGATACTTCGTTTTTCCACCGTAGTTTCGACGCGTGCCGTATAACGGCGGGGGCGTCGAGCAAACTGTAGCGAATAGCCTCTTTATAGTGTTCAACACCCATTCTGATACCCCGGGGAGCTTCGACCACGCATCTGCGTGAATAGCTAGGGGTAGAATGAAATCCGGGCTCTGGCCGCGGCAGGATGGCGGCTCGAGAGCCCCGGTGTACTGGGAACACAACACCGTGTTTACAGCGTTCGAGGCGGGTGCGCGCTGATCACAGCGGGCAGCCTGGCCGCGCTCAGCTTCTTTATGACGGTTCGCGCCGAGAGAGCGAGCGGGGCGAATCCCGTGGGATTCGGTGTGTCTGTGAGAGAATGTGGGCGCGGGACTGCGGGCACATTTACTGCACTGAAAACACTGTCGGTTAGAGCCGACTGAATGTGTGTTGGTTTCGTTTTTACAGAAAACGTGTAGTGAAAGCGGGCATTGTTACATGGGCGCGTTCACTACATTGTTTGCACAATCGACCTGAGTCGATTTTATTTGTGCCAGCCCTGCACCGTGGCGGGCTGTGTCTGGGTGTGGGAATGGGCACTGGGACGTGGGCATTCTTACAACACTCATAACACCATCGGCCGTGGCCGGAATACCTTTAAGTGGGCACATCCACTAAATTTAATACACAATCGACATGAGTCGATTTAATTCGTGCTAGCCCTGTACTGCGGCAGGCTGTGTCTGTGTGTGGGAATGGGCACTGAGACGTGGGCATTCTTACAACACTCATAACACCATCGGCTGTGGCCGGAATACCAGAAAATACACTCTTTTTGGGATTTATCTGGATCGCAGCGAAAATGGCGTTTGTGTGCAGGCAAGCGGGCTGTGGTACCGGCTTGCTTACTGCGAAATACACTGGAACAGTCACATTGTTTGGAACTGAACGAGCGAGAAGTTTCGGTGGAGTCTGGCCACGGCGAGACTTAAGCACCGTCGTTTTCCTAGGAGGCTAGGAAGACTCTGAGCTGACTGTATGTGAGCTGGTTTCGTTTTACAGAAACCGTGGTACATGCAGTGTGTAGTGTTTGTGGGCACTGGGTTGTGGGCACATTCACTACATTTAATGCACAATTGACATGAGTTGATCTCATTTGTGCGAGCCCTGCACTGTGGTGGGCTGTGTTTGTGTGTAGAAATGAACACTGGGCTGTGGACATTTTATTACACTCATAACACCATCGGCTGTGGCCGGAATACCAGAAAATACACTGCTTATATGATTTTTCTGGGTCGCCGTGGAAACGGCATTTGTGTGCAGGCAAGCGGGCCATGGTACCAGCTTGTTTACTGCAAAAATACACTGGAACAGTCGCATTTCCTGGAACTGAACGAGCGAAAAATTAATCTGGCTGCGGCGAGATTAAAGTTTATTTGCTGCGAGAGCTGGGATCGAACACGGGTCTCTCGTGTGAAGGCTTTGGGTTTCGCCACTGAGCCACAGGGTAAAACAACATAAGCTTAAATTAGCTCGAGCAGATAAGAGAGCGTCATCACAGTTTTGTGTGTGTGTCGGCGTTTGTTTGCAGGCGTGCGTGTTATACAACAGACTCATTGCTGCAATATTGACATTTTCAGCCGCTTAAACTAGGAGCTGAGAAATGTTTGAGAAATGGAGATTGGTCAGGCCTCGGCGGGACTAAAATACACTCTTTCCTCATTTCGCCGATGACGCATGCCCACGGTTGGTTGCGCGGGCGCCTCCCAGTCGAGGCCGATGCTGTTCACGGCTTGAGAGAGCAGACGCATCAGCTCAGCCTCAATGCCGGCTCTTTTCCCAGAGGGCTGGCGGGAAACGTTAGCGGAGGGGAGGTCCACAGAGCTCGCCCAATCCTCGCTATCGGACGCCATAAGAGAACATGCCTCGGTAGGTTCGTCGAGCTCGGGGGCGGACGCGGCGGCAGACGGCGGCCGTTGTCCGTCAGTGAGCGATTCGAGCGAAGCCGGCGAAGCTGGCGGGTGAACCGGCGAGCTTTGGCGGGCTGGAGAGAGCTCGGGAGCACGCTGAGCGCGGCGCGGCACCACAGCGGGCTGGAATGCAGGCTCGGAGAATGACGCCAGGCGAGTCCTCAGAGTCACCATAGGCAATAGCTCGCAATGAGGGCATCCGCCGCGTGATCCTCACCCAGGCAGGACACGCAGATGACACGGCGGTCCTCGTCGCTGAGTTGGGCGCGGCACGAGCCACAGGATGGCATCTTTAAAAAGACGCAGCTCTTTTAGAGAGAGAAGTGTGTGTTGCGTCACGTAAGCAAACACGCACTCTAGGCAGAGTAAAGGATATAGTACGCCGGAAAGCGCAGCAGGTACGGCGGCTGAAGGCGGCGAGGCTAGCGACTCCAGACTCAAGGGCACGTCCCGCTGAAGGCTACAGGTCGACGGCGCGGCTTCTCACTCCGGATCCAGCGATGCGTGAGCTTCGCTGAAGAGATGAAAATCAGTTTGTACCAGCCTATCGAGCTTATTTATAGGGTGAGACCACACCCTTTCTGGCGGGACGTGACGATATGGGCGCGAAGTGCCCCCATTGGTCATGACGTCTCTCGATAGGCTGCTGCTTTTGCCGCAGGGCAGCCAATAGGCGCGCGAGCTGTCTCGCCTATGTCTGCTTGCTGCTGCAAAGCGTTTTACATTAATACAAAATTAAGGATAATTTTTTGGCTTTAATATCTCGTGGAAAAGAGGTTTTCCCCATAGCGTAAGATATTACGCAGTACGAGAGATACTCTCGTAAGAGAACCCAGTTTTAAAATGCTGCATACTTTTACTCATTACATGTACTTTCACCCCCAAAATTCTAAATTGTAAATTTACTCACATATGCTCTGGTCTCACAAGTTTTAACCTGTATAGAAAATAAAAACACACATTACTAGTGAGGCAGAGACATGTCAAAGTAATACAACAATTTCAGAATTTAGAAAATTTAGCTTCGATTAACGTTACAGTTAATTTAATTCTAAGCATCAGTTAAAAAAAACAGCAAGATTGAATGAAAGTGGTTTGAATTGTTTCAATTTAGATTCTGTAACCGAAAAGCTTCAATACAAGGAACTGCGATAACCAACAGTGCCACAAATTAATATCCGTGTAACGTTAACGTTAATGCGATTGCGTCCATAAATGTAGTTAAACCAATCCACAAATAACATCGCAACATGTAGCCTAACGTTAAGTTAGACCTAAAGTGTCACGTGCCTGATCATTTTAGTAACGTTAGGTCTATCAGCAAAACGCAACAAGTAAATAGTTTCAGTTTGATGACTTTTCGGTCACATTCTGATGCAGATTAACGTTACTTGAATAACTTAAAAAAAATTTAAGAAGTACTTACCAGATTATAGCCTCTAAACAAACCGCAGCAAACACAGAAACGACGACGATGATGATAATGATGAACTGATTCCACAGAACCACGGCACGTTGAGGCAACGACTCCCGCATGACATGGCGGGCTTCCAAGTTCAAATCCGAGCGCTCGATTTCAAATGGGAATTATTTTTACTCCGTTGTTATTTTTTACAGTAATTTGAGTAAACCATGAAATAAACGGACATGACATATGTTGACTCTTTGTTGTGTTTTGTAATAAATAAAGTGCACCGAGTAGACTCTTCTTTATCGTTGGCAGATTGGCACTCAATAAAGCTCATTACTGCCACCAAAAATAAAGCTATTCGTTTTACTCGGTTTACACCGTTGTTATTTTTACAGTCATTTGAGTAAAACATGAAATAAACGGACATAGCATGATAGTTAAGTTGACCAGACTGTTTTGGAGAGTTTTACCTGGTTTGTTTTAAAAATAGCAAATAAAGTGCACTGAGAGTGAGAACACTTAAAACGTTTATTTTTAAGATTTATGCATTTCAATTAATAATAAAATTCCATCAAATTGAATTGAATAACCCTTACATATTTTAATTGAATAATTGAACAATCCTTAATCAATTCAATTAAAATATGTAAGGATCATTAAACTCAATTTGATTGAAATTTGTATATCTTTTAAAAAGGCTTTAAAATGTTTTTGAGTGTAGACTCTTCTTTGTTGAATTGGCAGATTGGAACGCAATAAAGCTCATTACCGCCACCAAGAGGCAAAAATAAGGCTGTGGTATTTAAGATGACGTCAAATTTTACTTATTTTATTTGAGTTCCTGGAACTTAAAACGGCCAAATCGTTGAACAAACTTAAAACTTTTAAGTTGAATGAACTGTTTCACTGTTTTGAGTAGTTCACTTATTTTTAATAAGTAGGTTATACTGTTCGGGAATACAGTGTGTGTAAAGTATATCTTTAAACGTAAACTATGCTTTCTTTATATTATATTTAAATTTTTTACATGGCAATTTTGAATATTTGCTGCATACACAAGAAATTGAAAATCTAACTGTAAATAAAAAACAATTTTTGACTATTTTATTTAGAATTACTCATAAAATCTTAACAACAAATATAACCCATGTAATCATTTTTGGAAAAATTCACTAATTGAGATTGAAGAAAGTGTGATCTAAAAACCACAATTTTTTGCTAGAGACAATGCTAGTGTCATAAAATCTTAGAAATGCCATAAATTATTTTTGGTCATCTCATCATGTGCTTTTCCATGTACTTTAATTTCTCATATATGTGACATCTTACATATGTCTATTGTCTTGTAAGGTTTTTATACAATATACCAAGATTTTGGTTTCACTATGATTGCCCAACTCATATAACTTTGATGTTACGTGTATCTACTAAGAATATTGTATGTGGATTTACTGTCATATATAGTAATTATAAATTCCCAAATTATCTTAAATCTCATATTACACAATGTTACTAAGGATTTTGTGTCTTGTTTGACTGTTATATATATTACTTACAAGTTTCAGATAAAATATATAAATATTTAGTAAAATTTATCTAGAAACAGTGTTATTGACCCAGTTAGAAACAGCACTTTTCTGATTCTTGATTTTTGTGCATTTGCTGCAGAGCTTTTGTGGTGGATCAGGGCCTGCAAGGAAAGATGAAAGGCTTTGTGGGGGAAAAAAGGGGTATTTTAGGGATCCTAAATATAAAGTAAGATCATTTTGGTACTTCTAATACAGAAATCAAATGACATTGCGCTGTTAAAATGACTGCTTTTATATAATGTACAAACATTATATAAAAGCAGTCATTTTAACAGCACAATGTCATTTGATTTCTGTACCATTTTTAGTAGGTAAGTAGGCATATTCTAACGCACCATTAGAGTACGCACGTTCGACTCTCACGAGAATTATTACCTCACCCAGGTAATTCTCACCTACTCTTTTATGAATACTAAAGGCCCGTTCACACCAAGCATGATAACTATAAAGATAACGATAAAGATATAATTCTAAAAATCGTTCTCCATATTAAAGAATAACAGAGTTCACACCACAACTATAACGATAAAGATATGAGGAACGATATCGGTTTTTTTTATTTTTTTATTTTTTTATTTTTTTTTATTAACACAACAATCAACCCACATATTCACATAACAACACAGCCAACAACACGACAGTACAACATGTATACAGACATACATTGTGCTTTTACATCGTATATAAAAAAAAAAATATGATAAAGAATAACATCAGTAGATCATAGGCAAAACCTGATGACAGCATCAATTCGTCCAGTTACAGTTATAATTGTTTTTGGAGATATGTTATAAAAGGACGCCACATGACAGTGAACTTAGGCCCGGAGCCCCTTAAGTTAAGTCTTATTTTTTCCAAACTCAGGAATTGTAACACATCTCTGGCCCACTGTTTAAAAGAAGGGGGGAAGGACTGCTTCCAATTGATCAAAATTAAGCGCCTTGCCAGCAAAGAAGTAAAGGCTATACAGTCCAATTCACTTTTTGAGAAAGTGTTTTTTTCACACACAATACCAAAGATGGCAGTTATAGGATTTGCACAAACATTTTTAGTGAATATTCTAGAATAAGATACAAAAATCTGCGACCAGAAAACAGACAGTCTAGGACATAACCAGAACATATGAGCTAAGGTAGCAGGGGACTGCTTACATCTTGCACAGGTAGGATCAACAGAGGAATACATCCTTGCCAGCTTGGCCTTGGATAAATGAAGTCTATGGACCACTTTGAATTGAATAAGGCTGTGTCTAGCACAGATAGAAGAGCCGTGGATTCTATATATAGCCTCATCCCATTCCTCATCTGTCAGACAAGTATTGAGGTCCAGTTGCCAGGAATGTCTTTGTGCATTAACAGAAGTGGATAATGATGATATAAGTTTTATATATAAGCTAGAAATAGTGCCTTTTTGCTCTGGGTCATCAGGAAAGAGTGTGTCAATAGGGTTTGGATCGGGAAGGGAAGGAAAATATATAAAATTCTTGCGTGTGAAGTCGCGTGCCTGTAGATATCTAAAAAAATGGGTTTTGGGTAATTTAAAACGAGATTCTAATTGCACAAACGATAAGAAGGAACCATCAGTGAAAAGATCTTTGAATGTTAAGATTCCTTTTTCTTGCCATAGCAAGAATGCCTGGTCATTTAGAGGTTGAGTGAATCGATGGTTTCTGGCAACTGGGGCACAAATCGAACCTCTCTGCCATCCAAAAAATTTACGAATTTGGGCCCAAATCTGGACGGAGTTCCAAACCATAGGGTGCAACAAGCGAGAATCTAGACCAAGTGGTAAGGGTGAAAAGAGGAGGGCTGGAAGTGAGGAAGGAAGGCAGGCTGAGGATTCTATCCGGGCCCAGTCTGGTAAGGGGTTTATGGGATGTGAACCTTGCCAGTAAGTCAGAGCTCTTAGGTTACAAGCCCAATAATATAGTTGAAAATTTGGGAGAGCCATCCCCCCCTGCTCCTTAGGGTTTTGCAGAAAACACAAACGTATTCTAGGAGGTTTCTTGTTCCAAAGAAAAGAAGAGATTATCTTATTTAAATGAGTAAAAAAAGATTTCTTAATATATATAGGAATAGTTTGGAACAAATATAAGAATTTAGGGAGCGTGTTCATTTTAATTGCGTTGATCCTACCAATCAGAGAGATGGGAAGCTTAGACCATTTCTCAAGGGATATCCTAGTTAGTTCCAAGAGGGGAGTAAAGTTGAGCTTAAACAGCTCAGAAATATTCCTCGAAATAACCACACCTAAGTATGTAAATTTATCAGGAGCTACTTGTCAGGAGCCAATCAGAGACCTCACAAACCACCACGCAAAGATCCCTGTCCCCAGATTATTAATCACCAGCACCTGTTTCCACTCAGCGATCACTTCCCAGCCAGTATAAAAACACCTAGTTTACTCACAGTCATTGTCAAGCCTCCGACAGGAAAAGACCCTAATCCAGTCTCCACTTATCACGCTCTGAGTCATCCCACAGCAACGGACGGAAAGCATATCCACCTGTAAGATACTAACCCTGTTATCCTTGTTCTGCTGTTCCCAGGATATGGTCCATGCACCTCGTTCCCTGTCTCCTGGAATCTACAAACGAGTCTCGCCTCCCTCCGGATACTCTGCAAGTGAAAGTGAAAGTATCATTGAACTGGTTAAGGTATCACCGATTGCACATACTGGATCAACTCACCTGGAGCCCTTCTTGAATCCTGTTCGTCCCGAGACGATCTGTGAAGAGAGAAAGGAGGGTTACTGATCCATGAGATTCATTCACGTTTCTGCACTAAGAAGAGGAGTTACTCACCTGGATTCGTTCCTGCCACGCTTCCTCTTCCCCGAGCACGTATGAGCATCTGCAACTTTGAATACTTACCCTTGTTTGAAAATAAAGAAAGTTTGAGTTCATCACTTACCTCTGTCTCCTGGTCTGAATCCTGACAGAAGGCTTGACCTTAAAAGAAAAGAAAAAGAAAGGAAATCAGGATGGATTCCGGACGACCTGAAGTTGCTACAAATCCACTACCTGAATCCGCTACCACAGCACGGCCGGTGCTTTCCCCCGCGGGTACTTCCGGGAACACTACTTCGGCGATTACATGCTTTGCAAGTCCTCCGTCGCGCCCAACGCCATTCTCTGGCCGGGCGGAGGATTGCAATGGATTCCTATTGCAGTGTTCTCTCGCGCTGGAACAGCAAGCTCAACTTTATCCCACTGAGCGATCTAAAGTAGCGTTTGTCATTCAACAGTTATCTGGAGCAGCTTTGAGATGGGCTGAATCGTTGTGGATGCAAGAATCACCAGTGGTGGCAACAAGTCAAGAGTTCGTTAAACACTTCAAAGAAGTTTTCGGACGGCCAACGGGGGATTCCTCGTTCGGAGAACACCTGCTACAGTTACGTCAGGGAAGAAAATCACTGTCTGAGTATTCCGTGGAGTTCCGCACGCTCGCATCCAACAGTGGTTGGAATGAACGAGCACTCATTTCCGTGTTTCGTCGAGGATTAAATCCAGCTTTACGCCTCCAACTTGCCATATATGACGATACATTAGGACTCGAAAAATTCATGCAACAAGCCATGAGGGTGAATCAAAGATCCCAGAATTGTTACCATGAGCAGTCTTACCATTACCCTATTTCGCCAACCAATGTTAGAAACCCCACGCCTGAGAATCAAGCCGAGGACATGCAAGTGGACACTTTCAAGATTTCCCAGTCTGAACGTCTTCGGAGAAAGGAGTTAAAATTATGCATGTATTGCGGGGCAAAAGGACATTTCAGACTCAACTGCCCCATTCGACCAGGAAATCTGATGGTAAGCTCAGTTTCAAATCATCACACTGTTTCAACGCCCCTCACAATTCCCGTTACTCTCAGAATTGAAGAACTTTGCGTATCTGTCACAGCAATCATCGACTCGGGGTCCGCGGGAAACTTCATCTCGGGGAAACTTTGTAAAAGACTCAACCTACGAGAAGTCAACACTCCCAAGTCCTACTCCATCTACGCCGTAACAGGTGAGCGAATCAACATGAAAGATGTTACTACCCAGATAAACCCCATTCAACTGTGTATAGATAGCACGCATCAAGAATGGTTTGAACCGTTTGTACTTCTGAACAGTCAGACTGATCTCATCCTTGGGCGACCCTGGCTAATTCTCCACCAACCTACCATTGACTGGAAGTCTGGGAAAGTGCTTCATTGGGGTTGTCAGGGTCACATGATCCCAGATCCAGTACCTCGTCCGCCTGACCAGCAGGGGAATCAGGAGCTCACAGTTAACTCCACATCTATAGAGAGTCCTACTCAAAACCTGTCGACTAATATCCCAGCATGTTACTCCAAGTTCTCCGATATTTTTAATCCTGTCATTGCTTCCAGGTTACCACCACACCGACCATGGGATTGTGCAATAGACCTGGTCCCTGATGCACGACTCCCTAAGGGTCGAATTTACTCCCTATCCGTTCCAGAGCAAGAGTCAATGAAAAAATATATCCAAGAGGCGTTAGATCAAGGGTACATCCGATCTTCCACCTCGCCGGCAGCAGCCAGCTTCTTCTTCGTGGCCAAGAAAGATGGCGGTTTGAGACCATGCATCGATTACCGAGCCTTAAATCAGGTCACTGTAAAATTCAGCTATCCTCTACCTCTCATTCCAGTCGCTCTCGAACAACTCAGAGAGGCAAGGATATTTACTAAGCTTGACTTACGAAGTGCCTACAATCTGATCCGAGTGAGAGAAGGGGATGAGTGGAAGACAGCATTCATAACACCTGCTGGCCACTATGAATATCTGGTCATGCCATATGGTCTGGTCAACGCTCCTTCCGTTTTCCAAAGCTTCATGGACGAGGTTCTCCGAGACTTTTTAGGGAAGTTTGTTCTGGTATATATCGATGACATCCTGATCTACTCACGGGACCCCGCCGAACACCAACATCACGTGTCCTTAGTACTCCAACGGCTCAAGGAGTTCACGCTGTTTCTGAAAGCAGAAAAATGTACCTTTCACCAGACCACTGTTGAATTTCTGGGGTACATCCTTAGCGATCAAGGGGTTAAAATGGACCAACGAAAGACTGAGGCCATCCTGTCCTGGCCAAGACCCACAGCAGTAAAGGAGCTGCAGAGATTCCTCGGGTTTGCAAACTTTTATAGGCGATTCATAGATCAGTACAGCCTTCTCACTGCTCCATTAACCTCCTTGTTAAGAGGAAAACCTAAAACCCTGCAATGGACCCCGGAAGCCGAGAAAGCCTTTAAGTCCTTGAAGTCTGCTTTCACCAGTGCCCCTTTGCTGCATCACCCTAACCCTGATAGACCATTTGTGGTCGAGGTGGATGCATCCACCACCGGTGTGGGTGGAATCTTGTCCCAATGTTCTGAACTCTCTTCTAAACCAGTACCCTGTGCATTCTTCTCGAAGAAGTTTTCTCTAGCAGAGGCGAATTACGATATTGGAAATCGAGAGCTTCTCGCAATAAAACTGGCGTTAGAGGAATGGCGCCATTGGCTAGAGGGAGCAAGACACCCATTCATAGTCCTAACTGATCATAAGAACCTCCAGTATCTGAGAAATGCAAAACGACTAAATCCACGTCAGGCCCGATGGGCTCTGTTCTTTACACGATTCCACTTCAAGATTGCCTATCGTCCCGGATCCAAGAACACCCAAGCAGACGCTCTTTCACGTATTCATGCCCCTGAGAGTCCTATTGAGAAACCTGAGACAATTTTACCAGAGAGTTTATGGGTAAATCCCATCCAGTGGGAAATAAATGAACAACTCCAAGAATTGGCTCAGCAACAGCCCAGAGTTCCCGGATGCCCTCCCGGAAAGATTCATGTCCCTGAAGAATTCCGCAACGGCTTGATTTCCTCAGCACATTCCTCAGTAGCCACTGGACACCCAGGGATAAACAAGACACTAGCCACACTTCAAGAAAAATATTGGTGGTTCCACATGCGTCAAGATATCACCCGGTTCATCCAAGGTTGTATCCCCTGTGCAATCTCCAAGGTCCCAAGAGATCTGCCCGTGGGGAAACTGTTACCGTTGCCAGTCCCGAATAGACCATGGTCTCATATTGGGGTAGACTTCGTCACCGACCTTCCCATATCCGAAGGGAATACGTGCATCCTAGTGGTCATTGACCGGTTCTCGAAAGCATGCAAGTTAATCCCGCTGAAGGGGCTCCCAACCGCCTTTGATACTGCCGAGCTCCTTATGGAACATGTATTTCGGAATTTCGGTCTTCCAGAAGACATCGTCTCCGATAGAGGACCCCAATTCATTTCCCGAGTCTGGCGATCATTCTTCACATTAATGAATGTGACTGTGAGTCTGTCTTCCGGGTACCATCCACAAACCAACGGACAAACCGAGCGAAAAATCCAGGATATAGGTCGGTTCTTGCGTACTTTCTGCCACTCCAATCAGAACATCTGGAGTCGGTATCTCATCTGGGCAGAATACGCACAGAATTCCCTCAGACAGTCATCCACTCAGTTAACCCCATTCCAATGTGTCCTTGGTTATCAACCTCCGCTATTCCCATGGTCCGGAGAACCTTCAGAAATGCCTGCTGTCAATAAGTGGTTTGAGGAAAGCGAACAGGTTTGGAATCAAACTCACCATCATATCCAACAAGCTGTCAATAGACAACAACAGTTCGCTGACACACGCCGACGATCTACTCCAGAATACCAACCTGAACAATTAGTCTGGCTTTCCACTAGAGATATCAGACTTCGTCAGTCCTGTAGAAAACTAAACCCCAAGTACATCGGACCCTTTCCAATCGTCAGGCAAATAAATCCAGTTACTTACCAGCTCCGGTTGCCCCCTGAATACCGCATCCATCCCACGTTCCACGTTTCCCTTCTGAAACCCCATCATCCACCGGTACCCCAGTCAGTCAACGAGGTTGTATCCGAGAACAACCCCCCGATACCACCCATCGAACCAGATTCCATCTATATCATCAAGGAGATCTTGGACTCTCGACGTCGAGGGGGTCAACTAGAATATCTCATTGACTGGGAAGGATATGGGCCAGAAGAGAGAAGTTGGGTACCTCGTAAAGATGTTCTTGATCCCAGTCTGCTCTTAGAATTCCATGCTCAGTATCCCGAGAAACCTGCACCAAGACCCAGAGGCAGACCCCCACGACGTCGAGGTCCAAGGTCCGCTGGCGCGGACTCTGGAGGGGGGGGTAGTGTCAGGAGCCAATCAGAGACCTCACAAACCACCACGCAAAGATCCCTGTCCCCAGATTATTAATCACCAGCACCTGTTTCCACTCAGCGATCACTTCCCAGCCAGTATAAAAACACCTAGTTTACTCACAGTCATTGTCAAGCCTCCGACAGGAAAAGACCCTAATCCAGTCTCCACTTATCACGCTCTGAGTCATCCCACAGCAACGGACGGAAAGCATATCCACCTGTAAGATACTAACCCTGTTATCCTTGTTCTGCTGTTCCCAGGATATGGTCCATGCACCTCGTTCCCTGTCTCCTGGAATCTACAAACGAGTCTCGCCTCCCTCCGGATACTCTGCAAGTGAAAGTGAAAGTATCATTGAACTGGTTAAGGTATCACCGATTGCACATACTGGATCAACTCACCTGGAGCCCTTCTTGAATCCTGTTCGTCCCGAGACGATCTGTGAAGAGAGAAAGGAGGGTTACTGATCCATGAGATTCATTCACGTTTCTGCACTAAGAAGAGGAGTTACTCACCTGGATTCGTTCCTGCCACGCTTCCTCTTCCCCGAGCACGTATGAGCATCTGCAACTTTGAATACTTACCCTTGTTTGAAAATAAAGAAAGTTTGAGTTCATCACTTACCTCTGTCTCCTGGTCTGAATCCTGACACTACTGTGAATGGATAAGCAGAAAAAGATTTTTTTTTCGCTGCACAATTTATAGGGAATAGTTCACTCTTAGAAAGGTTGAGTTTATACCCCGAAATACGACTGAAACGCTCAAGTGCCATCATAACATGAGGGAGAGAATTATGTGGATCTGCTATAAATAGTAGCAGATCATCTGCATAGAGCGATAATTTGTGCTCACTGCCCCCCCTATATATACCCTGGATAACTGAAGTTGACCGTAGCAAGATGGCTAAAGGTTCAATTGCCACTGCAAATAATAAGGGAGACAGAGGGCAACCCTGTCTAGTTCCCCTATACAATGGAAAATATTGTGAGCTATTGTTATTTGTAATAACGGAAGAGAAGGGAGAGGCATACAAAAGTTGTATCCAGGACAAAAAATTTGGACCCACACCAAATCTCTCTAGACAGCTGAAAAGATAGCTCCACTCCACTCTATCAAATGCTTTTTCAGCATCTAAAGATATTAAAATTTCAGGTACATGCTTATTTGAGTCAGGAGAATAAATAATATCTAATACTCTGCGTATATTAAAGAAAGAAAAGCGTTTTTTAATAAAGCCAGTCTGATCAGGAGCCACGATAGTAGGGAGAATGTTCTCCAGTCTTAGGGCTAGAATTTTTGCCAATATTTTACAGTCCACATTGAGCAGAGATATAGGCCTAAATGAGCTACAGCTCAAAGGGTCTTTTCCTTTCTTAGGTAAAACCGAAATTGTCGCTTGATAAAACGTTTGCGGGAGACGGCCTATAGAGAATGATTCCTCAAATACAGCAAGTAGCAGGGGCATTAGTTTCCCTTTAAATGTTTTTAAAAATTCTACCGTGAAACCATCTGGCCCTGGAGCTTTTGAGTTTTGCATGTTTGAGAGAGCTACATTAAGTTCTTCTAAATTTAGAATTTTTTCCAAATCTGCATTATCGTTAGAGGGAATTTGTGGCATTCTAATGGAATTAAAAAAAGAATTAAGTTCAGAAGGGTTATGATCAATTTCGGATGAATATAGGGCTGTATAGAATTGTTCAAAGGCCAGATTGATTTCTAATTCATCCTTTGTGATCCTGCCATCATCTCTACGAATAGATGTTATAATGTTTGTAGTTGAATATTGCCTTATTTGTTGTGCAAGAATTTTCCCCGATTTATCTGAGTGTTCATATAATTTAGAGTGAGATTGAAGCAGAAGTCTCTCTGCCTGTTCAGATGTTATTAGATCAATCTCTGTCTGTAGCTTTGTTCTTTCCTTTAAAACTGTGGGTAGGGGATTGATTGCAAATTTCAAGTCCAATTGTTTAATCTGATTGATGAGATCGTTTAATTGCTGGCTTCTTTTTTTCCTCTCCCATGATGAAAATGAGATTATTTCCCCCCTAATATAGGCTTTTAAGGACTCCCAAAGTGTGGCTTTGCTGATATATGGGGTATCATTGATAGATAAGAAAAGGTCAATTCTATTATTAATAAAATCTACGAAAGATGAATCCGAAAGAATTAAATTATTAAAGCGCCATGTCTTCCGAATTGGCGCTTTGGGAAAAGCTAATTTTAAAACCACTGGGCTGTGATCCGAGATTACAATAGATTCATATTTACAGTCAGTTAAAGAAGTTAAAAGTTTGTCATCTATTAAAAAGTAGTCGATTCGTGAATATGAACGATGCACTGGGGAAAAAAAAGAGAACTGTCTAATATTTGGATATAAAAAACGCCAGGGATCTGAGAGGAACGATATCGTTGGGATCACTTTCAGAACGATTTTTTTCCAGCTGTCGAACGATAAAACACTGACAGCCAATCAGAATCCATTCTAATTTAAAGGTCTCGCGCATTTAAAATGGCAGATGACATTGCAGAGAAGTTAATCGTCGAAATCCTCCACTGTTTGACAAGTCAACCCCCCTTTTCAAGGATACGTTAAAAAAGATGAATATATATGGAAAGCAATCGGTCGTATCCTGGGAATAAATGGTGAGAAGTAGGCTATTAACAATGAGATATTATGCAGTTTAGCATAGTGTAACAAAATTACCTCAGGTAAGTTTTGCACATTCTGAAAGGTGTATGTAAACTATATGAACTTCATAGCTTCTACTGCTTTTAATATAAGGCTGCTATTATTATTATTATTATTATTATTAATACTAGGCCTATTATTATCATCCTTAAACTAGCCTACTATGTGCAAATAGCATTACTGTAATAGCCAACATGTTGCTCCTTTGTCTCATCTTTCTTTCTTTTTTTTTGTAGCTTGACTACTTTTTTGTCCACCGGCCACTTTGGCTGGTGGATTTCAAAATCTACCAGCCATACACTCAATGTTTTTACCAGCCACTTTCTTGTTTTTAATCGACAATGTGTAACTGCATGTGAAAATTAATACTACAAGAACTACAGTAGGCTACTTAAGCAGTTTATTTAATCTCAAGTCTCAATGAAATACTGGAATTTTCTCTTTCTCTCTTATAGCCTACACACACAAACCATGAACTGATATTCATTTCAGTTCGCATGAGGAAAAAACAATGTTATAGGATGTTAAGGATTTGTTTACTGTGTCTGATTCATTTAATGGAAAGCACATTCACTGAGTTGTCTTGCTAATCAGTGTCTGCTCGTTTATCCAAACTAATTTGTCCTATAACAGACGAACGTCGCATGATGCTATTTTTATTTACCCGCCACGGTGGCCGATAGGTGAAGCGAGTTTATCCGCCACAACACAAAATCAACCGCATTTGGCTGGTGGCGGGTGCTAATTTCCATCCCTGGGGCGCGCGCGTGCTTAGAATAAAAAGACCGTTATCGGTCGTTGGTGTGGATGCAAATATAGTTATCTTTATCGTTATCTTTATAGTTATCGTGCTTGGTGTGAACGGGCCTTTAGGATTCATACATACTTTTTCGCTCGCCTACTGCTTTTCCCCTACTATAATATGGTAGGGAAGTATGTGGTTCCGAATGCAGCCAATCTCTGGAAACACCGATTGATCGATTGTCTTTTCTTCTTCTTTACTGGTAGCAAACAACATTGCATTGCCACGCGCAGGATTGCATTGCCACCAGGCTTGTACAAAATTCGGCATTTCAGAATTGGCCTGCATTCAATTCATGAATTGGAATTTGAATTGAATTGACTCTGCCCCACAGGAAGTTGAATTTGAATTTGAATTGGAATGACAGGAAGTGGAATTAAATTCATGGCAATTCAAAGAAATTCCAGACAACAGAAGGAATGTGATGAATCTTACATACATTCAGTTTTAGTAAGGTTACTTTGCTTACTGTTATTTGTTACCCATTTTAAATGTGGTTTGGGTTATTTTATTTGGATTACTTTATCAATGCAAAACAATTTCCTTTTCATTTGATTAGTAACTAATTGAATTACACATTTTACCTCAGTAATACAAATAAATACAATTACATTCACATAAATTTTGTAATTTAATAACATAATTGCATTTCACGTGACACAATGAAATTGCATTTCATTCTGAAATGTGCACAAGCCTGATTGCCACACCCCCTTCTGGATTGGAGTGTGAATTTTGCTTTAATTTCTCTGCGTCTTATCCAGGGTCCTGCAACACCAAGGCAGACTTCTCCCTTTTCCACACTCCAGAAAAAAAGAAGGATCACCTCCACTGATCTTACCTTCCTCTGTGTTTGATTGTTTCAGCCAAAGGACCAAAGATGGGAGGATTGCCCAAACCAATCTGATCTGTTTGATCTGTTTCTAAGGCTGTGTCTGAGAGTATTCAAGTCCATGTGTCTGAGAGTATTCAAGTCCATGAGTCTGTTCCTGAGTTTCTTCCTGAGCCAGTCCTAGTCTGCAGATCTGTTCCTGAGGCTGTTTCTGCACCTGTTAGAGTCCATGAGTCTTTTCCTGAACCAAAGCTGCTCCTTCGAAGGGGGGCTATGTTACATCTGTCATCTGCAGGTGCCATCATGTGCCAACTGATGGCAGCCTAGTCCCTCACCGTTTACATAGACTCTGTTATTCCCGGACTTCATTTCCCAGAACCCTCTGCTCATTATTAGTTTCTGTTTCAGCTGTGTCTTGTTTCATTTGATCACCCTGTCTATTCTTCTAACCGAGGACGCCGGCGGGAGGGCTTCAAAATTGCCCGGATCAACTTTTCTCCACAGCTCCTCCCATCATTGCACGGCAAGCTTCAGCTGCCTGCAACATCATCTATCCATCAACTCCTCAAACCTTCCCAAAACCATTTTGGCTCGCCGTATTCATGCCCGCTCCAATAAGTATATTTTAAATGAACATACTTATATTTTTTTCAAACAATTGCAGGCTCCCCCGTTCGCATGCAGTAATGGCTCCCCGTTTTTGTAGGCCGGGCTCAGTCCCCCTTCTGAAATGCCGGTTGAGCCCTCCCATTCGAATAGCAGTGAGAGCCTGCCCGACTTAGTCGCCGCTGGACGGCCGCACTCGGGCCGCGATTTCGTCGGGGATTTTGACGCGATTGTTGGGCCGCGAGGGGTCTATTCCCGTGTCCCAGCCCCCTTCGAAGCGCCGACCGAGTTCACGGGCGTCCCGTGTTCGATTGCTGGCTGGGCTTACCCATCCAATGCCGCGAGCATCCAAGTTCCCGTCGAATGCTGCGAGAACCCTCCCGGTCGAACGGCAAAACTCGTTCCCGAATCACACTCGCGAAAATCTTGCGCTGTACTCAAGCTTACAGTTCAACTGCTGGTGGGGCATACCCGTCCGATGCTGCGAGCTTCCAAGCTCCCGTCGGATGCCGCAAGAGCCTTCCAGGTTGAACCATTAAGCTTGAAACTTTATAATTCCTTCGCATGCCCTTTACTTTTTTGGGGGGTTAATTCCGCACAATTTAACGAGTGCTGTCCCAAGTTTATCTGGCCTTTATGTATGGCGTTATTTTCCTGTCAAATGTCGAGAGCACATTATTGTAGCGCGAAAGTACATTAATATAATGCGCGGGCACGAATCTCTCTAATCGCGCGCGGAATATAATGAGTGAACGCGAAATCTCTCTGCTCGCGCGCAGAATTAATGTTCCGAGTGCAAATCTCTCTGCTCGCACGTGGGAACTGGGCGCGCGCTCTCAGATACACGCTGCTCTTGTAAGAATTTTCTTTTCAGTGCAATCGCGAATCTCTCCTCTTCGCTTAAAGTAAGCGTGTATGTGCTTAGGCATGCGCGAACGCACAGGACACAGTCTAAGTACTCTCCTCCTCAATTTCTTTCTCTTTGGTCTTGGCATAAACGTTGTAAAAACGGCAACAACCAATCAGAAATAGGCTTCAACGACTGACCAATGAAAACGAGACATCGTACATGGAATCTTACTGGTTGATATTGAACCGCACATGGAATAAGTTCACTTAAGTTCAATCAAGACGAGCCGAGATGGTTTAATTTGTTTTGATAAATATGTCAAATGTATCTTAGAAATGTCTGGGAAGAGGGCGATTGGATTATTTTACATATAAATGACCTAGACTGTGTCAACCACATTGTTCACACTACAGGTGCCATGCCCAATTGAAATTGAGATTTTTGAGCAAAATAGATTTGAAAGCCGATTCCAAAAGGCAAAAATAATATTTTACGTCTGATAATTAACACATTGTCTCGTGCAATCACACCAGTGATTAAACATTAAGTAGCCTACGTAGCAAGATCAACTGCTAAATTCAAATCTGAACAAATGGGGGGAAAGATAAGGGGGAAAATGCCCCATGCAGTAAAATTATGCTATATCTATTATGGCTGTCACGAATGAAGTAATGTGAAATTAATGAAAAGTGTCATCTGCAGTAGATTTTCTTTATCGCGGATTGCAGCTTTGAGTGTTATAATAATCAATCACGCATTTTCTGTTGACCTTAATTAATGCAGTTTGGCCAATCAGAGGCATTTTGATTAACGTTACTCACCACGGAGAACGCTGGAGTTGTTTACTAAATGAATTCTGTATCAGTCTTTTTCTTTCTTTCTTTCTTTATTTTATAAATTATTAATCAGCAATAAATATCGTAAATTATGTAGGTTACACATTTTGTAGTGTTATTGTTGATGTTGATTGGTAACAGATTGATTTAAGTACCAGCTTTTGTATTGGACAAAAAAGAAAAAAACGCAGATACAGTGCCTAGAGTCTGAGTAGCTACCAATGTTTACAATACATCTTGTGCGGTTAGACACCGCGGTCAAGCCAGCCGCAGTTTGAAAAAACACGGTCAAGCCAGCCGCCAAAAAAAAAAAGCGTGTGCGCCTATTACTATGAATACGGTAATTTCAGTAACAGCAGAGAGAGAACGCGCTTTCATGGCGCCTGAGTTGCCCAGTTCTATCTATCTATCTATCTATCTATCTATCTATCTATCTATCTATCTATCTATCTATCTATCTATCTATCTATCTATCTATCTATCTATCTATCTATCTTTTTTCTTTCTTTTTTCTTTCTTTTTCTTTCTTTTTCTTTCTTTTCTCTTTCTTTTTTCTTTCTATCTTTCTTTTTTCTTTTTTTCTTTTTTCTTTCTTTTTTCTATTTATCTATCTTTCTATCTTTCTTTTTTCTTTCTTTCTTTTTTCTTTTTTGTTCTTTCTATCTATCTTTCTTTTTTCTTTCTTTTCTCTTTCTTTTGTCTTTCTTTTTTCTTTCTATCTATCTTTTCTTTTTTCTTTCCATCTATCTTTCTTTTTTCTTTCTTTTCTTCTTCCTATCTATCTTTCTTTTTTCTTTTTTGTTCTTTCTATATATCTTTCTTTTTTCTTTCTTTCTATCTATCTTTCTTTTTTCTTTTCTTTCTATCTATCTTTTTCTTTCTTTTCTTTCTTTCTTTTTTCTATCTATCTTCTTTCTTTCTTTCTTTCTTTCTTTCTTTCTTTCTTTCTTCTTTCTTTTTCTTTCTTTCTTTCTTTCTTTCTTTCTTTCTTTCTTTCTTTCTTTCTTCTTTCTTCTTTCTTTTTCTTTCTTTCTTTCTATCTTCTTTCTTTTTTTCTTTCTTTCTTTCTTTCTTTTTTCTTTCTTTCTTTTTTCTTTTTTGTTCTTTCTATATATCTTTCTTTTTTCTTTCTTTCTATCTATCTTTCTTTTCTTTCTATCTATCTTTTTCTTTCTTTTTTTCTTTCTTTCTTTCTATCTTTTTTCTTTCTTTCTTTCTTTCTTTCTTTCTTTCTTTCTTTTTTCTTTCTTTCTTTCTATCTTTCTTTCTTTCTTTCTTTCTTTCTTTCTTTCTTTCTATCTATCTTTCTTTTTCTTTTTTCTTTTTTCTTTCTTTCTTTCTTTCTTTCTTTCTTTCTTTCTTTCTTTCTATCTTCTTTCTTTCTATCTATCTTTCTCTTTCTTTCTTTCTTTCTTTCTTTCTTTCTTTCTTTCTTTCTTTCTTTCTTTCTTTCTTTCTTTCTTTCTTCTTTCTTTCTATCTATCTTTCTTTTTCTTTAATTTTTCTTTCTTTTTTCTTTCTTTCTTTCCTTTTTATTTTTCTTTCATTCTTTTTTCTTTCTATCTATCTTATTTCTTTCTTCTTTCTTTCTTTTTTCTTTCTTTCTTTCTTTCTTTCTTTCTTTCTTTCTTTCTTTCTTTCTTTCTATCTTCTTTCTTTTTCTTTATTTTTTCTTTCTTTCTTTCTTTTTTCTTTCTGTCTTTTTCTTTCTTTTTTCTTTCTTTTTTTTCTTTCTTTCTTTGTTTGTTTCTTTCTTTCTTTCATTCTTTCTATCTATCTATCTTTCTATCTTCTTTCTTTCTTTCTTTCTTTTTTCTTTCTATCTATCTTCTTTCTTTCTATCTATCTTCTTTCTCTTTCTTTCTTTTATCTATAAAATCTGTGTTGTTTTTTTCTTTACAGGTAACACCTCAAGACATGGTTTACAGCATAATTATTTGCAAAAAGCAGATCAAATAAAGTATACACTGTTTCTAAATGCCTCTTTTTTTCTTTTTTTACAGTATTAAAATGACAGTTTGTCTTGAATTCAATGTCCCATACAGTGTGCACACCTCATTTGAAACAATTTTACTAAAGCATTTTGGAGGTATATGCCATTATTTTACTTTAAACACCAATAAAAACCTCATTTCTAATAAGTAGAAGAAATAAATGGTCAGTTTCCATAGGAGACGTCCCGTACAGTATACAAACCTCATATCAAAGCATTTTACTGCAGAATTTTGGGAAAATGTCACATTTTACTACTTCAGAGACCTATAAAGACCTCATTTCTAATAAGTAGAAAAAAATAATTGTCAGTTCTCATACGGGACGTCCCATACAGTATGCACACCTCATATCAAAGCATTTTACTGCAGCATTTTGGAGATATGTGCCATTTTACTACTTCATAGGCCTATAAAGACCTAATTTTTAATAAGTAGAAAAAAAGAATGGTCAGTTCTCATACGGGACGTCCCATACAGTATGCACACCTCATATCAAAGCATTTTACTGCAGCATTTTGGAGATATGTGCCATTATTCTACTTTAAACACCTATAAAAATCTTATTTCAAATAAGAAAAAAAAATGGTCAGTTCTTATACGGGACGTCCCATACAGTATGCACACCTCATATCAAAGCATTTTACTGCAGCATTTTGGAGATATGTGCCATTATACTACTTCATAGGCCTATAAAGACCTCATTTTTAATAAGTAGAAAAAAAGAATGGTCAGTTCTTATACGGGACGCCCCATACAGTATGCACACCTCATATCAAAGCATTTTACTGCAGCATTTTGGAGATATGTGCCATTATTCTACTTTAAACACCTATAAAAATCTCATTTCAAATAAGAAAAAAAAATGGTCAGTTCTTATACGGGACGTCCCATACAGTATGCACACCTCATATCAAAGCATTTTACTGCAGCATTTTGGAGATATGTGCCATTTTACTACTTCATAGGCCTATAAAGACCTCATTTTTAATAAGTAGAAAAAAAGAATGGTCAGTTCTTATACGGGACGTCCCATACAGTATGCACACCTCATAAAAAAGCATTTTACTGCTGCATTTTGGAGATATGTGCCATTATTCTACTTTAAACACCTATAAAGACTTCATTTTTAATAAGTAGAAAAAAATAATGGTCAGTTCTCATACGGGACGTCCCATACAGTATGCACACCTCATATCAAAGCATTTTACTGCAGCATCTTGGAGATATGTCACATTTTACTACTTCATAGGCCTATAAAGACCTCATTTTTAATAAGTAGAAAAAAACAATGGTCAGTTCTCATACGGGACGTCCCATACAGTATGCACACCTCATATCAAAGCATTTTACTGCAGCATTTTGGAGATATATGCCATTATTCTACTTTAGACACATACATAAACTTCATTTCTAATAAGTAGAAAAAACTATGGTTAGTTTAAATACGGGACGTCCCATACAGTATACACACCTCATATCTAACCATTTTACTGCAGCATTTTGGAGATATAGGCAATTATTCTACTTTAAACACAGATAAAAACCTCATTTCTAATAAGTAGAAAAAAACAATGGTCAGTCTATATACGGGACGTCCCATACAGTGTGCACACCAAATATCTAACCATTTTACTGCAGCATTTTGGAGATGTAGGCCACTATTCAACTATAAACACCACTAAAAACCTCATTTATAATAAGTAGAAAAAAACAATGGTCAGTTTCTATATGGAACGTCCCATACAGTGTGCACAACAAATATCTAACCATTTTACTGCAGCGTTTTGGAGATGTAGGCCACTATTCAACTATAAACACCAATAATAACCTCATTTCTAATAAGTAGAAAAAAACAATGGTCAGTTTATATACGGGACGTCCCATACAGTGTGCACACCAAATATCTAAGCATTTTACTGCAGCATTTTGGAGATGTTGGCCATTTTCCAACTATAAACATCACCAAAAACCTCATTTCTAATTAGTAGAAAAAAAACAATGGTCAGTTCATATACGGGACGTCCCATACAGTGTGCACACCAAATATCAGCGTTTTGGAGATGTAGGCCACTATTCAACTATAAACACCAATAATAACCTCATTTCTAATAAGTAGAAAAAAACAATGGTCAGTTTATATACGGGACGTCCCATACAGTGTGCACACCAAATATCTAACCATTTTACTGCAGCATTTTGGAGATGTAGGCCACTATTCAAAAATAAACACCACTAAAAACCTCATTTCTAATAAGTATAAAAAAACAATGGTCATTTCATGTACGGGACGTCCCATACAGTGTGCACACCAAATATCTAACCCTTTTACTGCAGCATTTTGGAGATGTAGGCCATATACTTTAAATACCAATAAAAACCTAATTTCTAATAAGTAGAAAAAAACAATGGTCAGTTTATGTACAGGACGTCCCATACAGTGTGCACAACAAATATCTAACCATTTTACTGCAGCGTTTTGGAGATGTAGGCCACTATTCAACTATAAACACCAATAATAACCTCATTTCTAATAAGTAGAAAAAAACAATGGCCAGTTTATATACGGGACGTCCCATACAGTGTGCACACCAAATATCTAAGCATTTTACTGCAGCATTTTGGAGATGTTGGCCATTTTCCAACTATAAACATCACCAAAAACCTCATTTCTAATTAGTAGAAAAAAAACAATGGTCAGTTCATATACGGGACGTCCCATACAGTGTGCATACCAAATATCTAACCATTTTACTGCAGAGTTTTGGAGATGTAGGCCACTATTCAACTATAAACACCAATAATAACCTCATTTTCTGAAAAGTAGAAAAAAACAATGGTCAGTTTATATACGGGACGTCCCATACAGTGTGCACACCAAATATCTAAGCATTTTACTGCAGCATTTTGGAGATGTTGGCCATTATCCAACTATAAACATCACCAAAAACCTCATTTCTAATTAGTAGAAAAAAACAATGGTCAGTTCATATACGGGACGTCCCATACAGTGTGCACACCAAATATCTAACCATTTTACTGCAGCGTTTTGAAGATATAGACCACTATTGTACTTTAAACACCTATAAAAACCTATTTTGTAATAAGTAGAAAAAAACAGTGGTCAGTTTATGCATAAATCTCCAAATTCGCTGCAGTAAAATGGTTTGATATTTGTTGTGCACACTGTATGGGACGTCCTGTACATAAACTGACCATTGTTTTTTTCTACTTATTAGAAATTAGGTTTTTATTGGTGTTTAAATTATAATAATGGCCTACATCTCCAAAATGTTGCAGTAAAATGGTTAGATATTTGGTGTGCACACTGTATGGGACGTCCTGTATATGAACTGACCATTGTTTTTTTCTACTAATTAGAAATTAGGTTTTTGGTGATGTTTATAGTTGAATAATGGCCTACATCTCCAAAATGCTGCTGTAAGATGGTTAGATATTTGGTGTGCACACTGTATGGGACGTCCCGTACATGAACTGACCGTTGTTTTTTTCTACTTATTAGAAATTAGGTTTTTATTGGTATTTAAAGTATATGGCCTATATCTCCAAAATGCTGCAGTAAAATGGTTAGATATGAGGTGTGTATACTGTATGGGACGTCCCGTATTTAAACTAACCATTGTTTTTTTCTACTTATTACAAATTAGATTTTTATAGGTGTTTAAAGTAGAATAATGGCATATATCTCCAAAATGCTGCAGTAAAATGCTTTGATATGAAGTGTGCATACTGTATGGGACGTCCCGTATAAGAACTGACCATTATTTTTTTCTACTTATTAAAAATGAGGTCTTTATAGGCCTATGAAGTAGTATAATGGCACATATCTCCAAAATGCTGCAGTAAAATGCTTTGATATGAGGTGTGCATACTGTATGGGACGTCCCGTATAAGAACCGACCATTATTTTTTTCTACTTATTAAAAATGAGGTCTTTATAGGCCTATGAAGTAGTAAAATGGCACATATCTCCAAAATGCTGCAGTAAAATGCTTTGATATGAGGTGTGCATACTGTATGGGACGTCCCGTATAAGAACTGACCTTTTTTTTTTTCTACTTATTTGAATTGAGATTTTTATAGGTGTTTAAAGTAGAATAATGGCACATATCTCCAAAATGCTGCAGTAAAATGCTTTGATATGAGGTGTGCATACTGTATGGGACGTCCCGTATGAGAACTGACCATTATTTTTTTTCTACTTATTAAAAATGAGGTCTTTATAGGCCTATGAAATAGTAAAATGTGACATATCTCCAAAATGCTGCAGCAAAATGCTTTGATATGAGGTGTGCATACTTTATGGGACGTCCCGTATGAGAACTGACCATTATTTTTTTCTACTTATTAGAAATGAGGTCTTTATAGGCCTATGAAGTAGTATAATGGCACATATCTCCAAAATGCTGCAGTAAAATGCTTTGATATGAGGTGTGCATACTGTATTGGACGTCCCGTATGAGAACTGACCATTATTTTTTTCTACTTATTAAAAATGAGGTCTTAATAGGCCTATGAAGTAGTAAAATGGCACATATCTCCAAAATGCTGCAGTAAAATGCTTTGATATGAGGTGTGCATACTGTATGGGACGTCCCGTATAAGAAATGACCATTTTTTTTTCTACTTATTTGAAATTAGATTTTTATAGGTGTTTAAAGTAGAATAATGGCACATATCTCCAAAATGCTGCAGTAAAATGCTTTGATATGATGTGTGCATACTGTATGGGACGTCCCGTATATGAACTGACCATTGTTTTTTTCTACTAATTAGAAATTAGGTTTTTGGTGATGTTTATAGTTGAATAATGGCCTACATCTCCAAAATGCTGCTGTAAGATGGTTAGATATTTGGTGTGCACACTGTATGGGACGTCCCGTACATGAACTGACCGTTGTTTTTTTCTACTTATTAGAAATTAGGTTTTTATTGGTATTTAAAGTATATGGCCTATATCTCCAAAATGCTGCAGTAAAATGGTTAGATATTTGGTGTGCACACTGTATGGGACGTCCCATATAGAAACTGACCATTGTTTTTTTCTACTTATTAGAAATGAGATTTTTATAGGTTTTTAAAGTAGAATAATGGCCTGTATCTCCAAAACGCTGCAGTAAAATGGTTAGATATTTGTTTTGCACACTGTATGGGACGTCCTGTACATAAACTGACCATTGTTTTTTTCTACTTATTAGAAATTAGGTTTTTATAGGTGTTTAAAGTATAATAATGGCCTATATCTCCAAAATGCTGCAGTAAAATGGTTAGATATGAGGTGTGTATACTGTATGGGACGTCCCGTATTTAAACTAACCATTGTTTTTTTCTACTTATTACAAATTCGATTTTTATAGGTGTTTAAAGTAGAATAATGGCATATATCTCCAAAATGCTGCAGTAAAATGCTTTGATATGAAGTGTGCATACTGTATGGGACGTCCCGTATAAGAACTGACCATTATTTTTTTCTACTTATTAAAAATGAGGTCTTTATAGGCCTATGAAGTAGTATAATGGCACATATCTCCAAAATGCTGCAGTAAAATGCTTTGATATGAGGTGTGCATACTGTATGGAACGTCCCGTATGAGAACTGACCTTTTATTTTTCTACTTATTAAAAATGAGGTCTTCATAGGCCTATGAAATAGTAAAATGTTACATATCTCCAAAATGCTGCAGTAAAATGCTTTGATATGAAGTGTGCATACTTTATGGGACGTCCCGTATGAGAACTGACCATTATTTTTTTCTACTTATTAGAAATGAGGTCTTTATAGGCCTATGAAGTAGTATAATGGCACATATCTCCAAAA
The DNA here is from genome assembly GCA_031834385.1 of Semotilus atromaculatus. Classification (NCBI taxonomy): domain Eukaryota; kingdom Metazoa; phylum Chordata; class Actinopteri; order Cypriniformes; family Leuciscidae; genus Semotilus; species Semotilus atromaculatus. Next base: position 3,074,235 of record JAULUF010000012.1, on the reverse strand, counting down.
TGCTGCAGTAAAATGCTTTGATATGAGGTGTGCATACTGTATGGGACGTCCCGTATAAGAACTTACCATTATTTTTTTCTACTTATTAAAAATGAGGTCTTTATAGGCCTATGAAGTAGTAAAATGGCACATTTCTCCAAAATGCTGCAGTAAAATGCTTTGATATGAGGTGTGCATACTGTATGGGACGTCCCGTATGAGAACTGACCATTATTTTTTTCTACTTATTAAAAATGAGGTCTTAATATGCCTATGAAGTAGTAAAATGGCACATATCTCCAAAATGCTGCAGTAAAATGCTTTGATATGAGGTGTGCATACTGTATGGGACGTCCCGTATAAGAACTGACCTTTTTTTTTTCTACTTATTTGAAATTAGATTTTTATAGGTGTTTAAAGTAGAATAATGGCACATATCTCCAAAATGCTGCAGTAAAATGCTTTGATACGATGTGTGCATACTGTATGGGACGTCCCGTATGAAAACTGACCATTATTTTTTTTTACTTATTAAAAATTAGGTCTTTATAGGCCTATGAAGTAGTAAAATGGCACATATCTCCAAAATGCTGCAGTAAAATGCTTTGATATGAGGTGTGCATACTGTATGGGACGTCCCGTATGAGAACTGACCATTATTTTTTCTACTTATTAAAAATGAGGTCTTTATAGGCCTATGAAGTAGTAAAATGTGACATATCTCCAAGATGCTGCAGTAAAATGCTTTGATATGAGGTGTGTATACTGTATGGGACGTCCCGTATGAGAACTGACCATTATTTTTTTCTACTTATTAAAAATGAAGTCTTTATAGGTGTTTAAAGTAGAATAATGGCACATATCTCCAAAATGCAGCAGTAAAATGCTTTTTTATGAGGTGTGCATACTGTATGGGACGTCCCGTATAAGAACTGACCATTATTTTTTTCTACTTATTAAAAATGAGGTCTTTATAGGCCTATGAAGTAGTAAAATGGCACATATCTCCAAAATGCTGCAGTAAAATGCTTTGATATGAGGTGTGCATACTGTATGGGACGTCCTGTACATAAACTGACCATTGTTTTTTTCTACTTATTAGAAATTAGGTTTTTATAAGTGTTTAAAGTATAATAATGGCCTATATCTCCAAAATGCTGCAGTAAAATGGTTAGATATGAGGTGTGTATACTGTATGGGACGTCCCGTATTTAAACTAACCATTGTTTTTTTCTACTTATTACAAATTAGATTTTTATAGGTGTTTAAAGTAGAATAATGGCATATATCTCCAAAATGCTGCAGTAAAATACTTTGATATGAGGTGTGCATACTGTATGGGACGTCCTGTATGAGAACTGACCATTATTTTTTTCTACTTATTAAAAATGAGGTCTTTATAGGTGTTTAAAGTAGAATAATGGCACATATCTCCAAAATGCAGCAATAAAATGCTTTTTTATGAGGTGTGCATACTGTATGGGACGTCCCGTATAAGAACTGACCATTATTTTTTTCTACTTATTAAAAATGAGGTCTTTATAGGCCTATGAAGTAGTAAAATGGCACATATCTCCAAAATGCTGCAGTAAAATGCTTTGATATGAGGTGTGCATACTGTATGGGAGGTCCCGTATAAGAACTTACCTTTTTTTTTTTCTACTTATTTGAAATGAGATTTTTATAGGTGTTTAAAGTAGAATAATGGCACATATCTCCAAAATGCTGCAGTAAAATGCTTTGATATGAGGTGTGCATACTGTATGGGACGTCCCGTATGAGAACTGACCATTATTTTTTTCTACTTATTAAAAATGAGGTCTTTATAGGTCCATGAAGTAGTAAAATGGCACATATCTCCAAAATGCTGCAGTAAAATGCTTTGATATGAGGTGTGCATACTTTATGGGACGTCCCGTATGAGAACTGACCATTATTTTTTTCTACTTATTAGAAATGAGATTTTTATAGGTGTTTAAAGTAGAATAATGGCACATTTCTCCAAAATGCTGCAGTAAAATGCTTTGATATGAGGTGTGCATACTGTATGGGACGTCCCGTATGAGAACTGACCATTATTTTTTTCTACTTATTAAAAATGAGGTCTTAATAGGCCTATGAAGTAGTAAAATGGCACATATCTCCAAAATGCTGCAGTAAAATGCTTTGATATGAGGTGTGCATACTGTATGGGACGTCCCGTATAAGAACTGACCTTTTTTTTTTCTACTTATTTGAAATTAGATTTTTATAGGTGTTTAAAGTAGAATAATGGCACATTTCTCCAAAATGCTGCAGTAAAATGCTTTGATATGAGGTGTGCATACTGTATGGGACGTCCCGTATAAGAACTGACCTTTTTTTTTTTTTTACTTATTTGAATTGAGATTTTTATAGGTGTTTAAAGTAGAATAATGGCACATATCTCCAAAATGCTGCAGTAAAATGCTTTGATATGAGGTGTGCATACTGTATGGGACGTCCCGTATGAGAACTGACCATTATTTTTTTCTACTTATTAAAAATAAGGTCTTTATAGGCCTATGAAATAGTAAAATGTGACATATCTCCAAAATGCTGCAGGAAAATGCTTTGATATGAGGTGTGCATACTGTATGGGACGTCCCATAGAAGAACTGACCATTATTTTTTCCTACTTATTAAAAATGAGGTCTTTATAGGCCTATGAAGTAGTATAATGGCACATATCTCCAAAATGCTGCAGTAAAATGCTTTGATATGAGGTGTGCATACTGTATGGGACGTCCCGTATAAGAACTTACCATTCTTTTTTTCTACTTATTAAAAATGAGGTCTTTATAGGCCTATGAAGTAGTAAAATGGCACATTTCTCCAAAATGCTGCAGTAAAATGCTTTGATATGAGGTGTGCATACTGTATGGGACGTCCTGTATGAGAACTGACCATTATTTTTTTCTACTTATTAAAAATGAGGTCTTTATAGGTGTTTAAAGTAGAATAATGGCACATATCTCCAAAATGCAGCAGTAAAATGCTTTTTTATGAGGTGTGCATACTGTATGGGACGTCCCGTATAAGAACTGACCATTATTTTTTTCTACTTATTAAAAATGAGGTCTTTATAGGCCTATGAAGTAGTAAAATGGCACATATCTCCAAAATGCTGCAGTAAAATGCTTTGATATGAGGTGTGCATACTGTATGGGAGGTCCCGTATAAGATCTTACCTTTTTTTTTTTCTACTTATTTGAAATGAGATTTTTATAGGTGTTTAAAGTAGAATAATGGCACATATCTCCAAAATGCTGCAGTAAAATGCTTTGATATGAGGTGTGCATACTGTATGGGACGTCCCGTATAAGAACTGACCATTTTTTATTTCTACTTATTTGAAATGAGATTTTTATTGGTGTTTAAAGTAGAATAATGGCACATATCTCCAAAATGCTGCAGTAAAATGCTTTGATATGAGGTGTGCATACTGTATGGGACGTCCCGTATGAGAACTGACCATTATTTTTTTCTACTTATTAAAAATGAGGTCTTTATAGGTCCATGAAGTAGTAAAATCTGACATATCTCCAAGATGCTGCAGTAAAATGCTTTGATATGAGGTGTGCATACTTTATGGGACGTCCCGTATGAGAACTGACCATTATTTTTTTCTACTTATTAGAAATGAGATTTTTATAGGTGTTTAAAGTAGAATAATGGCACATTTCTCCAAAATGCTGCAGTAAAATGCTTTGATATGAGGTGTGCATACTGTATGGGACGTCCCGTATGAGAACTGACCATTATTTTTTTCTACTTATTAAAAATGAGGTCTTAATAGGCCTATGAAGTAGTAAAATGGCACATATCTCCAAAATGCTGCAGTAAAATGCTTTGATATGAGGTGTGCATACTGTATGGGACGTCCCGTATAAGAACTGACCTTTTTTTTTCTACTTATTTGAAATTAGATTTTTATAGGTGTTTAAAGTAGAATAATGGCACATTTCTCCAAAATGCTGCAGTAAAATGCTTTGATATGAGGTGTGCATACTGTATGGGACGTCCCGTATAAGAACTGACCTTTTTTTTTTTTAACTTATTTGAATTGAGATTTTTATAGGTGTTTAAAGTAGAATAATGGCACATATCTCCAAAATGCTGCAGTAAAATGATTTGATATGAGGTGTTCATACTGTATGGGACGTCCCGTATGAGAACTGACCATTATTTTTTTTCTACTTATTAAAAATGAGGTCTTTATAGGCCTATGAAATAGTAAAATGTGACATATCTCCAAAATGCTGCAGGAAAATGCTTTGATATGAGGTGTGCATACTGTATGGGACGTCCCATAGAAGAACTGACCATTATTTTTTCCTACTTATTAAAAATGAGGTCTTTATAGGCCTATGAAGTAGTATAATGGCACATATCTCCAAAATGCTGCAGTAAAATGCTTTGATATGAGGTGTGCATACTGTATGGGACGTCCCGTATAAGAACTTACCATTATTTTTTTCTACTTATTAAAAATGAGGTCTTTATAGGCCTATGAAGTAGTAAAATGGCACATTTCTCCAAAATGCTACAGTAAAATGCTTTGATATGAGGTGTGCATACTGTATGGGACGTCCTGTATGAGAACTGACCATTATTTTTTTCTACTTATTAAAAATGAGGTCTTAATAGGCCTATGAAGTAGTAAAATGGCACATATCTCCAAAATGCTGCAGTAAAATGCTTTGATATGAGGTGTGCATACTGTATGGGACGTCCCGTATAAGAACTGACCTTTTTTTTTTTTCTCATTTGAAATTAGATTTTTATAGGTGTTTAAAGTAGAATAATGGCACATATCTCCAAAATGCTGCAGTAAAATGCTTTGATACGATGTGTGCATACTGTATGGGACGTCCCGTGTGAGAACTGACCCTTATTTTTTTTTACTTATTAAAAATGAGGTCTTTATAGGCCTATGAAGTAGTAAAATGGCACATATCTCCAAAATGCTGCAGTAAAATGCTTTGATATGAGGTGTGCATACTGTATGGGACGTCCCGTATGAGAACTGACCATTATTTTTTTCTACTTATTAAAATGAGGTCTTTATAGGCCTATGAAGTAGTAAAATGTGACATATCTCCAAGATGCTGCAGTAAAATGCTTTGATATGAGGTGTGTATACTGTATGGGACGTCCCGTATGAGAACTGACCATTATTTTTTTTCTACTTATTAAAAATGAAGTCTTTATAGGTGTTTAAAGTAGAATAATGGCACATATCTCCAAAATGCAGCAGTAAAATGCTTTTTTATGAGGTGTGCATACTGTATGGGACGTCCCGTATAAGAACTGACCATTATTTTTTTCTACTTATTAAAAATGAGGTCTTTATAGGCCTATGAAGTAGCAAAATGGCACATATCTCCAAAATGCTGCAGTAAAATGCTTTGATATGAGGTGTGCATACTGTATGGGAGGTCCCGTATAAGAACTTACCATTTTTTTTTTCTACTTATTTGAAATGAGATTTTTATAGGTGTTTAAAGTAGAATAATGGCACATATCTCCAAAATGCTGCAGTAAAATGCTTTGATATGAGGTGTGCATACTGTATGGGACGTCCCGTATGAGAACTGACCATTATTTTTTTCTACTTATTAAAAATGAGGTCTTTATAGGCCTATGAAGTAGTAAAATGGCACATATCTCCAAAATGCTGCAGTAAAATGCTTTGATATGAGGTGTGCATACTGTATGGGACGTCCCGTATGAGAACTGACCATTATTTTTTTTCTACTTATTAAAAATGAGGTCTTTATAGGCCTATGAAATAGTAAAATGTGACATATCTCCAAAATGCTGCAGTAAAATGCTTTGATATGAGGTGTGCATACTGTATGGGACGTCCCGTATGAGAACTGACCATTATTTTTTTCTACTTATTAGAAATGAGGTCTTTATAGGCCTATGAAGTAGTATAATGGCACATATCTCCAAAATGCTGCAGTAAAATGCTTTGATATGAGGTATGCATACTGTATGGGACGTCCCGTATAAGAACTTACCATCATTTTTTTCTACTTATTAAAAATGAGGTCTTTATAGGCCTATGAAGTAGTAAAATGGCACATTTCTCCAAAATGCTGCAGTAAAATGCTTTGATATGAGGTGTGCATACTGTATGGGACGTCCTGTATGAGAACTGACCATTATTTTTTTCTACTTATTAAAAATGAGGTCTTAATAGGCCTATGAAGTAGTAAAATGGCACATATCTCCAAAATGCTGCAGTAAAATGCTTTGATATGAGGTGTGCATACTGTATGGGACGTCCCGTATGAGAACTGACCATTATTTTTTTCTACTTATCAAAAATGAGGTCTTTATAGGCCTATGAAGTAGTAAAATGTGACATATCTCCAAGATGCTGCAGTAAAATGCTTTGATATGAGGTGTGTATACTGTATGGGACGTCCCGTATGAGAACTGACCATTATTTTTTTCTACTTATTAAAAATGAAGTCTTTATAGGTGTTTAAAGTAGAATAATGGCACATATCTCCAAAATGCAGCAGTAAAATGCTTTTTTATGAGGTGTGCATACTGTATGGGACGTCCCGTATAAGAACTGACCATTATTTTTTTCTACTTATTAAAAATGAGGTCTTTATAGGCCTATGAAGTAGTAAAATGGCACATATCTCCAAAATGCTGCAGTAAAATGCTTTGATATGAGGTGTGCATACTGTATGGGACGTCCTGTACTTAAACTGACCATTGTTTTTTTCTACTTATTAGAAATTAGGTTTTTATAAGTGTTTAAAGTATAATAATGGCCTATATCTCCAAAATGCTGCAGTAAAATGGTTAGATATGAGGTGTGTATACTGTATGGGACGTCCCGTATTTAAACTAACCATTGTTTTTTTCTACTTATTACAAATTAGATTTTTATAGGTGTTTAAAGTAGAATAATGGCATATATCTCCAAAATGCTGCAGTAAAATACTTTGATATGAAGTGTGCATACTGTATGGGACGTCCCGTATAAGAACTGACCATTATTTTTTTCTACTTATTAAAAATGAGGTCTTTATAGGCCTATGAAGTAGTAAAATGGCACATATCTCCAAAATACTGCAGTAAAATGCTTTGATATGAGGTGTGCATACTGTATGGGACGTCCCGTAAGAGAACTGACCATTATTTTTTTCTACTTATTAAAAATGAGGTATTTATAAGCCTATGAAGTAGTAAAATGGCACATATCTCCAAAATGCTGCAGTAAAATGCTTTGATATGAGGTGTGCATACTGTATGGGACGTCCCGTATAAGAACTGACCTTTTTTTTTTTACTTATTTGAATTGAGATTTTTATAGGTGTTTAAAGTAGAATAATGGCACATATCTCCAAAATGCTGCAGTAAAATGCTTTGATATGAGGTGTGCATACTGTATGGGACGTCCCGTATGAGAACTGACCATTATTTTTTTTCTACTTATTAAAAATGAGGTCTTTATAGGCCTATGAAATAGTAAAATGTGACATATCTCCAAAATGCTGCAGGAAAATGCTTTGATATGAGGTGTGCATACTCTATGGGACGTCCCATAGAAGAACTGACCATTATTTTTTCCTACTTATTAAAAATGAGGTCTTTATAGGCCTATGAAGTAGTATAATGGCACATATCTCCAAAATGCTGCAGTAAAATGCTTTGATATGAGGTGTGCATACTGTATGGGACGTCCCGTATAAGAACTTACCATTATTTTTTTCTACTTATTAAAAATGAGGTCTTTATAGGCCTATGAAGTAGTAAAATGGCACATTTCTCCAAAATGCTACAGTAAAATTCTTTGATATGAGGTGTGCATACTGTATGGGACGTCCTGTATGAGAACTGACCATTATTTTTTTCTACTTATTAAAAATGAGGTCTTAATAGGCCTATGAAGTAGTAAAATGGCACATATCTCCAAAATGCTGCAGTAAAATGCTTTGATATGAGGTGTGCATACTGTTTGGGACGTCCCGTATAAGAACTGACCTTTTTTTTTTTTTTCTCATTTGAAATTAGATTTTTATAGGTGTTTAAAGTAGAATAATGGCACATATCTCCAAAATGCTGCAGTAAAATGCTTTGATACGATGTGTGCATACTGTATGGGACGTCCCGTATGAGAACTGACCCTTATTTTTTTTTACTTATTAAAAATGAGGTCTTTATAGGCCTATGAAGTAGTAAAATGGCACATATCTCCAAAATGCTGCAGTAAAATGCTTTGATATGAGGTGTGCATACTGTATGGGACGTCCCGTATGAGAACTGACCATTATTTTTTTCTACTTATTAAAAATGAGGTCTTTATAGGCCTATGAAGTAGTAAAATGTGACATATCTCCAAGATGCTGCAGTAAAATGCTTTGATATGAGGTGTGTATACTGTATGGGACGTCCCGTATGAGAACTGACCATTATTTTTTTTCTACTTATTAAAAATGAAGTCTTTATAGGTGTTTAAAGTAGAATAATGGCACATATCTCCAAAATGCAGCAGTAAAATGCTTTTTTATGAGGTGTGCATACTGTATGGGACGTCCCGTATAAGAACTGACCATTATTTTTTTCTACTTATTAAAAATGAGGTCTTTATAGGCCTATGAAGTAGTAAAATGGCACATATCTCCAAAATGCTGCAGTAAAATGCTTTGATATGAGGTGTGCATACTGTATGGGAGGTCCCGTATAAGAACTTACCATTTTTTTTTTCTACTTATTTGAAATGAGATTTTTATAGGTGTTTAAAGTAGAATAATGGCACATATCTCCAAAATGCTGCAGTAAAATGCTTTGATATGAGGTGTGCATACTGTATGGGACGTCCCGTATGAGAACTGACCATTATTTTTTTCTACTTATTAAAAATGAGGTCTTTATAGGCCTATGAAGTAGTAAAATGGCACATATCTCCAAAATGCTGCAGTAAAATGCTTTGATATGAGGTGTGCATACTGTATGGGACGTCCCGTATGAGAACTGACCATTATTTTTTTTCTACTTATTAAAAATGAGGTCTTTATAGGCCTATGAAATAGTAAAATGTGACATATCTCCAAAATGCTGCAGTAAAATGCTTTGATATGAGGTGTGCATACTTTATGGGACGTCCCGTATGAGAACTGACCATTATTTTTTTCTACTTATTAAAAATGAGGTCTTTATAGGCCTATGAAGTAGTAAAATGGCACATATCTCCAAAATGCTGCAGTAAAATGCTTTGATATGAGGTGTGCATACTGTATGGGACGTCCCGTATAAGAACTGACCTTTTTTTTTTTTTTACTTATTTGAATTGAGATTTTTACAGGTGTTTAAAGTAGAATAATGGCACATATCTCCAAAATGCTGCAGTAAAATGCTTTGATATGAGGTGTGCATACTGTCTGGGACGTCCCGTATGAGAACTGACCATTATTTTTTTTCTACTTATTAAAAATGAGGTCTTTATAGGCCTATGAAATAGTAAAATGTGACATATCTCCAAAATGCTGCAGGAAAATGCTTTGATATGAGGTGTGCATACTGTATGGGACGTCCCATAGAAGAACTGACCATTATTTTTTCCTACTTATTAAAAATGAGGTCTTTATAGGCCTATGAAGTAGTATAATGGCACATATCTCCAAAATGCTGCAGTAAAATGCTTTGATATGAGGTGTGCATACTGTATGGGACGTCCCGTATAAGAACTTACCATTATTTTTTTCTACTTATTAAAAATGAGGTCTTTATAGGCCTATGAAGTAGTAAAATGGCACATTTCTCCAAAATGCTACAGTAAAATGCTTTGATATGAGGTGTGCATACTGTATGGGACGTCCTGTATGGGAACTGACCATTATTTTTTTCTACTTATTAAAAATGAGGTCTTAATAGGCCTATGAAGTAGTAAAATGGCACATATCTCCAAAATGCTGCAGTAAAATGCTTTGATATGAGGTGTGCATACTGTTTGGGACGTCCCGTATAAGAACTGACCTTTTTTTTTTTTTCTCATTTGAAATTAGATTTTTATAGGTGTTTAAAGTAGAATAATGGCACATATCTCCAAAATGCTGCAGTAAAATGCTTTGATACGATGTGTGCATACTGTATGGGACGTCCCGTATGAGAACTGACCCTTATTTTATTTTACTTATTAAAAATGAGGTCTTTATAGGCCTATGAAGTAGTAAAATGGCACATATCTCCAAAATGCTGCAGTAAAATGCTTTGATATGAGGTGTGCATACTGTATGGGACGTCCCGTATGAGAGCTGACCATTGTTTTTTTCTACTTATTAAAAATGAGGTCTTTATAGGCCTATGAAGTAGTAAAATGGCACATATCTCCAAAATGCTGCAGTAAAATGCTTTGATATGAGGTGTGCATACTGTATGGGACGTCCCGTATAAGAACTGACCTTTTTTTTTTTTTACTTATTTGAATTGAGATTTTTATAGGTGTTTAAAGTAGAATAATGGCACATATCTCCAAAATGCTGCAGTAAAATGCTTTGATATGAGGTGTGCATACTGTATGGGACGTCCCGTATGAGAACTGACCATTATTTTTTTTCTACTTATTAAAAATGAGGTCTTTATAGGCCTATGAAATAGTAAAATGTGACAAATCTCCAAAATGCTGCAGGAAAATGCTTTGATATGAGGTGTGCATACTGTATGGGACGTCCCATAGAAGAACTGACCATTATTTTTTCCTACTTATTAAAAATGAGGTCTTTATAGGCCTATGAAGTAGTATAATGGCACATATCTCCAAAATGCTGCAGTAAAATGCTTTGATATGAGGTGTGCATACAGTATGGGACGTCCCGTATAAGAACTTACCATTATTTTTTTCTACTTATTAAAAATGAGGTCTTTATAGGCCTATGAAGTAGTAAAATGGCACATTTCTCCAAAATGCTACAGTAAAATGCTTTGATATGAGGTGTGCATACTGTATGGGACGTCCTGTACTTAAACTGACCATTGTTTTTTTCTACTTATTAGAAATTAGGTTTTTATAAGTGTTTAAAGTATAATAATGGCCTATATCTCCAAAATGCTGCAGTAAAATGGTTAGATATGAGGTGTGTATACTGTATGGGACGTCCCGTATTTAAACTAACCATTGTTTTTTTCTACTTATTACAAATTAGATTTTTATAGGTGTTTAAAGTAGAATAATGGCATATATCTCCAAAATGCTGCAGTAAAATACTTTGATATGAAGTGTGCATACTGTATGGGACGTCCCGTATAAGAACTGACCATTATTTTTTTCTACTTATTAAAAATGAGGTCTTTATAGGCCTATGAAGTAGTAAAATGGCACATATCTCCAAAATACTGCAGTAAAATGCTTTGATATGAGGTGTGCATACTGTATGGGACGTCCCGTAAGAGAACTGACCATTATTTTTTTCTACTTATTAAAAATGAGGTATTTATAAGCCTATGAAGTAGTAAAATGGCACATATCTCCAAAATGCTGCAGTAAAATGCTTTGATATGAGGTGTGCATACTGTATGGGACGTCCCGTATAAGAACTGACCTTTTTTTTTTTACTTATTTGAATTGAGATTTTTATAGGTGTTTAAAGTAGAATAATGGCACATATCTCCAAAATGCTGCAGTAAAATGCTTTGATACGATGTGTGCATACTGTATGGGACGTCCCGTATGAGAACTGACCCTTATTTTATTTTACTTATTAAAAATGAGGTCTTTATAGGCCTATGAAGTAGTAAAATGGCACATATCTCCAAAATGCTGCAGTAAAATGCTTTGATATGAGGTGTGCATACTGTATGGGACGTCCCGTATGAGAACTGACCATTGTTTTTTTCTACTTATTAAAAATGAGGTCTTTATAGGCCTATGAAGTAGTAAAATGGCACATATCTCCAAAATGCTGCAGTAAAATGCTTTGATATGAGGTGTGCATACTGTATGGGACGTCCCGTATGAGAACTGACCATTATTTTTTTTCTACTTATTAAAAATGAGGTCTTTATAGGCCTATGAAATAGTAAAATGTGACATATCTCCAAAATGCTGCAGTAAAATGCTTTGATATGAGGTGTGCATACTTTATGGGACGTCCCGTATGAGAACTGACCATTATTTTTTTCTGCTTATTAAAAATGAGGTCTTTATAGGCCTATGAAGTAGTAAAATGGCACATATCTCCAAAATGCTGCAGTAAAATGCTTTGATATGAGGTGTGCATACTGTATGGGACGTCCCGTATAAGAACTGACCTTTTTTTTTTTTTACTTATTTGAATTGAGATTTTTATAGGTGTTTAAAGTAGAATAATGGCACATATCTCCAAAATGCTGCAGTAAAATGCTTTGATATGAGGTGTGCATACTGTATGGGACGTCCCGTATGAGAACTGACCATTATTTTTTTTCTACTTATTAAAAATGAGGTCTTTATAGGCCTATGAAATAGTAAAATGTGACAAATCTCCAAAATGCTGCAGGAAAATGCTTTGATATGAGGTGTGCATACTGTATGGGACGTCCCATAGAAGAACTGACCATTATTTTTTCCTACTTATTAAAAATGAGGTCTTTATAGGCCTATGAAGTAGTATAATGGCACATATCTCCAAAATGCTGCAGTAAAATGCTTTGATATGAGGTGTGCATACAGTATGGGACGTCCCGTATAAGAACTTACCATTATTTTTTTCTACTTATTAAAAATGAGGTCTTTATAGGCCTATGAAGTAGTAAAATGGCACATTTCTCCAAAATGCTACAGTAAAATGCTTTGATATGAGGTGTGCATACTGTATGGGACGTCCTGTACTTAAACTGACCATTGTTTTTTTCTACTTATTAGAAATTAGGTTTTTATAAGTGTTTAAAGTATAATAATGGCCTATATCTCCAAAATGCTGCAGTAAAATGGTTAGATATGAGGTGTGTATACTGTATGGGACGTCCCGTATTTAAACTAACCATTGTTTTTTTCTACTTATTACAAATTAGATTTTTATAGGTGTTTAAAGTAGAATAATGGCATATATCTCCAAAATGCTGCAGTAAAATACTTTGATATGAAGTGTGCATACTGTATGGGACGTCCCGTATAAGAACTGACCATTATTTTTTTCTACTTATTAAAAATGAGGTCTTTATAGGCCTATGAAGTAGTAAAATGGCACATATCTCCAAAATACTGCAGTAAAATGCTTTGATATGAGGTGTGCATACTGTATGGGACGTCCCGTAAGAGAACTGACCATTATTTTTTTCTACTTATTAAAAATGAGGTATTTATAAGCCTATGAAGTAGTAAAATGGCACATATCTCCAAAATGCTGCAGTAAAATGCTTTGATATGAGGTGTGCATACTGTATGGGACGTCCCGTATAAGAACTGACCTTTTTTTTTTTACTTATTTGAATTGAGATTTTTATAGGTGTTTAAAGTAGAATAATGGCACATATCTCCAAAATGCTGCAGTAAAATGCTTTGATATGAGGTGTGCATACTGTCTGGGACGTCCCGTATGAGAACTGACCATTATTTTTTTTCTACTTATTAAAAATGAGGTCTTTATAGGCCTTTGAAATAGTAAAATGTGACATATCTCCAAAATGCTGCAGGAAAATGCTTTGATATGAGGTGTGCATACTGTATGGGACGTCCCATAGAAGAACTGACCATTATTTTTTCCTACTTATTAAAAATGAGGTCTTTATAGGCCTATGAAGTAGTATAATGGCACATATCTCCAAAATGCTGCAGTAAAATGCTTTGATATGAGGTGTGCATACTGTATGGGACGTCCCGTATAAGAACTTACCATTATTTTTTTCTACTTATTAAAAATGAGGTCTTTATAGGCCTATGAAGTAGTAAAATGGCACATTTCTCCAAAATGCTACAGTAAAATGCTTTGATATGAGGTGTGCATACTGTATGGGACGTCCTGTATGGGAACTGACCATTATTTTTTTCTACTTATTAAAAATGAGGTCTTAATAGGCCTATGAAGTAGTAAAATGGCACATATCTCCAAAATGCTGCAGTAAAATGCTTTGATATGAGGTGTGCATACTGTTTGGGACGTCCCGTATAAGAACTGACCTTTTTTTTTTTTTTCTCATTTGAAATTAGATTTTTATAGGTGTTTAAAGTAGAATAATGGCACATATCTCCAAAATGCTGCAGTAAAATGCTTTGATACGATGTGTGCATACTGTATGGGACGTCCCGTATGAGAACTGACCCTTATTTTATTTTACTTATTAAAAATGAGGTCTTTATAGGCCTATGAAGTAGTAAAATGGCACATATCTCCAAAATGCTGCAGTAAAATGCTTTGATATGAGGTGTGCATACTGTATGGGACGTCCCGTATGAGAACTGACCATTGTTTTTTTCTACTTATTAAAAATGAGGTCTTTATAGGCCTATGAAGTAGTAAAATGGCACATATCTCCAAAATGCTGCAGTAAAATGCTTTGATATGAGGTGTGCATACTGTCTGGGACGTCCCGTATGAGAACTGACCATTATTTTTTTTCTACTTATTAAAAATGAGGTCTTTATAGGCCTATGAAATAGTAAAATGTGACATATCTCCAAAATGCTGCAGTAAAATGCTTTGATATGAGGTGTGCATACTTTATGGGACGTCCCGTATGAGAACTGACCATTATTTTTTTCTGCTTATTAAAAATGAGGTCTTTATAGGCCTATGAAGTAGTAAAATGGCACATATCTCCAAAATGCTGCAGTAAAATGCTTTGATATGAGGTGTGCATACTGTATGGGACGTCCCGTATAAGAACTGACCTTTTTTTTTTTTTACTTATTTGAATTGAGATTTTTATAGGTGTTTAAAGTAGAATAATGGCACATATCTCCAAAATGCTGCAGTAAAATGCTTTGATATGAGGTGTGCATACTGTATGGGACGTCCCGTATGAGAACTGACCATTATTTTTTTTCTACTTATTAAAAATGAGGTCTTTATAGGCCTATGAAATAGTAAAATGTGACAAATCTCCAAAATGCTGCAGGAAAATGCTTTGATATGAGGTGTGCATACTGTATGGGACGTCCCATAGAAGAACTGACCATTATTTTTTCCTACTTATTAAAAATGAGGTCTTTATAGGCCTATGAAGTAGTATAATGGCACATATCTCCAAAATGCTGCAGTAAAATGCTTTGATATGAGGTGTGCATACAGTATGGGACGTCCCGTATAAGAACTTACCATTATTTTTTTCTACTTATTAAAAATGAGGTCTTTATAGGCCTATGAAGTAGTAAAATGGCACATTTCTCCAAAATGCTACAGTAAAATGCTTTGATATGAGGTGTGCATACTGTATGGGATGTCCTGTATGAGAACTGACCATTATTTTTTTCTACTTATTAAAAATGAGGTCTTAATAGGCCTATGAAGTAGTAAAATGGCACATATCTCCAAAATGCTGCAGTAAAATGCTTTGATATGAGGTGTGCATACTGTTTGGGACGTCCCGTATAAGAACTGACCTTTTTTTTTTTTTTCTCATTTGAAATTAGATTTTTATAGGTGTTTAAAGTAGAATAATGGCACATATCTCCAAAATGCTGCAGTAAAATGCTTTGATACGATGTGTGCATACTGTATGGGACGTCCCGTATGAGAACTGACCCTTATTTTTTTTTACTCATTAAAAGTGAGGTCTTTATAGGCCTATGAAGTAGTAAAATGGCACATATCTCCAAAATGCTGCAGTAAAATGCTTTGATATGAGGTGTGCATACTGTATGGGACGTCCCGTATGAGAACTGACCATTATTTTTTTCTACTTATTAAAAATGAGGTCTTTATAGGCCTATGAAGTAGTAAAATGTGACATATCTCCAAGATGCTGCAGTAAAATGCTTTGATATGAGGTGTGTATACTGTATGGGACGTCCCGTATGAGAACTGACCATTATTTTTTTTCTACTTATTAAAAATGAAGTCTTTATAGGTGTTTAAAGTAGAATAATGGCACATATCTCCAAAATGCAGCAGTAAAATGCTTTTTTATGAGGTGTGCATACTGTATGGGACGTCCCGTATGAGAACTGACCATTATTTTTTTCTACTTATTAAAAATGAGGTCTTTATAGGCCTATGAAGTAGTAAAATGGCACATATCTCCAAAATGCTGCAGTAAAATGCTTTGATATGAGGTGTGCATACTGTATGGGAGGTCCCGTATAAGAACTTACCATTTTTTTTTTCTACTTATTTGAAATGAGATTTTTATAGGTGTTTAAAGTAGAATAATGGCACATATCTCCAAAATGCTGCAGTAAAATGCTTTGATATGAGGTGTGCATACTGTATGGGACGTCCCGTATGAGAACTGACCCTTATTTTTTTCTACTTATTAGAAATGAGGTCTTTATAGGCCTATGAAGTAGTAAAATGTGACATATCTCCAAGATGCTGCAGTAAAATGCTTTGATATGAGGTGTGCATACTTTATTGGACGTCCCGTATGAGAACTGACCATTATTTTTTTCTACTTATTAAAAATGAGGTCTTTATAGGCCTATGAAGTAGTAAAATGGCACATATCTCCAAAATGCTGCAGTAAAATGATTTGATATGAGGTGTTCATACTGTATGGGACGTCCCGTATGAGAACTGACCATTATTTTTTTCTACTTATTAAAAATGAGGTCTTTATAGGTGTTTAAAGCAGAATAATGGTACATATCTCCAAAATGCTGCAGTAAAATGCTTTGATATGAGGTGTGCATACTGTATGGGACGTCCCATATAAGAACTGACCATTATTTTTTCCTACTTATTTGAAATGAGATTTTTATAGGTGTTTAAAGTAGAATAATGGCACATATCTCCAAAATGCTGCAGTAAAATGCTTTGCTATGAGGTGTGCATGCTGTATGGGACGTCCCGTATAAGAACTTACCATTATTTTTTTCTACTTATTAAAAATTAGGTCTTTATAGGCCTATGAAGTAGTAAAATGTGACATATCTCCAAAATGCTGCAGTAAAATGCTTTGATATGAGGTGTGCATACTTTATGGGACGTCCCGTATGAGAACTGACCATTATTTTTTTCTACTTATTAGAAATTAGATTTTTATAGGTGTTTAAAGTAGAATAATGGCATATATCTCCAAAATGCTGCAGTAAAATGCTTTGATATGAGGTGTGCATACTGTGTGGGACGTCCCGTATGAGAACTGACATTATTTTTTTCTACTTATTAAAAATGAGGTCTTTATAGGCCTATGAAGTAGTAAAATGTGACATATCTCCAAGATGCTGCAGTAAAATGCTTTGATATGAGGTGTGCATACCTTATGGGACGTCCCGTATGAGAACTGACCATTATTTTTTTCTACTTATTAAAAATGAGGTCTTTATAGGCCTATGAAGTAGTAAAATGGCACATATCTCCAAAATGCTGCAGTAAAATGCTTTGATATGGGGTGGGCATACTGTATGGGACGTCCCGTATGAGAACTGACCATTATTTTTTTCTACTTATTAGAAATTAGGTCTTTATAGGTCTCTGAAGTAGTAAAATGTGACATTTTTCCAAAATGCTGCAGTAAAATGCTTTGATATGAGGTGTGTATACTGTACGGGATGTCCCCTATAGAAACTGACCATTCATTTCTTCTACTTATTAGAAATTAGGTTTTTATAAAATGCTTTGATATGGGGTGGGCATACTGTATGGGACGTCCCGTATGAGAACTGACCATTATTTTTTTCTACTTATTAGAAATGAGGTCTTTATAGGTCTCTGAAGTAGTAAAATGTGACATTTTTCCAAAATGCTGCAGTAAAATGCTTTGATATGAGGTGTGTATACTGTACGGGATGTCCCCTATAGAAACTGACCATTCATTTCTTCTATTTATTAGAAATTAGGTTTTTATTGGTGTTTAAAGTAAAATAATGGCATATACCTCCAAAATGCTTTAGTAAAATTGTTTCAAATGAGGTGTACACACTGTATGGGACATTGAATTCAAGACAAACTGTCATTTTAATACTGTAAAAAAGGAAAAAAAGAGGCATTTAGAAACAGTGTATACTTTATTTGATCTGCTTTTTGCAAATAATTATGCTGTAAACCATGTCTTGAGGTGTTACCTGTAAAGAAAAAAACAACACAGATTTTATAGATAAAAGAAAGAAAGAAGAAAGAAAGAAAGAAGAAAGAAAGAAAGAAAGAAAGAAAGAAGAAAGAAAGATAGAAAGAAAGATAGAAAGAAAGATAGATAGATGGATAGAAAGAATGAAAGAAAGAAAGAAACAAACAAACAAAGAAAGAAAGAAAAAAGAAAAAAAAAGAAAAAAAGAAAAAAAGAAAGAAAGAAGAAAGAAAGAAGAAAGAAAGAAAGAAAGAAAGAATGAAAGAAAGAAAAAGAAAGAAAAAGAAAGAAGATAGAAAGAAAGAAAGAAAGAAAAAAGAAAAAAGAAAGAAAGAAAGAAAAAAGAAAGAAAAAGAAAGAAGATAGAAAGAAAAAAGAAAGAAAGAAGAAAGAAAGAAATAAGATAGATAGAAAGAAAAAAGAATGAAAGAAAGAAAAATAAAAAGGAAAGA
The DNA here is from genome assembly GCA_031834385.1 of Semotilus atromaculatus. Lineage (NCBI taxonomy): Eukaryota > Metazoa > Chordata > Actinopteri > Cypriniformes > Leuciscidae > Semotilus > Semotilus atromaculatus. The sequence continues at coordinate 3,055,615 of JAULUF010000012.1, read as the reverse complement.
AAGAAAGAAAAAAGAAAGAAAAAGAAAGATAGATAGAAAGAAAGAAGATAAGATAAGTATACAGGCGAAGGCAGCCCATCTATTGAAGCTCATAATCTTTCAACTTGTCAGGAGGCCGACGGACACGGGCAGAACGCCGTGGGACCTGCACCGGGACAGTTGATGGAGAGGCCAACTCGTGTCTATCCTTCTGGCGTCCGCTGCCATCACAGCCTGGGGGTGAAGCAGGCTCCGCTATCGCCAAGGGGATATCTGGATCACTTGATGGAGCGCTAAGTGACACTTCGCTCACCTCTTCACACTCCTCTTCACTCTCAGTCTTCACGATGACCTAAGACACTTGGGAAAGAGTCAACTTTATAACAATCAGATAAGCGGACCCTATAAGAAGCACGCCGCAGCTGGGAACCCGTAAACTTGCGGATGTTGCACCAAGACACTTGGGAAAGAGTCAACTTTATAACAATCAGATAAGCGGACCCTATAAGAAGCACGCCGCAGCTGGGAACCCGTAAACTTGCGGATGTTGCACCAAGTACCGTCAGATCTAAGCACGAGATATCGGCTTCGAGCTCGGGATTTATTGCGGTCACTATAAAGGTAAACAAGGTCGCCCGAGCTAATATCTGGTCTGGGTGCGCCCCGACTTCGTGGTGTTTTCGCCTTAACACTGTGGGTGTGGTTAGCGAGGCGTTGTGCATGCTGCATCGAAATCAGTTCCCGGTCACGCACTGGTAATTGCTCGAGAGAGAACTGATCCCGCTGCAACAACATTTCGCGAGCGGACATGCCACGTGACCAGACACGGCTATTTAACTGAGCGACAGCTACCGACAGCAGCAGTCTGGTTCTAGACGCAAAATCTCACCCTGTAGCTCTTGTATAGCCTTTTCCGCCACTGGATTTTTGTTGATATTTTTAGCATCGCCTACCTCAATGGCCAGCCTGTGTTGAGCAAGCATTGCATCCTTGGCCAGTGCTGAGAAACCTGGCGCTGGGTTCGTTTGAACTAGGGCAAAGGGGCCATCGAGCGGACGAAGGCTAATACACGTACATATGATACCATCTCGCAATGTTTCCTTCCGTTCGTCATTAATCAACAATGCGGCTGTGAAGGATGTCACACACTCACGAACGACTAAGATGAGCTGACGTTCACGTTTAAGCACGTCAGCTGCAAAGGTAGACCCGACCGTCTCAGGTGGATCGCAGCTGGACTGCTCTACTGCGAATACTGGGGACTGTGCCAATGAAGCACATTGGTGACAACCCTTACTCGTAAGCTGGATGGCCGAGTCCAAATCCAGGGCATAGAAGAACCGGCCGACGACAAGTCTTAACTGGTGTGCCGAGGGGTGATCTAACCTAATATGCAATGACGTAAGCAAACCATGCAACACTGACCTAGGAACGACGATGCACTCAGTGGTGGTCGACAGTGGTGTGTTACGTCGTACGACTAAAAGCCCATCTCTTGCCAAGGTAACAGTAGTCAAATAACGTTTCACATCTTTAACATTAGTAACCCTCTTAGAAGGGCGCGTACCCTGCCGAAGATGCGCGTGCACCCTACGAAGGTCCGGACACTCTGCCTGAATGGACACCCACCTGGCTCTATTGGCAAAGGGTACTTTTTGAGCTCCACGCAAGATGTCAGTCACGTCAGTACGGCACACCACAGAGACCATAGATTCACGGACGAAGCTACAAACTTGACATGTAGGACTATCACACTGAGCAGCATTACGACTTGCATAATCTGATGGGAGAATGGCAGCCCCGGCGACATGACGAACAGAGACCTGGAAGCGGCTAGCAGTGGACAAGAAAGTGGTAACACGCGGGCTTGCAGAGAATTCGCCCCTGCACAGCTTTTCAAAGGCCTGCACGCACGGTTTACTGTCAGTGAGCACGCATGCCTTCTGTGATGACTGAATAATGTATGGGCTGCAATGTTTGAGGGAGGCAGCAATAGACAGGGCCTCAATTTCGCACGGCAGCCAATTAATCAGATTTTTGCGAAGTTTAGCGCTAAAATATCCAGCGATCAGCAGCTTTTCCCCCCGTGTAACGTACATAGTCGCGCCTAACCCTGGATCCCTGAGAGCACCATCAGTGACAATCCAAAGCTGATCATCAGGTCGCGGTATCGTCACAGCACAACTAGTGGATAACGCCTGCTGAGCCTTGTGAAAGCACTGGAGAAGCTCATCTGACCACACAATTGTGGCCGTCGACTCACCACCGGCAACCACATTGTCGAAGGGGGCAAGGATCGATGCGCAACCCTTAAGAACACGTGCTAGGACTTTATACGCACCGATGAAGGACCGTAGTCCACGAACAGTCGCAGGGGGAGCACATGAAGCCAATGTTGCAATGCGGTGTGAACTAGCGCGAATAGTACCCTGATTCCAAACCCACCCCAATATATCGGTCTGGACCGGGGCAACGACAGTCTTACTGGGAGCTAAGCACAGATTGCATGCCTGGAGAGCCACTAAGACCTTTTTCCACACTGCAAGAAGGCCTTCAAGAGTGTCAGCCCCACAATACAGGTCATCAGCGACCTTAGCCACCTGTCCCTGTTGAAGGAGATTGCCAAGTACCCGACAGGTCAGTTCTTCTAGCGCAGTTTCTGAACCAGGCATGCCCATGGCACATCTGGCATACACACGGACTCCTTTAAATGGCGTGACGACCCCGCAATACTTCATAGAGGCTTTGGACAGTGGAATTTGGTAGAACGCCTTGGTGAGGTCAGTGGCGATAATATACCTCCACTGAGCAATCTGACGCAACGTGGCGTCCACATTTGGCATAAGAGACGGCTGGAGTTTGCTATAACGGCCCACATCGGCGAAAGCTGTAACAAGACGAAACCCCCCATTAGGTTTTCTGATAAGAAATGATGGGTTGACATATTCAACATCGACGTCAATGTCTTCAGGCTTTCGAAAAACGCCTAGTGATTCTAGCTCATCGAATTGAGCTTGCAGTTCCTGTAACTGGCCCCTGGAGTACTGTGGAACCCTTCCCTTCCGTTGTGGCGGTTGGACAGGTCCCATGTTTACCCTCGCCTGGAAGGGGCCAGCAGCGCCATTATAGCCCCCAAACTGCGGACTGAAGACCTCATCATATTCCCTATGGATGCCATGAAATTTGTCTCTGATGTCTGCCGTCATAATACCATTGGGGTCTAATGAGATAAGGTCAGAGAATAGTGCTAAACTGGGCGAACTGGACTTGCGAACAGGGGCCTGAGGAGTTTCCATTAGGGCCTGTTCGGTTAGGGACTCCGGTACGTAGGTCATGCGAACACGGCATACATGGTCATGTTTCTTAATTCCCTGCGGTACGTCAGTCAAATTGGGAATCCTAATTTTTCCGGATACCCCTTCGATCAACGATGGAGCAAACCAGTGCGCACAGCCCTCATGCGGCTCAACAGCAAGCTTGTCGCTAATGTTTGCTAGTTCTGCTGGAAGCTCAAGTTCGACAAAATCCCCCGGCCATACAGTATGTGATGAGGTGGCACGAAGTACGTGAGCTCGCCGAATGGCATGTCTGTCTCCATACGTTTGACTGGCACCATACTCGTATGTGTCAGACCCCACACAGACCTGATGTCGAGCAGGGCGGATGGAGATGTCATTACATTCCATAAAGGAGATCCCAGCGAGAATGTCAGAATCCAGGTTTTCTACCACAAGTCCGTCGAAAAAGAGCTTGTGGCCATCTCTTTGAAAGTGGGTGCGTATCTCTCCCACTACCTTTAACGGTGAGGAACGATCTGCCTGACGAGCTGACTGCGTACTACTGGAGATTTTAAGGCCCAGTCTGCTGGCACATGCTGCCCTTATCATGTTTCCTGTTGCACCACTGTCAATGGTCAGCCTGATGGGGGTGTGGTGTGGCCATGGAAGGCTTCGATGCATGGTGACTGCATGATATGAATGTGCTGTACTGCCTTAAGGTTAGATGCACTGTCCTCATTGTCGTCCTCAGATTCGCCGTCAGAGTGACTCAGTGAGCCAGCAACTTGCCGCGCCTTAGCAATGAAAGCTCTGTCAGGAGGGGGCAGAAAGGGGCACTTACTGAGAAAGTGATTGTCTGGTCTGTGAGCCTCTTTACAAAGTGGGCAGGATTTCTTTAGTCGACCCAGTGAAGCCAGCTTCTGTCTTGGGGGGGTTAGACACAGCCAAGCGCATAGCTCTAGCATCCTCTGATGATTGCAGCTCGTCTAGTAATGAGCACCGGTCGACTGGAATCCATAATGTAGTCTGATTGTCTGCCATATGCTATCAATGCATGTAGAGCTCTTAACAACAGTATTTCGGGAAATAACTGGGCAGTAGTTAGCGATCTGCCCCAGCATGAGCTCAAGCATGCTGACCTTTTGTTGGCGCGTGCGCCGTTGCGCCGCGGGAACATCTGCGTCATCATCGTCAAAACCTCTGAATGGTGAAGCCCTCGTCTTCTTTTCCCAGCGCGCGCCGTCAACTAGAAATGGAGCGAACTCTGTGTCCAGAGATAAAGTGTAGACGAGGTTTTGACGCCAGTTCTCAAATGAATTTACAGTCTCAACTTTTGTGAGGCAACACTGTTTCGGTGCTCTGTGTGTATTCGCCATGGCTTAAGTCTCGCGTTACACCAGCAAAGATAATCCACAACGTGGCTCGTTTATGCGCATCAATAGTGTGAACTGATCTCACACGAACTCACCAGGCTGCCTGGGGAGTGAGTACGGTAAAGCTGCCACCACGCCAGTGTATAATAAGATGCAAAGAGTCGCTGACACGAGAGACTGGTTTAGTCAAGCCTTTAATGGCCGAAGAGGAAAACAACACACCTAGAACCCCACGCGCATGCGCCGCTTGGGTCAAAACAAAAACACTCAATGTCACAGAACACGTAACGATCCACGTTACACTCCACATACTGGCGTAAAATAATCCAATCGCCATCTTCCCAGACATTTCTAAGATACATTTGACATTATCAAAACAAATTAAACTCTCGGCTCGTCTTGATTGAACTTAAGTGAACTTATTCCATGTGCGGTTCAATATCAACCAGTAAGAGTCATTCTACGATGTCTCGTTTTCATTGGTCAGTCGTTGAAGCCTATTTCTGATTGGTTGTTGCTGTTTTGACAGCGTTTATGCCAAGGGCAAAGAGAAAGAAATCGAAGAGGAGAGTAGGCTACTTAGGCATGCGCGAACGCACGGGACACAATCTAAGCACATACACGTTTACTTTAAGCGAAGAGGAGAGATTCGCGATTGCACTGACCACGTTTTAAGTGCAGGAATATTCTCTGAGCGAGCCCAGAGAAAATTCTGACAAGAACAGCTTGTATCTGAGAGCGCGCGCGAGCAGAGAGATTCGCACTCGGAACATTAATTCCGCGCGCGAGCAGAGAGATTTAGCGTTCACTCATTATATTCCGCGCGCGAGCAGAGAGATTCGCGCTCGCGCATTATATTAATGTACTTTCGCGCTACAATAATGCACTCTTGACATTTGACAGGAAAATAACGCCATATTTATGGGGGAGTACTATGGGTTTGGGCCGAATTCCGAGCTCGAAGCCCTTACCCCGGACAGCACGCCAAATACGCATTAAACTTTCTCCCTCTAATTATATGTAAGTGTGAACTAGTGAAATTATGTTTTATTACCCAGGTTCGGGAGGAGCACGCGCAGATAATTAACACGAGTGGAGAGCACTCTGCAATCAACGATGAGAGGTATATATACCCAGCGGTCTCACCTCGTTGCATTGGCAGTTTACTATGGGTTCCCCTCGAATTCCAAGCTCGAAGCCCTTCCCCCAGACACCACGCCAAATACGCATAAAACTTTCTCCCTCTAATTATATGTAAGTGTGAACTAGTGAAATGCCTTTTGCCTTCATTCAGTATAAAGTCTTGTTTGTTTGTTTGATTGGTTTGGTTCACACATTGGTCAGTATTTTGAGCAGGTCATGGTTTCTTTATATTTATCTTTTCCCATATTTGGTTTTCTTGTTCCTGTCTTCCTCTGTGGATTGGATTTGTATTTCAGACTGTTTACATGTGCTTGACCCTCTGCTTCAACATGACATCATGACTTTGCGTAAACATACACGCCACTTTCAAATCAAGTGGCGTGTTATCTATACGCATTTTCAGCTATCCGCGTGTATGTCCACGCCGCGTGTATGTCTACGCTGCGTGTATGTCCACGCCGCGTGTATGTGTACGCCGCGTGTATGTCCACGCCGCGTGTATGTGTATGCCGTTAAATTTCCGAGCGAAACTAAGCTAAATGAATATCTACATCTGGGGAGCGATATTTTTTTCCCTAGGATGGTAGGGGAAGAGTCATAAATGCTAATAACACAAGTGACGGGTAGGTTTAGGGACGTCGTTGGGGTAGGTCATATATTTATATATAGTAATGTAACGTTAAGTCAATGGCGTTGATAAACACGCTGAAAAGCGATTATGCGTGTTGATAGCACGCCAAAAATGGAAATACGAATTGGCGTGTCATACATACGCTATTTCATGAGATCAGTCTGTCTGCTTGGTATGGACTATGACCTTCGATTACATTTGTTAATAAACTGCATTTGGATTTTCACTGATTTTCTGCTTAATGCTGTCTCACCACCACAACTAAATCATTACAATTAGGGACTCTAAATTAGTATTTGAGCATGAACCACAAACAACTTTACATGTGACACGAACTAGACTTTATTAACTAACTAAAAACTTTACACACCGTAAAGTAGTTCTAACACACCATTCTTAAAAGGGGTAGGGATACTTAATGTGTCAAATAACAAGACTAAGTTTAATACTTGCATGATCTTTGCTGATGTTGTCTTGATGAGGCAGAACCAGTTTGAGTCAGAGGAATGGAAAGACAAGGCCACAAGTTGGCACAAACTGAGGGGTCCTTAGAAGACTTCTAGCTCAGCATCATATTCACATCAGAATTTCTCAGAATCGGGGCATGATCTTGTGATCAGCGAGTAGTGTAATCATCTTCTGGAGTAATGTGATAGGAAGTTGTTCCTTTGGAGGGAAACTTTACAACTCTTTGTGTTCTAGCATATATAATTTGATTGGGTGTTTAAGAGAAGAACCTTCAAGATACTTATGTGTCACAGAGTTAGCAAAATGTCATGTAAGTTAACAAACAGAGAACGAAAACTGATCATTGATACCAAACATGCTACACATGAGATTTTAGTTAACCATAGTATGCAATTCTGAAACATTAATCCAAAAGAGTTCAAATTAATGTCACAGGTCGGGGTGGGCTCTTAACGACCGGCCGTCACCCCTGACTTACACACCACCGCGAGGAGCTACACCGCAGGCAGAACAACCAAAGGCAAGTACAAAAAGTCTCTTTAATTAAAACATCTCTTTAAAAACAATGAGTAGCTCTGGCGTCCACCTCCATGGGACGAGGTGAGTAGAGGTGAATATTCTTCACAGCTTAGCTGCTTATTCACGACTTCAACCGAGAAAGTGAAAATAAGGATTTCACAGCTTCACTGGTTCTTCACAGGGCTTTCTGTCTGCCTCGCTGCCTGCTGTGAGTTTGTTTGCATCGTGGCTGTCTAAGCCTCGTATTAGCTTCGTATTTCTTTCAGTTTTTTTCCGTATTTCTTTCTTTTATTCTGTTTTGAACCATCTTTTAACTCATAATTACAACTCAGACTGTTGAGCAGACGCGTCTCAAGCCGTTACCCAACACCGGTCCATTACACCTGTGGGTCATGGCTGAGCGAGTCTTCTTTACACTCACTTACAAACGAACATTTTCTCGTCTATCGTGCGTCTACATTACACCCGTACCACTAAAAAGACGGATTATACCCAAGACTTCAGTCATAAATTAGTATTAATTAATAGTATCACTGGTTGCATTGCTAACTTACTGTCCATCTGTTAAAATGGTGAATATATCAGATGTATGTTATCTACCTTTTGGTGCAGATGAGAACAAATCTGAGATGCTCGCGGTGCAGTCTGAATTAGAAGCTGTAGAGAAGCAGATCCGTGACCTTTTAGAGAGACAAGCTGAGCTGAGAGAACGGCGTTTAGCTCTTGAAACATCACGCGCCGATGCACACGGATCAGTGATTAACGTTAGTAACCCGCTGACGCTGACTTCGTCTACTCCGTGCGTTTCTCAGCATTGGTCCCGAGCGTCCAGGTCACGATCAGCCATTTGTAAAGACTCTGGGCGGATCTAATCCGTGGGGAATTTGCATATCATAATTAATAATTGATAATTAATAATTATTCATACATGTTTGGATTAGATCAGTCTTACATGTTAATAAATCTCCCGCTACGGGATGCTGTCATTTCACCTGCATGCATGCACGTGTATCCCTGCAATTAACCACAAGTTGATTGCAATTATTTACACGGACCACGTCTTACAAAACAGGCAAAATTAATTAGCTCAATTGTCAGAATAATATTTGTGGGGATCCACAATATCATCTTACTTTATAGGATTTCAGGAAAAGCAATTCTGTGGCCACAAGAATTGGGTTTCCTGCCCTATAAACAGATACTCTTGAAAGTATCTTTAATTTGTAAGCTTATAGCTAAAGACCTTTTTGGGCACTTAAGAGACTTGAAGTTGAGCAAAAGAGAATGAGTCAATCACATGAATATAATGGATATTTAATACGGCAGAACTACTTACTACGGTTACATGGGATATATGTATTTACAAACATAATAAACAAACAAAACACGATAAGGCATCGATGAACGAGAAATGCATTGCGTTTGGACAAATGGAGACACGTGTGGGAGAGTGAGGGTGTGTGAGAGAGAGAGAGAACGGAGAGAGAGAGAAGGAGAGAGAGAGAGCATTAGCAGCATTTTCCTGGACTTCACCTTTTCTGTAACAACACGGAAACATCATCTTAAGGCTTCTTAGAAGCTCTGTAAAAAGAGATACTTGCGCAAATGTAATCTTGGTCATGCACTCTGTGTCGCGTCGGTCCTGCACGGTCCTGTCGGGCCGCGTGCGTGAGCGGTGTCCTTTGTGTGGGAGGAAGCGTCACGTGGTCACGTGCGCGTGCTTCTGGTTCAGAGAGAGCGCGCGGTGGTTTAAATGTCCCTCGTAGCCGGCTTTGCTGAAGAGATATGTCCCGCGGTGTTCTTTTCACTCGTGGAATTAAAACACAGGGACTTATCTTAAGACTGAAAAACACAAACTAACTAGAACACGTAAAAGAAAGGCGAAAGACTCGCCTCGAGACGAGACGTTACATTCTGAAACCAGGACGAGCACGGAAGAGCGCAGTAAGATCTGACCGCGGAGGGAGGTTCAGTTCTTCTTTAAAGGAACCTTCTGAGGTGCGAACTGGCCAATGGCATTCAACGAAACTTTTGGCGGCAACCTCGGCTTTGTCTTGTCCGCGTTCGATTTATGGCCGCATTCACAGGTTTTACAAGCAGTCAGAATTTGGTCAGAATCATTCCAAAGATGATTAAACATAGTAAAATACATTTTATGGCTTGTTCAATTACATAGATGACCTCGTTAGATCACAAAGGTTCGGAAAATAGGAAGAAAGACGTATAAGGAGAGTTATATTGCAGAGTTACATTAAAAGCATAATTAAATGCCCTTGTAGTTCGTTTAGAACTACCATACACTCCCAGATCCCTTCATAGGGCCTGGACAAATCGACAAACATAACATATCAAATATATCTCAGTAAAGTCTTTAAATGAGTGAATTAAAGCTTTGTGTATGTGCGTTTTCAGAGGGGACTCTTTGACCGCATGGCATTCTTTTCTCTGCAGAAAGGAGGGGGTTAGTTTGATAAGGTCTGTTTGAAGCTCGAGCCACAGTCATGAAGTGTTCTGGTGAATCTCGCAGGACATTTGAATATGTCAGTTCATTGGGTGTTTAAGAGAGAGAACCCTCAAGATTTCTTATAACACCCCTGTGTCACAAAGTTAGCGAGATGTAATGTAAATCAACAAATGGGGAACGAGGATTGGAGTTTATCGAGACTAAACATGCTACACAGTGATTTCTGTTTCTCATAGTATGCAAGTCATGTCTCAAACATTAACCCATTAGAGTTTACAAGGCCACACAGACCAAACAACATAAAGGAAAAATCATGAGATGGAACATTGGATGCATGTATCACATGGTTATATATATATATATATATACATAGAATATATAGGTTTAAACCAGGGTTCGTTTATTCTTCTCAGCAAGAATAAGGAGGAATCACACTCTCTGGGACATTCCAAGGGGTAATAAAGCTCAGTCTTGTAACAGAACACCCCGTTCTTGGTGTGTGTGTGGGAGAGAGAGTGTGTGTGTGTGTGTGTGTGTTTTTCCAAGTTCCAGGCCTTTTGGGGCTAAAGGCTTTGGGATTTTAGCATGGGGGTATTTAGTTATTCAGATTCACCTTCGCCCAGTCCTTACACATTGTTTCATTCACTCCGGCTCCAACACACCACCACGAAGCCTGGGTGGTTCCGTGGAAGCCGCGAGCCAGGACAAGAATCTTTTCGCCCCTCCCGGTTTTCGAGATCTCCACCCAGAACCGCTTCTCCTCTCTTCGCGAAACGGAACGCGATGCTGTGATCATCGGCGATTCCACCGTCCGACACGTCCACGCTACGTTAGGTAAAAGTAAGGTGCACAGTCATTGCTTTCCTGGCGCTCGTGTTCTCGATATCGTTGCGCGGGTACCTGAGATCTTGAACGGTGACGAGCGCGTCGGAGCTGTTGTGCTGCACGCGGGAGTAAACGACATTAGGCTGCGACAGAAGGAGGTTCTGAAGAAAGACTTTAGGAGCCTGATCGATACGGTACGCAGCACATCGCCTGAAACATCGATCATTGTTTCTGGACCGCTTCCCACGTACCGACAAGGGCATGAAAAGTTCAGTAGATTATTCGCGCTAAATGAATGGTTAATGTCATGGTGCAATGAGCAGAAACTGCTCTTTGTAAATAATTGGAATCTGTTTTGGGAGTGACCTAGGCTCTTCCGCGCTGATGGCTTACACCCAAGTAGAATCGGAGCAGATCTTCTGTCGGATAACATCTCCAAGATGTTAAATACCGTTTGACTAGTAACCAAAAATCCAAATCACAATCTCTGCTGCACCAATTTAATTGATATTAATACTAGTGTAGAACATTGCATAGAAACTGTGTCTATTCCTCGTTTACTGAGATCAAATAATAAATCTACTGCGGGATCTAGAAAAAATCGAATTGTTATTAAAATAAAAAAATCTCGCTATTAGTGAACAAAAACAATTTCTAAAGCTAGGTCTTCTAAACATTAGATCGCTCACACCTAAGGCGGTTATTGTAAATGAAATGGTCACAGATAATAATTTCGATGTACTGTGCCTTACTGAAACCTGGCTTAAACCAAATGATTATTTCGGTCTAAATGAGTCTACTCCGCCAGGATACTGTTATAAGCATGGGCCCCGTCTGATCGGTCGTGGCGGCGGTGTTGCAACAATCTACAGAGATATCCTTAATGTTACTCAGAAAACTGGTCATAGGTTTAATTCGTTTGAAGTACTTGTGCTAAATGTTACGCTCCTAGATGTAAAAAAAAAAATCCCTATTATCTCTAGCCTTGGCTACCGTATATAGACCTCCAGGGCCTTACGCCAATTTCCTAAAAGAGTTTGCAGACTTTCTCTCAGATCTATTGGTCAACGTCGATAAAGCATTAATTGTTGGAGATTTTAACATACACGTAGATAATTCAAATGATGCGTTAGGGGCTGCGTTTACAGATTTATTAAACTCCTTCGGGGTCAAGCAAAACGTCACCGGACCAACTCATCGTCTTAATCATACACTCGATTTAATTATATCATATGGAACCGATCCAACCGATATAGATATCATTCCACAAAGTGATGATGTCACTGACCATAACATGGTAACTTGCATATTACATAGTGCTGTAATATGTAATGCTGCGCCATGTTATCGACCAGGTAGAACAATTCTTCCATCCACCATAGATAATTTCTCAAATAGCTTATCTGATCCGTCTCAGCTGCTGCCTGAACCCAAACAAACAGATGAACTAGATGAACTAACTAGCACTATGAGCACCATTCTCTCTAGAACATTGGATATTGTTGCACCCATTAGATTAAAAAAGGTCAGAGAGAAAAGTATAGCACCATGGTACAATAATACTATGTATGTTTTAAAGAGAGAAACCCGTAATTTAGAGCGTAAATGAAAAAAAAAAAACTAATTTAGAGGTCTTTAGAATCGCGTGGAAAGACAGTATGACACGTTATAAAAAGGCCCTAAAAACGGCCAGGGCTGAGCACCTCAGCAAATTATTAGAAAACAACCAAAACAATCCAAGGTTTTTATTTAATACCGTGGCTAGACTAACAAATAAACAGTCGTCATCTGAACAAAAAACTTCGTTACAGTTTAGTAGTAATGATTTCATGAACTTCTTCACCGAGAAAAATGAAAGCATCAGAACCACAATTGTAAACGTTCAATCTTTGCTCGCGCCTTATAATTCAGCCGCAATTATCACCCCGCAAGAACAATTACAATCCTTTACAACTATAGAACAAAAAGAGTTAAATAAACTTATCACTTCTAAAACAACAACATGTTTATTAGATCCTATACCAACTAAACTACTGAAAGAAGTGTTACCTATAGTGGAAGAGCCTCTTCTCAATATTATTAACTCATCTTTATCTTATGTTCCAAGAACGTTCAAGCTGGCAGTTATAAAACCTCTTATTAAGAAACCACAATTAGATCCAAATAACCTAGCAAATTACAGACCCATTTCAAATCTTCCATTTATGTCTAAAGTACTAGAAAAAGTTGTGTCCGCTCAACTGGGCTCTTTCTTGCAAGAAAATGACATCTATGAAAAGTTTCAGTCTGGATTCAGGCCACAACATAGCACTGAAACTGCGCTGGTTAGAATCACAAATGATTTACTTTTAGCTTCGGACCAAGGCTGTATCTCAATACTAGTTTTACTTGATCTTAGTGCTGCGTTCGATACTATAGATCACACAATACTCTTAGATCGACTACAAAATTATACTGGTGTTCAAGGACAAGCATTAAGCTGGTTTAGGTCATACTCATCTGACCGCTAACATTTCGTCTATTTAAATGGAGAAAAATCTATCATAACTCCGGCAAACTATGGAGTGCCGCAGGGATCTGTGTTAGGCCCTCTATAATTCTCAATATATATGCTGCCACTTGGTAATATTATAAAGAAACATGGAATTAGTTTCCATTGTTATGCTGATGACACTCAAATATATATTTCATCACGGCCAGATGAATACGCTAAATTATCCAAAATGACAGATTGTGTTAAAGATATAAAAGATTGGATGACGCGTAATTTTCTTTTATTAAATCCAGACAAGACAGAGGTAATACTTATCGGTTCTAAAAACCGTCCACAAAACCTCTCACAGCACAACTTTAATATAGTAGGATGCCCTGTTACTTTATCCTCTACAGTAGAAGACCTGGGTGTTAAATTAGACTGCAACCTGTCTTTTGAAAAGCATATTTCATATGTTACAAAAACAGCCTTTTTCCACCTTAGAAACATTGCTAAGCTACGTAATATGCTATCAGTCTCTGATGCAGAAAAGTTAGTTCATGCATTCTTGACCTCGAGACTAGATTACTGTAATGCTTTATTAGCTGGTTGTCCTGCATCTTCAATAAATAAGCTACAGTTAGTCCAAAATGCACCCGCTAGAGTTCTTACTAGATCAAGAAAATATGATCATATAACACCGATTTTATCATCACTTCATTGGTTACCTATAAAGTTCCGTATTAATTACAAGGTATTGCTTCTGACTTATAAAGCTCTAAATGGTTTAGCTCCAGTCTATTTAAAGGATCTTCTATCGCCCTATAATCCATCGCGCTCTTTAAGATCACTAAATTCTAGGCTTCTGGTCATACCTAGGATATCCAGATCCACCAAAGGAGGGAGAGCATTTTCACATTTAGCTCCAAAGCTCTGGAATAGCCTTCCTGATATTGTTCGTTGCTCAGACTCGCTCTCCCAGTTTAAAACTAGACTAAAGACGCATCTATTCAGCCAGGCATTCATATACATTTTTTTATCTTACAGTTACTGTAAATCTGGTCTCTGGTTCATAAACGCCAGAGGAGAACTGGCCTGGGCCCGACTGAGCCTGGGTTCTCCCAAGGTTTTTTTTTCTCCATTGGGTCACCTGATGGAGTTTTAGGACACCATTAGGTCACTTGATGGAGTTTTTCGGTTCCTTGCCACTGTTGCCTTTGGCTTGCTCAGTTGGGGATATTCAAATTAAATAACCAATCATTAATACCATTGATCAGCCCTACCAAACGTGGATGTCTTTTTTCCAGTAATAAACAAACATTGTTATGTTGTTTTGATTGATACCGTGAAGCTGCTTTGATAAAATCTGTATTGTGAAAAGCGCTATATAAATATATTTGACTTGACTTGACTTGGTTCTTCACAGGGCTCTGGCAAAGAGAGAGAGAGAAGGTAAGGATTTCTCAGCTTAACTGGTTCTTCACAGGGCTCTGGCAGAGAGAGAGAGAGAAGGTAAGGATTTTTCAGCTTAACTGGTTCTTCACAGGGCTCTGGCAGAAAGAGAGAGAAGGTAAGGATTTCTCAACTTTACTGGTTCTTCACAAGGCTCAGGCAGAGAGAGAGAAGGTAAGGATTTCTCAGCTTAACTGGTACTTCACAGGGCTCTCGCGGAGAGAGAGAAGATAAGGATTTCACAGCTTAACTGGTTCTTCACAGGGCTCTCGCAGAGAGAGAGAGAAGGTAAGTATTTCACAGCTTCACTGGTTCTGATTACCACAGAAAGAATGGCGCGTCGGCTGATTGGAACCACCAATGCTGTAGCGATGCACTCCCACACTCTTGTTTCACTGTAACCCACTCAAATTATCACACGTGAATATATAAATGTATAACACTGCAAAGTCTCTCCACTCACAGAATAAGGCGTTGGCATGGGGTCCTGTCCACCACTCGCTGATGGGATCTCATTGGTAACAGCAGTGAATCGTAGAATATTCAATCTATAAACTCCTCAAAAAAGGCAATTTCAAAGGACACAAAGTTCCATCCAGTTCCAAGAGACATCAATTATGTCACAATCCAGTTAAATACCTCACTTAAAGGAGCTGAATGTAAGAAATGTATTTCAATTAATCATAAAATGGCCCTGATATGTCACTAGACATTAAGAAATCATGTTCATTTCAAATACTTATATCACTGACAACAGTAGTCCGGCCAGGATATTGTCATTTAAAAAGTGAAGTTGCAGCCCTCTTTTGTCAAGTTGTGTTTTGGTCTGATGCTCCAGCCTCCACCAATCTACCAATCACGAAGTCAGTAGTGTTGCGGGATCCGGGTTGCCAGCTCTGCTCTAGTTACCACAGCTGCAGCTACAAACGTGTCGGATAAAAAAAATGTTGGATCCTGCAGCCTATCTGGCAACCTCGAGTCAGGGGGGAGGGGGAGGGGATACACCGCTCTACAGTAATTTGAAAGTGATTGCAGTACCAGTTTTGGTCACAATCTTACATACGGCTCCTTTAACTCTCCTTGATGTCAATTCTCCTCTCCAACCCTTCAGTTATGCCTCAGCCCGCTGGACTCGCCTTTTGCCCGGCTTCCGGTCTTCTACGCACCTGGAACACAAGACTGGCTGTCCTAACGCCACTCGACTCGACTCCCTTCACCGGATTGTTTAACACCCACTAGTTCGAATCCAATACCTTTTTATACTACCCTCAATCAATGCGCGCCCCAATCGCTGTTCCGCTTCCACCTCCTTCATGATCAAAAGTTCCACCTCCTTCATGATCGTCACTCGTGACATTAATACATAGGCCAAACCCTATAAAAGTAAAATCATGGTTTCACAAGTGGTTATAGCATATTGTTCAAATATAAGGATATTGGATTATGTGAAAACCACAGCAAACCCCCATAAGCCCTTCACTACAATGTGATACGTGTTCACAATTAGTAACCACACAAATCAACCCACAAGACCTATAAGGGCTCTATTAATTTGTACTCCCAGTTCACCATCCAACCACGATTGGAAACTACCCCCTACGGCTTAATCAAGAGTGAAAAGCAGTTTAAATTAACCCTTGTGCTGCATTAGGGACATTTTTGGTCTTTTGCAGTTTAATTTCTTTGACCATTTTGGCTGTTTTAATGCAAATGATATGTCATTTGTCAAAATTGTGACTTTTGGGATAAATGTAAAAAAAATGATCCCATTTTGCAAAATATGTATAACACACTTTGTGTAGAACAAATAGTAACACTCAGCACCATAATGGACAAAAATGTCCCATTGAAACCCATTAAAACCTCGTTTAAAGCCGGGGCCGTCATTAATACACAAATCATGATTTATGTTGAAACATCCTTTCATTTTGAAGCAAAAGCATTATATTTGCATTATATAGTGTATTCCACCAGATGACGTCACTACATAGGTATTCCCTATGGGTGGAATTGCATGTTATTTTCCTGGTTTCCACTAGGGGCACTATTGACTGTTATGAAGCATTTTAATGGCTCAATGATCTAAAATTATGTTTCTGAGTATGTGTGGATGTCTGAGAGCAATGTGTGTCTGCGTTGACAAAAGTGTGTGTGTGTGTAGGCCCTAAATATAATACATGGTGTTTAGGCGAGTGACAAATCACAATATCCTGAAGGTCATATTTTACCCTCTCTCTCTCTCTCTCTCTCTCTCTCTCTCTCTCTCTCTCTCTCTGTGTGTGTGTCAGTGGTGTATGATGTGTGTGTAGGCGTGTCTGTGTGTGTGTGTGTGCATTTAGCAAGAGAAAGCGCTTCTCACTGCATTGTTTTCTTTCGGTTTGATTCATGCGTATTTTACGCACAGACATGAACCTTTGACACAGCTTTGTTTTTTTTTTAGCAGTCTATGTTTCAAAGTTAATTGATAATTTCTCACATACGTAGAGGCACAAACACAGCCATGCAGTCAGTCCTTAGACAATAATAACACCTTTCATCTTGCGGCAACACAAAGATGTAGCTGCGAGGGATCCAAAACAAAGTCTGCCTTTGTTTTGGATTAGACTTGTTGAGAAATCATAAAAGTGCGGTTGATGCAAAAGTTATAAAGCTGTGCACATCTTTGGTGCGGCAATTTCAAACTGAGCAGAAAATTCAGAGGAAAGTGGGTCTGCAGACACCCATGACAAGAGGAGGGGGTGCAGTTTCTGCCCTAACAAAAAAAGAAAAATCTCCACCACCTGCTCAAAATGTGGCATTTACATCTGTAAGGAGCATGCATTGCAATTCTGCAGCTCCTGCAAATGAGCTGAAGAATGAACCCATTTTGTTTTGATATGTTTTAATAATAATAATAATAATAATTCATTACATTTTATATAGCGCTTTTCTCTGCACTCAAAGTGCTTTACATAGAAGGGGGAATCTCCTCAACCACCACCAATGTGCAGCATCACCTGGATGATGCGACGGCAGCCATACAGCAAATTTGGCCAGGATGCCGGGGTTACACCCCTACTCTTTCGAAAGACATCCTGGGATTTTTAATGACCACAGAGAGTCAGGACCTCGGTTTAACGTCTCATCCGAAGGACAGTGCTCTTTGACAGTATAGTGTCCCACTATGTTAGGACCCACACAGAGCACAGGGAGAGCACCCCCTGCTGGCCTCACTAATTTTATGTTTATAGAATTAAATTGTTTATAGAAAAAATTAAAATTCATGTTCATGGTGATCTTGTAGTTTTGCTTTCTTTCTATAGCAAATTTTGATGTGTAGTGAGACAGCAACAGGTTATAATCACCTAGTAGAAATCAGGAAAATGTTTGCAGTACTACAGATGTTTGCAGTGTGTCAATTATATGAAAAATGGTACCAACTGGTGGAAAACAGTAAAAAGTAAATATTTTACCCCAAGGCTTGGTAATGACAGGGTATTTGAATAGAAATTATGATTTTATGATATTATGACAGTGGGTTAAAAAATTGATATTTTAATGGGTTCAAATAGGACCAAATTTGTCCTTAACGCGCTATGTGTGATTTAAAAAAAAAAATCTTACATATCACAAAAAAATAAAAATGCACCAAAAATAATGTTGCTGCTAATCTTTGACATATTCAAGACTGTGATAATCCAAATCCAAGGTTTTCACTTTGCATTTAGTATATGGAAAATAATTACATTTTTGTGTTTTTTCCTCTTATACAAATTGATAGCATCACCACCAAAACTGGTATTTAAAGGGTTAAAATCCTGAAATTAAATAAATATTTGGTAGTTATGATGAGGACTGATGCTGGTTAAAAGATTTAACTTGGTAAAAGTGGAAAATAATAATAATATATAATATTTTAGGCAATGTTTAATATGTGACCATTTTTGTCCATTAACGCGCTAAGTGGGATTTTTTTTTTTAAATCTGACATAACACAAAATCTTTAAATGCACCAGAAATAATGTTGCCGCTAATCTTTGACATATTCAAGACTGTGATAATCCAAATCCAAGGTTTTCACTTTGCATTTAGTATATGGAAAATAATTGCATTTTTGTGTTTTTTCCTCTTATACAAATTGATGGTATCGCCACCAAAACTGGTATTTAAAGGGTTAAAATCCTGAAATTAAATAAATATTTGGTAGTTATGACGAGGACTGATGCTGGTTAAAAGATTTAACTTGGTAAAAGTGGAAAATAATAATAATATATAATATTTTAGGCAATGTTTAATATGTGGCCATTTTTGTCCATTAATGCACTCAACGGTGTCAAAAATCTAATGCAGCACAAGGGTTAAATACATGATTTAAAGGAAAGAAAACAACAACAAAAAAGAGAAATAAACAATTCCTTTAGCCAGCGACAAATCAACCAATACATTAAAAAAAAAAAAAAAAAAAAAAAACACACATCAAGCTGGCTAGGAAATTAATTACCAAAAGTAGAAGAAGTCAGGGAGCAGTCAAGTTCACAATTGACACAAGAAAGCAAAAAATAAAATACAAAAAAACAATATACGAGAACAGCGAATAGCAATCAACATCCAACACCCTATAACAAAATAGAATATTTTTCATGAGTGTCAGTCACATCCAGATAACAAACAAACAACAAACTCAAAATTAATAACCATACCTTTAAGGTGCACAACCAGTGCAACAAATACATGGAGGTCCTGAATTTATTCCATCAGGCAAACAGTTCTAAAACATAATTAAATAACCATATTACCATAATTAAAAACTCATTCCCACATGATGCATTAATGGATTAAAATTCCCACAATTAATCAAAAAAATAATTAAATCTATACTGGTGACTACATCAGTACATTAAAAAAAAACAGTACATTAAAAAAAAACATCAATTGTAATAGTACACCAAAAAAATACAGGTTTACCTTCAATTGAGAAAAAGTGCACCACAGGACACCTGAGCTGCGTTCCAAACCGCATACTTCCCTACTATTTAGTATGGGAAAAAGAGTAGGCGAGCGAAAAAGTATGTATGAATCCAAAAGAGTAGGCGAGAATTACCTGGGTGACGTAGGCCTACTAATTATCGCGAGATTCGGGCGTACGTATACCTAAAGTGCGTTCGAATATGCCTACTTATAGAACCTCTATATTCGGCTACGTGAAAGAAGCAGTACGTTCGAAACGTCAGTATTCATAAAAGAGTAGGCGAGAAGTTCCCGGATGATCTACTGCTTTCGCCCAGATTTTTGAGTGCTATCCGATGGTTACTCATGATCATCTATCCCAGGAGGCCACGCGAGAGCATACGTCATTACAAACATCACGGAGATCAGCGACGCGGGGGTTTTCAAAGGTGAGTAAACACGGTTCCTTGTGTTTAAATCATATGTGTTAAACTAAACGTTTTAACTGTTCAAGGTGCAAAGGAGTTAGACAGTATAGTATAGTTGTGATTTTGCTGTAAAAACATGTTTTATTAACACTTAAGTTGGTCTTATATTCACACATTCAGACTTTTTTGCTTAAGAACTTTCTCAATAATATGTGCAATAAAGCACATTTTTGCAAATTAGAAGCAGCTACATGAACTTGACAACAAAGATGGTCAACTACAACATTTTCCACAATCGATCAAAATGGGCAAGTATTGTTTTAATGGCATACTTACTTGTGATGAATGTCGTATGGTAAACAAGATAGGGACCGTCTAAAAAGTTTACTTTTTTTTTTATTGTGTGCAAACAGACAACTACATGTAATTCACCTAAAGTATTTGTTCATGTTCCAAAGGGTGTAGTGCTTTCCTAATGACCAGTGTGACTTACTACAGGTGAAATTTTGACAATACCTCCCTTACTGTACGCACAATAGTCAAATATGTTTATGAAAAAATTACTGTAATTCACCTAAAGTATTTTTTCGTGTTCCAAAGGGTGTAGTGCTTTCCCAGTGACCAGACTGACTTACTACAGGTGAAATTTTGACAATACCTACCTTACTGTACGTACAATAGTCAAATATGTTTATGAAAAAATTACTGAAATTCACCTTAAGTATTTTTTCGTGTTCCAAAGGGCGTAGTGCTTTCCTAGTGACCAGACTGACTTACTATAGGTGAAAATGTGACAATACAACCCTTACTGTACATACAGTACACAAATATTCATATGGAAAAAATTACTGTCATTCACCTAAAGTATTTTTTCGTGTTCCAAAGGGTGTAGTGCTTTCCCAGTGACCAGACTGACTTACTACAGGTGAAATTTTGACAATACCTCCCTTACTGTACGTACAATAGTCAAATATGTTTATGAAAAAAATACTGTAATTCATCTAAAGTATTTTTTCGTGTTCCAAAGGGTGTAGTGCTTTCCCAGTGACCAGACTGACTTACTACAGGTGAAAATGTGACAATACCTCCCTTACTGTACGTACTATTGTCAAATATGTTTATGTAATAAACATATTATTACATATGTTTATGTAATAAACTCTAATTCACCTATAGTGTTTTTTTATGTATTCCAACGGTTGTAGTACTTTCCTAGTGATTAGACTGACTTACTCCAGGTAAAATTTTGACAATACCTCCCTTACTGTACGTACTATTGTCAAATTTGTTTATGAAAAAAATACTGTAATTCACCTAAAGTATTTTTTCGTGTTCCAAAGGGTGTAGTGCTTTCCCAATGACCAGTGTGACTTACTACAGGTGAAATTTTGACAATACCTCCCTTACTGTACAATTATCAAATATGTTTATGTAATAAACATATTATTACATATGTTTATGTAATAAACTCTAATTCACCTATAGTGTTTTTTTATATATATTCCAAAGGTTTTAGTACTTTCCAAGTGATAGACTGACTTACTACAGGTTAAATATTGTCAATAACTGCCTTACTGTAAGTACAGTACATACATTTTATTATGAAAATTTGAAAGATTATGTAATTTCACCTTTTTTCATGTTCCAAAGGTTATAGTATGTTCCTAGTGATCACTCTACTCAATTGATTTTGATAAATGTATTAGGTAAAAGTAGGTATAAAAGGGTCTGGCCCATGCCAGGAATGCAGTAACAGTGCTTGCTCATTTAGCCTGGCTTCCAGAGATGAAATGTGGACTTCTTTAACAGGTGTCACTACATCCATCTGCTTTTCTAGGGTATCCTGATAGCAATGGTCTCAGGGATCATTGAAACCTATAGTTGAGAGACCATTTCTTAGTTAAAGCCTTTACTTTACAGTTAGATTTAAAGTGTCCTCTCCTTGAGAGAAAGAACATGTTATCTTGATGTTTTGAGAAGACTCTCCTGTTTATTGTTAAAACCTGGCCAAATCCAATCTTGAAGAAACTGTGTCTTTGTGTGTTAGTATTCTTGGTTAGAGGTTAAGGAACAAGTGAAAATATAGTTGCAAGCAGTGATACGGGGCCAAGCCCCCGAAGCAGCAGCAAGAGCAGGAAGAGTAAAAACAGCAGAAATTGAACATACATGAAAAAACAGCTGGTTCAGAAGTACAGGTGAAAATGAACTCAAAATGACCAGAAGTTCAGATGAGAATGAACACTTAATTAACAAGACATACTTATTTCTAATCCAAGAGGAAGAAAGATTAGTACAACGTTGAATAAGAAAGGAATCGACATGACACAACATTACACACCATTTTATAAAGTCGTCCCACTCGGCCTTGAACTCACTATCTCTGGGTCAGATGCCTGTCACTCATCTCATTGCGCCACTGAGAAGTTGTGGTTTTGCTAAGATGCAGAAGGTCCATAGTTCAAGTGAGAAGCAACTCAAAATGAATCATTAATTTGCTGCATGTTGTATTTATTGAGTTCCTTCACATATAGACACCATTTCTGGAACAAAAGCAACTCTTAACACTTTTTAAGGCCACAGTAGGCCTACCTCTTGCGGTCTGGGCACGTGCCACACAGGTTTCAAACCCACAACCAGAATGGATCAGGGCTCTTGGCACGTGGTTTAGCTGCTTGAGCCACTCAGTTGACGTCGTGGCTAAGCAATCGATGCGCGTGCGGCATTCTGAAAAGTTTAGATGATTTATCTCGATGCGGCGCGGACGCGCTTGGAAAAAACTAGCACGTCGCACTGCGACGCGTCGCTTCCATTATGAGCGCGCATACGGCGCACCACCTACATTTGAAATAACGAATTTGAGCACGCCAAAGATGCAATATGTCAACAGGCCTCAAGGTAACAAATACAGGCTACTTCAAATTTGGAGACACACATCTCGGGAACGGTAGCGAATATCAAAAATATTAGTTACTTCTGCACTGATAAAAATTATTTTGTGAAAAAAGTTAGTTCAGGCAAGAATTTTAAAAAATAAGTAAATTCTATAGTAGTACTCAATGCAATCGTGTAGAAATGAAAGCGTAAATACCAACATTATAAAAAATTAGGTTCCCATCATGCACTGGGCCTTGAATAATTAATGAGGTTGATTTATCACTGGTTTCCAGCTGTATTTACACTATTTTATCATTGCTTTTGTTGTTAGGGTTAGTAACTTGCCATTTTGTGACATTTGGAATTAATTTTCTACTTAAAATGACACATTCAAACACAAAACCGATCCATCAAATGTTACCGTCATTGTGTATTGTGTACCAAGTATTGAGGTGTCTGCGTTCACACATACAGTTTCTCAATTGAAGATATTGTGACACACTATATCTATTGTAATGATTACTTGTGTGTTTGTAAGTAATTCACACACTTAAAAAGTGAAATCTAAATCAATGTTATACTGAGTGAAATGTATTACAAAGTAAACTTCAACAAAATAGATAATATTAAACCTTTAATTAGCTTAGTAAAATGTACTTAATTTCTTTTGTTACTTTCACTTAACTTAGTTAAGTAGAGTTTACTTAATTCTATGTGTGAAATATACTCAAAAAATATTAATGCAAAAACTTGCCTTAAAAGAATTAAGTAAATTTTACTTATTGTTTGTTTCAGTGTGTGTGGATCGGTCCAAAGATAATCTGAGCCAATTTCCGTAAGAATTTAACAAAATTTGAATGAGTAGTAGCAAAAAAACAACACTGTACTTTTCAAAATGGCCACTACTGCAATGGGCGGAGTCTTAATGTAAGATATTGATTGTGATCAGCATGAGTGGAATCAGGTGTACTAATTTTCATTTTTCTAGATCAAAGTTATAACCCTTTCAATGTTTAATTTTAGAACTGGTGGTTGCACTATAGTTGGTCCTAGAGACTCAAAAATTGGTCCAATTACTATTCATTACAATCACTACAAGTGTGCCAAATTTCATCATTGTCCTGTTTTGTTGATAAGGCTGCCATAGACTCTCCATACGGAATAATAATAATAATAAGAAAACGAACTATTACAATAGGGGCTATCCTCTTTGCCCCTAATTATTAGAGATTGACTGACTACTTTTCTTCGACATGTTGGTGCTCAGCAACCCAGATCTGTGACCTGGAAGGTCACGACATGCCTAAATTCAGGGTCAGAGTGTCAGCCGCATAATCAATGGAGATATGCTTCAGTCTATCTATGTGTGTTTATTTATTAGCCAATCAGAATCATTCAACCTGAAGCAATTAGACCTTGGTGAAGGGAATAATTGCTAACATTTTTGTAAATGTACGGGGAAGAGGCCTAGAAACTCATTGTGATTCTTGAAGCTGACTTCTGCCTGATGAAACTGCAAACTATCTTCAGTAAAATGTTCTTTAATTTATTATAATTCTGACTCTTGTTTTAAATTGACTGCACTTCTAACTCCTGGTCTTAATTAACCATATCTGGTCCTTGGGTCTTTAACTGTAAGTCCCAAAATACAGATATACAGTGGTAATCTATATTGCAACAAGGACAATAAAGCAGAAGTTTCTGCAGATATTCTTTAATGACACAAAGTTTAGCCAACTTATTTCAATTTTAAAAGAGGCATTTGGTTCCACTGTTTAACTAGGTACACAGTGAGCACAACCATAACCAATTGCATTATGCAATGAATAAATATTATATAATTTCTAAATATAAATAAATGTTAAATTTCTAAAATATGTTTGTTTACCCAATAACAATCAGAAAGATAATACAAATAAAACAGTGTTCACATCAACAATGACTGTCTAAGTTACTTTGGTTAAATTTGATGTTGGAGGGGGGAGAAAGACCATACAAGTGAATGTCATGTAAGGACAAAGTTTGTAAGTGGTGGAGACAAACTATATTACCATGTCAGGTGGCTATATCAGCACATGTGACTTAAAATATGTGAATATATTCACCATGAAGGACAACTACACTACATACAGATTGACAGGAGAGTCCGTGTCAGAAAATATGATGCCAACAGTCAACTTACAGCATCCTCTTAAAAACCATTATTTTGGATATTGCATACAAAGTTATACCGGACCTGTGTATTGGCTTCTGCAAACCCATCATTCCTGCTGTACAAGAAGCAAAAATTACACGGTGGTCATAAAATTCTACACTATACAGTATCTTGAATGTCTCCACGATCTTGCTGTAAAAATCTGTCAGATTTGCTGCACCAATGAGAACAGGTTCACTCACTGCTGTTATTAATAATGTAGCCCCTATTAATGTACAACAACCTAAAACAAACAAAACCCCTTTTAGTGAATTACAGTATTATAGTATTATGTAATATAGTATTATTAGGTATTGTCAAAATTTCACCTGTAGTGAGTCAAGTCTGGTCACTGGGAGAGTACTAAAACCTTTGGAAAATAGAAAATCACTTTAGGTGAATTACTGTAATTTTTTCCATATGAATATTTGTGTACTGTATGTGCAGTAAGGGTTGTATTGTCACATTTTCACCTGTAGTAAGTCAGTCTGGTCACTGGGAAAGCACTACACCCTTTGGAACACGAAAAAATACTTTAGGTGAATTACAGTAATTTTTTCCATATGAATATTTGTGTACTGTATGTACAGTAAGGTAGGTATTGTCAAATTTTCACCTGTAGTAAGTCAGTCTGGTCACTGGGAAAGCACTACCGGTACACCCTTTGGAACACAAAAAAATATTTTAGGTGTATTACAGTAAGTTTTACATAAAACAATATTTGTGTACTGTACGTACAGATGGTGCGTAAAGCAGCCTAGGTGAATACGAAGCAAAGATCAAACCTTAAACTAACTTAACCCCGCTTGGCAACTTTCCTTTTTAGGAAAACTTGACAATGTTCGTGTGACAGGGCGCTGTCCATGTATGTGGTACTGAAGGTCCTGCATGATCTTACCTGCACCTTAAAATTTCAATAACTTTCAATAACTTTTCAGTGGTTACCCAAGTTAAACACTTGAATGATATTAAGTACTCTCCAAAGAACACACTACACCATGGGGATTGGCATATTTAGTGCATTTAGTTGACTGTGAAATGCAGCAATATAGGCCTACACCTCAAAAGAACAAGTCAAACACGTTGGTTTTATATTCGCGGACTTCCGCTCAATAACTCGTGAGCTGAATATTGTTACTACACAAATAACATTGTTTTAATAATGTTTAATCATTTTCCTCAAAACGAGCTTTCGCAGTGGACAAAATACATTGATCTCTGTGCAGGCGGCTGAGAGACAGATCGGAAGGGATCAGTCAGTAACAGTCAAAAACACACACTGCCACCAGATTTAGATCACACATCATCACTGCTGTCCTGGTGGTTAGGCTATACTAACACTTATTTGGGGAATTTTTGCATTATTTTTATGAGTATTATGAAAAATTATACAATTGTATTGCATTTATCCAACTAAAGTGTTGTTATATAACGAGCAGGACAGCAGTGATGTGTGATCTGAATTTGGCAACAATACAGAGAATTACAGTGAAGTTCTTGAATATTTTGTAGTAACACTTTTCGGGTTTTGCACTTTGCAGATGGTCCCTTCTCAGCAGCCTGCGCATAGAGATCAATGTATTTTGTCCACTGCGAAGGAAAGCTTGTTTTGAGGAAAATTAGGTTGTAGCTGCTGGTGTTAAATGTGTAGTTATATGTGAGGTGTTATTTGTGTAAGTAACAACGTTTAGTTCACGAGTTATTGAACCCGGAAGTTCGCGAATGTGCGAATATAAAACCAACTTTACCTAAGTTTTATTAACTAACAGGGGAGCTCCAGTAAGCACACACAACGTTACGTCTCTAAAGGGGATTTACATAACCATACATCTTAAACACGCTTATTTAAAATGTATATTTACATCTGTAAGGAAAATATTGTAGATTGCAGATGAGTAAATCACAACATGAAAAAGACATCTGAGTGATGAATGTGTGCTATTATGCAGGATAATTCACTGTTGTCAACACTGTTTACATTAGACAAATGTGCTGTAAATAAGTTTATATAATGTTTGTGCATTTTTGTAGGATCTGAAATGTCTACAGACTGGTGTGGGTGGGATATAGCCTAGTGGATTTTATCTTTATTGGTTTTTTTTTCAAATGCATTGTAGAATTTGTAAATGTTATTTTTCTAATATTGTTGATATTGCTCAGAGCCATAGAGAGAAAGAGTTGCGACACGCTTTGATGTCGCCGCGATGGCTGTCACGTGGTTCATGGAAGCCCCAATAGTTCCAAAACATACGCGGGCTGTCATGTTCTTCTATGGACAGACAGCAGCGATTGCATTATTAAACGGTAAATATAAAATAAAACACACATCCAAGTACTTTTAAGCTGTTATTGCATTTTGTTAATGTCAGTTTTGCATTTGGAGAGGCAGGGTGACAACTTAGATAAGTTTTAGGCTATATCTTTGGAGGGGAAGCTTAGTGTTCATGTTCGCATGGGTAGTACCACTGGCTTTAGCGGCTCTAACTTAACTTTTCCATGTCATTCATCTGATGATGGACGTCTTATAATATTCATTTTAGCACAACTGGGCTATATTAGGCTATTGATTCCCGTGATCTTGCTTATAAATTCCGATTCAGCAATTACCTTCGTGATCACGCAAAGAGGTCTGCCGTGGTGGTCCGTTCAGAATTCCAACCAACATAAAATATAAATAATTACGCTGTGCATGTACAAATGAATGATTAAGGAGGGAAATGGACTGCTCCCATAACGTAGAAAGCAACGACTATATTTACATTAATGTTCGGTAAATATTCACTTCATAAAATGAAACCGGAGAGATAGTTAATGAGTGAATTTATGTTCCTAAAACCATCCATAACTTTGAACGGGATTAATTTCAGTATGGCTAATGTAAGTTACCCCTTCATCCTACCCTAATCATAGACTAAACCATTCATCAGAAAACACATAGCCTACACGTATACGAAGTAAGCTACTGTGTAGCTACAGTACACGTTTCTATATATGAATGCATGTGTAGCCTATTTATGTAGGCCTAGCCTATATGTATTACACAAACACATAAATGCATAACCCTAACCCATTTAAATAAACGAATTGTGTGTGTGTGTGTGTGTGTAATATTATATACACATGATATACATATAAAATATTATTACAAATATTATATATATACATCAGGTAAGTTAGCTAACGTTAGTGAAGTGTTGGTCACGTAAGCTATCGCTGCAATTAACCTATTATCTTCCAATAAACATTTACTAAAACTGGCTACATAAAATATAACTACTGGGTAGATTCACGAGAGGTCGGCTAATGTGTGTAAAGTAAAAAAAAAAAGTAATTTCATTAATTTACCAGCGAGCGTACTTCGGAAGCACTGAAAATGAATGGGGTTCAATGCTGGAACTGTCAGTGTTTGGAACTATTGGCTGCTCCCAAGGGGGTAATCCATCGACCGGAAGTTGAAGCCGGACGCGTGCCGCCATCTTGTAGCAGAACTTCACTTGCGTTAGCATTCCCATTGACTCCCATTCATTTTGGCGTCACTTTGACAGCGAATAACTTTACATCTGAGGCGTTTAAAGACTCCATTTGCCCATTATTTATTTCTAAAGACACACGACAATGTATAAAGGGCTCCATTACCTTCTATGTTACATTATGGCCCCGTAGAAACAGTTTTTGTAAAAATAGGCTAACGATTGCGTCATAACCACTCGACGCTCTGTCGCACAGTACAGAAATTACCGTACAGACAGGAGGAGAAGCTCACAGGCAATCAATGCATTAACTTAATATGGCGTACTGGCGTTACATTTTAAAATAAATACTATACAAAATACTTACTCCTGCTCACTCACGCCAAAGAACTCTTTGCTCAAGCTCGCCGTCTCTGCAAGATCAACGTTGGCAGTTTTCACGCACAGCTACTAGAATATTTACATCTGTCAGACAGGGTGCTCACGTCATCAAGCTTAGTTTGAGTCGGTTTGAGTCTGCGCGTCAGGAACGGAAGTGCTAAAAAATCGCTAAAAATGGGCTTCAACTGTCTCAACTGAGTTCCAATGAGATGGCTCTGTCCACTTCTTATACTGTCTATGGCTGCTCCACGACACGCGTTACTTCCGCATTCCAGAGTTCCTATGGCCGTCTATGGGAGTGTCGCAACTCTCTCTCTCTATGGCTCTGATATTGCTTAAATGCTTATTTGTGCTTTGTTTAAAAAGAAGAGTGTTATGTCCATTTATAAAATTATTTTCGCTTAACATACCAGCTTAGTAGCGCGCGCGCCCATGATGTGCTTCGTTCAAGAGTAAACGACGACCAGGAAGCCATCACTGAAGCGCTCGTTTTATTTATTCTTTTATCTTTTTATACTTCTTTGCAGGGGTATTACATTAGCACTGAGGATGAGGAGCCCAGAGCTGAATCCTGGAGACGGTCCCATGGATGAGTCCCTCCATCCCTCCATCTGCCCTTATGAGTGCCTCCATCTGCCGTTATGAGTCCCTCCATCACTTCATCTGCCCTTATGAGACCCTCCATCACTCCATCTGCCCTTATGAGTCCCTCCATCCCTCCATCTGCCGTTATGAGTCCCTCCATCACTCCATCTGCCCTTATGAGACCCTCCATCACTCCATCTGCCCTTATGAGTGCCTCCATCCCTCCATCTGCCGTTATGAGTCCCTCCATCACTCCATCTGCCCTTATGAGTCCCTCCATCACTCCATCTGCCCTTACTGCAGATTGTGAAGTGCAGCAACAAACTCCGGTGTTGTGCCGAATTTCGACCCGCGCCAAATTATTACCCCTCTAGCATTGGTAGGTTTAGGATTAGTTGTGGGGGAGGGGTTAGGATTAGGCAATCAGGTGCTGACTTCAACGAGGGGGGTAATAATTTAGCAGGGGGTCGAAATTCGGCACAACCCCGGCACGAAGGCACGGCTCAGCTCTGGTGACTTCATCAGGAAAAAGCCCAGAATGGGATCCGCTGTGTTGAGATGTTATGATGTGCGGTTCACCGCCTGTAAATACATGCTTGTAGTCTGAATAAAGCTTTGTTTCATGCGTTGTTGTCTTGTATATGCATTTGTTTATTGTGATGGTTACTTTTATTTGTTCTTTTACTCATTTATTCATGTTTCTTATTGTTGTCCGTAAATAAAATATAATTATTTAGCCTAATGTATGCATTAAGTCATTGCTTGACTGACAATTGAGATGTTTCACTGCATTTATAGTGTGTAGCTATTCATGTATAACTATCATATGACAAAACAAATTATATTTTGCTTGTTTTATTAAATTATATCATTTTTAGTATATAAAAAAGTAATATATCATTTTTAATATATAAAAAAGTAATATAAGTATTTATACATTAAGTATTGGTCAGCATTTGCAATGCAATTCATTCTGAGGTAATATTAATTTTTAAGGAGCGATACTTATATAAAGTATAAAATCAACAGTTTCCTCCAAAGGAGAGATCTTCGAGCAGCCGCACGTCTCCTTTGTGCAGACATTACAAACACAGAGGAAAACTGTTCTAGGTTGTATTGAATTACTGATGTTATGAAGTGTTAGTGCACCTGTCGCTCATATCATTTAAACTTATAAACTTATTACATACAAGATCATGGAAAGATACCATAGTTGTATCTAACAATGAACAATCATAATGACAAAACAGAAAACATAAAGATCCTTGGTTTGTGTACATCATAATATGATATTTATACACAGAAAAAAAACAATAACAAGGCTAAATATCTTTAAATAGTTCTTCATAATAAAAAAGAGGAAAATAAAGAAATTAATAACATATTCAAGAGATGACGATTTTGGGGTTTCTTAATAAAAAAAAAAATCGTTATAAGGATAAAACTGCTTAAATCAACCCTAAATGTAGTCACAAAATAAAATGGGCAGCTGTTTTTTCAACAATACCACAAAATGAGCAACTTTCATCAATATCAAGATATTTACAGATAGATGAATTAAACGTGTCGTTCATCTTTTCAGTTACTTCTATACTCTTTGTTTCAGTTGTTGCGCTTGTGATAGCGCGTCGTAGGTCACGTGATAACGTCAACATGGCGATGATGTCCGGATCGCATTCATACTCAACGAGATTTGGCTATAAAGTACCTACTCTTTTAGCGCTCGTTAAGTAAGTACTTATTGAAATTAAATACCTACTCATTGAGTATGCGGTTTGGAACGCAGCCCCAGTCCCTCACAGCAAAACAGCTAACTGCTGCTGCAAGGACCCCAGCTGCCTTTCTTATTCTTGTTGCTGTTTTACGGCGGTTGGCATCCAACTTATTGGTGCATTTCCGCCACCTTCTGCTCCGGAGTGTGGATCAGAAAATAGCTTTACAGACTAAATCCTCTCCCCCACTCACACACACATCATCTCTTTCATTCTCTTTTCATATACACATATATATATTATATATATACATACAGGGGCGGAGTGGGACCAAAAAATCTACCGGGAAATTTCGTAGACCACCGGCCCTCGGCCAAAATTTGCTAAAAAAATACATACTACTAACGACATAGACCTAGGGATGAGCATTTTTTTAAAATATTGTATTTGAATATTTGGGCTCATAAAAATCTAATCGAAAACGAAATCGAGTTTTTTTCACCATTTTTGAACAAGCTTACAATTAGGCAATAGCCTATACACACAGCTTACTATATATTTTAAGGGTTTCTTTTAGTTGAAAACATTAAACAATATGTGTAAACAAAAAAATATAAAGAACAAAAGCATCAAGCAGCTCAAGCAGCTCAAGCAGCGCGAACGGTAAAAAAATGCAAATAAAGCAGACTGCACAGTTATCGTACAGAACGTACACGCACTCGAGTCAGCATATGGTTATTGTTTCATGTTCATAAATACAAATAATTTCCACATGCTCGAGTGAGAAAACGCGCTGCGCTGACAGACACATATAACGGTTAGCTGCAAAGCCAAGTTTCTAAAATCACTTTGGGTTTTCAGTTCTTAAACCTGTCTCCCGGCCTCAATGAAACTTAAAGGAAGTAGCCTATGTCTCAAAATCATTTTGCTATCAGAAGATATCATATATCTGATCACTCGCGCTACAGCTGCGCTTACCTGGAAACGTTAAAGGCCGTGTTGCAGGGTTAATTTTTCAACGAATTTGTGCAATTTGCTTGTTGGTAATGAACATTTCAACTGTTATCCATTGTATTTTATGTTGTTGGGTATCACAAAACGGAATATAATACAAAAAAGTAGGTACTATCTTACAGCGGTTTGCAACGATTCTCCTTTCCCCCACGTCATTGCATTACGTCACGTTGGGGAGAGAATTTACCAAAGCCCGCCTTGAGAGCATGAGAGTGACTAGAGACGAGTAGTAGACGAGAGTATTCAGATAGCACAGATTATAGATAAATAGATAAATACATAGATATAGATAGATAGACTAGATATATAGATAGATAGACAGACATTTAGATATTTCCAACGCAGTTTCCATGGGACGGCACCGCCCGAGCACCTGCCAAACAACAAACGGCTACGTTTGCAACAACATTTTGGCAGTATGGATACCATGGTCCAGATTTTCGCCTCATTTAGGGAACCAATCACAGAATGGGGAGGGAGCAGCAAGACGATGACGACATCTATGTTAGCTATGAGCTCCGTAAAGGCGCATTTGATAGACATTCTTAGCACCCAATAAACGGCGCCGGGCATTCGTAAACCACGCCTCAAATACGAGAAAATGTACATGTGGTTTCCAGACCCAAGTCTCAACGAGAATTGGGTCTGGCGTTAGCCAGGCTAAGGCTGAGGCTACCTTTCCTCCACTTCTCCCCAATGTGACGTCATCACCGAATTGCGTAAAAAAAACCGTTAATACCAAAAACGTAAAAAAACTGGTCTTTAAGACCATTTTTGAGACATTTTAAAAATGATATACATATCTTGAGTGATTTATGTACCCATTAATCGATAGTGGTGGTTAACCTGCAACATGGGCTTTAAGTTAGTCGTTAAAGCAGTGCAGTGATCATGGACAGCTGTCTTTCCTCAGTTTGGATTTCATGCGATTTCTCATTGTGGCGTACTTCCATTTTGTAATATCATTTTCATTTCAATAATTCCAAACTTTGCGAGGGAGACGGCGACATTATGTTATCAAATACCACTTGTTAAACGCGTCGGCGCCACCCAGTGTATTTAATTATAACTGCGAGTTAGTGCTTTGGATTTATCATGGATTCACTGCATTAACGGCAAGAAAAGCAACTTAGTAAAACAGTATTTTATTTTTCAAATAATAATTACAGATCGAATATCCGTGCACATCCCTACATAGAACTCACACCGACCGTCCGTTAAACTTCCAAAACATGACGAGGAAAAAGAGGTGTTCGGTGGCTTTTTACATCAAAGGCCGGCCCGACAGGCTATACCATTTGGGGAGGGGCTGCGCTCTGATCCCCCTATATTTTAGAAAATCCTAGACATGGTTGGACCTGCCGAATGGGTTGAGCATAGTGTTGAGCAGAGACAGAGATGGCTGCACAGTGACAGTTTGACCAGCGGAAGCGGCCGCACATCAGGCCGCCAGATGGTATTGCTAATAATATAATATCACTTCACTATAGTATAACTATTATCAATAGGCCTCAAAACAATACCGGCCCACCGGGAAAAGTCCCGACTCTCCCGATTGCCACTCCGCTACTGTATACATATATACACTCACCGACCACTTTATTAGGTACCCCATGCTAGTAACGGGTTGGACCCCCTTTTGCCTTCAGAACTGCCTCAATTCTTCGTGGCATAGATTCAACAAGGTGCTGGAAGCATTCCTCAGGGAGTTTGGTCCATATTGACATGATGGCATCACACAGTTGCCGCAGATTTGTCGGCTGCACATCCATGATGCGAATCTCCCGTTCCACCACATCCCAAAGATGCTCTATTGGATTGAGATCTGGTGACTGTGGAGGCCATTTGAGTACAGCGAACTCATTGTCATGTTCAAGAAACCAGTCTGAGATGATTCCAGCTTTATGACATGGCGCATTATCCTGCTGAAAGTAGCCATCAGAAGTTGGGTACATTGTGGTCATAAAGGGATGGACATGGTCAGCAACAATACTCAGGTAGGCTGTGGCGTTGCAACGATGCTCAATTGGTACCAAGGGGCCCAAAGAGTGCCAAGAAAATATTCCCCACACCATGACACCACCACCACCAGCCTGAACCGTTGATACAAGGCAGGATGGATCCATGCTTTCATGTTGTAGACGCCAAATTCTGACCCTACCATCCGAATGTCGCAGCAGAAATCGAGACTCATCAGACCAGGCAACGTTTTTCCAATCTTCTATTGTCCAATTTCGATGAGCTTGTGCAAATTGTAGCCTCAGTTTCCTGTTCTTAGCTGAAAGGAGTGGCACCCGGTGTGGTCTTCTGCTGCTGTAGCCCATCTGCCTCAAAGTTCGACGTACTGTGCATTCAGAGATGCTCTTCTGCCCACCTTGGTTGTAACGGGTGGTTATTTGAGTCACTGTTGCCCTTCTATCAGCTCGAACCAGTCTGGCCATTCTCCTCTGACCTCTGGCATCAACAAGGCATTTCCGCCCACAGAACTGCCGCTCACTGGATGTTTTTTCTTTTTCGGACCATTCTCTGTAAACCCTAGAGATGGTTGTGCGTGAAAATCCCAGTAGATTAGCAGTTTCTGAAATACTCAGACCAGCCCTTCTGGCACCAACAATCATGCCACGTTCAAAGTCACTCAAATCACCTTTCTTCCCCATACTGATGCTCGGTTTGAACTGCAGGAGATTGTCTTGACCATGTCTACATGCCTAAATGCACTGAGTTGCCGCCATGTGATTGGCTGCTTAGAAATTAAGTGTTAAGGAGCAGTTGGACAGGTGTACCTAATAAAGTGGCCGGTGAGTGTATATCTACAATAATAATAAAATGATTATAATAATAACAGCAATGATTATACTTTTAACCTCTGCTTTGCTAATACTAACTTGCATTTCTATATTTCCTTTTGTTAATGCCCTTTTTGCTAATTTATCTGCCATTTCATTCCCCCTTATCCCTACATGTCCTGGTACCCATATAAACTTTACCTGTCTACCTTGATGTACTATTCTTGTTACTGACTGGAGTACTTCAAACAGAATATCTTGACGACTTTTGGATTTGAATGACCTTAGGCTTGTTAAAACTGATGATGAATCTGAGCATACCCATACTTTGTTCTGTCCCGTCCTTTCTACCCATCGTAATGCAATTAATATTGCCAACATTTCCACTGTATAAACCCCTAATTTATTAGATGTTCTTCTATTGATTCCTGTTCCTTTATCTGGTATCACCACCCCCAATCCTGTTTCTTCAGTCTCTGGATTCTTAGCTCCATCTGTATAAATCTGGATATATGGATTATATTTTTCCAATAACTGATTTTTGAACACTCTTTCTAAATTAATATCCTCCTGCGGCTTCCTTTTTTCCTGTAACACAGACCAGTCTATCTTAGGCCAAACTATCTTCCATGGAGCAATCTCTGGAAACACTATTGTGGGACTCATCCTCAAATTATACACTTCTAATTCTTTGGCTATATCGTTTCCGATTCGTCCAAATTTTTCCTTAAAATTGTTCCCATACTCCCAGCTTTCCTGCAGTACTGCTTTAGTGAGATGTGTATTATTATGCCCTTGTAAACCAGAACAGTAATTTGCCATTAACTGTTTCGTCCTTAACTCTAGTGGAAATTCTCCCATTTCTACCTGAATGGCTGCCACAGGAGTTGTTTTGAACGCTCCACAACATACTCTCAGAGCCTGAGCCTTGACTGCATCTAACTTTTTTAACTGAGACTTAGCTCCAGTTGCCTTTCCATGTTGCCTGGCCTTTAAATTGGGCCAGCAATTTGTACTGGGACTGGCTTCCCAATCCCCCTCCCCTTCTCTTGCTTACCTTGTTACATATAAAAATGTGAGGACTTTTCCTCCCCATTGTAAAACACCACAGCAAACCACCAATTATAACCCCAATTCTCATCCTCATGGACTGCACCAGATTCTCCTGTTCTTGCTGTGAGATGTGACCTCACTCTTCCATCAAGGCACTTGCAATTTCTCGAACAGATGGGAGAACAGATGGTTACACTGCAAGGACGGTCAGCTGCCCTTCCTGTCTTCCTTTAGCATTGTCTTAGGTGTCTTACCTTATTATGGACATTGCAGTTTATTGTTCTGGCCACATCTGCAGTCTTCATGCCTTCATGCAGCCAGACTATGGCATGCTCATCTTTTTTTCTGGTGTTTTTCAGTAGAAAAGTCTCTCTGGTGTGCCAAGTTATTGTAACTGTGACCTTTGTAACGCCTGAGACAAATCAGAGATAAGTCTTTTAAATAATCTTTTAAACCCCTCACCAACAACTATAAAACAAGGTAGGCTATCAGTGAAGCCCCCAAAGTAATAGAACCAGGCCTCTGGTTGCCGTGGTTTTATGACTTGAAAGGATGCAAAAGAACTTAAAAGAAGAGTCAAGTCAAGTCATCTTCTTTTATATAGCGCTTTTAACAATGTAGATTGTTCCAAAGCGGCTTTACAGTGATAATAGGAAATTAAAGTAACAGAGATTGTTTTGGCTTTATGGCAGCTCTAGAATAAAGTTAGAAATGTATCCGATGTTTAAAAGGGAGCAATGCAGTGTTGACAGAACCGGGCTAATATGGTCATACTTCCTGGTTCTGGTAAGAACTCGAGGTGCTGCGTTTTGGACTAGCTGTAATTTGTTTATTAAGCGTGCAGGGCATCCACCCAGTAAAGCATTACAATAATCTAGCGTTGATGTCATGAACGCATTAACTAATTGTTCCGCATTTGTCAATAAGAACATAGTACTGAGCCTTGTGGTATGCCATACTGAACTTGTGATCAATAAGACATCTCTTCATTTACTGCTACAAACTGATAACGGTCATATACGTATGATTTAAACCATGCTAATGGAATTCGACTAATCCCTGTACTAAACAATTTACCCTAGTGGTGCAGTTCCACATTACATGTGTTAAAGTAAGCAAGTACTATGAGTTGAACATCATGTATTGCATACTTCTCAACACAACAATTGTGTGTATGATTATTACTGTCTTGTGTAGTGTCTCTTGTATGGTATCTTGTTTTATGTATGTTTTGTGATATGTATATCTAGTTAATGTAACCTCGCCTGTATCTTGTCTCCTATTGAATTAATACTCATTTAACGACTTACACTTTAGTGTACATCACCTCCTCATAGAATGCAGTGTTTGGTATATTAATCGGAGTATAAAAGGACACAAACTGCCAGGCCCATTCCGAACCACACCTGAGACAGAGAGCCATAACACCTCCCAAAAGAGGAATATCCCTGCTTGGAAATTGCATCTTTCCCATTGGTCTAGCCAAAACTCCAGAGGTGTACCCTCTGTGGAACTTAAAAGCCAACTTCACAGTGACCTCCCTCTCTTCCTGTTTCTGCTGGTCGCTGTGCATGTGTGGACCACGCTGTTGCGGGCCGGCAGGCCTAACACATCAAGCCATGTGAAAGTTCCTTGACCATGATGGAGTCTAACTAATCTTGCAAGTTCATCATATATTCTTCATTGAACGCAGAAGAAATCGATTGCAACTTAAAACGCCATCAACATATCGATGCATCAAATCAGGAACTTTGCGAAACTGCTTTAACTGCAATGGCAATACAAGTATCATACAATTAAGTGACTAAACAGAGGTTTAGTAATAAGCTGTGAACCCTTTTACAAGGCTTTGAAAATAATAAGCTGATGGTTCTTTTCATAATTAAATTAACCTTTTCCATAGCTTAATTCCCTGTTTCTCTTTCCGGTTTCATTCTGTCACTTACCATTTTACCCATGTATGTGTGATTGTGTATGTGTTTTTAGATTAGTTGCGTTTGTGATTTAGTTAATAAAGCTTGTGCACAATACATATTTGGTTCTGATTCTCTGCTTGCAGCAAAGTCCATTTAACCATTTCTGGTCTTGTTACACGCTCTAAGAAAAGTCTAAAGAATTATTTTTCTGTGGCCATATCATGTAAATAAACAATCAAAAGTGTTCGAACTGATTAATAGATTACATTTATTAATTTAGCTACATCAAGTTAATCAGATTAACTGATCCAAATATTCATAATTAATCATAACAAGTTAGTATTCATATTTCCTCTTTGAGCTAACTTCTTAAACCTTAAATGGCTGCTGCCTGTTAGTGTCTTAATTGCAATATATATTTTTTATGGTTTATTGAACAAGCTAAAAAAAACACTGTTTTAAACCTTGCAAATTAATAATTAATTGTGATACTCGCATCACAGCAGGCAATCACGTGATATAGATTTTCTTCCGACAACAACTCGATCCACATGTAAAACAAATACAATAATTAGAATTCAATTTCATACTATTTCAATGTCTTAAACAATGTCAAAGTTAACGTTTGGATTTAAAATCAAAATTACTTAACCATTTTTGATTTTGTGGCACACAGAAACTGCGGATCAGTAGCGCACTGCAAACGCAGCATGTGTGAAAGCTCTATAGCGCGTGCTGCTGCTGTACCGTATACGCACCGCATACGCACTGCACACGGAGTATGTGTGAAACGGGCGTAAGGGTACAACATGTAAGGTTTGGGGAATAAAGGGGTAACAACCTGATACAACAATCACATTTGGGACCAATTTAGCAAGAATACACTGCGTACCTTTTTGTAATAATGGTGTACCAATACATACTGTATTGCTATGTTAGAAATTACAGGGTACTGTGACGGGAAAACAGGAGGATGCAAGATGCAAGTAAAAAATCCAGTTTTATTATAACAAAGTCAGATGTAGACACAGGTCGGGACAAACACTCAGGTGGTAAGTGAAGCAGGGACGAGATGGCGATCCGGTGGTGGTGTTGTGCAGAACGTGCTCGAGTGAACCCAGGAACCGTGGAACATCCAGACGACACGAGGAACTGACGAGAATCCAGAAGACGAACTGAAACAGCCGAAGCACGAGAACAGGACACACACCGAGGAACAACCACAACGATCTGACAACAAGGGAGAGAGAATGCTGGGCTTAAGAAGGAACTGGAATGGATGACAGCTGGTGACACTAATCAGCACAACGAGTAACCACACCCACACAATTACACTCACGCAGACACATCAGCATGAGACAGCCGATTTGTGAAACGTGACAGGTACACATCTATGCATTTATACAGTAATCCTTTTAACAAAAGTGCACTGAAAACAACTTTTGCTTAAATATTGGGGAAAGATACTCTTGTTTAAAGGGCACCTATTATGGCATTTAAAATGTTCCTAATATTGTTTTGGGAGTCCCCAACAACACTTTTACAAGCATGCAATGACAAAAAACACTTTTGTTGTTTTATAATATGCATTTATTTTTACCTGATTTGCTCAGTGACTCCCATATGATTTGTGACAAATTTTTCCAAACCCCGCCTATGCGTGACGCTAATCTGTGGTGATTGGTCAGATGACCCAGTCAGTTGTGATTGACAATGTGTGTATAAGTAAAATGTATTTACAGAGATAATACTTCTATTGGTTAACACGGAGTACAGTGTACAATGCTTTTATCAATTACATTGTGTTATAATAATGATTATAGTGCACCGCTTTGTAGTAAAAAAATTCTAAATAAGAGAAGGAATTTAAGTTGAGTTATGTATTTTAGCGACCATAGCCCAAAGTTCAGTGGTAAAAGCACATTCAGTCTTTGTTTGCGTTAGCCCAACGCATAAACATATTGATAATGCAGTACTACGAGGTATTGCTCTATTCTTTAACTCCAATAACAACGACAAACACTTCACATATTTAAATACAATAGACATTGAAGACTAGAAGCTGCGCTGTGCGTACACAAACACAAAATAATTATTGAGCATGCTACAAAACATAAAAAGAAACAATTATTAATAATTTTAATAATACTTACAGGTTGTGATTCGGAGGAGGAAGCTGATCCAAATAAACTTGGTACTGAACCTTCCTTCAATATCAGCTGGCTCGCGAATCCACATTTTACAGCATTTATGTTTGTGAAGCAATCATCTTCAAAATGACGCCAACAAAGCACAAGGTCCGGGCTAACGTATACTTCTG
This sequence comes from Semotilus atromaculatus, assembly GCA_031834385.1. Lineage (NCBI taxonomy): Eukaryota > Metazoa > Chordata > Actinopteri > Cypriniformes > Leuciscidae > Semotilus > Semotilus atromaculatus. The sequence continues at coordinate 3,015,351 of JAULUF010000012.1, read as the reverse complement.
AGGTATCTGTATATATGAACTGTAGCCACTTAGTCTTCAAATGCTCCTCCCTGGGCAGATGAAAAAAGTTCGCTTTTGCGTCGCACTTTAGAACACAGCGTCTCGTCGACATGATGTTTTCAAGTATTCCCTGGCGTCTACGAGCGCATTAAGTGGGCGTATCTTATTCAAATAACTTGTCAAGTTGACGTCATCTAGACAGAGAAAAAGCAGCGCTCGTCTATCGATTCATATCAGCGACTCAGAGTCGACTCTTACATTTGAGAGACAATAACTTTGTATACGGTGAACTTTCATATTTAAAACTTTGCAGGATGTTTTTGTTCACTTAGATCTATGTTACACACTACATGAAATTTGTGAAACGTGACAGTACCCCTCCTCCTAAGAACGCCTCCTGGCGTTCTCCGACTCCCTTACCTGTCGATTGTAATCATCGATAAGGGAGTGATCCAGGATGTCTCTAGCAGGTACCCAACTTCTCTCCTCCGGACCGTAACCCTCCCAGTCCACCAAGTACTGAAATCCGCGTCCCCTCCGTCTCGAGTCCAGAATACGATGTACCGAATAAGTAAGTTCCCCATCTACGAGTCGCGGCGGAGGGGGAACAGGGGCGGGCGGATTAATGGGAGAATAAAACACGGGCTTGATTCTTGATACGTGAAAGGCGGGGTGAATTCTCCTGTACGCTGGAGGGAGTTTGAGTCGGACTGTCACCGGACTAATAATCTTGGTGACAGGGAACGGGCCGATAAATTTGGGAGCTAACTTGTTAGAAACGGAGCGGAGCGGAATATTTCTGGTAGAAAGCCACACCTTTTGACCCACGACGTATACGGGAGGCCTTGACCGGTGGCGATCGGCCCTGGCCTTCATGCGCCCCCCCGCTTGGAGTAGAGTCTCACGGGCTCTAGTCCAAGTGTGGCGGCACCTCTGGACGAAAGCGTGAGCGGAGGGGACCGCGACTTCGGATTCCAGACTCGGAAAAATTGGTGGCTGGTAACCTAAACTACACTTAAACGGAGAGAGGCCCGTAGATGACACTGGTAACGAGTTATGGGCGTACTCCACCATAGAAAGTTGTTGACTCCAGGACGAAGGATTCTTGGCTACCAAACATCGCAACACTCTCTCAAGATCTTGGTTGGCCCGCTCAGACTGACCATTGCTCTGGGGATGATAACCCGAAGACAGGCTGACCGTGGCCCCCAATAACTTACAGAATTCCTGCCAAAACTTGGATACAAATTGGGAACCCCTGTCAGAGACCACGTCCGTCGGGAGGCCATGTAACCGAAAGACGTGATCAATGATCGTGACCGCTGTCTCCTTGGCTGAGGGTAATTTGGGCAAGGGAATGAAATGTGCCGCCTTCGAGAACCGGTCCACCACGGTTAAAACAACCGTCATGCCATTGGAAGGCGGGAGGGCGGTGACAAAATCTACCGCGATGTGGGACCAGGGCCTCGAAGGGACAGACAACGGTCGAAGTAACCCATCCGGAGGTCGGTTAGATGTCTTCCCAGTGGCACAGACTGAACAAGCCAAAACAAAATCGTGAATATCGCGAGCCATTAACGGCCACCAGAATCGTTGCTTAACTAAATAACTGGTGCGAGTCACTCCTGGATGACAAGCCACGTTGGAGCAATGACCCCATTGAATAACGTCAGACCGTAACCCCTCCGGAACAAACAATCGATTCGGTGGGCAACCAGGCGGAGGCGTTACCCCTTCTAAGGCCATCTTGACCTTCGACTCGACCTCCCATACGAGTGTGGAGATAACTATTTTCTCAGGTAAAATACACTCGGGAGTCACCGGGCGTTCGGATGGATCAAAAATACAAGATAAGGAGTCGGGTTTGATGTTCTTGGAACCCGGGCGGTACGAGAGAACAAAGTCAAAACGTCCGAAAAAAAGTGCCCACCGAGCCTGCCTAGAGTTGAGTCTTTTAGCGGATCTAATATATTCAAGGTTCTTGTGATCGGTCCAGACAATAAAGGGCACCCCTGAACCCTCTAACCAATGGCGCCACTCCTCCAACGCTAACTTGACTGCCAACAACTCTCTGTTACCAATGTCATAGTTACGTTCGGCAGACGATAATCGATGAGAAAAAAACGCGCAGGGATGCATCTTGTCGTCTGAGGAACCGCGTTGTGAAAGCACTGCTCCTACTCCCACCTCTGACGCATCGACCTCCACCACGAACTGACGTGTGGGATCAGGGGTGACAAGAATGGGAGCCGAAACGAAGCGACTCTTGAGGTTGGTGAACACTGCCTCGGTGGTGTTCGACCACCTGAACGTCGTTCGGGGGGAGGTCAAGGCAGTCAGAGGCGCGACTAGTTGGCTGAAATTACGAATGAAACGCCGGTAAAAATTGGCGAACCCCAGAAACCGCTGTAGGGCCTTACGGGAATCTGGACTTGGCCAATCTACCACAGCCTTAACCTTGTCAGGATCCATGCGCACTCCCTCAGAGGAGATGATGTACCCTAGGAAAGGAACAGACTGTGCATGGAACGCGCATTTCTCCGCCTTGACAAAAAGCCCATTCTCTAACAGTCTCTGGAGCACTCGCCTGACGTGTTGAACGTGTTCCTGGAGAGACGAAGAAAAAATCAATATGTCATCCAGGTAAACATATATGAACTGATCTACCATGTCTCTCAACACATCATTAACGAGTGCCTGGAAAACCGCTGGGGAGTTGGAAAGCCCGAAAGGCATAACCAAGTATTCAAAGTGCCCCCTAGGGGTATTAAAAGCGGTTTTCCATTCATCCCCCTTCCTGATGCGAACCAAATGATATGCATTACGTAAGTCCAGTTTCGTGAAAATGGATGCTCCCTGCAACCTCTCGAAAGCTGAAGACATCAACGGCAAAGGATAAGAATTCTTTATCGTGATGTTGTTCAGCTCTCGGTAATCAATGCAAGGTCGCAGAGAACCATCCTTCTTCCCGACGAAAAAGAACCCCGCCCCCGCAGGAGAAGAGGAAGGCTGGATGAACCCAGAGGCTAGAGAATCAGAAATATATTTCTCCATGGCCTCCCTCTCGGGAACAGAAAGAGAGTAAAGTTTGCCCTTGGGCGGAGATTTACCTGGCAGTAGATCTATCGCACAGTCATAGGAACGGTGCGGAGGAAGAGAAGCAGCACGAGACTTACTGAACACCTCCTTCAGGTCGAGGTACTCCGCGGGCACGTTAGACAAATCCGCAGCCTCACTCTGAAACACAGAACCAGACACAGAGGGACAGGCAGACACTAAACAGGATTCATGACAGTGGTTACTCCATGTGGAAACAGTGTTAGTGCACCAGTCGACACGGGGGTTGTGTCTGGAAAGCCACGGGTGTCCCAAAACCACTGGTGCAAGTGGTGAGTCCATGAGTAAGAATGAGATGAGTTCAGTGTGATTGCCAGAAGTAATGAGGGTGATGTCTCCAGTAGCATGTGTAATCCGGGGGAGTTCTTGACCATTAAGTGCGTTGACCATAATCTGGTGCGAGAGAGGAGTGACGGGAATCTGAAGTCTGAGTGCAAGTTTGAAGTCCATGAAATTACCCTCCGCTCCCGAATCCAGTAGTGCGTTGGTGCAGTGCGTCGACTGTCGCCATCTCAGTCTTACCGGGAGGAGGGTTGATGATGGTGATGAGGTCTTCTCGGCGGAGATCCCACCCGATAGTAGCCTCATACTTACTACCGGGCTTGTTCTTTTACCGGGCAGGAGTGGATGAAATGGCCCGCCCGGCCACAGTACAGACAGAGTCCTTGGGATCTCCGCCTTTCCCTCTCCTCCCGGGAAAGCCGGGCTCTCCCCACCTGCATGGGCTCGTGGTCGAATGCGGGGCTGACCGCGCTCGCACCACCAGGCTGGTGGTCCTCCGCGCTGAACTGTGGGCGGCTGGGGCGCGTCAATCTGGTCACACGATTCAGTCGAGCGTCTACTCTCAGCGCAAGTTCCACCAGTCCGTTCAGCGTCTTTGGTAAGTCCATCGCATAAATTTCCCTTTGAACGCGGTCAGCCAGCCCATGCAGGAACATATCCCACTGCGCCTCCTCGTTCCAACGGCACTCTGCGGCCAGGGTGCGGAACCGAATGGAAAAGTCCGCCACCGAGCCTTCTCCCTGTCGCAGTTCGGCGAGTAATCTGGCCGCCTCCTTACCCGCCACTGCACGATCGAATACTCTCTTCATCTCCTCGGAGAGTGCCTGGAACGAGGTGCAGCAGTCGTCCCCGTTCTCCCACACAGCCGTTCCCCAAAGCGCTGCTCTACCTGACAGCAGGGTTAATACAAATGCCACTTTAGTCTGTTCGCTCTGGAAAGTGCGTGGCTGTAGGGCAAAATGCATCGAACACCTCGTGAGGAACGCTCTGCAAAACTCCGGTTCACCGGAATAACCCTCTGGTGTAGGTAGGCGTGGCTCAGGTCTCTCCGCTGCTGCCGGCGTCGGTGGTGGGGGAACGGGCGGTGTGGGGGGCGCAGTGGGAGTCCGTAGAAGTTGTACCTGTTGGGTGAGCTCGGACACCTGCTTCACGAGTGCTTGCACCGCACGACCTGTGCCCGTGATGCTTTCCTCTTGTTGGTCCATACGGGAGATGCTATGAGAAATGAAGTCGTTGAGCTGAGATGTGCTTGCTGCATCCATGGTTGGGTCAGATCGTTCTGTGACGGGAAAACAGGAGGATGCAAGATGCAAGTAAAAAATCCAGTTTTATTATAACAAAGTCAGATGTAGACACAGGTCGGGACAAACACTCAGGTGGTAAGTGAAGCAGGGACGAGATGGCGATCCGGTGGTGGTGTTGTGCAGAACGTGCTCGAGTGAACCCAGGAACCGTGGAACATCCAGACGACACGAGGAACTGACGAGAATCCAGAAGACGAACTGAAACAGCCGAAGCACGAGAACAGGACACACACCGAGGAACAACCACAACGATCTGACAACAAGGGAGAGAGAATGCTGGGCTTAAGAAGGAACTGGAATGGATGACAGCTGGTGACACTAATCAGCACAACGAGTAACCACACCCACACAATTACACTCACGCAGACACATCAGCATGAGACAGCCGATTTGTGAAACGTGACAGGTACACATCTATGCATTTATACAGTAATCCTTTTAACAAAAGTGCACTGAAAACAACTTTTGCTTAAATATTGGGGAAAGATACTCTTGTTTAAAGGGCACCTATTATGGCATTTAAAATGTTCCTAATATTGTTTTGGGAGTCCCCAACAACACTTTTACAAGCATGCAATGACAAAAAACACTTTTGTTGTTTTATAATATGCATTTATTTTTACCTGATTTGCTCAGTGACTCCCATATGATTTGTGACAAATTTTTCCAAACCCCGCCTATGCGTGACGCTAATCTGTGGTGATTGGTCAGATGACCCAGTCAGTTGTGATTGACAATGTGTGTATAAGTAAAATGTATTTACAGAGATAATACTTCTATTGGTTAACACGGAGTACAGTGTACAATGCTTTTATCAATTACATTGTGTTATAATAATGATTATAGTGCACCGCTTTGTAGTAAAAAAATTCTAAATAAGAGAAGGAATTTAAGTTGAGTTATGTATTTTAGCGACCATAGCCCAAAGTTCAGTGGTAAAAGCACATTCAGTCTTTGTTTGCGTTAGCCCAACGCATAAACATATTGATAATGCAGTACTACGAGGTATTGCTCTATTCTTTAACTCCAATAACAACGACAAACACTTCACATATTTAAATACAATAGACATTGAAGACTAGAAGCTGCGCTGTGCGTACACAAACACAAAATAATTATTGAGCATGCTACAAAACATAAAAAGAAACAATTATTAATAATTTTAATAATACTTACAGGTTGTGATTCGGAGGAGGAAGCTGATCCAAATAAACTTGGTACTGAACCTTCCTTCAATATCAGCTGGCTCGCGAATCCACATTTTACAGCATTTATGTTTGTGAAGCAATCATCTTCAAAATGACGCCAACAAAGCACAAGGTCCGGGCTAACGTATACTTCTGAGGTATCTGTATATATGAACTGTAGCCACTTAGTCTTCAAATGCTCCTCCCTGGGCAGATGAAAAAAGTTCGCTTTTGCGTCGCACTTTAGAACACAGCGTCTCGTCGACATGATGTTTTCAAGTATTCCCTGGCGTCTACGAGCGCATTAAGTGGGCGTATCTTATTCAAATAACTTGTCAAGTTGACGTCATCTAGACAGAGAAAAAGCAGCGCTCGTCTATCGATTCATATCAGCGACTCAGAGTCGACTCTTACATTTGAGAGACAATAACTTTGTATACGGTGAACTTTCATATTTAAAACTTTGCAGGATGTTTTTGTTCACTTAGATCTATGTTACACACTACATGAAATTTGTGAAACGTGACAGTACCCCTCCTCCTAAGAACGCCTCCTGGCGTTCTCCGACTCCCTTACCTGTCGATTGTAATCATCGATAAGGGAGTGATCCAGGATGTCTCTAGCAGGTACCCAACTTCTCTCCTCCGGACCGTAACCCTCCCAGTCCACCAAGTACTGAAATCCGCGTCCCCTCCGTCTCGAGTCCAGAATACGATGTACCGAATAAGTAAGTTCCCCATCTACGAGTCGCGGCGGAGGGGGAACAGGGGCGGGCGGATTAATGGGAGAATAAAACACGGGCTTGATTCTTGATACGTGAAAGGCGGGGTGAATTCTCCTGTACGCTGGAGGGAGTTTGAGTCGGACTGTCACCGGACTAATAATCTTGGTGACAGGGAACGGGCCGATAAATTTGGGAGCTAACTTGTTAGAAACGGAGCGGAGCGGAATATTTCTGGTAGAAAGCCACACCTTTTGACCCACGACGTATACGGGAGGCCTTGACCGGTGGCGATCGGCCCTGGCCTTCATGCGCCCCCCCGCTTGGAGTAGAGTCTCACGGGCTCTAGTCCAAGTGTGGCGGCACCTCTGGACGAAAGCGTGAGCGGAGGGGACCGCGACTTCGGATTCCAGACTCGGAAAAATTGGTGGCTGGTAACCTAAACTACACTTAAACGGAGAGAGGCCCGTAGATGACACTGGTAACGAGTTATGGGCGTACTCCACCATAGAAAGTTGTTGACTCCAGGACGAAGGATTCTTGGCTACCAAACATCGCAACACTCTCTCAAGATCTTGGTTGGCCCGCTCAGACTGACCATTGCTCTGGGGATGATAACCCGAAGACAGGCTGACCGTGGCCCCCAATAACTTACAGAATTCCTGCCAAAACTTGGATACAAATTGGGAACCCCTGTCAGAGACCACGTCCGTCGGGAGGCCATGTAACCGAAAGACGTGATCAATGATCGTGACCGCTGTCTCCTTGGCTGAGGGTAATTTGGGCAAGGGAATGAAATGTGCCGCCTTCGAGAACCGGTCCACCACGGTTAAAACAACCGTCATGCCATTGGAAGGCGGGAGGGCGGTGACAAAATCTACCGCGATGTGGGACCAGGGCCTCGAAGGGACAGACAACGGTCGAAGTAACCCATCCGGAGGTCGGTTAGATGTCTTCCCAGTGGCACAGACTGAACAAGCCAAAACAAAATCGTGAATATCGCGAGCCATTAACGGCCACCAGAATCGTTGCTTAACTAAATAACTGGTGCGAGTCACTCCTGGATGACAAGCCACGTTGGAGCAATGACCCCATTGAATAACGTCAGACCGTAACCCCTCCGGAACAAACAATCGATTCGGTGGGCAACCAGGCGGAGGCGTTACCCCTTCTAAGGCCATCTTGACCTTCGACTCGACCTCCCATACGAGTGTGGAGATAACTATTTTCTCAGGTAAAATACACTCGGGAGTCACCGGGCGTTCGGATGGATCAAAAATACAAGATAAGGAGTCGGGTTTGATGTTCTTGGAACCCGGGCGGTACGAGAGAACAAAGTCAAAACGTCCGAAAAAAAGTGCCCACCGAGCCTGCCTAGAGTTGAGTCTTTTAGCGGATCTAATATATTCAAGGTTCTTGTGATCGGTCCAGACAATAAAGGGCACCCCTGAACCCTCTAACCAATGGCGCCACTCCTCCAACGCTAACTTGACTGCCAACAACTCTCTGTTACCAATGTCATAGTTACGTTCGGCAGACGATAATCGATGAGAAAAAAACGCGCAGGGATGCATCTTGTCGTCTGAGGAACCGCGTTGTGAAAGCACTGCTCCTACTCCCACCTCTGACGCATCGACCTCCACCACGAACTGACGTGTGGGATCAGGGGTGACAAGAATGGGAGCCGAAACGAAGCGACTCTTGAGGTTGGTGAACACTGCCTCGGTGGTGTTCGACCACCTGAACGTCGTTCGGGGGGAGGTCAAGGCAGTCAGAGGCGCGACTAGTTGGCTGAAATTACGAATGAAACGCCGGTAAAAATTGGCGAACCCCAGAAACCGCTGTAGGGCCTTACGGGAATCTGGACTTGGCCAATCTACCACAGCCTTAACCTTGTCAGGATCCATGCGCACTCCCTCAGAGGAGATGATGTACCCTAGGAAGGGAACAGACTGTGCATGGAACGCGCATTTCTCCGCCTTGACAAAAAGCCCATTCTCTAACAGTCTCTGGAGCACTCGCCTGACGTGTTGAACGTGTTCCTGGAGAGACGAAGAAAAAATCAATATGTCATCCAGGTAAACATATATGAACTGATCTACCATGTCTCTCAACACATCATTAACGAGTGCCTGGAAAACCGCTGGGGAGTTGGAAAGCCCGAAAGGCATAACCAAGTATTCAAAGTGCCCCCTAGGGGTATTAAAAGCGGTTTTCCATTCATCCCCCTTCCTGATGCGAACCAAATGATATGCATTACGTAAGTCCAGTTTCGTGAAAATGGATGCTCCCTGCAACCTCTCGAAAGCTGAAGACATCAACGGCAAAGGATAAGAATTCTTTATCGTGATGTTGTTCAGCTCTCGGTAATCAATGCAAGGTCGCAGAGAACCATCCTTCTTCCCGACGAAAAAGAACCCCGCCCCCGCAGGAGAAGAGGAAGGCTGGATGAACCCAGAGGCTAGAGAATCAGAAATATATTTCTCCATGGCCTCCCTCTCGGGAACAGAAAGAGAGTAAAGTTTGCCCTTGGGCGGAGATTTACCTGGCAGTAGATCTATCGCACAGTCATAGGAACGGTGCGGAGGAAGAGAAGCAGCACGAGACTTACTGAACACCTCCTTCAGGTCGAGGTACTCCGCGGGCACGTTAGACAAATCCGCAGCCTCACTCTGAAACACAGAACCAGACACAGAGGGACAGGCAGACACTAAACAGGATTCATGACAGTGGTTACTCCATGTGGAAACAGTGTTAGTGCACCAGTCGACACGGGGGTTGTGTCTGGAAAGCCACGGGTGTCCCAAAACCACTGGTGCAAGTGGTGAGTCCATGAGTAAGAATGAGATGAGTTCAGTGTGATTGCCAGAAGTAATGAGGGTGATGTCTCCAGTAGCATGTGTAATCCGGGGGAGTTCTTGACCATTAAGTGCGTTGACCATAATCTGGTGCGAGAGAGGAGTGACGGGAATCTGAAGTCTGAGTGCAAGTTTGAAGTCCATGAAATTACCCTCCGCTCCCGAATCCAGTAGTGCGTTGGTGCAGTGCGTCGACTGTCGCCATCTCAGTCTTACCGGGAGGAGGGTTGATGATGGTGATGAGGTCTTCTCGGCGGAGATCCCACCCGATAGTAGCCTCATACTTACTACCGGGCTTGTTCTTTTACCGGGCAGGAGTGGATGAAATGGCCCGCCCGGCCACAGTACAGACAGAGTCCTTGGGATCTCCGCCTTTCCCTCTCCTCCCGGGAAAGCCGGGCTCTCCCCACCTGCATGGGCTCGTGGTCGAATGCGGGGCTGACCGCGCTCGCACCACCAGGCTGGTGGTCCTCCGCGCTGAACTGTGGGCGGCTGGGGCGCGTCAATCTGGTCACACGATTCAGTCGAGCGTCTACTCTCAGCGCAAGTTCCACCAGTCCGTTCAGCGTCTTTGGTAAGTCCATCGCATAAATTTCCCTTTGAACGCGGTCAGCCAGCCCATGCAGGAACATATCCCACTGCGCCTCCTCGTTCCAACGGCACTCTGCGGCCAGGGTGCGGAACCGAATGGAAAAGTCCGCCACCGAGCCTTCTCCCTGTCGCAGTTCGGCGAGTAATCTGGCCGCCTCCTTACCCGCCACTGCACGATCGAATACTCTCTTCATCTCCTCGGAGAGTGCCTGGAACGAGGTGCAGCAGTCGTCCCCGTTCTCCCACACAGCCGTTCCCCAAAGCGCTGCTCTACCTGACAGCAGGGTTAATACAAATGCCACTTTAGTCTGTTCGCTCTGGAAAGTGCGTGGCTGTAGGGCAAAATGCATCGAACACCTCGTGAGGAACGCTCTGCAAAACTCCGGTTCACCGGAATAACCCTCTGGTGTAGGTAGGCGTGGCTCAGGTCTCTCCGCTGCTGCCGGCGTCGGTGGTGGGGGAACGGGCGGTGTGGGGGGCGCAGTGGGAGTCCGTAGAAGTTGTACCTGTTGGGTGAGCTCGGACACCTGCTTCACGAGTGCTTGCACCGCACGACCTGTGCCCGTGATGCTTTCCTCTTGTTGGTCCATACGGGAGATGCTATGAGAAATGAAGTCGTTGAGCTGAGATGTGCTTGCTGCATCCATGGTTGGGTCAGATCGTTCTGTGACGGGAAAACAGGAGGATGCAAGATGCAAGTAAAAAATCCAGTTTTATTATAACAAAGTCAGATGTAGACACAGGTCGGGACAAACACTCAGGTGGTAAGTGAAGCAGGGACGAGATGGCGATCCGGTGGTGGTGTTGTGCAGAACGTGCTCGAGTGAACCCAGGAACCGTGGAACATCCAGACGACACGAGGAACTGACGAGAATCCAGAAGACGAACTGAAACAGCCGAAGCACGAGAACAGGACACACACCGAGGAACAACCACAACGATCTGACAACAAGGGAGAGAGAATGCTGGGCTTAAGAAGGAACTGGAATGGATGACAGCTGGTGACACTAATCAGCACAACGAGTAACCACACCCACACAATTACACTCACGCAGACACATCAGCATGAGACAGCCGATTTGTGAAACGTGACAGGTACACATCTATGCATTTATACAGTAATCCTTTTAACAAAAGTGCACTGAAAACAACTTTTGCTTAAATATTGGGGAAAGATACTCTTGTTTAAAGGGCACCTATTATGGCATTTAAAATGTTCCTAATATTGTTTTGGGAGTCCCCAACAACACTTTTACAAGCATGCAATGACAAAAAACACTTTTGTTGTTTTATAATATGCATTTATTTTTACCTGATTTGCTCAGTGACTCCCATATGATTTGTGACAAATTTTTCCAAACCCCGCCTATGCGTGACGCTAATCTGTGGTGATTGGTCAGATGACCCAGTCAGTTGTGATTGACAATGTGTGTATAAGTAAAATGTATTTACAGAGATAATACTTCTATTGGTTAACACGGAGTACAGTGTACAATGCTTTTATCAATTACATTGTGTTATAATAATGATTATAGTGCACCGCTTTGTAGTAAAAAAATTCTAAATAAGAGAAGGAATTTAAGTTGAGTTATGTATTTTAGCGACCATAGCCCAAAGTTCAGTGGTAAAAGCACATTCAGTCTTTGTTTGCGTTAGCCCAACGCATAAACATATTGATAATGCAGTACTACGAGGTATTGCTCTATTCTTTAACTCCAATAACAACGACAAACACTTCACATATTTAAATACAATAGACATTGAAGACTAGAAGCTGCGCTGTGCGTACACAAACACAAAATAATTATTGAGCATGCTACAAAACATAAAAAGAAACAATTATTAATAATTTTAATAATACTTACAGGTTGTGATTCGGAGGAGGAAGCTGATCCAAATAAACTTGGTACTGAACCTTCCTTCAATATCAGCTGGCTCGCGAATCCACATTTTACAGCATTTATGTTTGTGAAGCAATCATCTTCAAAATGACGCCAACAAAGCACAAGGTCCGGGCTAACGTATACTTCTGAGGTATCTGTATATATGAACTGTAGCCACTTAGTCTTCAAATGCTCCTCCCTGGGCAGATGAAAAAAGTTCGCTTTTGCGTCGCACTTTAGAACACAGCGTCTCGTCGACATGATGTTTTCAAGTATTCCCTGGCGTCTACGAGCGCATTAAGTGGGCGTATCTTATTCAAATAACTTGTCAAGTTGACGTCATCTAGACAGAGAAAAAGCAGCGCTCGTCTATCGATTCATATCAGCGACTCAGAGTCGACTCTTACATTTGAGAGACAATAACTTTGTATACGGTGAACTTTCATATTTAAAACTTTGCAGGATGTTTTTGTTCACTTAGATCTATGTTACACACTAAATGAAAGGTCATTTTCAAAAATCCATAATAGGTGCCCTTTAATGTAGTGTTACCCTCTTGTTCCATGTTACCCTCTTGTTCCAGACTCAAAAGGCCTGAATGTAAATTAACACACACACACACACCCACACCAACAAGTGAAGCCCGCTCAGGACAGAGCGTGGTTTCCAGTTACAAGACATTTTATGACCCCTTCAGAATCCCCAGAGAGTATGATTCTTGCTAAAGAAGAAAGGAATTTCCCCATTAAAGACATTTTAATGAGATATATTTTATATGTTGTTATGTGGGTCCGAGTGCCCAGGGCCTATGAAGATACCTGTGAGTGTATTGTAGTTCTAAACGAACGATAAATGCCTGTATTATGCATTTTAATGAATAATCCAGCAAACTCACTATCCTAACAAAGTCTGTGAAACTTCCCCCAAATCCAGCTAACACTGGCCGAAGTGTCCTGTTACGAATTTACGACCCAAAAGAATGTGCATGGACTTAATTCTTTGCTGAGAAGGAGAAATGAAACCTTTTCAATCCTATATATTCTATATATATATATGTAAATAACCATGTGATAAATGTATTACCATGTATCTAATGTTCCATCTCATGATTTTCCTTTTATGTGGTTTGTTTTCATGTAAACTCTAATACTTAATATTCCAGACTGTTCACACTATGATTAACCAGTGTAACGACTCAGGGGTGGATCTGATTACGGGGAATTTGCATATCATAATTAATAATTAATAATTAATAATTATTCATACAGGTTTGTATCAGATCAGTCTTACATGTTAATACATCTCCCGATAAGGGATGATATTGTCCTGTTACCTGCATGCATGTGAATCCTTGCGATTAACCACAAGTTGATTGCAATTATTTACACAGACCACATTTCACAAGCAGGTAAAATTAATTAGCTCGATTAATTTATAGAGTTTAGGAAAATTAATTCTGTGGCCACAAGAATTAGCCTTCCTGCCCTATAAACACATACTCTTTAAAGTATCTTCAATTTGTAAAGCTCGTAGCTTTTGGATCTAGGCATTTCAGGGACCCAAAGTATGAGCAGACAGTCAATCCATCAAATGAGTATCATGAAATTTAATAAGAAATAACTAGCCTATGCATTTACTAAAATTACATGGGATATATGTATTTACAAACATAATAAACAACGAAACACACAAACGTTACAAACATAATAAACAACAAAACACAATAAGGCATCGATGAACGAGAAATGCATAGAGACAGAGAGAGAATTTTTAGCAAGGTGCAGTTATGCACGAGGGAGTTTTATAAAGACCCGAAGATCTTACTAAATAGCAAATTCACATAGACACGGGACTTTGAGAGACAACAAGGCTTCAACACATCTTAAAAGCGTGATCAAACACGGATACTTGCACAGGTAGGTAAACTCTTTGCATGGCTGGTGAAGAAGCCTGTGTGTGTCTCTCGGCCCTGCGCGTCATGCGGTCACATGCGCGCGTTTCTCCTTCAAAGCGAGCGCGCGCTCGTTTAAAGGTCCCTTGTCGATGGATTTGCTGAAAAGACATGTTCCGCGCTGTTCTTTTCGATCGTCGATTGGAATTACACGGAGACTTATCTAAGACTGAAAAACATAACCTAAACTAGAAGCAAAACAAAAGAAAGAGATCCCTAAAGGGAACGAAGGAATCACATTCTGGCGAGAGTGAGATAGTAAGACGAGAGAGAGAGAGAGAGAGAGAGAGAGCGCATTGGAAATCTTCACCCAGACAATAACCTCTCTGAAACAACACGAAAAACATCATCTTAATGCTTCCTAGAAGCTGAAAGATACTTGCAAAGTTTCTTGGTCTCTCTGTGTCTTGTTGCGTGTTCCTAAAACGGCCTGTCCAGGCCGCGTGCAGGAGCGGACGTTCTTTGTTCCGTGTGCGCGCGTCACGTGGCGTTCGGCGCGCGCGCTTTGAATAGAGGATTAAAGTCTTTAAGGTAGCATTACCAAATTCGGCTGAATTCATCTCCTCTCCTGTGAGATGAATTAGGTTGGAAACTTAAAGAAAACAAAACTTTTAAACAAACAAAAGAAAGAAAGGATTTCCCGAGGGGGAAATCGTATCGGAGACTAGCTACATGACTAAAACAGACATAGGCAAGCAAGTTCAGAGCGCGAAAAAAAAGAGCCCCTTGGAGCTCAGAAGCGCCATTTATCACCTAGTGAAATCCAGCCTCTTCCTTTGGGCTTGGCCAATGAGAGGGTTGGAATTCACAGGCGGGATTTTGGTTTTTATTGCTCTTTGTCTGCAAAGAGGGAGCTCCTGCATGCATGCTGGGGGGGGGGGGGGGGGGGGGGGATTGGGTTTGTCAATCGCTTAAGAACCATGAACTATTCTTGTAATACTAATATGTTGTATCATATTTCATATCTACCAACGTATCATATACACAGTCTGTTAAATCTTCAAAGTACCAATTTGGCAAAACCAAACACGCTATAGGTGAGATTTGGTTAACCCTACTTGGCAGAGTTTGAAACATTAAGTATTAGCGCTTACATGAATCAAACCACATAAAAGGAAAAATCATGTGATGGAACATTAGGTGCATGTTAATACATTTATCACATGGTTATATATCTATATCTATATATATATATATATATATATATATACATGGAACATATAGGATTGAACAGGTTTCATTTCTCCTTCTCAGCAAAGAATCAAGTATATGCACATTCTTTTGGGTCGTAAACTAGTAACAGGACACTTTCAGCCAGTGTTAGCTGGATTTGGGGGGAAGTTTCACAGACTTTGTTAGGAGTGAAAATGCTGGATTATTCATTAAAATGCATAATACAAGCATTTATCGTTCGTTTAGAACTACCATGCAGTCAGGTATCTTCTGGGCACTCAGACCCACATAACAACATATAACATATATCTCATTAAGATGTCCTTAATGGGGAAATTCGTACCAGTTTGTGTATGTGCGTGTGTGTTGAAGTCCCAGGGTTTATGGGAAGAAATACATTTAGTTTTTTGGATGATCCTTCATTCCGCTCAGTCCTTACAGTTCCCCCTTTTTGTCTGATGAAGTCCCTGTGTGGACTTGATCGGACAACAACCATCACAGTGGACGGATGACAGGTGAATCATGATGATCGGGTAGCAGGTGGCTGTTAGTGCTGAGGCTGAGGGCTCAGCTTGATGAGGTTCGATGCAGCCTCCGGCGTGGTACCCTCTTCCTGAGGGTCCCGTGAGCTTGGCTGTAGATCTTCGCATCTCGTTGAGCCTCCTGATTGAAAGTCAAGAGTCAGGGTGTGGTTGATTACCGTAGAGGTACCCAGCGCAGGATCAGCTGCAGTCCAGGATTGGACAACAGGTGAGGCAGTTAAGGCGGGCAGTTGAGACACAGCTTGGAGGGCTACGTCGATGGGAACAAGGTCAGTTCTGATTGGTGCTCTTCGCTTGGAAGAGGATACGATGCCAGGTCGTCGAGGTGAAGGATGGCACCTTTGATGCTTGGATTACACGCTCTGGTCGAGCAAGGTGACACAGGTGTCAGTGTCATTTTGGTCGTCAGTGAGTGCGGCTGTGCGCACAGGAGTGTTAAGGAGTCCCCCTTTCACCTACAATCTCTGCGTGGGTCTCGGTGACCTGAGTGCGAGGCTTGGCTTTAGCAGGGCAGCGTTTGCGAAAGGTTTGTTAGGGGCAGAGATACTGAACGTCTTTGGTCAATGTGCACATGTGCGGATTCGGAGCTGGGGCAGCTTTGTGTCGCTGTCGTGTGAGGCATCCACGTCCAGCGTGCATATCTTGAAGTGAGTGTTACTTTTCAAAATCTGACATTGACAATGTTCTTGAGCTTCGGCTTGACTCTAGGATGGGCAAGTTCAGGAGAAAACCCCCTTTTCTCTGCTTGTGGTCGACGCAGAGTGGGATGGCACTACCCAGGGAGTAGGCAAGGTGTATTTGTAGAGAGTCAGTTGGCGTGGTGATGGCGGAGGCCAGCACGGTTTGCACGAGGCTTAAGTCCTCTGTCCATCGGGCATCTACCCAGCTGTATTGTGTCGTTGCGCTGGGGTAGTGTGCTCTGTAGACGTTGCGAGGATCAGGTGGCACGTACACTTTCTGAGTGTGGGTCCGGCCATTGGTGATGAGGAGTCCTGGTGGTTCCTTTAGGACGATGACTGGTGCCGGACCTGGTGAGATGTCCGATTGCGGCTGCTCTCTGGTTGGTTGGAGGCACAGGATGGCGAAGCACAGCAGCATCCTGGTAAAAGTGAAAGAGAGAGAGAAAGAGAAAGGGAGGAAAAAAAAATAAAAATTTGGCGAGTGTCGTCCTTGGTTGGCTGGGACTTCGCTTTGAGGATGCCGGTATGCCACTTGCTTCGGTGTCTTGCAAGTGTCTCTGGTGCTGCGTCATGAGCATACATTCACATGTGCATGACCCCCCTTTTGCACTGTGGCACCACAAGCTGTGGCGCAGTGATGGCATCAAGTGCAGAACGCTGAATGTTGTCTTGTGCACGCAGCATGTGCCAGGTGCATAGCAGGTGTTTGGGGCACCGGTTGTCGGTGGGTCTAGACAGCGTGCTAGGGTGGTTGGAGGGGTCTAAGTGGTGGTGACTCCCAATGTTCATGAAGTTGTTATGGTCTTTGGCGAGCTGGAAGGTGCATGGTAGCGAACTTGAACCTTGACTTGGTGTTGAGGCTGTGTACCCCTGGATGGCTGCTGGAGTTCTATGAACTCTGTGACCTTAGAGTCTGGCTTTGTTGTAGTTCTCGTTACCTCTATGACCGGCCAGTCTGGCTTTGGTAACCTGTGTGACTGGAGGGGGGGGGAGGGGTTCTTGAACTTGGGCCCAGACTGTCAGGTGTTTGAAGTATAGTAAAGGCTCAAAGCGCTCTAGCAGATCTTTGCCAATCAGAAAGGGGTAAGTGTCCATTTGTGAGATGTACACAGGGTGTTTCAGACTAAAAGAACCAATTGTCAGGTGAATGTGAGCTACCTGTTTGAGCCGGATGTCGTTCTGGCTGTATGACTGCACAGTCAGCTCGCGTGTTTGAGATGTAAGAGTTCGATTTTGTCTCCCAGAGTCTTTCAAAGAGTTTGTTTGATCATGTGCCCGAGGAGTCTTGGCGTCGGGGCTGGTGTGGTGATCGACGGGCGGTTAGGGCCGGTCTTGTGTAGTTCTTTGCGGAGACAGACAAAGCAGCATTTCTTGGTCTTTTGGGATTTTGGTCCCAGTCGTGGGAAGTTGTCAGCTGTGTTAGCTGTGTTAGCTCTGTGGTCTGTTGTTGACGTGCAGTGTTCTGTGTGCCTGTTGCAGGTTTTATGCTGAGGCATAGGATGTCGTGTTCGTCCCTCTTGTTGTCTTTGTAAAGTCTTTTGTGAAGAAGCTCTTTAAGCAACTTCAGGCTCTTGGCTGTCTCGGACATGGCAGCACTGTTTTCGTCTGATGTGTGTTCAGACTTGTGCTGACCAGTGGCAGGTCGAGAGGGGTTCTGCTCTGGGCTGTTGAGGTCAGGCTAAGCAGGGGCTCTGTGACATTTTGGCACACTTGTGGTGAGTGACTAATGCATGGCCCTAAAAGTACAGAACTACTGCTTAATGGATTCGCTAGATATGTAGCCTAAAGCTAAGTGTCTCTTGTTTCCTTATAAGCTTAGGTGTGAGCATTAGGAGGCTAAGACTTGTGTGGTTCTGAGAGTATTTCCTGGAGAGGACATAGCCGAGATAAAATAAATGACGTAAGATGGTTCTTATGACTTAATTATTTCTCTGGACTTAACTGGGGGGGGGGGGGGTCACTACGGCTTGACGAAGTGAAGGATAAGAGGGAAACGGACAGCTTTCTCATTTGAATTCTGCTTATTATCAATCCTTAGGATTATAGTTGTGCCCTAGTAAATTGTTGAAATTACTTGTGCTGCAGGGTCACGAAATGAGTGCACTGGTTGAAACTAAGCCAAAATAACAAATAAGGGTGTCTCTGTTTCCTTTCTGGGCCCTATGGGAAATGGAACCACATTTGAACAAGAGAGGAAATTAAATTAAATCATATAGATGACTGATTAGCCAAGGGAACAGCTGACTGCTATTATTATCACAGTCAAAGAAATGAAATAATTAACGAGAAGAAAAAAAAATTTAAAGCAAGAGGGAATAAAGTGATCAAAACACCGGGAATGATCGGTTTAGTCACCTGCCGATGAAAATTCCTATTGCTATATGAATTATTCTCTAGCTACACAGTTTACATGTAGTTAAACGTAAGTTTAATTTACAGGGCATCTGCAAAGTTAGCCTTCGACGGTTAGCAAGGACGATGCCTACACTAGTGAAGGTGAACTTTAGCTGCAAAGAATTGTAAACACGGAAAGTGAATAATTAGAAACCCTAACTGGTGTTAAAGAAAACATTCTAGAATAGTTTGCATTGTGTGAACACAAGCGGTGATTCAGGGCTCAAGTAAATTATGCTAACTGCTAACTGTAGAAGTTATTATGTAGCTTAGCCTAAGCTGGATGGAGGCTAGGTTAGGTTAGCGTAGCGTAAGCTAGCTGGATGCTATGTTAGTTTAGCTTAGCATAAGCGGGAGGGATGCTAGGTTAGCTTAGGCACCTAGGCTGGTTTGTTTACAAAGTGACATCACAAGTTAGCACTTCCTGTGACAAGGCGTTGTCATGGGAACCAGAGCATGTCAGACCATTCAACAGTCCCTAAAGAATGTCTGTACATTTTACATGAATTATGCATGTTTAAACGGGTTAACAGGATGCACCTATATTTTAAGTCTTTCTAGGACTTGGTGTTACATTAAGTAAAATGCAGATGAGTTTTGGCATTAGCTAATTAGCTAACTCTTCTCTTTATTTTACGTACCTTATTCTATTTGTTTACAGAGTAAGGAAATAGATTTGCTGTAAGTCAAAGCTTGTCTAAGCATATATGGTTACGTCCCTCTCGTGCACGAATGCTGACTTTTCAGCGAGTAAACAGTTTTGATCGCTAGGTAGCTCTCTGCTTGTAGATGCAGCAAAAATTTAGGTGAATTACATAAATCTAACAATAATTTGTAAGGCCTTTACATTTGTAGACACCCAGGTCTACCTAGATATAACTCTGTCCTGAGCTTTCTTTGTTAGACACAGGTTTAGTCATACTACCATTTGGATTTCCTTTTAATCAAAGCATAATAGATATCGGTACAGTTTACAAGCTGCTGAGATGAGGTTTCTTTGTCAAACAGACTTACGCTTTTACTGCTGAACATGCTACTTTTACTTTTAGTTGGAAATCTAAGGCTATTTTACTTAGAGTAGAGATGTCAATTCCAGCTATCGTTTTATCTGCATTTAGACAGGCCAGCGATCAAAGATGCGTATTGCACGTTGTGTTCTGGTTGGATCGCAACGATCAAAAGCACGCCCGTAGGTTAACAGTAGTTTAAAACTGTGGTGGTTCTCCTACACCCTGGCGTTAAGGTGACGTATGCCCTATTTGGAGCTAGCGTTTCTTGTAACAAGTCATTGTCATGGAAACTAATGTACAGCAGTGCATTTTTCAAGAAGCATCTAGAAACTGTTTGTTTCAAAGGGGTTGTGTATAGTCTGTTGGTTGTCGAGGCTTGCACGTCCATTTAAGATTCCTTTAGATCAGTAAAATTCTAAGTTTACTAATGCTGAGTCTTGCAATTCTTTGAGCACACCTTTTCATCTACTTTTAAAAGTTCTATGTCCTATGCTGATCAGGGACCTTTTTAGCAGAGTCTTGCACTGTGTTCGTGCAGTGTCTTCTGGTTTTGCAGTTCAAAATCATTGGGGTTTTGGACCCAGCTGTGGGAAACTGTGCTGTCTCACTCAGGCTGTGCAGCTGTCAGCTGTGGTGGCTGTGTGCTGCTGTCACTTTGTGACAGTTTGCTCTGTGTGCCTGTTGTAGGTCTTACGCTCAGGCATAGGATCAATGGCGATTCTAGGGGGTGGCCTGGGGTGGCCAGGGCCACCCCTGAAAGCTCATTGGCCACCCCTGTGGCCACCCCAGATCTGATAGGTAGTTGGTCAAGTTCGTCAACAACACGAGAAACAGAAAAGCTGTCAATCAATGATGATGACAGCTGATCAACTGATTTAGGGCCAGTTTTAGATTTTTAACTAACACAGTAATGGTCGTACTGAGGCTGTGAGAGCTGATCTCTGCTCAGGCAGCGCCGCGGGCGTTTGGCCATGTCAGGTGACCTTTGAGATAAGCGCGGCGCGCGCTGCACCTGCTGGTCCGTGACCGCGAAACAGCCAGGAGGACGGTTAACAGTCAGCAACAACGATAAAAACGCTGGAATTGAATCTGTCGATTGAGAGGTAAGTTATGGTAATTTAATGTTTAGTTATATCGTAGTGCCCTCTGAATGTGTAGGAAACCTGTATCTAGCACTAACTAGCAGCTAAAAGTCGAACTACTACACTGCACTAGCTAGCTTAGCAGCCTGCAAACCAGTTAGGATTTTGTTTTTTAAAATTGTTATTTGGATAACTGCCATGAAATATAAAAACGCTATTTTCTGGGCTGAAGACTGTTTTTAATTTGTGTGTGTGTGTGTGTGTGTGTGTGTGTGTGTGTGTGTTCAAGAGCTAATGTTATATTTTTAGCCAACCAGTGTGTGAAATAGTGTGACAGTCTAGATTTATGTAACATAAAGTTACAAGCTGGGACTTATTTATTTGCTCTGTGAGTTAATGGCTGTTTAAAGACTTTTTTCTCTTGTCATGTAGATAAAGGACTTTATGTTTGTATCAATTAGCTCATCTTCACAGTTCACATATTTTTAGACGTTGAGGCAGAGCAAATTGCATGAGATGTATTATGTGTTAATTGTGTTATTAAAAGTGAGTAGTAAGAGTGGTAGTTATGTAAAAAACAAACCTTTGTAGATCCTATAAATAGATATAATTAGGCACATTGTTGACACCTCCTTTCTTTTTGACATTTTAATGGAGTCAAAGCTGTTATTTAAGGGGTTCCACAGCCCCACGAACACATGCATTTTGCACACTGATTCTAACTCAATTTGATATTGATCCTGCATGATGTTTGTAGCTCTAGCTATTACTTCAAAGTGATTTGACTGACTGATTGATTGATTTGATTGATTGATTGAATGAGTTATTGAATTACATTTCCCCCAGGGTTAGGATTAAGATAATAGATATGAAGAGAAGCAGAGATATTCAAAGCTTCTTCAATAAGAAAAGAAAAGAGTCAGAGCCAGCCACAGCTACCAGCAGCAGTGAAAAGGCGCAGTCAGGTCAGCAGCCTAGGTACAGCAGTAGTGAAGAGCAGTCAGCTCCTTCTGCACAGGATGGTAAGTCAGGCTGGGATAGTTTGAATTTACCATGTAGGCTCACATTCAAGTTGTTTGTCTCTCATACAATTTCAGCTATACAATTACAACTGTCTGAATCATCACTACACAAGAACAATAGTTAAAACAGTTGTAAAAGACAGAAGAACAATAATAAAATGTGCATACTACTTAAATACACACACAAACAAACACATGTATGTACATGATGTGTATGATTGTGTGAGTGTAATATATATATATATATATATATATATATATATATATATATATATATATATATATGTGTGTGTGTGTGTATGTGTGTGGCAAAACCTGCCTCTAGCCTATTGATGTCTCAGATATCTGTGTATTCCCACAGCTGACCAGCCACACCCAGAGGAGGATCAAGCAGTGTCTGGAGCTCCACCGGCTAAGCATGGTATGTCAAGTTCTGTTATGTCATTAATGAACAGTTACCTGAAGTTGTCGTGTACTCTCATACTTGATTTAATTTAAAAAGGACGTTCCAATTTTGCCTAAAGTGTACGCTATTCATTTGCTTATACGCAGCAGCAAACCCCACACTTAAACAAACAATCAATTCTTTAAATCTCAATACAAAACATTATGAAAGGACAAAGGAAAATGTGTGACACTGATCTGTCGACATATAGTCTATGAGTGTAATGGTTATTGTTTTTACTACTTCAGGTACTTTATCTAGTGAGCAAAGTGATTCAGAGGGCATATCAGTAGGTGATGGTGACAGCGATGACAGAGAGGATCCCCATGTTGCACAAGTACATGCTGTCCCACCTGGACCACACGGTATGTTGTGACAGTTTATCTTTTAGTTTACACGACATTATGAGTGCCTTCAATTTACATAACATGAAAGTTGTAATACTGGCCAAAATTTCACTTTGTAACTAATAATTTTGAATGAAACTTCATAAAAACTGAAGTAAGGACTGATGACAATTATTTATAATTTTCAGACGTTTCACAGTCCAGAGCAGAAGGTCCTACACAGCCTCAACTTAAGGTATTTCCGCGAACCATGCAAGGCAACAGGAAGAGGTCCTTCAACAGTGAGTGGTATAAACAACACCCATGGCTTGAGTACTCCCAAAGCCAAAACTCTGCCTACTGTTTTGCATGTCGACATTTCTCTTTGCCAAACACCCCAGCATCTGTATTCACATCACAACTGGGATTCTCTCATTGGAAAAAGGCAATGTACAAAGATGGTGGATTTAAAGTACATGAAAAGTCAGAGGGTCATGTCAATGCCATGTTTGCATGGGGTGAGCACAAGAAGGCAATACTAACAGATTCTTCCATTCGTGATGCCCTTAATGAAGCATACAACAAGAAAGTCCAAGAGAATAGAAAATATATTAAAACAGTGGCTGAAGTACTACTTCTGACGGCAACACAAAACATTGGACAACGAGGTCACCGTGAGACAGAAGAGGTAGATAACAGAGGAAACTTTTTAGAAATTTTGGAAATGATTGCAAAGCATGACCCAGTGGTACAGAAAAAAATGAAGGGAAAGCAGAATGCCAAGTACACAAGCAGTGTAATACAAAATGAAATCCTAGAATGCTTGGCAAATATGGTCCGTGAGGAGATAATTCAGGAAGTGAAGGAAAGTGAAGTGTTCTCTGTGATTGCTGATGAAACCAAAGACCTGAAAAAGAAGGAGCAGCTCTCACTGGTACTTAGGTACTACTACAATGGGGCAGTGCACGAAAGTTTTCTTGACTTTCAACAAGCCACACGGTTAGATGCAGAAGGACTCAAGGATAAAATCATCCACTGTTTGGAAAGATATGGACTTGAGTACAGATCCAATCTTGTTGGACAAGGTTATGACGGAGCATCGGTAATGAGTGGGAAACACTCTGGAGTGGCAGCCAGAATAAAGTCTGAAGCAAAACATGCAGTTTATGTACACTGTAACGCACATTGCCTGAACTTGGTACTCATTGATACCGTGAAGGCAGTCCCAGAGGCCGATTGCTTTTTTGCACTACTGCAGAAACTTTATGTGTATATCTCTGGGTCCTATGTCCACCAGAAGTGGCTAGATGTGCAAAAGGAAATGTATGAAGGTCAGCCGAGGGAGTTGCAGAAGCTCAGTGACACGAGATGGGCATGTAGATACTTGGCCTGCAGGAATCTAATGGACCGATTACCTGCTGTACTTCATGTTCTGCATAACATTGCTACAGAAAATAGTGGAGAAAGATCTGTAGATGCTCGAGGTTTGCTGACTCAGCTAGACCTGAGCTTTGTCAGTCTTCTTGCAACCTTTCGAAGGCTCCTTGGGGATGCAAAGGTGCTGTCTGACACCCTCCAATCTCCTTCACTTGACCTTGTCATGGCAGTGGATTTAGTAAGTGCACTCAAAGACTCATTTCAGGAGTACAGAAGTGAAACATTTGTTGACAATCTTTGGAAAAGTATTGTAGACACTGCCACAAAGTGCAATATAGCCATTGAAAATGCAGAGAAAAAGAGGTCTCAAAGAGTTAATTCCAGATTTGGTGGGTCTGTCATAACCTCTACATTGGGTCAGCGCAAATGTAACGATGGTGACAAGGATTCCTTTCGGAGGACAATCTTCTACCCCATTGTGGACACCATACTTGGAGAGTTAGACAGGCGCTTCTCTAAAGACAATTGTGAAATAATGAGAGGAATACAAGCTTTGGACCCCAAAAGCACATGTTTCCTTAAAGAGGAAGTAGTCTTTCGACTGGGAAAAATTTATGAAAGTGACTCTGAAGATCTCAGTCATGAAGTCCACCAGACGAAGAGGCTTTTGCAAAGGAAACAGCAAAGTGGAATGCCAAACTTGTCCAGTATTGTTGAACTTGCAGTGTTCCTTGAACCTCATAAGGATGTTTTTCACGAGCTTTTTCGTCTGTGCAAGATAGCCATAGCCCTCCCAGTGAGCAGTGCAGCATGTGAGCGCAGCTTCTCAGCTCTTAAACTCATCAAGACCCATTTGCGCACAACAATGACAGATGACAGACTGAGCAACCTGGGTGTTCTCAGCATTGAGTCTAGAAGAGCCAAGGCACTTGACATGGACAGATTTATTCAACTTTTTGCTACCAATCACCAAAACAGGAGAATTCATCTGATGTAAGATGGATGAATTTGTTTAATGGTCTTGTTTTTTTGTAGTTAAAGGGCTTGTTTGGTTTGTTACAACTGTTTATGTACAATTATAATAAGTTATATTTGGTTTGGTATAAGTCTTAACTGTTTGATTTTAATAAATTTAATGTATGCTGAATCAAAGCCAACGTTTCAATTTATATCTTCATCAGGGCCTTGAGGACTGTGATAGGTGGAAATTGAATAAAAAAATGACTTCATCATGATATATATGTATTTTTAACAGCATAGACACCTTTATTCGACAGTTACGAGACAGGAAATCATGGGAGGGGATGTGACATGCAGCAAAGGACCGGGGTCCGGGATTAGAACCGCGGTCGGCGCATTAAACTTCGCTATGCGATGGCCACCCCACACTAGCTCTGTGTCCCATCTTGGCCACCCCAGTAAAAATGTCCTGGATACGCCACTGCATAGGATGTCAGGAAAGTCTTTGTGAAGAAGCTTTTCAGCGACTCCAGGGTCTCGGCTGTCTCAGACGTGGCGGCACTGTGTTTGTCTGATGCGTGCTCAGACTTGTGCTTACCAGTGGCTTGTTGAGAGGGTTACCGCTCAGGGCTGTATGGGCTTGAGTCTCTTGGTGATGACTCACTGTGGGGTGCAGATTTCGGATAATCTGTCCCACGCGGTGACGTTGGTAACAGTTTTTAAGTGAAAGTCAATGTCTTGTAGGTAGGCGTGCACATTGTGGCCTCCTGCAGGGTTCGGAGTGAACGTAGGGAGGTTTCTCGCCAGCTTGTTAAGTCTTTTGGGAGCCCTGCCGTTGTAAGTAGCAGGGGCTCTCCTGGAAAGGCTCTTCTCCCTTCGCTGCTGACGGGGGTTCTTGTGGGCTGGCTGGTGATGTTTTGAACAGTGGGCTTTCACCCCCCCTTTTGGCAGTTCAGGGTTTCTTGGCTGAAGGGTGCGGACCAGCTGGTCAGGGAAACTTTGTGGTGCGTGTTTCCCCTTCCCGGTCATTCTGCAGTCTATAAGAGTGTTTCACTTGGTGTGAAGAGTGTCAAGTTAGTCTTTGAGATCGTCTCTCTGCTGTACGATCTTGTGGATGGTAGCATGGGCCGCTTGCGAGTTTCTTTCGCAGGCTGTGCTTTCGAGTCTCTTTAAGTTCAGTCTCTGCTCTTTGCAAAAGGCTTCACTTTTGTCTGAGTTTCTCGTTGAGTTCCTCTCTGGTTGTTTTCTCTGACTGCTCTCTTCGGTCTATGTGCAGATGAGGATCAGGCAGGGCAGTTTGAAGTCTTTCCACTTCCTTCTGTAGCTCGGGGTCGTTGTCATCCTTGGCTTGCATCCTTAGCGTTGCAACTTCGTGCTCCAGGGCGATGCAGCTCCTTTCGTGAAGGCGTGCTTGTGCCACGAGCTGGCAAGCGACGTGTCTGGCCCGGCCTTGTCGTGGGTGCTTAGGCTTAGTTTGTGCGCCGTCAAGCTGGTCCACGTCTGCGTCCAGCTGCTCTTGGCTCGGGGCTCTGAGTCACTGGTGACTGGCTTCCCTGTGGGCGAAAGGAACACAACACACACGGAAAGACCAGTGCAAGTTCTTTCTACGTTTAACGAGCTATAATACTATGCGGCTATGTGAGCCGTAATTTGGCTAACTGATGCAGACAGTTAGATGATTAGGTGGGTCAATTTTGCGTGGATCTAAATAAAGAATTTGGCAGGCAGTAGCCTTATGGGGTCATGTGATGACGCCAGCTGCTTGGTCGTCGTTCTGTTATCTAGCTTTCCTTGGTGTCTCTCGTAGGTTCTGTCTCTGGGTGAACTGAAAGGAACAAATCACAACAGAACAGAGAAATAGCAAGATAGAAAAGATTAGAGTAAAATAAAATTGAATAGGTCTAATGAAGATGGAGCAAATAATGACACAAGGGAGTGTTAAAGAGAGTAAGGTCGTCTAAGCCGGCTGTCGGCGGCAAACCTAGGAAAGCGGGTGTATGGCTTGGAGAAGGGAAGGTGGGCCACACCCCTTAAATGGCCGGGGATATATGTAATATTCTGGGGCCTATACTAAGTAGATGTTTTTTTTTATTTTTTTATTATTACCTCATTTTTAGTCTGCCCAGGGTGGAACTGAAATCACTCCGGTTGGAATCAGCACGTGATTGGTCCTTCCAGCGTTTCCGAACACTTGGTCGCAGAGTCCCCGGGCTCCACACTCCGTACCAGGGGCGCCCTCTCAAACAATTGCGACCTTTGGAGTGCCAAATTGTGTGCTGCCCGTGTATAGAGACAGAGGAGTCCGCGACTCACGCATGGCCTGTGTCATTCAACGCTGGTCAGACAATCCGCAGCTGGAAGCCAAGTAGATGTGACTGTCAACTCACCACCGCGCGCTAGGGATTTCTACACCATAAACACAGAAGAGGAGAAACAGATGAAACTTAAGGTGAATTAAGGTTTCCTTGTTTAAACCAAATTGAGTAATCATACATGCAGAGATACCAAGGCAAGAGGCTTCACTAAACACTGATAAAAATAAAAATAAAAGGGATTTATGACAATGTAATTGTCAAATCAACTTAAAAAAAAAAAAAATTCTTGAGAGAAATTTTTTTTTTTTTTTAAATAAATATTTTTTTATGTTATTTATTATTACTTTCATTATTAACAAAAATGAACAATCAAAGTAATAAAGTAGGATGAAACCCTGGAGAAGACAGGCCGTAGTGGCTGGTTTGTGCCAAAAGGGGGGCGTACCTTCTTCCAGTGGTTAACCTGTTTGGTTGGATAGACACTTAATTCAAATTTCAATTCAAACTGGTTTAAATTCAATTTAAATAAGTGTAAGGAAATCAAAGATCAGAACTATATCTCATGCGACTCATGATTGCTGTAACGTTATCAGTGATAACAAAATAAATAAAATAAAAAGAGATGGAAATAGACCAATTCACAGAATGAAAGGAGTAAAAGAATAAGCTGACTTTAGCATGTCTGCCACAAGGGGCGTTTTCCCTCTAAGTGGATATCAATGACTAAACTGAAACTTAACTTTAAATTTTTAATTCAAATCTAGTTTGAAACAAACTCAAAATAAGCATACAACAGTCAGCAGGAGAATTATCTAACGTCAAACAAATGCTAGCACAAGCAAGGCTTTAACTGGAATATGTATTGAAAGTTAGACAATTCAGAATTCATAATCGCAGGGAAAATGAAAAAGAAAAAAAAAACTGAAAAGAGGTAGTTGAGAATGACAATGTTTTGTGCCAGTTTACTGCATATAAACACACACAAACAACGTGTGGCAGGATTTCTTTCGCTACACACAAATAGGGCAACAGGAATTAGGCATCTGTTTTTCGATTCCCACATAAAACAATTATTACCATGATTCACATGTGTTTGCTTATAAATTTTAAACCTCGGAGGGTTTGTTTGTGCCAGTTTACTGCATATAAACACACAAAGACAACGTGTGGCGGGATTTCTTTCGCTACACACATAAATATGGACACAGGAATTATACGTCTGTTTTTCGGATCCAAATAACATTTATCAAATAGCATTTTATGGTTAAAATGTTTTTAGGTTTTGGATTTTTCTTTTGGTGCTATATTTTAACAAACACGTCTTGCAGGAATTTTTTTTCTGCGCTGTGTAGAAGGAAACAGGAATTATACGTCTGTCAGTTGGATCCAAATAACATTTATCAAATAGCACTTATGATTAAAATGTTTTTAGGTTTTGGATTGTTTCTGTGCTATATTCTAACAAACACGTTTGGCAGGATTGCTTCGCTGCGCTGTGCGTGAATAAAACAGGGATTATTCGTCTGTTTTTTCGACTCCCATAACATATTTATCAAATAGCACTTATGATCAAATATGCGTTAGGTTTTACAATTGAGTAGCTACGTCAATGTTTTAACCAGGACTTATCGATAATCTAACGATTATAATTAATATCAGGCCTTTCTTAAGAATAGTGAAAGAGCATCGTTTCACTAAATCTTGTCTTCACCCTGGCCGAACAATCTCGTTCCGCCAGGGGAGTTTAACATTAAAAGTGTCATAATTCAAAAGAGGCTTCTTCATCTTTTGTAGGACAAATTTTAATACAATGAAACCGCAGTTTCTTTTTAGTTGTGCTGAACTGAGACGGCTTGTGCCTTTAGTCAGTCAGGCAGTGAGTTCGCATTGCGTTCGCTCACTCTTCGAGGTGCGCGCGTCTGCGGCTTATCTTACAATTTCAACATCCGCGCGCATAAATATTAAATAACAATACTCATACACAGATTGACTGGAATGCTCGTAAAACAAGTTTGAAATGTGCCCATAGCATTTTCCTCCACCATTATTATGTAACGACTCAGGGGTGGATCTGATTACGGGGAATTTGCATATCATAATTCATAATTAATAATTCATAATTATTCATACAGGTTTGTATCAGATCAGTCTTACATGTTAATACATCTCCCGATAAGGGATGATATTGTCCTGTTACCTGCATGCATGTGAATCCTTGCGATTAACCACAAGTTGATTGCAATTATTTACACAGACCACATTTCACAAGCAGGTAAAATTAATTAGCTCGATTAATTTATAGAGTTTAGGAAAATTAATTCTGTGGCCACAAGAATTAGCCTTCCCGCCCTATAAACACATACTCTTTAAAGTATCTTTAATTTGTAAAGCTCGTAGCTTTTGGATCTAGGCATTTCAGGGACCCAAAGTATGAGCAGACAGTCAATCCATCAAATGAGTATCATGAAATTTAATAAGAAATAACTAGCCTATGCATTTACTAAAATTACATGGGATATATGTATTTACAAACATAATAAACAACGAAACACACAAACGTTACAAACATAATAAACAACAAAACACAATAAGGCATCGATGAACGAGAAATGCATAGAGACAGAGAGAGAATTTTTAGCAAGGTGCAGTTATGCACGAGGGAGTTTTATAAAGACCCGAAGATCTTACTAAATAGCAAATTCGCATAGACACGGGACTTTGAGAGACAACAAGGCTTCAACACATCTTAAAAGCGTGATCAAACACGGATACTTGCACAGGTAGGTAAACTCTTTGCATGGCTGGTGAAGAAGCCTGTGTGTGTCTCTCGGCCCTGCGCGTCATGCGGTCACATGCGCGCGTTTCTCCTTCAAAGCGAGCGCGCGCTCGTTTAAAGGTCCCTTGTCGATGGATTTGCTGAAAAGACATGTTCCGCGCTGTTCTTTTCGATCGTCGATTGGAATTACACGGAGACTTATCTAAGACTGAAAAACATAACCTAAACTAGAAGCAAAACAAAAGAAAGAGATCCCTAAAGGGAACGAAGGAATCACATTCTGGCGAGAGTGAGATAGTAAGACGAGAGAGAGAGAGAGAGAGAGAGAGAGAGAGAGAGAGAGAGAGAGAGAGAGAGAGAGAGAGAGCGCATTGGAAATCTTCACCCAGACAATAACCTCTCTGAAACAACACGAAAAACATCATCTTAATGCTTCCTAGAAGCTGAAAGATACTTGCAAAGTTTCTTGGTCTCTCTGTGTCTTGTTGCGTGTTCCTAAAACGGCCTGTCCAGGCCGCGTGCAGGAGCGGACGTTCTTTGTTCCGTGTGCGCACGTCACGTGGCGTTCGGCGCGTGCGCTTTGAATAGAGGATTAAAGTCTTTAAGGTAGCATTACCAAATTCGGCTGAATTCATCTCCTCTCCTGTGAGATGAATTAGGTTGGAAACTTAAAGAAAACAAAACTTTTAAACAAACAAAAGAAAGAAAGGATTTCCCGAGGGGGAAATCGTATCGGAGACTAGCTACATGACTAAAACAGACATAGGCAAGCAAGTTCAGAGCGCGAAAAAAAAGAGCCCCTTGGAGCTCAGAAGCGCCATTTATCACCTAGTGAAATCCAGCCTCTTCCTTTGGGCTTGGCCAATGAGAGGGTTGGAATTCACAGGCGGGATTTTGGTTTTTATTGCTCTTTGTCTGCAAGAGGGAGCTCAAGAGGGAGCTCCTGCATGCATGCTGGGGGGGGGGGGGGGGGGGGGGATTGGGTTTGTCAATCGCTGAAGAACCATGAACTATTCTTGTAATACTAATATGTTGTATCATATTTCATATCTACCAACGTATCATATACACAGTCTGTTAAATCTTCAAAGTACCAATTTGGCAAAACCAAACACGCTATAGGTGAGATTTGGTTAACCCTACTTGGCAGAGTTTGAAACATTAAGTATTAGCGCTTACATGAATCAAACCACATAAAAGGAAAAATCATGTGATGGAACATTAGGTGCATGTTAATACATTTATCACATGGTTATATATCTATATCTATATATATATATATATATACATGGAACATATAGGATTGAACAGGTTTCATTTCTCCTTCTCAGCAAAGAATCAAGTATATGCACATTCTTTTGGGTCGTAAACTAGTAACAGGACACTTTCAGCCAGTGTTAGCTGGATTTGGGGGGAAGTTTCACAGACTTTGTTAGGAGTGAAAATGCTGGATTATTCATTAAAATGCATAATACAAGCATTTATCGTTCGTTTAGAACTACCATGCAGTCAGGTATCTTCTGGGCACTCAGACCCACATAACAACATATAACATATATCTCATTAAGATGTCCTTAATGGGGAAATTCGTACCAGTTTGTGTATGTGCGTGTGTGTTGAAGTCCCAGGGTTTATGGGAAGAAATACATTTAGTTATTTGGATGATCCTTCATTCCGCTCAGTCCTTACACCAGAATCAGATGTGCGACATATTTGGTCTCTAAAACCTGGTACTTTGACGATCGAAGTGACTGTATACACGATGTGTCGGTAACAACAACATATTAATAAAAGCATCTTTCATAAGTTTCTTCATCAGCTAACACCCCCCACCCCAGCGTGCACATGCCACGGACACTCTGGGAACAAAGGACCATAAAACCAGAACTCCTGCCTGTGATTTCCGACCCTCTTATTGGCTGAGCCAACACGAAGAAGTTGGAATTCTCCAAGACTATAAATGACATCTCCTCCCTCCCTTCGCTCGCTCGTCTTACTCTCTTACTCTTGCCAGGATGTGACTCCTTCGTGATTCCCCTTTGGGGATCTCTTTCTTTTGTTTTGTTTCTAGTTTAGTTTATGTTTTTCAGCCTTAGATAATTCTCCGTGTTAAATTCCATCGACGAATGAAAAGAACACCGCCTTAATTATCTTTTAAGCAAACCCATCTCCAAGGGACCTTTAAACGAGAGCGTGCGCTCGCTTTGAAGGAGAAACACGCGCACGTGACCACGTGACGACATACACACACGCTTCTTCACCAGCCATGCAAAGAGCCTGTGCAAGTATCCGTGTTTGATCATGCTTTTAAGATTTGTTGAAATCTTGTTGTCTCTCAAAGGTTACCTTAAATGTCCTTGTGATTTTGCTATTCTAAAGATCCTCGGGTCTTTCTAAACCCCCTCTCTTGCATAACTGCAACTCCCTACATTTCCTCTCTCCCTTTGTCTCTATGTATACTCGTTCATCGATGCCTTATCGTGTTTTGTTGTTTATTATGTTTGTAAATACATTTATTCCGTGTAACCGTAGTAATTGTATACGTAGTATGCCTTTATTAAATACATTATTCATTGATGGATTCATCTCTTTTGCTCATTTTCCAAGTCCCTTAAGTGTCAAAGATCTTAGCTACAAGCTTACAAATTAAAGATAGTTTAAAGAGTATGTGTTTATAGAGCGGGAAAGCTAATTCTTGTGGCCACAGAATTAATTTTCCTAAACTCTATAAATTAATTGAGCAAATTTTTGTGAAACGTGGTCCGTGTAATTAATTGCAATCAACTTGTGGTTAATTGCAAGGATTCACATGCATGCATGCAGGTAAAAGGACATATCATCCCTTACCGGGAGAGTTATTAACATGTAAGACTGATCTAATCCAAACCTGTATGAATAATTATTAATTACCAATTATTCATTATGATATGCAAATTCCCCATGGATTAGATCCGCCCATGAGTCTTTACACAATACATACACACAATCTAATATCACTGACTCGGAAGCCTTTATTTGAAAAACAATTTAAAACTCAAAACTGATTTACAATGCTTCTTTTTTGTTTAAAACAGCTTTTTTAAAATCAACGATTCATTTCAAATGCTTAAGTCTTGACAGAAAGTAACACATTTTGTCCCCCCTTTTTTATACAATAATAAGACTAGTAAGCATAATAATACTAAAAATACTAACAGAAAAGGATAGCTAAAATATACCATATAATTTCAGAGAAAAGAAAAAACAAATTGCATACATAAATTATAAAGCAGAAGCATCAGAGTCAGAGAATATCATTAGTTATTCATGCGAACACTGCTGTTTGTTTTTTAGCTAATGTTAAAAGCTTTGCCATCGGTCTCTAGTTTTAAATCAGTAGACAAAGCATTCCAGAGTTTTGGCCCCTTTACTGAGAAGGCAGACTGACCAAAGGACGTCTTACACTTTGGGACTAAACAGTCACCTCTGATAGTGGCTCGTGTGTTCGCCCCATGAGAGCTTTGGCGTCTACTGATTAATTTAGAAAACTGCGATGAAACATGATTATTTAGGCATTTGAAAGCAAATTTAATATAATTAAAATCAATAAAACTGTCAAAACCAAGAAGCTTATGCTTTCTTAGAACATCACAGTGATGCCATCTCACAGGTTTCTGGTCCATGATTTTTATTGCCTGTTTGTAAAGTGAGAGAATCGGTTTTAATTTATTTGGAGAGATTTGTGACCATGATGTGAGGCAATATGATAGGTGTGAAAATATCATTGCATGCATATATAGTTTTGCTGCATTATCCTTAATTTTGTATATATTGTCAACGCAGTCCGACAGACAGCAGACCATAGCAGGCTGTATGGCAGTGTCTGGCGTTGAGCGGGACTCGGCATGAGCCACAGGAAAACCGAGGCATTTTGATAAAAACGTGCTCTTTTAGGAAAATGTGTGTTGCGGCAGCGAACACACACAGATAGCAAAAAATGGATACTCGTCGCCGGATAGTGTAGCAGGCTCGGATGGCTGAAGGCGGCGAAGACGGCCGGCTTCCTCAGACGCTTCCTAAGCTTGCTGGTCGCTTGCTTCGACGGCATCCAGTGATGCGAACAGCTTCGCTGAAGACATGAAAATCAGAGTGCAGCCTGTTGAGCCCTTCCTTATATACGCTAAGCCACACCCATTCTGGCGGGCTGTGACGCGTGGAGGGCGAAGCGCCCCCCCATTGGGCGTGACGTCACGCAGGGCTCACTGGTAGGCTGCTGCAGTTGCCGCAGGACAGCCAATGAGCACGCTTATACAGCCTGCTATGGTCTGCTGTCTGCCGCACTGCGTTGACAATATATACAAAATTAAGGATAATTTTCTGGCTTCAGATCTCGAGAAAAGATGACTTTACCTGTAGTGTAAGCAACTTACGCAATACTTGTTCCCTCTTCCAGAGAGAACCGAGGTTTCGTTAAGTAACCGAGTACGGTAACAAGCACCACTTCAATTTATGGCCCGTAATTTCACACTTACCCTGTAATTACATGGAGCAAGAGTACATTTCCCAGTATTTAAAAAAAAATTCCCACTTTATATTAAGTGGCTTTAAATAATTTGATACAATGGACTTATTGTGTACATATATGTTTTTACATTGTACTTATATTTTAAAAATACCAGCATGTAATTACAGCTGTAATAAATGTATGTAATTACATTTGTAATTACACAGTTGACCCTTCCCTTACAACTTAACCAACCCTTATACCTACCCATACCACCACACCTGTTCCTAACCTTACCCATATCATATCTCAATAGCAGCAAAGGTGTTTGACAATACAACATGAACACAATAAGTACATTGTACTTATTTTTAGATGTAAGTACATAGTACCTAAAGCCACTTAATATAAAGTGGGACCAAAAAAATTGCAATAGTTTTAGCTTTACTTGCCTTGAAACATGTAAGCCTCAACTTAAACACCTGCAATTTTGCTATATATATATATATATATATATATATATATATATATATATATATATATATATATGTGTAAAAAAAATGTATAAATCCATGGATATGTACCCTGTAATTTTTAAAAAGCCTTTACAGTTTGTATTGGCACGCAATTATCACAAAAAGGTACACAGTGTATGTTCTTGCTAAATTGCTCCCAAATGTGATTGTTGTAGTTCTATAATACTTACAGTATAAATATTTATTTAATTATCCTGGTTGTTACCCCTTTATTACCCAAACTTTACATATTGTTCCCTTATACTTACATGCAAGTATATCATAGGTATTAGATAATTTAGATAAGAGTGTGCTGTGCAATTATAGACCAATTTCAAAGCTTCCTTATCTATCAAAGATCTTGGAGAAAACGACACTCGGTTACTAACGTAACCTCGGTTCTCTCTAGAGAGGGAACGAGTGTTGCGTAAGCTAGCTTACGCTACGGGAAAATCCCTTTTCTCGAGAATACTGAAGCCAAAAATTATCCTATAATTTTAACCTATTTAAAACGCATTGCTACGCAGAGCAGACCTAGACAGGGCAGCTAGCGCGCCCATTGGCTGCTTCTGCGGAACATGCTGCAGCCTATCGATGGACTGTTAGTGACGTCAGCACCAATGAGGGCGCGGGCGCCCTAGCGCGTCACGTCCCGCCAGAATAGGCGTGGCTTATCTGTATATAAGTCAAGTCCAGATAGGGTGTTCTTTGGTTTTTCATGCTGAAGCGAAATCAGAACACAGCATAAACACGGCCGGGTTACGCAACACTCGTTCCCTCTCTAGAGAGAACCGAGGTTACGTTAGTAACCGAGTGTCGTTCTCTTACGAGAGTACTCTCGTGTTGCGTAAGCTAGCTTACGCTACGGGAACCCCATTTAAAGCGCCGTGTATGCTCAGGTCATTAAGATGAATCCCCAAGGGCAGGTGCCCAGGGAACACATAATAATAAGAAATGTGGGCCGACACGAAGTGAGCCTTAATACATGATGACCATATAGGGAGTGTGACAACTTATGTATAACAGTAAGTGCTTAACACAGTATAACAGCCATCATAAGGGGACGGGCTGGGCTGTATAGACAGAACTCTTAGTTCACTATAATTCAGTCTCGTACTGAGAACAATTTAGTTTCCATAACAGACAGCGCAGACAACCGGGCTAGGCTGAATAGAAAATATTTAACCAGTTTAAAAGACCCAGTGGTCTAAACTGAAAATAGTTTAGCCTGTAAGGCAGGGACCTCCAGGTTATAAAACCTTATAAAAGCAGACGGGGAGGCCCAGCCTGCCGCTCTACAAATATCATGAAGCGAAACACCACTATTCCAGGCCCATGACGAGGCCATGCTTCTAGTGGAGTGGGCTCGTACACCTAAAGGGCATTGAAGGCCTTTAGACTTGTAAGCCAGAGCGATAGCATCAACTATCCACCTGGAAATGCTCTGTTTCGAAGTAGCTAGGCCTTTAGAGCGGCCGTAGAACGAAACAAACAGCTGATCCGACTGCCTGAAGGCAGCGGTTCTTTGAACGTAAACCCTCAGGGCCCTGACCAGGCACAGGAGATTCACATCATTCTCACCGTCAGTTCCCGGAAGGGCTGACAGGGAAATAACTTGTGCTCTGAACGGAGTGGAGAGCACTTTGGGGACATACCCGTGTCTTGGTTTGAGCATAAAATTAGAGTAATTCGGCCCAAATTCCATACACGACGCGTTCACAGAGAGCGCGTGCAAATCACCCACTCGCTTCACTGAAACAAGGGCCAAGAGAAAAGTAGTCTTGAACGTGAGACACCGTAAGTCTACTGACTGCAGTGGCTCAAAAGGGCCCCCTCTCATGGCTTCTAGGACCATGGAAAGATCCCAGGCTGGAACCATGGGGGGGTCGAGGGGGGTTTAATCTCCTCGCTCCTTTAAGGAAACGAATGATGAGATAATTTTTCCCCAGTGACTGGCCCTGCAGGGGTTCAGAGAACGCCGCTATGGCCGCAACATACACCTTGAGCGTGGATGGGGACCTGCCATCATCCAAAAGCTCTTAAAGGAAAGAGAGAACCTCTGTAACGCCACAGCTTAGCGGGTCTAGGTTTTTGGCCGAGCACCAGCCAGAAAACACTGACCATTTAGACGCATAGAGCCGTCTAGTAGACGGCGCTCTAGCCTGCACGATTGTATTCAGCACTCCAGCCGGGAGGTCATCGGGTATCCGTTGACCCTCCACACATGTAGCGCCCACAAGTCGGGTCGCGGGTGCCAAATCGCGCCTCTGGCCTGAGAGAGGAGATCCCTTCTCACAGGAATCAGCCATGGAGCTGTGCTCGTGAGCTGCATCAGTTCTGAGAACCAGGCATGTTTTTTCCAGAACGGCGCCACCAGGAGCACAGGGCACTTGCACCCCCTCACTCGCTGGATTACCTGAGGTAACAGTGCCAGAGGCCATAAGACCTAGCATCCTCTGAAAATTTTTCAGGGGAAAAATACAGCCGATTTGGAAGGACGCTGCTGAGCGCTGTATCTGCAGCGCGCGCTGTGACGTCAGCCGCGCTGTCATGGATACGGAGTCTATATCTGTCCCCAGAAAGGAGATTTTCTGGCTGGGAGACAGCGAGCTCTTGTTCCAGTTGACTTGGAGACCCAGATTGTACAAATGACTGAGTAATAAAGCCCGGTGGGCTATCAGTTCTGATTGTGACTGAGCTAGTATAAGCCAATCGTCCAGATAGTTCAGTATGCGCATCCCCTGTAGTCTCAGGGGGGCGAGAGCCGCGTCTATGCACTTCGTAAAAGTGCGGGGTGCTAGAGACAGGCCGAACGGCAAGACGGTGTACTGATAACTCTGACCCTCGAAGGCGAATCGTAAGAACGGCCTGTGACGGGGCGCTATCTGAATCTGGAAATAAGCATCTTTTAGATCCAGTGAAATAAACCAGTCCCTCGGGCGAATTTGCGCGAGGATTTGTCTGGTCGTGAGCATTTTGAACGATCTCCTCATCAGCGCTTTGTTCAAACACCCTCCCGCAGACGGAGGGCAGAGGTGTGTGGCGACCGCTTCCTCGACGGGGGGAATGGCGAGGTATCCCTTCTCTTTCGCGCCGTCAACAACGGAGAGCGCGGAAGAGGTAGTGGAGCGAATCCTCGCAGAAAATGGTGCCTTCCAGCTCTTAGCTAGCTCCTCGTGGAGCTCTGGCAGGAAGGGGGCGGGCCTAGCAGGCGTCGACGGGCGGCGTCCTGTGAGGAAGCAGCCATCCAGCCGACTGGGTGCGGGCTCCTCGGGTGGGGACCACTCGAGGCCGAGGTCGTCGACGGCCCTGGTAATGAGGCGGAGAAGTTCGGCGTCCAGGCTTGTCCGCACATCGCTGGGTTCCAGAACAGAAGGGGCGGGGCCGGATTCGGGGCCTGACCATCCTTCACAACCCGACGCGGCAAGTGAACACGCGTCTTCATCCGCGTCGTCCCCCTCAGAGAGCTGATGCACGGCAGGGGCCTCAGGCTGACCGGTCGTGATCGAGGCGGGGCAGTCGGAGGGCGATGCACACGGGGAACGCAACGGCGTGCAATTGTCCGGGGTGAGGAATTCAGGCATCCTCTGCGAAACGGCGCTTTTTACGGCGCGGCCCAGCGGAGAGGGGCTGAGGTGCAGAGTCCACGTCGAAGACGGCGAGTCGAGCCCGCAGGGTCGACATCGGCATCGCGCCGCATTCCGGGCAGCCGCCCTGGGAGAGCGCATGGTCAGCGTGGCTTCGTCCCAGGCAGGAAACGCACAGTATGTGGCGGTCCCCGACGCTGAGAGGGGCTCGACAAGAGCCGCAGTTAGAAAAGCGAGGCATTTGCAACAACGCCTCGCGCTCTTTTAGAGGGAGAAAAGAAGGTTAATGGAATGTAAGGATATAAGCGCCGGATAGCGCAGCAGGAACGGCGATGAAGCGGCAAGGCGGCTTCCGACTGCAGTGCAGAGGGCTCGTCCCGCTGAGTTGCTTCTTCGACGGCGCAGGCTTCTCTGGAGAATAAGCGTAGTGAAGAGGACACTTCGCTGAAGAGATGAAAAATCAAAGAACACCCTATCTGGACTTGGCTTATATACAGATAAGCCACGCCTATTCTGGCGGGACGTGACGCGCTAGGGCGCCCGCGCCCACATTGGTGCTGACGTCACTAACAGTCCATCGATAGGCTGCAGCATGTTCCGCAGAATCAGCCAATGGGCGCGCTAGCTGCCCTGTCTAGGTCTGCTCTGCGTAGCAATGCGTTTTAAATAGGTTAAAATTATAGGTTAATTTTTGGCTTCAGTATTCTCGAGAAAAGGGATTTTCCCGTAGCGTAAGCTAGCTTACGCAACATGAGAGTACTCTCGTAAGAGAACTGTCTTTATTCAACTTGAGTCCTTCCTTACTGGCAATACTATTGGTGAAGTTTTCCAGTTGGGGTTCAAAAAACAACATAGTACAGAATCTGCATTATTAAAAGTATTTAATGACGTGTTTATGGCCACAGACATTGGTGACTCAACCTTAATTCTGCTGTTAGATCTTACAGCAGCGTTTGACACAATTGATCATAATATTTTAATTTCACGCTTAGAAAATTATGTAGGTATTCGAGGTAATGTTTTAAATTGGATTAAGTCTTACTTCCAAAACAGAAGTTTTGCAGTGCAAATGGGAGAATGTACTTCGAGCTCAGCGTCTTTGTCATGCGGTATCCACAAGGATCCATTTTGGCACCAGTCTTTTTCTCACTTTGCTTCCGTTAGGTCAGATTATGAGCAAATATGAGATTTCTTTTCACTGTTATGCAGATGACACCCAGTTGTATCTACCCTTAAAACCAACTGTCCCTGCTGTTGTTGGTAGGCTGGTAGAGTGTCTTGGGGAGATTAAAAGGTGGATGTCTGCAAATTTTTTGTGTCTAAATGAATCAAAAACAGAATTGATTTTATCTGGCCCTTCTGAGTCTGCAGATACATCTAAAATTGAATTGGGTACACTATCCCCTTATCTGATGCATCAAGTAAAAAATGTAGGTATAATTTGCGATAGTGCATTAAAATGTTATAAACAGATCAATCAAGTAGTTAAAATGAGTTTCTTCCGGCTAAGATTAGTTGCTAAAATTAAGCCCTTTGTAACACAGAAGGACCTGGAAAAGATAGCTCATGCGTTCATCTTCTCAAGACTGGACTATGGTAACGCATTGTACTATGGTGTTCAACAAAAAAGCCTAAACAGATTACAACTAATCCAAAATGCGGCTGCCAGACTCATGACAGGCACTCGAAAAAATTAGCATATTACTCCTGTATTAAACAAACTACATTGGTTTTCTACAGGATTAATTTTAAGATACTTTTATTTGTTTTTAAAGCACTACATGGCATTGCCCCGACATAGCAGATCTAATCCAGGTGAATAAACCAAAAAGAGCATTACGCTCTGAATCATTAAATCTCCTGGTAGTCCCGCGCATGCACAGGAAAATGAGAGGAGACCGCTCCTTTGCAGCAGCTGCCCCCAGGCTGTGGAATAGTCTACCCCATTATATTACGGAACGTTCCTCTCTTACTGAGTTTAAACGACATTTAAAAACGTACTTCTTCACTTTGGCATTTGATCATTCATGAGTGCTGTGCTAAATTATTATTGACGCCACTTAGATTTTGGGGTGTCCGTGACCAATGTTTAGAATTTAACTGTGATTTTATGATTGTTATCTTATTCTATGTACAGCACTGTGGTCAACTTTTGTTGTATTAATATGTGCTCTATAAATAAATTGAACATTGAACATTGAACATAGGTACACTATAATTACCAAAAGTTACGCTGTAAATTTCCGGGCTGTAATCTAAAGCGTTAACGAAACATTAAAGGTGCCCTAGAATGTGAAATTGAATTTATTTTGGCATAGTTAAATAACAAGAGTTCAGTACATGGACATGACATACAGTGACTCACTCAGTGACTCAAACACCATTGTTTTCTCCTACTTACTTAAATCTCGTTTTTGAAAAACACCCCTGAAAAACAGGCGAATCTCCACATAATACCGACTGTGACGCAACAGTCGGGATCATTAATATGTACGACTCCAAAAATTTGCATATGCCAGCCCATGTTCAATGACAGGCGGAACTGTGCAGCCGAAGCATTAAAGTACTCTAAAGTATTTTTTAGTGTCTTCATCTGAGCCTCTGAAGAAACAATGTGTTAATTTTATTTTCTCTGGAAATTTCCAAACATTTCACCGACGAGACTTCCTCAACTTGGGCCAAATTATACAGAGCTGGCCTCGATCAATCGAGCTACCAAGCAACACTTTCTGAATGTAAAATTGTTCAAGTTCAGACAGGTAATCTTTCTCTCAAAATCGTTCAATACTATATTTACATCATCGTGTTTGCATTGGTGAAAGCATTAGAGAGAGTGCAGAAACTGCGTTGCAATGATAAGATCTTTATTCTCGCGATCAACACACTGTCATCTGTTTGCTCAATGCTCATCACGGCAACATTTTATGTGATGGGAATAGATCTAAATACTTTAAAAACATCTCACGATTCGTTAATCTCGATAGCTGTAATAGTAAAAACGTATAATATCTGTAGTAAAAGTATTTGAGAGTTTCACATGTAATACGTAGCTATTTCATATGCAAGCATGTCAGCCAATCACAGCAGAGGCCGGTTACACACAGCAGACATGCCCCTTGAAACAGAGCGTTTGGGCTCAGGGCTAAAATCAGGCTAGGAAAAATGCCTTTTATTTCTAAATTATGACTATTTTTTATCTAAAAAACATACTAACATTATAAGAGCAACCCAGAAAACATTATACAATAAAAATAAAAACCATTCTAGGGCACCTTTAATTATATTAAACCATTTAAAAGCAAATAAATTAGGTATGTTATATATAATGTAAATGAAAAAAGCTATAAACTGTTCCTTAGCGCTTTGGGTACAAGAAAAGCGCACTATAAATAAAATGTATTATTATTATTATTATTATTATTATTCCCTTTATTTTCATTTAAAAAAATTATATTGAATTTAGAGAATAAAATCTAAACCAAGGAAGGATGTACTGTTATGTTTTAGAAAGCAACAGCAACTGTTTAAAAAATCTGCTGGAAGGCAAATTGACCTTATTCTGTCCCTTTTCCATAACGACAGGGAAAAGGATATAAATAGCCATTAGGGTTTTAACCGAGCACTTGCCTGTGCCAACAAAACAGCTTGGCCCAGGGCATCCCACCTGCCCGAGGAATGGCAGGACAGCAGGCCGGACCTCTCAATAGGTTTCAGCCATCTTTACTGTCCCTCTAATGTCCTTCCAGCCAACCATCCCGCTGGAAATGACAGACAGTCTGGCCACAGACAACTACA
This sequence comes from Semotilus atromaculatus, assembly GCA_031834385.1. NCBI lineage: Eukaryota > Metazoa > Chordata > Actinopteri > Cypriniformes > Leuciscidae > Semotilus > Semotilus atromaculatus. The sequence goes on along the minus strand of JAULUF010000012.1, from coordinate 2,972,975 downwards.
ACAACCATGTCACGAAGGCGTCTGGGCCCACCAACTCCTGTGGTCTCACATCTGTCTCCTCTAAATTTTAGAAGTGATCTAAACAACTTTGCAAATGTCAAATGTTTCAATGTGAACTCAAACATTCCTGCCATATTATGATATAATCAAATTAGTAAAGGATTGGGTCATAAGCCATTTAATGTGCCTTTCAGCAAAGAAAGTTCCAGGGTAGCCTTTCCTGTAGCAATTTTCCTAAATTTTCTTTTTTACTTTTTAAAGTTGTTGAGATCTCATCTAAACTTTTGAGGAGACAAATATTAGAGCTTTAAAGTCTTCAGCCAAGAAGAAAGATCTAAGCACAGCGTGTGATGTTATTGAGATCTCTTCTAAACTTTAGAGGAGATCTAAGAGATCCAGAGATTCTAGCTGAGTAGAAAAATCTGAGCACAGTGTGTGATGTTGTTGAGATATCTTTTGAAACTTTAGTGGAGACAAATGTAAGAGATTCAGAGAACTTTAAAGGAGACAAATCTGAGAGTTCCAGAGTCTCTAGCTAAGGAAAAAAAATCTGAGCACAGATGTCACTGAGATTTCTTCAGAAACTTTAGTGGAGACAAATATAAGAGATTCAGAGATTCTAGCTGAGGAAACAAATCTGAGCACTAGTATTACTGTCACGGTGTGGGTTTTGTGTCTTGTCCCATGTTAGCTGTTCCCCGTTATGTTGATTATTCTCCCCAGGTGTTTCTTATTAGCCACGCCCCCTTGTTATCTTGTTTAGCTTGTTTGCCTGTGTATTTAAACCTCGGTGTTTCAGTTGTTTGCCAGTTGTTGTTGCTTGTAGCTGTCTCCCTTTTCCTGTCCTGAGTTCCGTGTTCCTTTGTTTACCCTGGATGACCTGTTTACTTTATTAAAATAGTGCTTGCATTTGGATTCTCTCTCCAGTTCATTTCTGCCTCAATGTTACAATTACATTTGTTAAAAAGAAAGTATTTATCTTAGACTAAACATCTTACACTTGTCTAATCCTTTGTTTGGATTATGTGCTGCATATACAATTCAGGGCACTGAAGATACATTTACACTTCAGAAACCATTGATAGTCTGAAATGTGTATATATATATCATATAATAATGAAATAATATGTATATTTTTTTAAACATGTCCAATTTAACATTTTTACTAATATTATAAATACTGAAACATCGTTTAAATATCATTATACATTTCAGACTATCAAGGGTTTCTAAAGTTTAAAGTTTATATATATATATATATATATATGTTTTAAAAGTTAGTCCTCTAAATGTTTACATAAAAAGTTAGATCTGTTTAATTTGAATTGGAAAAGTAAGACTGATTGCCCTTTGGTTAACTGATACTTAGTCAAACTAGTTTTTAAATTACTATGCAACTAAGATTAAGCAACTGGCAGAAGACAAAGATGATACATAAAGGAGACGTATAAGAGAATAATCAGCTTCCTGCTCCTGTTCCCTTCTTGTCCTATACTCCTGTCCAATAAAGTTGAAAACAAAAAAAGCAACCTCTGAAAATATTTCTAAAATGCTAAAATGCCAACCTAAATTCGACGTCCAATACCGACGTCAGCTGACGTTGATATTTTGTTGTTTTTAGGTTGTGTTGCAAAGTTACCAAAATCCAACGTCAGCTTGACGTCATAATGGTAACGTCCACACAACGTCAAATTCTAACATCATTAGACGTTGATATTCAGTTGATTTTAGGTTGTGTTGTAAATGAACTAAAATCCAACGTTGAGCCAACGTCTCTAACCAACGTCATATTGACATCAAATACTGACATTTAGTCATGCAGTATGGTGACCAAAAACCAATGTCACATTAACGTCATTAACAACATAAAATTCTAACATCATTATATCGTTGATATTTAGTTGGTTTAAGGTTGGGGGATTTACTAACCAAAATAAAACGACAACCCAACGTCTCAAGACAATGTCATATTTACGTCAAACAATGAAATTTAGTCGTGAGGTATGGTGTAGAGGTCTTCTTGAATCCTAAAATCTGTAGCCGACCCGAATCACTTCTTACCCGAACCTGACGTCCATAAAAAAAAATTTCAAGAAAAAACAAACCTGAGACAAACCCAAGTCCGACCCAACCCGACAGCATTTCTTTTCTAACCCGACTGGACCCAAACATAAATGGCATTGACGTGTGCACAGCCAAGTCTGTCAAGAAGAATCCCGGTGTCCTGCTGACTGATTTGGCCGCTGCTCCATTATTCATCTATTTACTTGAAGCCCTGCATAAACACGCAAGTGCCTTTTCCTGATTGATCTCATAGCTAGGATTTCTGTGTGCGAGGTTGACATGAATGTGCAAGTACGCACTGAAGTACTAAAATGTCAATCACTCATCACTGTAACTTCAGTACTTAATTGTAATCTAATACCTGACCTTAAGATGATCGTTGAAATAGGCAAAAAAGTGGAGCAACTTAGTCTAAATGCGTAAGCAACCATACGTTGCCTGTAAAAGACTAATTTTAGATGTCGTTTTTATACCGTTTTATATATAACTTCTATAACAGTCCCATGTTTCAAAAGGGTGGAGGACATGTTTTCTGTATGTATTTACATGTATGCATTTGGCAGACCCTTTTATCCAAAGTGACTTACATTTCATTACACATTTACATTCCTACCAGTTCTTGCTTTCCCTGGGAATCGAACCCATGATCTTGACGTCGCAAGCGCCAATGCTCTACTGTTTGAGATATAGGAAAGCTGTATTAATTTCCTGTAGCTTTGTTTGGCTCAGCAGCTAGTTTAAACAGGAAATGCATTGAACCTTTGTATGCGTCTCCAGTTATATTAACCCTAACCCCCTAACCCTTGGATGTCGAATAGAGGTCCATAACTGTTCATGGACCCCTGGACCCAATATAGACATGATCTTCACGTCTGTCCGACGTCCAATGTTTAGTGGGTTAATTTGGATTCGATGAGAGTGAGACAGATAAAAATTGCACCTATAAATGATGTTTTATAAACAAGGTTCGGGAGGAGCACGTTCAAATAAATCATTCCAATCAACTCATCACCAAACAATTACATGTCTACCCTATCAGCACGAGAGGAAGCATATATATATATATATATATATATATATATATTCTCTGTCAACTCACCTAACATTCCTTGACAGTTTCAGCATCCCTCCACCACCCCGACTCCTCACTCCTGGCTTATATTCACAGTCAGGAATGGGGGGAGTACTCTGGGTTCGGGCCGCATACCGAGCCCGGAGCCCTCTCCTCGGACAGCATGCCAAATACGCATTTATTCTATCTAAGTGTGAACTCGTGAATTTCTTTATCAAGTTGTGCTTCATACAGTGCAGCTGTCAGACAAACGCTGTAATTATTATTAGTATACAAATAATGATGATAATATGAATAACAATAAAAATAAAAATAAATTTAGCCTATTGAAGTGTCCAAAAAAATGTAGAATGTTGCAGGTAACCCAAGAAATTTGAAATGAATTCCTAACCAATCGCAGTTAGCCATCAATTTCCTCTGCTCTACCCTCTATTTGGGCTCTGGTGGGAAAGACTTGACCTACGTTTCTCAAGCCGTTGTACTGCGCGGGCATTGACTGCACACCTTTCGACATCCAGACTCAGTGCTGTGGACCGTGAGTGAACAGAGGTAGGGAAAAAATATTGGTGTTTATTTTATTTATTTATTTATTTTTTTCTGTGGGACACAAATGGATTTTTGTGAAATGGTGCGAATTTTCACCGAGTAGGCTAAGTGTGGAAATTCGCGCCAGTTCACAAAAATCTGGCACATAGCATACTATTTTACTACCAAAGTAATTTTTATAATGGTTAAAAGTGACTTTATTATAATAACTATATAGTACATGATAGGAATGTCGCCTCAGCGCACATTTTTCTGACTGAAAATGCTGCACGTGAGCTAGGCGCCAGTTGTCCGGTTCGCGATATTTTTTTTCCCAGGATGGTAGGGGAAGACTCATGAATATTCATTAGGGAACTCATCCCTGATTGGTCGTAACCCCAGTGACGGGTAGGTTTAGGGGCGGGGTTCAATCTTGGTCTTAACCCCAGTGACTGGTAGGTTTAGGGGCGGGGTTAGGGGTAGGTCATCAGACCAATCAGGGATGAGTTCCCTAATGAATATTCATGAGTCTTCCCCTACCATCCTGGTAAAAAAAATATCGCGTCCGGTTCGCTGGGGGTATTATGGCCGCTGTTGTGGGGGAAACGTAACTAGCACGTGAAATGAATGCATATATAAATTTTACGGAGCCCTCCACTTGACAAGCAAAAAAAAAAAAAAAAGTTTGCATGGCCATACTTGTACTTTCTTGTGGATTCTAGACCACATATTGTGTAAAATGTGCCTGTGGGATTTTCAAGGATTTTCGACAGGCCAATTTTTAAATAAAAAAAAGTATATCTATCGCAATTGTTCTAACATTAAGACTGTGTACACATTACAAATACATTTTCCAATTTTAAATTATGTAATTGAGAGTTAATTCATCTATCTAAAAATTAACGTTAATGTGGTGCGACCGTGATTTATCTTTATTTATTGAAACATGCTTCATTTTTTTTTTTTTTTTTTACAAGTTATGGTAGCAATTTACAATACGGGTGCACTAATATGCATTCATACTTAACTAATGCACAGATAATCATGAGTTAATGTATGACACAATTATTGTATGTATGGGATGTATTATGTATATGTGCTTGATAAATCCCTCAACTGCCTGAAGGAAAAGCAGAGACTTATGAGGCGCCACGTAGGATTTAAATCAAACTTCGCTTATCAATACATGCATAAAACACGTGCATACACCTATAAATTACTCGCATATACATGTATACTATTGGATGTTCAAAATACATATATGAAATACACGTGCACACTAATATGACATTCATACCAATACATATTATGTTAGTAATGAATGCATATAAACTTGTGAATAACTTGCATATACATATAAACTTGACGCACGCATACACCTATAAATACTCGCATATACATATAAACTTCCATGCACATACACCTATAAACACTCGCACATATATACACTCGCTGCACGCAGACACACCTATACACACTCGCATATACATATAAACTTCCATGTAGACACACCTATAAATACTCGCATATACATATAAACTTCCATGCATATACACCTATAAACACTCGCACATACATATAAACCTGATGCGCGCATACACATCCATAAAACACTCGCGCATACATACAAAATAAAACGTGGATGCATGCTTTAGTTGTGTATATATGTATATGCGAGTGATTTCATATGTGGATGCACGTGAACTTTTCAGTGTAAAAGGAAGTCATTTCAGTGTAAAAGGAAGTCATTTATTCTTCTTTTTTTGGAGTTTTATGGCGGTTGGCAAACCAGCTAAAAGGTGCATTTACCGCCACCAACTGGACAGGAGTGTGAAGCGTCAACACAGGGGGCGGAGAGATGTGATATCTCTCCGCCCCCTGTGTTGACGCTTCACACTCCTGTGACGCTTATAAGTTAAAAAACGTAAACATACGTTTCATATTTATGTTTAAATAATGTAATGTTTTTTTTTATTTTTATTTCATCTATGTTGATTATATGAAAAGGGAACTGCATGAGATGAGTAAGATAGGATCATAAGATATAGGCGATCGGAAAACATTTGGAATGGGTCAGACATGATTTTGACCACTTATTAAGTTTTGTTTTGTAGAAAGCCTTTCTTTAAAGTTTTTTTATAAATTGTATGTTCATTTTAATCAATGTTTCATCAACAAATTTGCCTGGATTAATAAATAAGAAGCAAATATAGTGGACAATATAATCAGGACACGCGTTCACACTTCAAATGAAGTGTGCATTTCTCTCTAGGCGCGTTCACTACAGCGAAGATGGCGAGTTTGCATCGTCAACTTTATCAATTTATGAACTTTATCAACCATTCAAATGTTTCATGCATAATCATTACTTTCGCCGGTTCTTTGCATAGACAGTAAAATAAAGGTTCTTTGTGGCAAGCTTTATTTCAGGTGTTGCGTGATATCTCTCCGCCCCCTGTGTTGACGCTTCACACTCCTGTCCAGTTGGTGGCTGTAAATGCACCTTTTAGCTGGTTTGCCAACCGCCATAAAACTCCAAAATAAGAAGAATAAATGACTTCATTTGCATATACATATAAACTTCCATGCATATACACCTATAAACACTCGCACATACATATAAACCCGATGCACGCATACACATCCATAAAACACCATAAAACAATTTTGGTTGCCAGTAAGCCTGTAAATTTTACAAGAGTACTGTAAATCATAAACTACAATTATACTGTAAAAAATACAGCACACATGTAAAATCAGCAAAACAAGAGCAGCTGTAAATTTACAGTTATTTACTGTATTATTTACAGTATGTTACTGTTATTAATAATGCGTTGAATTAAAACCTGAGATAACTCATTTCATTTGAGGAAATTGATTGGTCATTTTTCCATTAAATAGTTATACTGTGAGCTAATTTCATTTGAGTTCACTAAGAAAAAGACTTTATGAATTAAAACATACATTTAACTAAATCCTACTAGACAACAACATCACACATGAATGAATTAAATGACGTTTATGCATCAGCAAATACAAAGTCACCACCTTTAATTAAAGCAACACACAGAACTACATCAGTGTTTCTTAGCTCATCCTGGAGTGAACCACAGGCTCTACTCTTCAGCTCAATGGTGACACAAAACTCAGCAAAAACACTTTAAACCCCAACAGAACATTAAACACTAACAGATATCCACTATACCATTATGTGCAAAAACACATAAAATCACATAAAGTAATTCACATAATGTAACTTTTTTGTTTAGTACATTTGACTGTGAGATTTTACAGGAAACAACTGACTTCAGTCACAGCCTTAGATGAAATCAACTGAAGAGAAAAGAAGACATTAAATCTGTGAAGATATCAGCAGAGGAGGATTAAACAACTCCACAAACAGCATTACCAGCTTCACTTATTACTAACCAGACTCACTTTATTTCTGTCATAATCAGATTTACTGAGAAATAACTGAGGGAGAGATGTTGATGATTTATTGAAAATATTTCATTTGAAGTTACCATGATCGTGATTAGTGTTTACTTTAGTTGGTCTCTTGACTTTTGAATACGTTAAACATTAGTTTTACTTTGGCTGCTATAACCATGTCTTTATAAGACAAATTTGTTATAGTAATAAAAGTCAAGTAAAATTTTAATCAGATGTTGATGGATGTGTATTGATATCAACTACACACCATCTAATGGCTGATCTTGATCAGAATCTCTTCTTTAAAAATATAGATTTCACCCTATTGTTTGTAATGGTCGTGTGATTCTACAGCATAATGTACAGTTGTGATTTTATCAGGAAATTAGTGATTAATACATATAAGATTCACAAAATCTTTTAGTTAACCGGAACACACATGTATCAAGAATCAGCATATGAACCTCATCTATGGTGACAAACAAAATATAAATAAACAGATCAACTCTGAACATCACAAATCAAGCTACTAAAAAGTCACATAAAAAAACAACAAAAATAAAAGCACATGGTAAGAATAAAAGAAAATAAGACAATTCAGCTGCATAATTTATGCGTGCTGCAATGCATGCTGGGAGTTCTGTATGAAGGTGATACCCAGCATGCATTGCAACATGAAGCTTTTCATTTGAGTGTCACCATTGTTGAGATTCATACACTGATTGTTGATGTCTATGTGTGACTTAATAATATGATGCTTTTTTTTGTTATCTATGCCATAATGTTTTTAAAATCATTCAAATAATGCTATTAGATTGTCTAATGAAAACTCACTGGGGTTTAATAATCAATCATATGGAAAGAACCATATGTTTGAGAAGAGATTAATCACTGGATGAAAAGAGGTGCAAACGATGTATAAGTTGTATTGATGACATCATCAATATCGACCATAATTACCAGATTTCTTTTCTCTTGGCTTTTACGCTATAACTATCATGCCTTATAAACACACAGGTAAAGCAGCCAGAGAAAACCTGATGTTGTAATGTCAAGGGTAAGAACCCAACTAAAGTAAATACTTATCACCATCATGGTGACTACAAACTAAACAATAAATCATCAACATCTAAACCTCAGTTAATTCTCAAAAAGACCTTGACAAGTGAGGCTGGAGTTATTTAATCCTCCTCTGCTGAGATCTTTAGATATTTATTGTCTTCATTTCTCTTCAGTTGATTAAATATATGGCTGTGGCTGGAAGTCAGTAGTTTACTGTAAAATCTAAGTCAAATTTACTAAACAAAACAAGTTATTCTCTGTGAATGTATTTATGTGAACATAAATGTGAATATATAGTTATGTAAATGACTGCTCAGGAGAGTAAATGCTGAAATGAAATGTGATTTTACGTGTTTTTGCACATAATGATAGATCTGTTAGTTTTTAATGTTCCGTTGGGATTTAAAGTGTTTCTGGTGCGTTTTGTGGGTCACCATTGTGTTGAAGAGTAGAGCCTGAGCTTCAGTCCAGGATGAGCACAGAAACACTGATGATATGTGAGTGTTGCTTTATTTAAAGGCAGTGACTGCACAGTTGCTGATCTATTGATGATTTTTTGTTAAGGTTTTCTATTCAGGTGTGTGCTGCTGTTGTTAATTAACAATTATCTGCTAGCAGCTAGAGGATTGAGTTAAATAGATGTTTTGTTAACTCTATTAAATTAATTTTATTTTAAAATGATTTTTTTAGTGGACTCAAATTAAATAAGATCACAGAATTAATGTGAAATGTCAATTGACCAATTTAAGATAATCGGTTTCCTCAAATTAAATTAGTTTACACTGGTTTTAATTCATACTGTAAATAATACAGTAAAGAACTGTAAATTTACAGCTGCTCTTGTTTTTCTGCTTTTACGGGTGTGCTGTATTTTTTACAGTATAATTGTAGTTTATGATTTACAGTAATCTTGTAAAATTTACAGGCTTACTGGCAACCAAAATTGCCAGTAAGTTGCTGTAAATTTTACAGTAAATTTTTTACAGTGTGCGAGTATTTATAGGTGTGTCTACATGGAAGTTTATATGTATATGCGAGTGTGTATAGGTGTGTCTGCGTGCAGCGAGTGTATATGTATGTGCGAGTGTTTATAGGTGTATGTGCATGGAAGTTTATATGTGTAAAGACTCAGGGGTGGATCTGATTACGGGGAATTTGCATATCATAATTAATAATTCATAATTAATAATTATTCATACAGGTTTGTATCAGATCAGTCTTACATGTTAATACATCTCCCGATAAGGGATGATATGTCCTGTTACCTGCATGCATGTGAATCCTTGCGATTAACCACAAGTTGATTGCAATTATTTACACGGACCACATTTCACAAACAGGTAAAATTAATTAGCTCGATTAATTTATAGAGTTTAGGAAAATTAATTCTGTGGCCACAAGAATTAGCCTTCCCGCCCTATAAACAAATACTCTTTAAAGTATCTTTAATTTGTAAAGCTCGTAGCTTTTGATCTAGACATTTCAGTGACCCGAAGTATGAGCAGACAGTCAATCCATCAAATGAGTATCATGAATTTTAATAAGAAATAACTAGCCTATGCATTTACTACGTTACAGGAATATATGTATTTACAAACATGATAAACAACGAGACACACAAACATTACAAACATAATAAACAACAAAACACGATAAGGCATCGATGAACGAGAAATGCATAGAGACAGGGAGAGGGAGAATTTTTAGAAAGTTGCAGTTATGCACGAGGGAGTTTTAGAGAGACCCGAGGATCTTAACTAAATAGCAAATTCGCATAGACACGGGACTTTGAGAGACAACAAGACTTCAACACATCTTAAAAGCGTGATCAAACACAGATACTTGCACAGGTAGGTAAACTCTTTGCATGGCGGTTGAAGGAGCATGTGTGTATCTCTCGGTCCTGCGCGTCACGCGGTCACATGCGCGCGTTTCTCCTTCAAAGCGAGCGCGCACTCGTTTAAAGGTCCCTTGTAGATGGATTTGCTGAAAAGACATGTCACGCGGTGTTCTTTTCAATCGGCGATTGGAATTACACGGAGACTTATCTAAGACTGAAAAACATAACCTAAACTAGAAACAAAACAAAAGAAAGAGATCCCCAAAGGGAACTCACGAAGGAATCGCATTCTGGCGAGAGTGAGAGAGTAAGACAAGAGAGAGAGAGAGAGAGAGAGAGGGAGAGAGAGAGAGAGAGAGAGAGGGAGAGAGAGAGAGAGCGCGCATTGGTAAACTTCACCCAGACAATAACCTCTCTGAAACAACACGAAAAACATCATCTTAAAGCTTCCTAGAAGCGGATACAGACATATACTTGCACAGTTTCTTGGTCTTTCTGTGTGTCTTGTTGCGTGTTCCTAAAACGGCCTGTCCCGGCCGCGTGCAGGAGCGGACGTTCTTTGTTCCGTGTGCGCGCGTCACGTGGTGTTAGGCGCGCGCGCTTTGAATAGAGGATTAAAGTCTTTAAGGTAACATTACCAAATTCGGCTGAATTCATCTCCTCTCCTGTGAGATGAATTAGGTTGGAAACTTAAAGAAAATAAAACTTTTAAACAAACAAAAGAAAGAAAGGATTTCCCGAGGGGAAATCGTATCGGAGACTACATGACTAAGGCTGCGTTCGGAATCGCATACTTCCCTACTATATAGTAGGGGAAAAGAGTAGGCGAGCGAAAAAGTACGTTCGAATCCTCAGTATTCATAAAAGAGTAGGCGAGAATTACCTGGGTGACGTACTAATTATCGCGAGATTTGGACGATAGTGCGTTCGAATATCCCTACTTTCCTACTATATAGTAGGCGAAAACAGTACGTGAAAGAAGCAGTACGTTCGAAACATCAGTATTCATAAAAGAGTAGGCGAGAAGTTCCCGGATGATCTACTGCTTCAGCACAGATTTTTGAGTGCTTGTCCGATGGGTACTCTTGATACTCATCTATCCCATGAGGCCACGCGAGAGCATACGTCATTATCAAACATCACAGAGATCAGCGACGCGGGGGTTTTCAAAGGTGAGTAAACACGTAAAGGTGTTTAAATCGTATGTGTTAAACTAAACGTTTTAACTGTTCAAGGTGTAAAGTAGTTAGACAGTATAGTATAGTTGTGATTTTGCTGTAAAAACATGTTTTATCATGTATAGCTAACTAACAGGGGAGCTCCAGTAAGCACACGTAACGTTACGTCTCTAAAGGGGATTTACATAACCATATACATCTTAAACACACTTATTTAAAATGTCTATTTACATCTGTAAGGAAAATATTGCAGATTAGCAAATCACAACATGAAAAAGACATCTGAGTGATGAATGTGTGCTATTTTGCAGGACAATTCACTGTTGTCAACAATGTTGACATTAGACAAATGTGCTGTAAATAATTTTGTATAATGTTTGTGCATTTTTGTAGGATCTGAAATGTCTGCAGACTAGTGTGAGGCTGTGAGCACTGAGGATGAGGAGCCCAGAGCTGAATCCTGGAGATGGTGCCGTGGATGAGATGCTCCATCACTCCATCTGCCCTTATTGCCTCAGATTGTGAAGCGCAGTAACAAGCACAGGCGTTGTGCCGAATTTCGACCCCCTGCCAAATTATTACCCCCCTCGTTGAAGTCAGTATCAGGTACTGATCTAATCCTAACCCCACCCCTAATCCTAGCCCCTTCCCCACAACTAATCCTAAATACCAATGCTAGGCGGGTAATAATTTGGCGGGGGTCGAAATTCGGCACAACACCGGCACGAAGGCACGGCTCAGCTCTGGTGACTGCATCAGGATAAAGCCCAGAATGGGAACCGCTGTGTTGAGATGGCAGTATGTGCGGTTCACCGCCTGTAAATACATGCTTGTAGTTTGAATAAAGCTTCGTTTCATGTGTTGTTGTCTTGTATATGCATTTGTTTATTGTGATGGTTACTTTTATTTGTTATTTTACTCATTTATTCATGTTTCTTATTGTTGTCAGGATATAAAATATAATTATTGAATTAATGTATGCATTAATTCATTGCTTGACTGACAATTGAGATGTTTCACTGCATTTAGTGTGTATTCATGCATAAGTCATATGACAAAACAAATGACATTTTGCTTGTTTTATTAAATTATATAATTTTTAGTATATAAAAAAGTAATATAATTAAGTATTGGTCAGCATTTAATATTATTATTTTGTTTAAGTTTTGGGGTGGGCTAATAATGCAATTCATTCTGAGGTAATATTAAATTTTAAGGAGCGATAGCCTACTTACATTTTTCGAGTATAAAATCAACAGTTTTCTCCAAAGGAGAGATCTTCGAGCAGCTGCACATCTCCTTTGTGCAGACATTACAAACGCTGAGGAAAACTGTTCTAGTTTGTGCTGTCGAGTTACTGATGTTATGAAGTAGTGTAGGCCTACCTGTCGCTCATATATCATTTACACTTAATAAACTTATTACCTACAAGATCATGGAAATATACCAAAGTTGTATCTAACAATGAACAATCATAATGACAAAACAGAAAACATAAAGATCGTTGGCTTGTGTACATCATAATATGATATTTATATACAAAAAAGAACAATAACAAGGTTAAATATCTTTAAATAGTTCTTCATAATACATTAAAAAAAAAATTGTTAGAAGTCTGAGGGATGAATTAAGAGGTAAATTCATAAAGAAAAAGAGAAAACTTGAAGAAGAAACTTTTTGGGTGTAAAATAAAGAAATAACCTATGCAAGAGATGACGATTTGGGGGTTTCTTAATAAAACATTATATCGTTATAAGGATACAACTGCTTAAATCAACCCTAAATGTATTCACAAAATAAATGGGCAGCTGTTTCTTCAACAATACCACAAAATGAGCAACTTTCATCAATATCAAGATATTTACAGATAGATGAATTAAACCTGTCGCTCATATCAGTTGTTGCGCTTGTGATAACGCGTCGTAGGTCACATGATAACGTCAACATGGCGATAATGTCCGGATCGCATTCATACTCAACGAGATTTGGCTATAAAGTACCTACTCTTTTAGCGCTCGTTAAGTAAGTACTTATTGAAATTAAGTACCTACTCATTGAGTATGCGATTCCGAACGCAGCCTAAGACAGACGTAGGCAAGCAAGTTAGAGGCAAGAGAGAGGGGTGAGAAGAGGGCCAGTCCTTTTGAAGACCTGATGTTTCCGCCTCCTCTGAAGCGGATTGTCCAATCATTGTTCAGGAAATCTTGAGCGGGAAAGTTGTCTTAGTTTGGTTTGACAGCTTTATCTACATAAATTACGACAGAGGCAGAACCTGTCTTTCCTTTCCACAGATTCTTAAACATAACAGGAGAGATGTTATACAGGCAATCATACTTTTTATGGTAACCCAATACATATATCTGGCTGCGTCAGACAAAGAGTTTTCAAATGACCTCAAACACGACATGTAACAATGAGAGGAATTCAGGTTTACGTCTCAAATATACGTAATATAGGCATTTGTGGTTCCTTTTAAACTACAAACATTCCCAGATCTTGCAATCGGACGTAGGCCATCAAACACACATAAAACATATCAAATATATATTGTTAAATGTCTTTTTGACTGGAAATTCCTTGAAAGTCCTTATGGGTGTGTGTAGTGTGGACAGAGAGAGAGATCCTGCATGCACATTCTTTTGGGTCGTAAACTTGTAACGTGACACTTCGGCCAGTGTTAGCAGTTTGTGTATGTGTGTGTGTGTTGAAGTCCCAGGGTTTATGGGAAGAAATACATTTAGTTATTTAGATGATCCGTCATTCCGCTCAATCCTTACAATGTATATGCGAGTATTTATAGGTGTATGCGTGCGTCAAGTTTATATGTATATGCAAGTTATTCACAAGTTTATATGCATTCATTACTAACATAATGTATACCAACATGTATTGGTATGAATTTCATATTAGTGTGCACGTGTATTTCATATATGTATTTTGAACATCCAATAGTATACATGTATATGCGAGTAATTTATAGGTGTATGCACGTGTTTTATGCATGTATTGATAAGCGAAGTTTGATTTAAATCCTACGTGGCGCCTCATAGAGACTGGTAAGGACATACATGTAGTCATACCAGTATAATGCAAATTTTATAATGTGCAGTGTTTCAATCCATGTGTGACTTGCAACAGTCATGGGGATACATTTTTGTTGTTAAACTAAAATACTGTTCCTCTAATTTCAGATTAATAGCTTGTCCAACGTTGGCGGGATACATTTTAAGGACAATGTAAAAAGGGTCATGGAGAAGTACGTTTTTATATTAGTAGTTCTTGGCAGAATCATGTGTTATTTCATCTGGCACTTGATGTTGTCACAGACAAGTAGTGAGCTTAGAATTATAAGGTTCTATCTCCACTTTTGGTCGAAATTGAGTTTTTTACATAATCTGATCCATTAGGTGTTTATTAATGCCTGTGTGGTGTTATTTTTGTAAAAAAAATATTTTGTTAGTAGTTATTAATAAAATAAAAAGGTTCCAACAGTTCTGCCAGCTGGGATGTAAAAACTTTGATGCTCAATATCTCAGAACTACCCTACCCTATCTACAAAGCAAACAGCATTTCACTTGCACGTTTAGTAATAGACAGTAAATTAGAATAAACACATACAAATAGATTTACATAATAAACACATAGAATAAACACATAAAAACTTACGTGTGGTAGCCTAGCTGGTCAGTTAAATCTGCGTTGAGCTTGGTTTGTGGACCGTATCTGCAAGACGACAGTCGAGCGAGACCCAACGTTCACTTGGCGCTGACGTGAAACGGACCTAAAACGGAGCTCAAACGGCTGTGCTGTAACGGACCTTATAGCATCACAAAATGTTGCTGTATAGTTTTTAAACACTAATAATATTGCTCAGCTTAATGACAATGCATTTATCTCATGCTCTAGATAGAAAAAAAATATGTAGACAACTGTTGTTTTGAAAATGTTTATTCCACGGAGTTCTTCACAGTTTGAGAAAAGTATTTCGGATGTGGTCCACATCAGGTACTCTCTGTCAAAACAGTGTTGGCTCAAATCCGTTTTGCAGATATGGGCCAGAGCAGTTTTTAGCCCTTTTTTAAATGCAGTCGGCTCAGATATGCATCACAGATTCGGGCCACACCAGTGTAGCCTATGTGAAAACAGTATCGGCTCAGATTCATATTGCAGATCTGGACCAAATCAGTGTCAGACACAGCTAATGTCCTTCGGTTACCTATGGGAAAAGTGATCTGGGCCAGATCTGTAAAATGGTATAAATACTGAACTGATGGCAGTTAGAATGTTTAAGCTGAAACTTATATCTGGCACAGATCTGGTTCACAATCAGAAAACGTCTCTAAGATAGAAACGGAGGCAAGGGGCTTAAAACGGATCCGGGCCAAATGTAATTGCTATCTGGGGATCCATTAGGTATTTATTAATGCCTGTGTGGTGTTATTTTTGTAAAAAAAACTATTTTGTTAGTAGTTATTAATAAAATAAAAAGGTTCCAACAGTTCTGCCAGCTGGGATGTAAAAACTTTGATGCTCAATATCTCAGAACTACCCTAAACGGAGATAGAACCTTATAATTCTAAGCTCACGAAGTTGATGAAGTTGACTATATATCTATCCATCCGTCTGTCTGTCTATCTAATTAGTAGTGTTATCACGGTACCAAAATTTCAGTATTCGGTACCAATACCAGTGAAAATCCACGGTTCTCGGTAGAGTTCTCAACAGGCCTGAAAATTGCAACCCGACCCGACCCGGCCTGTGGCTTTTAAAGCCCGGACCCGATGTAACCCGACGCATCAACATGAATTATCTGTCCGAACCCGGCCCGCGGCCCGACGGCGCCGCCTTTTTTTTTTCTCATACACGTATTATCATGACCAGCAGACGGGAATTCAAATCAACCTTTAATGTTCACGCCTTTTAACAATACAAACACCTGAAACAATAAACTTTAAATATATAAATAGGCTATATAAATATGCCTTAAATAAAAATCTTCACACAATAATAAAAAGGCTGGACGACCCTGTTTTTTGCTGTCATATTTCATCAGCACTTGCATTTTGAGCATTGCACATAACCTGTAGAATTTCCAGCAGAATCCAGCACCACTCCAAACACTCTCCAGACCTCTGATTTTCCCACTCCTGCGACGGTGAATTCACCTGCGGCAAGTTTACTTTTTACCAACTCCATCTTCTTCTCCAGGCTAAACTAAAGGCGTGCACGCAGCGGCGTCAGGTCTGCCCCCGCGATGCCTGTTGCACGTAGCCTGGTAATACCAGACTCTGCTACTTCACTTTGCTTCGTAGACAGACTCTGGAATAGCATAATAGAGAAGTGTTTTCTCTCTCGCTAGGGGGCGATTTCTGAAGTTTAAAATCATTGGTTACCCGTAAGCCAATCAGATAAATTTATGTTATGCGCCGACACAGCCGCATCTAAACACAGACATCATGCATCGAACTCAAATCTATGATCGAACTTCCACTGTAAACCTGCTGTAAACACTTGATGATGCGAGCGAAATACCGGAGTGAACATGGCTGTAAACGACTTTTGCAGATTATGCTAAGTTAATCTACGCATCCACGGTACAATCACGTGTCTCGTTTCCCATTTCCGCGGTCGTTTCGGTTTTCGATTTCTCTATCCTACAATGTAAAACTCGGCGCTTAGCGGCTACGTCACGGCTCTCAGCCGCCCTCTGTTCGTTGATTGGGCCGGCTGTTTTCAGGCCGGTGGAAAACTGAAAGATAGGCTGCTATCTCAGGCTGTGTCCAAAATCTCCACTCAAACCACTACTCCCTACCTCCTATGTAGGGGGTAGGGAGTAGAGCACTATATAGTGAGCTCACCAGCATAATAGAAACACCACTTTCGGACACTACTCGATCGTCTCTCGGTGCCGTTGATTACGTCATTGCTGTCGCCCGTCCGTCTTTTTACAATCAGCACAATGCATGATGGTATGTAGGGCTTGGGTTAGTGACCATCGGTTGTACACTACTTTTCAAAATGCATTCTGGGATACATTGAGTGGTATGGAAGCCCGTTTCGGCCACGTTGAGTAAAAAAATACTAAGTCATTATTATGAGAAACTTTCTCATTATTATGAGAAATTTTCTCATTATTATGAGAAATTTTCTCATTATTATGAGAAACTTTCTCATTATTATGAGAAACTTTCTCATTATTATGAGAAACTTTCTCATTATTATGAGAAACTTTCTCAATATAATGAGATATTAAGTCATTATTATGACTTACAGAATTATATCTCATTATATTGAGAAAGTTTCTCATAATAATGAGAAAGTTTCTAATAATAATGACTTAGTATCTCATTATAATGAGAAACTTTCTCATAATAATGACTTAAGTATCTCATAATAATGAGAAACTTTCTCGTAGTTATGACTTAGCATCTCGTAATAATGAGAAACTTTCTCGTAATAATGACTTAACATCTCGTAATAATGAGAAACTTTCTCGTAATAATGACTTAACATCTCGTAATAATGAGAAACTTTCTCGTAATAATGACTTAACATCTCGTAATAATGAGAAACTTTCTCGTAATAATGACTTAACATCTCGTAATAATGAGAAACTTTCTCGTAATAATGAGAAACTTTCTCGTAATAATTACTTATTTCTCGCACTTCTACGCATGCGCACAGCAGTGGAGCAGAAGGGAGTGCCACGCTAGCGATATCCGCTGGTTAAAGCCGTGTAAATGCATCACAGCAAACATGGCACGCTCTGCAGTGAATAACAATAATGATAAATTATCAGTATATGAGATGGGCTTCCATACTAGATAGTCTTTTATTCATTTGTATTATTCATTTGTATGTTTGTGTTTGTGTATGAACAAGCAGCAACACAAAAGGGTGATCCGTGGATTTCAAATAGACGGAGGAATGATAATACAGGCAGCACACCTTTCCAAATCTGTTAAAGAACGCTTTATCTGGAAATCTGTGTTCACCATATGTTCAAGCAGTTTTGTTTTTCCATAAGGGTCCGTTCATACAGAACGCGCCTTTTCGTTGCGTTTCTAGGCAAACGCGCACTAGACGGACGTCACGCTCGCGTCTCGCATGACATGCCGTTCTAAAAACGCGGCGCTCAAATTGAAAAGAGGTTCAGCTTTTAAAAACACGCCTCTCAAGACCTTGCGTTTTCCCCCTATTCCTCTGCCTAATGTGTAAATGTCCCAAAAGTCATAAAAGTACGGTATTGATATCTCTTCCAGGTGAACCTGCACATCCTACACGCATCCGCAAAATAGCCTACGTGTTATATTAACACAATATACCCATATATTTTATGAAGATGTCACACTTAAACTTAACGAATAAATGTAATATTCCATTTTTAATCTGATAGTTTTGTAAGTTAAAGTAACCCAATTTCCATCGGTGTGCACAAACAGGCGTCCTTCGTTACCATGGTAACCGCCCTGCTTCTGCATTCCGCTTTCACACTTTTTGTGTGCATGGAAAAGTATGGAAGATATACTGATGATATTCAATTGATGTTATTTAATGATACTACAGATTGCACTTCGTAGATCACACTGACTTTAATGAAAACAACTGTTTCGCAGAGCGTGCCATGTTTGCTGTGATTTACACGGCTTTGACCAGCGGATGTCGCTAGCGTGGCACTCCCTTCTGCTCCACTGCTTTGCGCATAGAAGTGCGAGAAATAAGTCATTATTACGAGAAAGTTTCTCATTATTACGAGATACTAAGTCATTATTACGAGATACTAAGTCATTATTACGAGAACGTTTCTCATTATTACGAGATGTTAAGTCATTATTACGAGAAAGTTTCTCATTATTACGAGATGTTAAGTCATTATTACGAGAAAGTTTCTCATTATTACGAGATGTTAAGTCATTATTACGAGAAAGTTTCTCATTATTACGAGATGTTAAGTCATTATTACGAGAAAGTTTCTCATTATTACGAGATAAGTCATTATTACGAGAAAGTTTCTCATTATTATGAGATACTTAAGTCATTATTATGAGAAAGTTTCTCAATATAATGAGATATTAAGTCATAATTATGAGAAACTTTCTCAATATAATGAGATATTAAGTCATTATTATGAGAAACTTTCTCATTATTATGACTTACAGAATTATATTTTTTTTACTCAACGTGGCGGAAACGGGCTTCCATAGATTGGACTATATAGGGTATAATAATCATCACTATACATTCGGACAGCACTACAAAATGGCGAGCTCACAATATAGTCCACTATATAGTGAGTAGTGGGAGATTTCGGACACAGCATCAGACTGACTACAGGAGCGAAATGAAATTAGCGGAAGTAGGAAGTCTGACGTAGTCAGGCTATGTTGCACGCAGCAGCCGACCTGACGCGTTGAGAAGTCTAGTTCTCGGTACCAATTGCGTTACCAAAGCTTAATTTTGATTCAATTTACATATATTAAAGTGTATATCACGGTTACAAATATGGAAACTGTAGTATCATAAACACTTTACAATAAGATTCCATTTGTTAGATAATATTAGATAAAATGATCAAACAATAAACAATAGTTATATACTGTAGCAATTATTCTGCTTGTGGTTAATTGAAAAATGTACTTGTACATTTTTTTAAATCAAAAGTTGTATCTGTTAACATTATTTAATGCACTATGAATGAAGTGAACAAACATGAACAATCAAGTGTTTGTATTAAATAACATTCACAAACATTAATAATGTTGTAAAAATATATTGTTCACTTTATGTGTTGATGATAGATAACGCATTAAGTAATGTTAATGAATTGCATCTTATTGTAGAGTTACTAAACTATACAGGAGATAAAACGTGTTTTATTTGACTTGATTTGTACTTTTATTTAATCCAAAAAGAACCCCTAATTTTAAAAGGGCTTTTTAAACCTGCTAAGAGTTATTTCAGCCAAGAATAAGCCTAAAAGTGCTTTTCTGACAAACTGATATTAAACGACAACTCCGGCGCAAAATTAACCTATGGTGTAAATAACACATTGGTACCGAGTCGACTGTTCTCTGGGATGAGTTTTCATGATAATTCAATGTAATGAGTTTAATCTCTAAAAACTGTTTAGCTTATAATGCTAGTGTATAGGACATTGAATATAAATATGTCTTTATAAAGTAACAGTCTTTACACTTACAAATTTCTCAATGCTTCGGTTTGCATGTAGGGACCCCTCATTATGCTACCGTGTTAGTGTGGGGCTATTTTGAGCCTTGTTAGTGGTATTAACTAGTGATTTCTTTTTACTTATTCTATGCCCCATATACTAGTGTTATAAGCTAAACAGTTTTTAGAGATAAAACTCTTTAAATTGGATTATCATAAAAAACAAATCCCAGAGAACAGTCGACTCTGTACCAATGTGTTATTACATTTTGCACCAGAGTTGTCCTTTAGTGACATAAATAGGGAAGCACTAATACTGATACCAGTGTCCCTTTTGTTATTTCTCAGACAAAATGCTGCACATTTCTTTTTAATTTTAAAGTATATTTGTCAAATAAATAAAAAATACATTGAAATTTAAAAAAAAAGATCCCTTCAAGGTTGTTTCAACTCTTTCTGTCTGTCTGGTCAAGAGGGTGGACACTGGTACCTTCGCACACAAAAGTAAAATACTATGTAAAATTAATACCACATTGAGAGGGTTTTAATTTTGTTATAATTTGTATCATTTCACTAGCAAAAATAAAAAAAATAAAAAATAAAAACAGAAAATATGCCATAACCATCAATAAAAAAAAAATTGTTTTAACCCTCAATCGGTCCTTGGGGTCTATATGACCCCGATCAACGTTTCCTTAGTAAAAAAAAATGGTTCCCTTCATCTCAGTGGAATAAGATTTTGTGACTTTTCCTACATTATCTATCTATACACACACAAAAAAAAACTGGGATTGATTCGGTTGTTCTGAAGGTATGTAAAAAAAAATTGTACAAATCTGGTCTTCGGGGTCAATATGACCCAGTGGCGGATCTAGAGATTTTTTCCTGGGGTGGCAAAGGGGTGGCAAAGGGGTGGCATGAGGTTTCAGGAGGGGGGCCATGGACATTGTTCATAATTTAAAATACTACGGTTTTCATTGAATGTGTTTTGTTCTCACTACATTACACAGAGTGAGAGTCAAATCAGAGATGTAGCTGGGTTTTTGGATGGTTTGGGTCTTAATTTGTGAATTGTGGACCCTGTGTAATCATTATCAACAGTCTGTGTAAACAGTCTTGTCTCAAAAAATATTAAACATTAGGCTCAGACATAAATAGAATAGTGATAGATTCTAGGGCTGTCAATATTCCTCTATAATACTATTCGAATTCCATTCCTTATTTTATTTAAAATTTGAATATTAAATGCTCAAATTCATCCTATTATTAATATTTACGACATTACACTGGTTTATGGATCGCCAATGCCACTATAGCATGTGGTTGTTGTTACACGTTCTGTCCACTAGAGGGACATCTAATAAACATGTTATTCGTGCTAAATATGGTTGAAGCGCTTCCGATGGTTTTCAGTTAATATCTCCGCGAAACCTCCACCAAAAATTCTGAAACTTATATCGTTCTTTTCAGTTCGACTAGACGGTTCCAACGAGCTCACCGAATCCGTTGAGTTTTTTTGCGTTTTTCGCTTCACGGGGGCTTTTTACGTCGTTAAACATTTACCATTTTGACAGTATTGTTATGATGTTACAACGTGGATTGGAACCGAGAGTTGTCATCAAGTCTCTTTGGTAGAGAGAGAGACGAAGAAAACACACAAGCATGCAAATGGAAATTATCGCGGCTGGAAAAATGGTCGAGCTCATTTTTTTATAGTGCGATTAATTTGATTGAGTATCGCGACAGGCCTAAGCAGTAGTTTAAACACACACAAAGAGCTAGACTAACGTTAGACCCTTATCTGACCTGATGATCATAGAAAAATTCAACGAGACAACAAAGTATTGCGGATGTAAATAACGTAACAATGTGGTTGTTTCAGGGTTAACTGTCTGCTATGGACTTTTTCAAACTAATTACCTCTAAACTCACTAACTGCTTATCAGCCGCTCTTCTCCGAGACACTGCGTACTGCAGACAGATGCACTGCCCAGGCTGCCCTGCTGGCGGCGTGACTGGTGAAATTTCGCGGGGGTCGCTGCCGTGCTGGTGATGGGTGAAACCATTGTGAGGGGGAGGGGATTCTAAATCGGCGATTTCTGTTTTAGAGGAGTTTGGTGCGGGTCTCCTTGGCCTTCAACGTGTAGGCTATGAACATAAAATATACTTAAAAAATATTATCTGATTTATAAATGGGGTGGCAACAGGGGTGGCAAGACTGATCCCAGGGGTGGCAGCTGCCACCCTTTGCCACCCCGTAGATCCGCCACTGATATGACCCCACATTGAAATGAATGGGAAATGTGAAAAAAACGAAATATTTTTTCTTCATGTGTCAAAAAGAGTCAATAAATCCAGCATAAATCTGAAAATTTTCACACAGAAATGAAGGCCTACTACTAGAGCATAAATGAGATGTAGAAAAGATATGCTCACTCACACTCACACAAACACACAAAAAAAAAAACACACACATGTATGACTGCCACAGAGAGCATTTTTATAGAATTTGGCACAAATGCAGAACAAAGATATAAAAGGCTGAGACCTAATGCATACACACACGCACACGCACACACACACACACAGAGACATATGCATTCTCTCTCTCTCTCACACACACACATGACTGCCACAGAGAAAATTTGTATCAAATTTGGCTAATGAAATCAGCCACACATGCAGAACACGTGTGAGTGAGACCTAATGCATGCTCATGCACACTCACATGCAGAGAGAGCAAAAGAGAGATAAGACAGAGATAAAATACAACTGACCTTTTCAACTTTAGAAAGTTTACGTTGAGATGTAAGAGCTAGAACTGTGTTTTGAAAACAAAGAAATTGTTCCCACGCAAAAGCTATAAAAGAGGGTCTTTGGTGGCCTGCACACAGTTCATTCTGTGCTGGCAGTATGGCAAAGAGGTACACTCTCCTCGAGACACTGGACTATGTGCTGGATTCCAGCGAAACTGAATCATGCCAGGAAGACACTGAGCCAGAAGACTCTGAGCCAGATTACTGCAATCCCCCTGAAGAAAACACAGGGTTGGAAGATGAGTACCAGGAATCGGAGGAGGACTGTGAGGAGGAAGATGCAGACCAAACCTTCAGTTCTAAAAATGGGCAAATAACCTGGTCTACTACTCCACCTACACAGGGGCCAGGGAGAGCTTCAGCTGCACGAGTTACAAAGCTGACACCTGGACCAACAAGGTACGCATGTTCTCGTGTAGAGGACATAAAGTCATCTTTTTTATTATTTTTTCCATCAAGCATCCAAAGCATATTGGTGGAGATGACAAATTTGGAAGGAAAGCGTGTATATGGTGCTGACTGGAGGGATGTGGACTGGACAGATATGGAGGCATTTATTGGTCTACTCATTCTTGCTGGAGTTTATCGCTCCAACAACGAGGCCCTGTCCAGTTTGTGGGAGACTGAAACTGGGCGTGCTATTTTTTGTGCTGTCATGACTCTGAAAAGATTTAAAATTTTGTCAAGAGTCATCCGATTCGATGATAGGGCCACAAGATCTGCTCGCCGTGAAAGTGACAAGCTGGCACCAATTCGTGATCTGTGGGATTTATGGGTTGAGCGTCTCCCACTAATGTTCAACCCTGGTTCAGACATAACGGTGGATGAGTGCCTTGTGCCATTTCGAGGTCGATGCTCATTCAAACAGTACATACCTAGTAAGCCGGCGAAATATGGAGTAAAAATCTGGGCAGCATGTGATGCCAGGACGAGTTACGCATGGAACATGCAAGTGTACACCGGCAAGCCTCAAGATGGACAGCCAGAGAGAAATCAGGGCATGCGTGTGGTCCTTGATTTGACCACTGGTCTCCAGGGTCAAACGGTAACATGTGATAATTTCTTCACTTCGTATGCCCTTGGCCAGGAGCTCCTGAGAAGGAAGTTGACCATGGTTGGCACAGTTCGTAAAAACAAACCTGAACTCCCATCTGCTCTTCTGACAATGAGAGACAGAGCTGTGTTTTCCTATCTTTTTGTTTTCACTGCAACACACAGTCTTGTGTCGTATTGCCCCAAAAGGCATAAAAATGTGCTGCTCATGAGCACATGCCACAAGGATGCCAAAATCAGTGACAGGGAGGACAAGAAGCCAGAGGTCATCTTGGACTACAATCGCTGCAAAGGTGGAGTTGACAACCTTGACAAGGTATTTACAAATTTTATGATTTGATGAATGCATCAATTTTGCTAATTTTCAAAGTTGGTGAGTTAGTGATTAGTATTTATTTTTCTAGCAGATCTACTAATTTGTTTGTGTGTGTGTGTGTGTGTGTTTGTTTGAAATATTGCAGATGGTTGCATGCTACAGCTGCAAGCGCAAGACAAATCGGTGGCCAATGGTTGTCTTCTCCACAATCATTGATGTTTCGGCCATAAATGCCTTTGTGGTGTGGCGAGAAGTCAATCCATCATGGGAGAGAGGGAAGAGTATGAAAAGGAGGCTCTTTCTAGAGCAGCTGGGGAAAGCTCTGGTGTCCCCTCACATGGAGCGACGACAACACGTGCCTCGTACACCAGCCTCTGCAGTAATGTTGAAGAGACAACAGGATTCGTCCAACGAGCCAGGGCCCTCCACTGAACCTCCACCACCAAAGCGAAAAAGGTGTCAGGTTTGTCCACGGGCCAAGGATACAAAAACTGACAAGCAGTGTGCAAACTGCAAAAAAGCCATTTGTGCTACTCACACAGTGTTCTTGTGCCAGATGTGTGTGGACTGATTTTTGTTTTATATATAATTTTTTGTAGCTTGTTATTGCTTTTATGTTCAGTGTTACGAATGAGATTGTAATTTTTTTGTATTGTTCTTCGATGTTCACTCTTCACTCCTGTTCATTTTTGCATATTGCTGTTGGTTTTATTTACATAATATTTATTTAATTTCTTTTGCATTCTAAAATTAATTATTATAATTTTTTTACACTTTGTTCATTAAAATATAATATGCAACTACAATCTGACTCCAAGTCTTGTCCTTTAGGGGTGTCTTATGTGGCATTTTTCTGTCAAATTTCTGTGGCATTTGTGTAAAAAAAGGCATTTCAAAATGCATCAAAAACTAAAAAAAAATCTACTATTTGAAAGAATATTTATTTCAAAACGAATATTTATTCAAACGTTGTGATACGAGCAGCAAAAATGAATGGCTCTCTATTGCTTCTGCTGGTCAAAATTTCTTTCTTAAACTGTAATAATTTTAGATATATCTCTAACCAGCAGATGGCAAACTTCTACACCTAACACCTAGATCAATATCCAGAAACAAATTAAATTAAATTTAAATCATAATTTAAGTGATTTTTTCATAAAAATGTAATATTTCATATGCAAGCTAATAGTGTAGTTGAGGAATTGTGTGGTAAATGGGTACAAAAGTACTTCATATCTCCCACAACACAGCATTAATGAATAGATGAGAAGTAAACAAAAAAAATGATATATTATTTTTATGAGGAAAAGTGTATAATTTTTGTACAATTACTCTTGTTATTGTTGGGGTCATATTGACCCCAAAGACCAGAAGTGTAAACAGGAAACGAAGACCATTTGAGGGTTAAATACATGTACACATTTAGAGAAAGAGATAGTAAATAAATACAACACCTGGTTGCCACGGAAACTGATGTACCTTGTGATCTCCGTGGCTCTCGCACTTGTCGTATTAATGCCTTTTACATGAAAAAGGAGGTGACTTAATCACGTTCTTAATCACGTGCTTCTCATGATGGTGATTATTATTAGTCTACGGAAAGTTTTCAGTTCATTCCTATGGAAGTTTAGCCTGGGAAAACCCAGACAACTTCCGGCAAATTTAGATTTGCTCTGAAAGTTAGTCTGGCAAAGAGCTCATTCAAACCCATTTCCAGTCCGCAGAAATCGCGGCACCAATCAGAAACGTTGGGGCGGGCTTTACACGATGACGACAGCGCTGGGATTTGAAGCCTACACAACAAAGATGGATGCCGCCGTCGAACATCACTCGGGCGAGAACCCTCTGCATACGTCATCTGAACATCGCTCTGATTGGTTTTAGGTCTATCCAATTGCGCCAAGAGGCATTTGAGGGACGTCCGTTGGTGACGCCCCTTTGGAAATGATTTGTCTATGGAGCTTTGCCAGACCCTAACTCAGTTTTAACCAGAGATGTATAAAGTACTAGAAACCCGGACTTGAGTAAAAGTACAAGTGCTCTATCAAAAAAGTGACTTGAGTAGAAGTTGAAGTGCTCTTTAAGCACCACACTTAAGTAGAAGTACTAAAGTATTCAACATTTTTTGTACTTAAGTATTGCAAGTAGTTTATTTTAAAATTCACTACTCAAGTACTAAAAGTAAAAGTACAAGTATTGTGTCATGTAGTTATTAAAGAAAGCAGTCAAAAGTTTGAACATCATATTGTTTTTATTTCAAATGATTAACCTAAAGGACACTCACAATTCCTTTGGCTGTAGCAGCAGTACAAGGACAGGAATGTACAAGAAAGAACACCTTAAAACACTGAGCTTGACTCTTTGTAAACAAAAACAGATCAAGCACGTCCATTCCCCCTTAAAAGCATCCCTCCCTTCTCTTCCCTGCTTGTGCTTTTTTTTCTCCACAGCTTATTCCCTTCTTAAACTAGTGTGCATAAAGCAGTCATTTTTTGGAAGTTACACATTTTCTTTTCATCCCCAACTTGTTAGGGCAACTAAAAGATCTCAAAGGCCAGTAGGCCACATTCAAGAATTTCTAATCCAATGTTAAAACAACAGTGATTAGAGCACCTAAAAACACTGAGCTTAACTCTTCTTTGTAAACAAAAACAGCTCAAACCTAAAAACTTTCCCCTTAAAAGCACCCCTCCCCCTTTTCCCTGCTTGTGCTTTTTTTTCGCCACAGCTTATTCCCTTCTTAAACTAGTGTGCATAAGGCAGTCATTTTTTTTAAGTTACACATTTTGTTTTCATCCCCAACTTGTTAGGGCAACTAAAAGATCTCAAAGGCCAGTAGGCCACATTCAAGAATTTCTAATCCTATGTTAAAACAACAGTGATTAGAGCACCTAAAAACACTGAGCTTAACTCTTCTTTGTAAACAAAAACAGCTCAAACCTAAAAACTTTCCCCTTTAAAGCATCCCTCCCCCTTTTCCCTGCTTGTGCTTTTTTTTTCTCCACAGCTTATTCCCTTCTTAAACTGGTAGGCATAAAGCAGTCATATTTAGGGAGTTAAAAATCTTTTGTTTATCCTCAAAAGTAGTTGGTTTTCAAAATTGAATGTATTCAGTCTCGCTCTTCTAGGGCTAAAGACTAATCCTGCAACACTAAAAAGCCTCTCGCAGGCTGCTGATGCTGGAAGGGGTGTGTTTAACTTAACAGACAACTTGCACACAGCTGGAAAAGACTTGAGCAAGTCCATGTTATCTGCTGAACAGGACAGGTATGCATCTAGCTGTTTGGCGCTGTCTTGTGCCTTCGAACCCTGCATGCCAGAAAAGAAGTCGTCTTCATCAGATGAGCTGGACCTGTTGACCTCACCGGACTGCAACGAGGGGTCTTCAATGCGTCGTTTGATATAGTCCATTCCTGAAATATAAGAGTGTGTTATAAACAATAATAATAGTTTCAACCCATCATGACAGGAACCACAGATTTGACACAATGACATTGTCAGTAAGAGAATGATTTTAATGGAAATAATAATAATCCTAAGGAAAACAATAGGGCCTTCGCCTTTTCAAGGCTTGGGCCCTAATGATGACTTTATACTTCAAATAATTCCCTTAAACAAAAAGCCTTTTGCAGCATTTACAGCCTAGCAGACCTTAGACAGGAAGGCTTGGCTGCCATACTACTAGGCTAAAGAGTAAGGCTCCAATACCACATCATTTCTTAATTTAACACCACAATGCCCTGTTTACAGGTATGTTTGCTATATTTTCTATGTAGGACAAGCTCATGTGTTTCCATGAAAAAAAAGAAGAAAATTCTAAGTAATCCCAAACGTATTACTTTGTCACACATACATACCGTACTGAGGGATACAGTATGTGTGACTCATGATTACAAATTGGTAAAATACACACATAATGCACCCATAGACTATTATTTCTTACCTATTTTGATTGTCTCATCTTCCTGTGTCCAATTTGTCTTGAATTTTGGAAGCAGAATAGCAGCAGCCACCAGCTCTTGGTCTTCCATCATAGGGCCAAAGCGATTCTCAATGCCTACCTGC
The DNA here is from genome assembly GCA_031834385.1 of Semotilus atromaculatus. Lineage (NCBI taxonomy): Eukaryota > Metazoa > Chordata > Actinopteri > Cypriniformes > Leuciscidae > Semotilus > Semotilus atromaculatus. The sequence continues at coordinate 2,944,384 of JAULUF010000012.1, read as the reverse complement.
AAGGCATCCACAAGCGGCTTGCAGTACTTTAGCGGTAGCTTGATCCTGTTCAGCTTGATTTTCAGGAGCTTGATGGTTGGGAGCAGCCACCCCATCTGGACATTGGTTTCAGCTTGCAAAATGTTAGTTGCTTGGGCGACTGGAGTCATGACAGCAGCATACTCTGACAGGAATGCAAGTTCAGCTGGATTAAACCTGTGATGAAGACAAGAACATATATATACAATAAGAGACAAAAAAAAACAGCATTGCTACATGATCAGATCATTATCATGCAATGGATTGGTACATCATTCAATTCAATGTTGTACAAGTAGACAATATGGACCAGAATTGAGTTTGACAGAAAGTGTACCATATGAAACATTTTTAAACTTACATTGGAACCTTCAAATCTGTGCAGACAACTCTCATTGTTGCCTCTCCCTTTTCTTTCACTATCCTGAGCAGTCTCTCCACAGCCATGAACACAGAGTTCCACCTTGTTGCATTCGGTCGCACAAGCTGGAGGGAGCAAGCATCTTCCACAGTTTCAGCTGCTGTTGAGGATCTTGAACACTTATTCCAAAGTGCATTGCACTTGCCAAATGTTGAGTAGTATAATTTCTTGTACACGTCATTGGACACTGCCTTGCTGGCATCGGCAGTGGCTATTAGGTTAAGAATATGGCATGCACAACGCTGGTGCTTCGGGAGCTGAAACTCAAAACCATCATCCTCATCCAAAAGAGAAGATACATCGACAAACTCTACCTCCTCCTCATCTTTGTCTGCTTCTTCTTCCTCCTCTTCTTCCTCCTGAACTAGAGCACCAGCATTGTTATTTCTATCTTCACCGAAGACTTTGAAGGCTTTAATGAAGTTGGAGCCATTGTCTGTTGTTGTTCTGACTATCTTCCCCCGAATTTCATACTCGGCATGGATATCATTAAGTGCATTTGCCAGAAGGTCGAAAGTGTGAGAGCCTCTTAATCTTTTACAGGCCAGGGCCACTGAGCACCTTTTTAAACTTTCGGGGTCCAGCCAGTGAGCCGTGACCCCAATGAAACTACGCCGCCTGGCTGACCAGCAGTCAGTGGTTGTTGCGATGTGGTCAACAGTTTTCATGGCCTCAATAATCTTGATCTTCATCTGTTTTGCAGCATCATCAATCATAGATGCGAGTGTGATTCTTCTCATTATTTTGCTATTTGGCACCAGGTCTAACACAAATTCGCGGAAAGCTTCTTGCTCTACAATGTTGAAAGGCTGAAGTCCTCGGACAATATACTTCATGATTGCCTTGTCGATGGATCTCTGGGGCATCGTGGTCCAGCTACCCATTAATGTGGGCTGCTTGATGGAGGGGGAGGGAATCGCAATCTTCTTTCGCTTTGCAGATGTGAGTTCCTCGTATCTACTCAAGTGGATGTCATGCTTGCTCTGAAAAGAGACAAAAATATATATAGTTTTACCTTCAGAGAATTATACCATGAGCAACATTATAGGAGAGTGTAGTAACTGCTGTGACACTATTGATAGAAGCAAGATTAATTCAATTAAAGTCACTTATATTATCCACCATAATTCTATATCAAAAAACTTAAGCAAGCAACCCCATAACCAAATATCCTTAATTCCTGCTGCTCTAGTACTCTCTGCCATTACTTGCAAAACCCTGTAGGCCTAAATTGATACAACCAACCATGCATCATGATTCATGAGAAATGGGAGTGCGCGAAGACCACTTGAGATGCAGACTAGTTGAGATGCTTTGTTGGTTTTCAGCACTTTGGTTTCTTTACCAAAAAGTTTATTTTGACTAATAGTCTAATTTTTCTACCAAATACAATTGAATAAAATTAACAGCTAGCTAACAACAACTTGCTTTGCACTTTTTTTCTGTTTTCACCTCACTCCAGTCTAAACTAGGCTAAATTATTTTAATTCTACACATTTTCATATAAATAACCTGAAAATACTGTAGTTCATTAAGGTTAAATCTTGCTAACCACTCTTACTAAAAAAAAGGGATAAGCACACTTATATTCTTACTTTAAGAGGTTTTCTGAGTAAGTTTGCAACACTTTACGATATGGTTTGATTTGTTAGCATTACATTAGTTAATGTATTAGGCTAATAACTAACCATGATCAATACATTTTGTTACTGTATTTATTAATCTTTGTTAATCTTAGTTAATAAAAATACAGCTGTTCATTGTTTGTTCATGTTACTTCACAGTGCATTAAATATGTTAACAAATAGAGCAATTTGAGAGCAAGACATTGTTTTAAAACGGTGAGTGCGCACGCGCGGCCGGGTGTCTCTCTCTCTCTGCTCATTTCTATATGCGCCGTCAAGCGCAACAGTCATTCATTCTATTCTACATCACTCACCAGTCACCACCGATCAAATAAGGCGCTTTGGCGGGATAAAATTTGCTTTGGCGACCGCCAAAAAAATTTCAATACAGGAAAACCCCTGCATTAGTTACAGTGTCTGTCTCAATCAATACCATTACCCTATAAAACACTATAAACGGGCATGCGATTTAAGCAGCACGAAAGCCAAGGAGACTACGAAAGGAGAATGCTCTACTATTTATATTTGCAAAACTAGGATGTGTCATAATAAAATAAGAGAAGATGGGTCAAAAACACCATATATTCAGCGTGACACAGCCTTTATGATAGCCAGCTAACGTTAGTTAACGCTAAGTGAACACCGCATCTGTCATGAACCGCGGGTAGCTAGTTAGCTAGGGCTTATTGATAGCTCAAGCTAGTGTGATTTGTGATTATATTTGTAACTTACCTTGATATGTTTCTTCAAATTCGATGGTGAATTTTTGAAGGCCAATATTTCGCAATTTTTCGGGAGGCAGAGTAAGCACTTCATTCTATACGAATTGTCTTTCACACCGACAAATGAGAACATGGCCTCTAAGTAGGGCCAGGGGTGGTCTTCTCCTTCCTCACCCTCACAGCCACGATCACTCGAAGTTGAGGGTGTTGGTGTTGGTTCTTCCATCTTCGCAGCAAACGCCAGAACGGGAGCACGCGCGGTCTTCTTGAAGTTCTTGATCGCTTGATTCGCTCAATGATGACGACACAAGCCAGTTTCATCAAACCTGGTAACAGAGCCATCTACCGCTCTGGCAACGTCAACGATAATGCGGGTTTGAAATGATTCGTAACATTTTTATAATTGTAACGAGTAACGATGCAGAACATAAAAAAATGATCGAAGTAAAAGTATTAAACTCATCGAAAATATGTACTGAAGTAAAAGTGGAAGTATGACAAAAAAACAATACTCTAGTAGAGTACAGATACAGCCTTTTAGTACTTAAGTACAGTAGTGAAGTAGTTCTACTTCGTTACTATACATCTCTGGTTTTAACTGAGAGTGGTCTGGTTTTAACCAGGCTAATGGAAGTTGAGCTTGGCTCACACAAGCTCAAGTTCCATGAATGAAGTGAAAACACTCGCTAGCTTCGCCCCATTGTGTGCTTGCTGCTATTGTGCCTGTAAAGCGATGTTCACAACTTCACAGTAAACACCCCTGCTGTTTAAAACATAAATCGCGATTCGTTTAACATTTCAACGATGAGAGTGACTTGAATCGACTTGAATCGTCACACATTTTTATCGATTTTCAACCGGTTGCGAGTGAATCGTTACATCCCTAGTGGCGAGATGAAAACATCTCAACATCTCATCTCAACAGGTCATGTGACAAAAACCAATCGATCAGCTTCGGCCTTTTCGTAAAATCGTAAGCTCGGCCGAACAGTTGATCATAGCTGTACAGGACAGCTTTTTACTTCTCATCTACTTAAATATATCTAGTAGTAAAGCTAATGCAAGTGAACCGAGGCGCACCTGGAAAAACGAGCGAGTTCTCCCAGGTCGCTTCTATTATGAGCGTGCATGCATTAGAAATAACGAATTTGCACGGACAAAATACGTGCTGTGAACGGCCCCTTATGGAAACATGAAATTAGCCTAATCCAAAAAAATTTCATTTTTTCTTTCCTCCTTTCTTGTCAACAAGTGGCTTCAGAGCCATCGCATTAGAAGCGCCACAGGTCGCCATGTCTCAGTGTTTATATGAAGAGGACGCAACTGTGCACCTTTGGGACAGCACATCAAGAACTGGATTAACCCAGTATTTCGGTAACCACTGGTATTTAAAGAACACCAAGGAATATTTTTTTGCTTAAAATAATGTTTCCAAAATCGTTTCAGTGATTCATAAAGTACTTACAAAATGAAAGGCACTTCTGCCTCCGCTTTGCCGTCCTTTATCTGCTATAACCACACGTTTTTGTAGTTCTAATGAGACATAAGAAAACTACAAATTTGACTTGCTTTACGTCAAGCGTTACAATAGTCATTATTGTGTTTTTCTTCGTTTCTGACGTCGCAATCCATCATACTTTCATAAAATCATGCATCATACTCTAAATTGTCTGTGGACATCGTTCATTCCAAAGCCGGTGCTGATAAACAGCGAGCGTGCGTGCGACAGTAGGCTGCGGTAGGCTAAATGATTTACGACAGCGGTAATGGACAATTCTGCTTCCAACCAGTAGGGCGACCGCAGAGGAACCTTGGTGTTGCTTTAAGAAAAGCTGGTACCGTAACGCTAAAAAATGTTTAGTTCCGACTTGGTACCGAAGTACCGGGTCTTTTGACAACACTACTAATTAGGGATGTGTGTGATGACTAATTTGACAGTCGTTAAGTAACCGACTAGTCTAAAATAACAAACACCTGCAGTAAAAATAGAAGCACTGTGTACATTTGATTAAATTAAAATACTGAATTTACTATTCAATATGCAATATCCAAATATGATATTAAATATTTAAAGATTTTTCTACATGTTCAAATCCTTACTGGCCTTTGGAATCAAAACCAGGCCAACAGTAGAACCAGTGTGACATCTAGATATGACAAACCTACTAAACTATAACAACCGTTTTTATAATGTGTTGTATATAATTAATTATTTGGACATTTAAATCCTCTTCCTTTTGTATCCACAGGTTGATGGCAAATGAGTTAATGGCCAGTTTTAATATGAAGGGTGGGCGAAGCTTGCCTTCACCAAGCTACATCTGTACAATGTTGTCACAGGTAAAAAAAACAAAAAAAAAAACAGTAACCACATAGTAGCTATCTGTTTGATATCTTTAATCTGTCAGAACTCTAACTTAGGGGTGAGCAATCTGAAGATTGTCGTGATCGATCTTAAATACGTCCACGTTCTACTTTTCAAGCAAATCTTAGAGATCGCAAACTTGTAGGCTATGTCCTCGTAACAGCCGGACTTTTATTTATAGTGTCCCCAGTGAAGCTGACTTTTAATTTTACGGGCGTCCCTGAGCACACAGCGCACCTATTCCAGAGTGGAATGTTGTGAAGTCGCTACCAGCCGTTTGTTGTAGTCCTTAAAAACGATTTCTTTAAAAGCAAATATCTCCCTTTGCTTTGAACTTTGAGCATTGTAACTTTGCAGATGTTGTTCAAACAGCAACATTACACACTAACTACAGTTAGAAAAGTGAAATCATAATCAACCACCCCTTTAAGACAGTCTGCAAAAACACTTAGGCGTTGCGCCTGTGCATTTACATTTTTCTGGTTAGAATGTCTGATCGCTATTTGTGAACAGCATTAAAAGTTGAAATATCTCTCTTTTGATGAGTTACAGCAAGCAAGAATGTTACATGTGTATGGCCCTTAAAGCTAGGGTAGCCAATTTTTTCCAGAAACTGGTTGAAAGTGTGTTCCTATCCTGGTAGATATATACACTCACCGGCCACTTTATTAGGTACACCTGTCCAACTGCTCGTTAACACTTAATTTCTAAGCACCCAATCACATGGCGGCAACTCAGTGCATTTAGGCATGTAGACATGGTCAAGACAATCTCCTGCAGTTCAAACCGAGCATCAGTATGGGGAAGAAAGGTGATTTGAGTGACTTTGAACATGGCATGATTGTTGGTGCCAGAAGGGCTGGTCTGAGTATTTCAGAAACTGCTAATCTACTGGGATTTTCACGCACAACCATCTCTAGGGTTTACAGAGAATGGTCAGAAAAAGAAAAAACATCCAGTGAGCGGCAGTTCTGTGGGCGGAAATGCCTTGTTGATGCCAGAGGTCAGAGGAGAATGGCCAGACTGGTTCGAGCTGATAGAAGGGCAACAGTGACTCAAATAACCACCCGTTACAACCAAGGTGGGCAGAAGAGCATCTCTGAATGCACAGTACGTCGAACTTTGAGGCAGATGGGCTACAGCAGCAGAAGACCACACCGGGTGCCACTCCTTTCAGCTAAGAACAGGAAACTGAGGCTACAATTTGCACAAGCTCATCGAAATTGGACAATAGAAGATTGGAAAAACGTTGCCTGGTCTGATGAGTCTCGATTTCTGCTGCGACATTCGGATGGTAGGGTCAGAATTTGGCGTCTACAACATGAAAGCATGGATCCATCCTGCCTTGTATCAACGGTTCAGGCTGGTGGTGGTGGTGTCATGGTGTGGGGAATATTTTCTTGGCACTCTTTGGGCCCCTTGGTACCAATTGAGCATCGTTGCAACGCCACAGCCTACCTGAGTATTGTTGCTGACCATGTCCATCCCTTTATGACCACAATGTACCCAACTTCTGATGGCTACTTTCAGCAGGATAATGCGCCATGTCATAAAGCTGGAATCATCTCAGACTGGTTTCTTGAACATGACAATGAGTTCGCTGTACTCAAATGGCCTCCACAGTCACCAGATCTCAATCCAATAGAGCATCTTTGGGATGTGGTGGAACGGGAGATTCGCATCATGGATGTGCAGCCGACAAATCTGCGGCAACTGTGTGATGCCATCATGTCAATATGGACCAAACTCCCTGAGGAATGCTTCCAGCACCTTGTTGAATCTATGCCACGAAGAATTGAGGCAGTTCTGAAGGCAAAAGGGGGTCCAACCCGTTACTAGCATGGGGTACCTAATAAAGTGGCCGGTGAGTGTATATATATATATAGGATGTCCTACCGGTTTGTCAATATATACATTTACATACCTTTACGCAACTTGTTTGCAAAGACAAACACGTCATCAGGGTGTTCATTTTGCAGAGAAAGTAAGAATAGATGCCAAAAATTAGCGGTTCCTACTGAACCAACATGTGAAAACGGTTTAATTTATTATAATTTTTACTTATGACATATTATTGCAAAATGTGTTTTTTTAATTATTTTTTTTTTACCTTTTTCAATATTATTGTAATGTCTCACCAGTGAATGAGACATGAGGTAATCTAAAAGCATTGCACTCTCCTGCTGGCTCTTTTAGAGGAGGCATGGTTTTGTAGACGCTTTTTTCCCTCCTTGAAACGAGGGTGGGATCGTATGCTTTCAAAGCTAGCTTGCTATTGCTAGCCTCTCTGAAATTTCTTAAGACTGTTTGCAATTTAATGTTTTAATGCTTTCTGTAGTGCATCATATCCCATATTCCCCGTAAATTAAAATTTTCAAATATCTCTTACAGAGCGTGTCCAGAGGACATCAAAGGAGACGGAGGTGAACGTTGGAGCAGCTATCGCCTTATGTCTAAAATATGCCCCAGACAGGGTGGGCGGAGGTGGCAGGAAAATTAATTAAATTATTGTAGAACAAGGATAATGTTAATTATAAATAGATTAAGTTGAAAACCTTCTGGTAAAATAATGTAAAAAAAAAAAAAAAAAGGTTATTTTTAGGTTATTTTTATAATCTGTTTAATTTCTTTGTCATTTATTTAATAACAAACACTTTGTGGATTTCAGTTTCACTAAGATTTTTCACTAAGTTACTTTTCTGTTTGCTCTTGTCTTAAAGGTCCCCTGACATGAAATTTTCACTTTCTGAGGTTTTTTAACATTAATATTAGTTCCCCTAGCCTGTATTTGGTCCCCTCGTGTCTATAAATTTCAGTCGGTGTAAACCGAGTTTTGGCTATCTTTCTCTGCCTGTGAGAAAATGAGATCTCAGACGGGCTGATCTTGAATCTACCCTATATGACGTCATATAGGGGAAAGTTACCTCCCCCTTCTCTGCTTTGCCCGCCCAGAGAATTTGAGCCGCCCATGTGAAAACGAGCTAGGAAGTACGAACGCGCACACGCGCGATTTTAGTTTATCCTCGAGAGATATCATGGCGTGTGACCGATCGAAGCACAAAAGTTGAATAGAGAGATATAATGCAAACGAGCGAAGCATGGCAGTTGATCAGTGTTCAGATGTACAAATGAACACAAAAGTATTTTTTAGTTCCTTCATCCGAACCTCTGAAGAAACAATGGGTTAATTTTATTTTCTCTGGAAATGCGGCGACACAACTTCCCAAAGTTTTGGATGGTCCAAACATTTCACCGACGACTGTTTCCTCAACTTGGGCCAATACAGAGCTGGCCTCGATGAACGTCTGAAAATAAATCGATCGAGCTAACTTAACTTACCAAGCAACAATTCAAGTTCAAGTTCAGACAGGTAACGTTAATCTTTCTCTCAAAATCGTTCAATCGAGTTTATCTGGACAACTCGTTATGAAATCAATGACGCACGTGACTGCACAACGAAGCTCTTACTGTATATACATAATCGTGTTTGCATTGGTCAAGTCAAGTCAAGTCACCTTTATTTATATAGCGCTTTTTACAATACAAATTGTTTCAAAGCAGCTTTACAGAGATAACAGGAAAACAATGTTGTAATAGTATTGTTAAATTCAAAATTAAATGTTAAATGTCCCCAACTAAGCAAGCCAAAAGCCAATGGCGACAAAAGCGAAGAGAGGGGAAAAAGGCAACAGTGGCAAGGAACCAAAACTCCATCAGGTGACAGAATGGAGAAAAAAACCTTGGGAGAACCCAGGCTCAGTCAGGGGGCCAGTCCTCCTTTGGCCAATGAACGAACAGTGTATGATTATGAGTTAGGCAGCATAATGTCAGGAGTCAGATGTGATCAGAACTTTCACGATATTTATCCAGTTCATCTGGTTGGGTTGGGTCATCCGGCCGGTGAGGAGATGACTGTGTTGAGGTGTCCATGGGCCTTCACAGTATTGATGGGGCTGGCTCATCAGGGATGCGTTGTCGTCGTGTCCATGTGATGGTCCTTCCTCAGATCTGGATATGGCCTGGATCCGGCGGTTCGCGGTAAACCTCGGGATAAGCAGAGAGACTAATATTAGCGTAGACGCCATCCTTCTTATGATGTACAAAGTACATCAGGAATTATGGGAAGTGTTCCCGGTTCCGGCTGATCTAAACTATGCAGCCTAACATTGAATTATAGAAATCTATAATGTGTTATGTGTATGCTAAGCCAAAGAGATGTGTTTTTAGTCTAGATTTAAACTGACAGACTGTATCTGCTTCCCGGACTGTGTTAGGAAGATTGTTCCAAAGTTTTGGTGCTAAATAGGAAAAGGATCTACCGCCAGCAGTCGATTTTGATATTCTAGGTATTATCAACTGGCCAGAATTTTGAGATCGCAATAGACGTGAAGGACTATAATGCGTTAAGAGCTCGCTCAAGTACTGGGGAGCTAAACCATTTAGTGCTTTGTAAGTAATCAGCAATATTTTAAAATGTATACGATGTTTAATAGGCAGCCAATGCAGTGTTGACAGAACCGGGCTAATATGGTCATACTTCCTGGTTCTGGTAAGAACTCTAGCGGCTGCGTTTTGAACTAGCTGTAGTTTGTTTATTAAGCGTGCAGGGCAACCACCCAGTAGAGCATTACAATAATCTAGCCTTGATGTCATGAATGCATGAACTAATTGTTCCGCATTTGTCAGTGAGAGCATATGACGTAATTTAGATATATTTTTAAGATGGAAAAATGCAGTTTTACAGATACTAGACACGTGACTTTCAAATGAAAGATTGGTATCAAAGAGCACACCCAGGTTCCTAACTGACGACGAAGACTTAACAGAGCAGCCATCGATTGTTAGACAGTATTCTGGGTTATTACGTGTGGCAGTTTTTTGTCCAATGATTAGAATCTCTGTTTTTTCAGAATTTAGTAATAGGAAATTACTGGTCATCCAATTTTTTATATCAGCTATGCATTCCGTTAATTTTGAGAATTGGTAAGTTTCGTTAGGTTTTGAAGAAATATACAGCTGAGTATCATCAGCATAACAGTGGAAGCTAATTCCATATTTCCTAATGATATATCCTAATGGTAGCATGTACAGAGTGAACAGCAGCGGTCCTAGTACTGAGCCTTGTGGTACGCCATACTGAACTTGTGATCGATAAGACATCTCTTCATTTACTGCTACAAACTGAAAACGGTCAGATAAGTATGATTTAAACCATGCTAGTGCAATTCCACTAATGCCAACATAGTTTTCTAGTCTATTTAAAAGAATGTTGTGGTCGATAGTATCAAATGCAGCACTAAGATCAAGTAACACTAATAGAGAGATACAACCACGATCGGATGATAAGAGCAAATCATTTGTGACTTTAATGAGAGCAGTCTCAGTACTATGGTACGGTCTAAATCCGGACTGAAAATCCTCGCAGATATTATTTCTTTCTAAAAAGGAACAAAGTTGTGATGAAACTGCTTTTTCTAGTATCTTTGACAGAAAAGGCAGATTCGAGATTGGCCTATAATTGACTAATTCTGTCGGATCAAGTTGCGGTTTTTTAACAAGCGGTTTAATCATAGCCAACTTAAAGGTTTTTGGTACGTATCCTAGAGACAAAGATGAATTAATGATATTTAGAAGAGGATCTATGACCTCTGGAAGCATCTCTTTCAGTAGCTTAGTCGGTATAGGGTCTAGCATACAAGTTGTCGATTTAGATGAATTAACAAGTTTGCAAAATTCTTCCTCTCCTATAGCAACAAATGAATCAAAATGTTCCTCACGGAGACTACAATGCACTCCCTGATGCGCTACTGTAGTAGACGGTTGCATAGTTATAATTTTGTCCCTGATATTATAGATCTTATAAGTGAAGAAGTTCATAAAGTCATTACTGCTGTGTTTCTTGGAAACTTCTGGGCTTGAAGCTTTCTTTTTCGTTAGTTTAGCCACTTGTTCAAATAAATACCTAGGATTATGTTTATTTTCTTCTAATAGGGTTGAAAAATAATCCGTTCTAGCATCTTTTAATGCCTCTCTGTAAACAATCGAGCTCTCCTTCCATGAAATCCGAAATACCTCTAGTTTTGTTTTCTTCCAGTTTCGCTCCATTTTTCTGGCTGCTCTCTTAAGGGCCCGGGTGTGCTCGTTGTACCACGGCGTTGGACTATTTTCTTTAATCTTCTTTAAGCGCAACGGAGCAACTATGTCTAAAGTGCTGGAAAATAGAGATTCAAACGTTTCTGTTGCAATATCAAGTTCTTCTAAGCTATCCGGGATGCTGAGATGATGAAACTGATTAGGAAGATTATTAATAAAGCCATCTTTAGTGGCAGAAGTGATAGGTCTAACATATTTATAACACGGAGTCGGCTTTGCAGCCTTGGCTAAATGTAATTTACACAAGACTAGATAATGATCTGAGATGTCGTCGCTCTGCTGCAGAATTTCAACGGCATCAACATCTATTCCATGAGATAATATTAGATCTAGAGTATGGTTACGACAATGAGTAGGTTCTGACACGTGTTGTCTCACTCCAATTGAGTTTATAATGTCTTTAAATGCCAATCCCAATGCATCTTTTTCATTATCTACATGTATATTAAAATCACCAACAATTAGGACTTTATCGGCAGCCAATACTAATTCTGATAGAAAGTCAGCAAATTCTTTGATAAAATCTTTATGGTGCCCTGGTGGCCTGTAAACAGTAGCCAGCAGAATTCTCAAACGTGATTTATTGTTTACACTATATATTTTTACATTAAGCACCAACACTTCAAAAGAAGTATATTTAAAACTAGATTTCTTAGTGGTTTTGAAAATTTTGCCTTTGCCTTTCGGACGAGGCTCATGTTTATAACAGTAATCTTGCGGAGTGGACTCATTTAAAGTAATGTAATCGTTTGGTTTTAGCCAGGTTTCTGTCAAACACAGCACATCTAGGTTATAGTCTGTAATCTTATCATTAACTATGAGCGCTTTTGAATTAAGGGATAGAATATTCAACAACCCAAGCTTTATCGTTTGCTCATCTGTATTATATCTGTTTTTTATTTGTTGAACATCAATTAAACTTTTAACCTTAGAAAGGTTTGGCAGTTTTTTGGATTTCCAAATTCGGGGAACAGACACAGTCTCTATATGATGATATCTAGGTGAAAGAGCCTCTATGTGATGGGATTTATCTGACCTTGGTGACGTGAGGCCGCTAGCAGACGGTCGGTTTAGCCAGTCTGTCTGCTTCCTGACCTGAGCCCCAGGTTGTCATGTTTTATCTCTAAGACTATGAGCCAAATTACTAGAGAGAAGAGCAGCACCATCCCAGGAGGGATGAATACCATCTCTTTTCAACAGGTCAGGTTTGCCCCAAAAACTTTTCCAATTGTCTATGAATTCTATATTATTTTGCGGACACCAATTAGACAACCAGCCATTGAGTGAACACAATCTACTAACTATCTCATCACTCCTTCGAACAGGAAGGGGACCAGAGCAAATTACAGTGCCTGACATCGTACTTGCGAGTTCTCCGACTGGCGAAGTCGAACATCATTTGTGCCGACGTGAATAACAATCTTAGAGAATTTACGATTAGCATTAGCCAGCACTTTTAAATTTGCTTTGATGTCAGGCGCTCTGGCTCCCGGCAAACATGTGACTATGGTGGCTGGTGTCTCTATTTTCACGTTCCGTGTAATAGAATCGCCAATTACCAGGGCACAATCAACATAATTCTCAGTGGGTGTTTCACTGAGTGGGGCAAATCGATTTGTTATGGTGATCGGAACAGAAGAGTGGTTTTTTGATCCGCGACTAGAGCGATCTCTCACAGTTACCCATCTGCCTGGCTGCACAGGCAATAACTCAGCCGGAACCGAATCATGTAAATGGTTCACTATGCTAGGCGCATCCAAAGTAGTATCTAAGGCTCGAGCACACTTACTATCCTCGATTAAAGTTTGGATGCGTGTCTCTAATTCTGAAATCTTCTCCGTCAGCCTGACTGTCTCCTTGCATTTATCACATATAAACCCTATATTGCCGACGGGGAAGGCTATGGTAAACATGTGGCATGAGGTGCAGGTGACAATAACAGGACAAGACATTACTCACCGTGTTTGTTGACTGATTCTTACTCACCTAGGCTTTTTATGAACTCAGAGGCGCGGGCGCGCACGAGAAAAATAAATAAATAAATAACTGAGCGCAAGGGCGGCGCGTTAACAGGCTAACGAGATACAAGCGTGTTGTGTTAACAATAACGGAAGCTAGCGATGTTAGGTTAGTCTGAGATGTTAGGTAAACTGTTTTAGTAGTATAAACACTAGAAATGATCGTAAATGTATCAAATGATCGTAAATGTATTTTCATTGGTGAAAGCATTAGAGAGAGTGCAGAAACTGCGTTGTCTCGCGATCAACAGACTGTCATCTGCTTGCTCAATGCTCATCACAGCAACATTTTATGTGATGGGAATAGATCTAAATACTTTAAAAACTTCTCACGATTCGTTCATCTCGATAGCTGTATTAGTAAAAACGTATAACAGCTGTAGTAAAAGTATTCGAGAGAGTTTCACATGTAATACGTAGCTATTTCATATGCACGCATGTTAGCCAATCACAGCGGAGGCCGGTTACACACAGCAGACACGCCCCTCCAAACAGAGCGTTTGGGCTCAGGGCAAAAATCAGGCTAGGATCAGGTTAATAAAATGCCTTTTATTTCTAAATTATGACTATTTTTGATCTAAAAAACATACTAACATTATAAGGGCAACCCAGGAAACATTATAAAATAATAAAATAACCCCATGTCAGGGGACCTTTAAGATAAATACTTTTGGGTTGTCTCGCATTGGAGCTTGTCCTCTGTTCGACCTTGTTGTTACATGAAGGTTCTTTGTATGTTGATTTTTATTTTACAACGAAAACCTGGCTCTGTTAAAAGTTTGATTCCATGCCAACAATAATAATCATATATTTTGTTAAAGTTGGAATTTGACATTTAATGTTGTGTTTTGACAGATATATGATTTTGTAGGGGTTTGTTTGATTGACTGCAGCCTATTTTATGTTTTTTTTTACAAAATCACGATCGTTCCTCAATTGCACGAGAGTAAGCTATACTAATTTGCAATACAACTACGGAGTTCTTACCTGTGTGATATGACGTTTCTTTCTTAGGTTGAAGCAACAATCCAAAAACGTAAAGAGTAAAGCCGATGTAGGCCTACTCAGGGCTCAAGCCTAAAGGCGTCGGCGCCTAAATGTGTAATGCTGTGTTCACACCAAACGCGAATAGAGCGTCAAATACGCGTCTATCGCGTCTAGTTAGACGCTTGAACATTTTGAACCCATTCGCGCGTCCGCGTCACTCGCGAATAAAAAAAACAACACCACAATTTCTTTCTGGCATACGTATCCGTCATGTCTGAAATAAAAGATATTGCTGCTCTGTACTTGTTGTGGAAGTCCCAAATACGGAGGAAAGCCAAACGCCGACGTGTCTGGGTTCACAGCACCATCCAGAGGCGCACTCAACTCGGTGAATTTCACCGTCTTCTCCAGGAACTGCGCCTGGATGACAGCCGCTTCCAGCGCTATTTGAGAATGACGGGTGCCCAGTTTGATAACCTGCTAGCTAGGGTCGCTGACAGGATTTCTCGGATGGACACCAACTACAGGCGATCCGTCTCAGCTGCGGAGCGCCTTTCCATCTGTCTCAGGTCAGGGGCAGTTTCATAAAATAACGTTTTTGCTGTGATTTAATTACAATAAATGTATGAAAAACATGCCGAAACAAATTAATTATGTTGATTTGTATAGACTAGGCCTACGTCTGTTTTGTCAGGCCTGTCCATAAAATGACGTATCAATTAGCTCTTCGTTGATTGGCTGGCGCAACAAAGCGTCATGCGAATCCTCCGCTCGAGTTCAAAATTTTCAACTTGCGCGGAAGACGTTCGCGGCAAAACGCGTCGCCCAATTCGCGTCATTCGCGACGCCCGGCGCGAATGATGCGTCTATTCGCGTCTTTGCATTGACTTTGTATGTAATCTACTCACGCGAATAATTAAATTCGCGTTCGGTGTGAACACACCATAAGGACGAACAGAAATATTCTCCAGGACGCCTACAGGACGAAATACATTTTTTGTATGTGTGTTCATTTATTACTAGCCTATTTGGGTAACTTAGAAAATTCCAAAATTAACCGACCAAGCGCTGACTACAACGGTCCGGAGTGCGTCTTCTCATGCTGTTAGTTACTATCACTGGCCGGCTCACCCGGAGACTTGTTTCGCGGTACATCTATCACATTGCTTAATTTCATCGCAAATAGCTATGTTGCGCTGGTTAAAAAACGAGACGATAACTAAATAAAAACTAGTTTTGAATGACAAAAACTATGACGAAAAGCTATTGACATTGTCGTCAACGAATAAAAACTTGACAAAATGTTAGATAGTGACGATTTGGGAAGCGATCCAGTCAGAACTGATGTCCTGCGTTTGTGGTAGATGCGCACATGTGTACTGTAACGCGCTGATCTACCCATCGGCACACAGGTTGAACTGCGCTGCATGTCTCATAAAACGTTAAACAATGTAAACGTCTTGGAGAATAAGTAGAGCATAAGAGTGACGACGAAAAAAAAAGAGCTCTATTCGGTTCGGTTTTCTGTGCACACACACCCGACCCGAAGCGTGCAGCCATGCACATAGACAGCGCGCGAGGACTGAATTGAACTCTCTTTCGTGTCTGAATGGACAAATAGCCTACACACAACATTATGTCGAAATGCCCGTTTTGGAGAGTATGTAGCCTATTTTTTCTCTTATTTTTCATATATGTAAAAAAATATATATATAATAAAAAAAAAATGTTCTGCATGAATACAAAAAAGCATTTAACTCCTGTTATTTGTTTTTATTAAATCTGTTTTTACCTGTTTAGATAACTACTTTGAATGGAGCTAAATAAATATAATAATATATATCATAAACATTTTTATGGTGTTTTTATTATAACAACTAACAACTAGGCCTATAGATGATAATGACAAAGTACAGAAACAACATTTTTATTTTGGTACGGTTGACATTCACTTTATGACGGTTCAGTTACAGTATTAAATTCGCTACATATAATTGTTTAGAAGGTTATACACTTCCTTCCGCTCTTTTCATGTTTGGGGGTCGGATTGTACAAATTATGAAATATTCATATCCCAATTTTGCATATCGTCCAGACAACAAATTGGATATTATCGTCTAAACGATATATCGCCCACCTCTAGTCTGACGTCAATATTTGACGTTGCTTAGACATTGCATTTTGGTTGAAAATTAAAATCTGGTTGACGTCAATATTTGACGTTGCATAGACATAGCATTTTGGTTGAAAAAGAAAATCCGGTTGACGTCATAACCCAACGTCAGTCTGACGTCAATATTTGACATTGCATAGACATTGCATTTTGGTTGAAAATTAAAATCGAATCGGTTACCTAACGTAACCTCGGTTCTCTCTAGATGAGGGAACGAGTATTGCGTAAGCTAGCTTACGCTACGGGAAAGATTCATCTTTTCTGAGAAATTGAAGCCAAAAAATTGTCCTATAATTTTGTATCCATTGTCAACGCAGTTCAGCTGCAGCATACCATGAGCGGGCTAGCTAGCAGCTCATTGGTTCGCTCACAGGGAACTGCTTAAGCCTATGAGGAGACGCGAATGAACTCTCGGCCAATGAGAGTCAGACATGCTCTCATTGCGTCAGAACCCGCCGAGTAGGGCGTGGTCAGAGAGTATAAATATCGGCGTCATAGGCTGTAACTCTGGTTTTCATAGAATGAAGCGAGAAACGCTAGTAGCACAAGCACGGCCAGGAACGCAATACTCGTTCCCTCATCTAGAGAGAACCGAGGTTACGTTAGGTAACCGATTCATTCTCTTACGAGAGGTTCTCTCGTATTGCGTAAGCTAGCTTACGCTACGGGAACACCTGGTCAACGCCGTGCGTGCTAAGCATCCACTTATGAGTCCCAGGGGAGACCTGGGGGAACCCTTGATAGTGGGAATGAATATATGTACATGTGACAGGGTCAGCGGAGCGGGCCGGTGACTGTGTAGTACTAAACACCTGATAAGAGGGACAGAGCGGGAACCGGTCTGTGTGAATAACTCTTTTTTTAGTGCAGCTCACCAGAGAAGCTGTAACATACTAAATAGCTAGTAGTTTAGCCTGCAAGGCGGGAACTTCGATATTATAAAATCTGACAAAGGTGGAAGGGGAAGCATCCTGCTGCCACACAAATGTCATGAATGGAAATTCCGCTGGACCATGCCCACGATGAGGCCATGCCTCTAGTGGAATGAGCCCTGATGCCCAGAAGGCATGGCAGGTCTTTTGACGCGTATGCGGCTGCAATGGCATCAACTATCCATCTGGATAGGGTCTGTTTCGAGGCGGCCAACCCCTTGGTGCGCCCACCGAACGAAACAAACAGCTACTAAGATCGTCTGACCGGAGCAGTACGGGAAATGTATAATCTCAGGGCCCTGACCGGACACAGGAGATTAGAGTCAGATTCGTTATCGGATGCAGGCAGAGCCGATAGAGAAATAACTTGTGCCCTGAACGGGGTACCAATCGCTTTTGGGACATAACCATGTCTAGGTTTGAGAACGACTAAGGAGTCATTGGGCCCAAACTCAAGACAGGAAGCGCTAGTGGACAGCGCGTGAAGGTCTCCCACACGTTTTACTGATGCGAGCGCAAGCAGAAAAACGGCTTTGAGCGAAAGGTATTTGAGGTCCACGGTGTTTAGTGGTTCGAATGGGGGGGCTTTCATAGCTTCGAGAACTATGGAAAGATCCCAAATCGGCACCGAAAGGGGGCGTGGGGGGTTCATCCTTCTAGCTCCCCTGAGGAAGCGGATGACCAAGCCGTGTTTGCCCAGTGACTGGCCGCGCCGGGGTTCAACGAACGCTGCGACGGCTGCCACATACACCTTGAGAGTGGACGGGGACCTTCCCTTGTCCAGCATCTCTTGGAGAAAGTTTAGCAAGGAAGGAACCTCGCATGACCGTGGGTCCAAATTTCTGTTGGTGCACCATTTTGAGAACACAGACCATTTAGACGCATAGAGCCTTCTCGTAGAGGCCGCTCTAGCCTGCATGATCGTGTTTAACACTCCCTCTGGCAAAGCAACGGGTAGTTGTTGATCACCCACGCGTGTAGCGCCCAGCGGTCTGGGTGGGGGTGCCAGATCGTGCCGCGAGCTTGGGAGAGGAGATCTGCTCTGACTGGAATGGGCCACGGGGCTGTCTGTGACAGCTGAGTGAGCTCCGGAAACCAAGTCTGACCCTCCCAACGCGGGGCTATGAGGAGCACCAAGTAGCGTGTTTCCCTGATTCTCTGAAGCACCTGTGGTAGCAGAGAAACCGGAGGGAATGCATAAAGCGGGCGGCTGGGCCAGGTCTGGGCTAGCGCGTCGTCACTCTTTGAGAAAAATATTGGGCAATGGGTGTTCTCTTCTGAAGCGAAGAGGTCCACCTCTGCTCTGCCGAATATTCGCCACAGCTTTTGGACTGTAAGAGTGTGCAGGGACCATTCCCGGGGGGAATGGGGTTCCTGGACAGACTGTCTGGACCGTCGTTCAGATGGCCCGGCACGTGCGTCGCTCTGAGCGAGAGCAGGTGACACTGCGACCAAACTAATATGCGTTCTGTCAGTCTGAAAAGATTTCTGGATCTGACTCCGCCCTGACGGTTTAGATAGGAGACCATGGCTATATTGTCCGAACGGATCAGCACGTGGTGACCGTGAATGCGCGGGAGAAAGCGCGTGAGCGCGTTCGCGACCGCCAACATCTCCAAACAGTTTATGTGGAGGAGGCTCTCTTGAGCTGACCAGGGGCCGAAGGCCGGTGAGCCCTCGCAGAGCGCACCCCAACCCGTGTTGGATGCGTCTGTCGAGATAACTTTTCGGCGAGAAAAGGTCCCCATGGAAACGCCCCGCTGAAACCATTCTGCCACAGTCCATGGCTGCAGAGCTGTGATACAGGTCTGCGTTACTTTTTATCAGCTGGCGGCCCGTGGTCCACGCGCGGTGAGACACACGGCTCTTCAACCAGAACTGAAGCGGGCACATGCGCAGTAACCCCAGCTGGAGCACCACGGAGGCTGAGGCCATGTAACCCAACGCCTTCTGAAACGTTTTCAGAGGTGTGAGTCTGTTCATCTGAAAAGATGCGGCGAGACGCTGAACACGGCGCGCGCGCTGTGTTGCCAGACGAGCCGTCATCGTTACCGAGTCTAACTCTATACCCACGAAGGAGATAGTCTGACTGGGTTGTAGCGCGCTCTTTGTCCAGTTGACAGAGAGGCCCAGGGCTTTCAGATGGTCGAGGAGAACTGTACGATGAGACAGTAGCTCTCTCTGTGATTGTGCCAAAATCAGCCAGTCGTCCAAATAGTTCAGTATTCGCAGCCCCTGACTCCGCAGGGGGGCGAGCGCCGCATCCATGCACTTCGTGAACATACGGGGCGCTAATGATAGGCCGAACGGAAGGACGGTGTATTGATAAACCTGGCCTTCGAAGGCGAAACGTAAGAATGGCCTGTGAAGGGGATTTATCTGAATCTGAAAGTACGCATCTTTCAGATCTAGTGAAATGAACCAGTCCCCCTGGCGCCCATGCGCGAGGAGTTTTCTGATAGTGAGCATTTTGAACTGTCTCTTCATGAGAACTTTGTTCAGAAATCTGAGGTCTAAGATTGGTCTGAGGCCGCCGTCTTTCTTGGGAACAAGAAAATAACGGCCGTAAAACCCCGACTCGTCCATAGACAGAGGAACTCTCTCTATAGCCCTTTTGCACAAAAACTTTGCTATCTCTGAACGGAGCAGCGTCACTGCTTCTGGGTTCACAGTAGTTTCTAGCCGTGCTCGAAAACGTGGAGGACGGCGGTGAAACTGTAAGCGATAGCCTAGCCTTATTGTGTTTAGTACCCACTGGGAGATTCCCGGAATAGCTTCCCACGCTTTGAAGCGTAACGCTAGGGGGTGAATGGCTACATGGTCCGCGTCGCTGCACATAGCGGGCTGCGTGAGCGCGCTCATAGTATTTAAGACAGTGGGACTTATGCTCAGAGAGGAGTTTTTGGGCCGTGTAACAGAGTGAACAGAGGGGGGACGCGCACACGGGCTCGTGGGCGCGCTTATGCACCTGAACTCGAGCGATTTGGAACCGCTTTATGAGAGTGGACTCTGTGTGAGACACGGGAACTTAAGTGCTTTTGTGTATGAGTGAACACTGTGTTGTGGGCACATTTTCTACACAAGAGGCTTTTATGCTCTTTATGCAATTTTTCTGGATCACCGTGAAAACGGCGTTTGTGCTCATGCAAGCGGGAAAAGAGACCGGCTTGGTAATGGCGGAATACACTGCTGTAGTAGCCGCGTGCGCGGGGACTAACAGAGGGCGAAACTTTGACGGCGGTCCGGCCGCGGCGGGAGAGCGTCGTCTTTTTCTCAGCTGTGTTAGGCAGACTTCGAGTGACCAGGTTTCAGCGCGCTCCTAGGCCGAGGCCCCCGAGGCGGCGGCGGTCTGTGGCGGCTGTCAGAGCGAGAACGAGGGCGGCCGCCCTGGTGCCGCTGAGAAGTCTGACTGTGCTGAGCTGGGCGCTGGGGTGGGGCTCGTGCAGGAGGCTGGTCACGTGAGCGGCCTGCAGAGGAGCTAGCGCGACGAGGCAGAAAGAGGTTCATGGCCTGGGGGGCTTTCTGTACTTCGGAAAAACGGTCGATACCCGTGACGGCAGATCCGAAGAGGCCGGATGGAGAGAGCGGGGCGTTGAGAAAAGCGGCGCGCTCAGAATCTCCCATGTCGGCGAGTGTGAGCCACAAATGTCTCTCAGACACAAATGGCGGCCATGCATTCCCCCAGGGCTTGAGCGGCAGATTTATTTTTTTATTTTTTTTTAGCGCGAAGGGCAAGGTCCGTGGCGCTCCTCAAATCCGCGAATGGGGAATTTCTTCCACTCTCATCCCATTCGCGAAGTTTTGTCACCCTGTAGAATCTGCAGGACGGACATGGAGTGAAGTGCAGAGGCTGCTTGGCCGGCGGCTGAATAAGCGCGGGCGTGAAAGCTAGAAGTCGCTCTGCAGGCTTTTAGAGGGAAGCACAGGTGATGAACGCCATCTCGTGGAGGGCGGGCACAGATGTGCGGCGACCAGGTCCTCTACAGGGGGAATGGAGAAATAGCCCTTCTCTGCGGCTCCATCCACAACGCGAAGCGGGGTGGAAGCGTCAGAGCGAGTTCTAGCAGAGATCGGGGCATTCCAGGACTTCGCGAGTTCCGCGTGCAGTTCAGGCAGAAAGGGCGCGGCCCGCTTAGTGGCGGGAGTCGAACGCTGGCGGAAGTAGCTGCCGTCCATACGGTTGGTGGTCTGCTCGGGGGGAGGGGACCACTCGAGCCCGAGGCGTTCGACGGCCTGAGAGAGGAGGCGTCATAAATTCCTCCTCGATAACAGCGCGGGTCCCGGTGGATTCTCGGGCCGAGGAGGCGTGAGAACCGGACCATTCCTCACTGTCTGAAGCGAGAAGCGAACATGTCTCCTTGATGTCCGCGGCGTCATCTGAGGCAACAGAGCGGCCACTCGGCGGCAGCTGTATGTCCGGAAGCGGCGGAGACGGAGAGCGGGAGGCGACAGGCTCCGGCGGGATGAACGCTTCAGGCTGGGGTTCCGGCGGCCTCTGAGAGCGGCGTTTCATCTTCCGCGGCGAAGTCAGAGGCGGCGCGGAAGCATGTTTAGTGACCTGAAGTCGAGCCCGCAGGGTCGACAACGGCATGTTTTCGCAGAGCTCGCAGCCGCCGTCGGCGAGGGTGAGCTCGGCGTGCTCCAATCCGAGGCAGATGACGTGGCGGTCTCCGCCCTCGAGGGGAGCGCGGCAAGAACCGCGGGAAATTTTTAGAGACATCTTGAAAAAGACGCTCAGCTCTTTAGGATACAATATAGGAAGCTTTTGTAAAAAGGATACAAATCCGTCGGATGGCGCTAGCTCGCAGGACGGCTGAAGGTGGCGAAGAAGGCCGGCTTCCTCAGTCTCCCAGATGCTCGCTAAGTTGCCTTTTCAACGACGGCGGCTTCTCTCAAGATCAGCAGATGCGTGTAGCCTCGCTGAAGAGATGAAAATCAGAGTTACAGCCTATGACGCCGATATTTATACTCTCTGACCACGCCCTACTCGGCGGGTTCTGACGCAATGAGAGCATGTCTGACTCTCATTGGCCGAGAGTTCATTCGCGTCTCCTCATAGGCTTAAGCAGTTCCCTGTGAGCGAACCAATGAGCTGCTAGCTAGCCCGCTCATGGTCTGCTGCAGCTGAACTGCGTTGACAATGGATACAAAATTATAGGATAATTTTTTGGCTTCAATTTCTCAGAAAAGATGAATCTTTCCCGTAGCGTAAGCTAGCTTACACAATACGAGAGAACCTCTCGTAAGAGAACTGGTTGACGTCATAACCCAACGTCAGTCTGACGTCAATATTTGACGTTGCATAGACATTGCATTTTGGTTGAAAATGAAAATCTGGTTGACGTCATAACCCAACGTCAGTGCGACGTCAATATCCAACGTAGAAAAGACGTTGCATTTTGGTTGAAAATGAAAATCAGGTTGACGTCATAAACCAACGTCAGTCTGACGTCAATATCCAACATAGGAAAGACGTTGGAAGTTTACGTTAATCTGATGTTGAGTTCTGACGTCAACCTGTTTTTCATTTTCAATCAAAATGCAACGTCTATCCAACGTTTGGATCCAATGTCAATCTAACGTCATATTGACGTCCGGTGCCTGCTGGGATGTTTCTTCCACCACATTCTCAGTTTTAACTCATTTTCTCTCAGATATTATTCTCATTTCTCAGCTGTGCCTAGTCTTATTTCTCTCAAGGAATTTTAGGAGACACACCTGCAACTCGGTTGATACTAATATAAGGGATATATGAGAATCACAACTCTTGGGAAAAGAGCTTAGGAAAAGCAACAACTGAGCAATCCATTTTTCTTCTGGGTGTGGATGAGAATCCATCATTACTCTAATTCTACGTCATTGCACATGTGCAGTGCTTTCAGTTTTCAATCTGATCAAATGTTTACATGTTCTCTCAATCGGATAAGAACAGGAGTAAACCACCCCTTTCAATCCGATCGAAATTTCATTTGGATCGAGCTTAATCGGTTCGATTAAGGTGTTTACATGGAGGCTTTTCAGTCCGATTGAGCCGTCAATCTGACTACTAATGGATTATTTGGTTGCATGTAAACGTAGCTAGTGTCACATGATTCTTCAGTGGTGCAGGTATGACATCACTTTGGAGGCCAAAGCATTTTAACACTTCCGGTTCTATTGTTCTGAAGTCAATGTTTTTTTTTGAATGGGTTTGGTTAAATGCTTGAAATAAGGTCTGTGGGGAACTCAAGCTTAAGACACTTTCGCGTTTTATTCTACAACAAAAAATACACCAGTATTACCCCCACTTGTGATTTTTTTTAAAGCTGTTACGTGTCTTGAAGAAGGTGGTTGCTAACAAGTGGCTAAATGGGACTACAGAGTCTGTCGGGGACTTTAAAAGTCATCACGCCGAAAAGGTAAGCTCAGTCCAATTTTACAGCCTTGTTATGCTTATTGTGCTCATAAACTTAAAACTTTTCTGAAATTTTTTTTATTAGATAAAGACTGAAAGAGTTGTCGAAAGCTTAGTAGTGGTGACGTTGATGTCATGGGACCGTGTGGTTCGTTTTATAGCCCACCTTTTTACTTCTAGCAACTGCATTTATGCTTCAAAATTCATAGAAGTTGTGTTCATCTGTGAAAATTATCTTGATGGACAAAATGTGTTAGTATCATAAACTTTTGTTGATCACAGTGCTTTTCTTTTTTTTGCGATAATCCAAAAGCCTATGGAAGAATCCTATTGGGTTTTTGTCGGGGAAACCATGTGATGGTAACTGCCGGATGGCCTACAAAGTGACGTGATACCAGCACCACTCATATTGGTGCTCAAGAATATTTTTTTATTTTTTATAATTATCATCAATTTTAAACAAACAGTTGTGGTGCTTAATATTTTTGTGGAAACCATGATAAAAAAAATTCAAGATTATTTATGAATAGAAAGTTCAAAAGAATAGCATTTATTTTATAGGCCTATATACATTGCCTTTGATCAATTTAAAGGTCCCCTGACATGGGGTTATTTTATTATTTTATAATGTTTCCTGGGTTGCCCTTAGAATGTTAGTATGTTTTTTAGATCAAAAATAGTCATAATTTAGAAATAAAAGGCATTTTATTAACCTGATCCTAGCCTGATTTTTGCCCTGAGCCCAAACGCTCTGTTTGGAGGGGCGTGTCTGCTGTGTGTAACCGGCCTCCGCTGTGATTGGCTAACATGCGTGCATATGAAATAGCTACGTATTACATGTGAAACTCTCTCGAATACTTTTACTACAGCTGTTATACGTTTTTACTAATACAGCTATCGAGATGAACGAATCGTGAGAAGTTTTTAAAGTATTTAGATCTATTCCCATCACATAAAATGTTGCTGTGATGAGCATTGAGCAAGCAGATGACAGTCTGTTGATCGCGAGACAACCAAGGGGGTAATCCATCGACCGGAAGTTGAAGCCGGCCGCGTGCCGCCATCTTGTAGCAGAACTTCACTTGCGTTAGCATTCCCATTGACTCCCATTCATTTTGGTGTCACTTTGACAGCGAATAACTTTACATCTGAGGCCTTTAAAGACTCCATTTGTACATTATTTATTTCTAAAGACACACAACAATATATATAGGGCTCCATTACCCTCTATGTTACATTATGGCCCCGTAGAAACAGTTTTTGTAAAAATAGGCTAACGATTGCGTCATAACCACTCGACCCTCTGTCGCACAGGACAGAAATTACCGTACAGACAGGAGGAGAAGCTCGCAGGCAATCAATGCATTAACTTAACATGGCGTACTGGCGTTACATTTTAAAATAAATACTATACAAATTACTTACTCCTGCTCACTCACGCCAAAGAACTCTTTGCTCAAGCTCGCCGTCTCTGCAAGATCAACGTTGGCAGTTTTCACGCACAGCTACTAGAATATTTACATCTGTCAGACAGTTTGCTCACGTCATCAAGTTTAGTTTGAGTCGGTTTGAGTCTGCGCGTCAGGAACGGAAGTGCTAAAAAATCGTTAAAAATGGGCTTCAACTGACTCAACTGAGTTCCAATGAGATGGCTCTGTCCACTTCTTATACTGTCTATGGAGACAACGCAGTTTCTGCACTCTCTCTAATGCTTTCACCAATGCAAACACGATTATGTATATACAGTAAGAGCTTCGTTGTGCAGTCACGTGCGTCATTGATTTCATAACGAGTTGTCCAGATAAACTCGATTGAACGATTTTGAGAGAAAGATTAACGTTACCTGTCTGAACTTGAACTTGAATTGTTGCTTGGTAAGTTAAGTTAGCTCGATCGATTTATTTTCAGACGTTCATCGAGGCCAGCTCTGTATTGGCCCAAGTTGAGGAAACAGTCGTCGGTGAAATGTTTGGACCATCCAAAACTTTGGGAAGTTGTGTCGCCGCATTTCCAGAGAAAATAAAATTAACCCATTGTTTCTTCAGAGGCTCGGATGAAGGAACTAAAAAATACTTTTGTGTTCATTTGTACATCTGAACACTGATCAACTGCCATGCTTCGCTCGTTTGCAAGCCATTATATCTCTCTATTCAACTTTTGTGCTTCGATCGGTCACACGCCATGATATCTCTCGAGGATAAACTAAAATCGCGCGCGCGTTCGTACTTCCTAGCTCGTTTTCACATGGGCGGCTCAAATTCTCTGGGCGGGCAAAGCAGAGAAGGGGGAGGTAACTTTCCCCTATATGATGTCATATAGGGGAGATTCAAGATCAGCCCGTCTGAAAATTTCTAGACACGAGGGGACCAAATACAGGCTAGGGGAACTAATATTAATGTTAAAAAACCTCAGAAAGTGACAATTTCATGTCAGGGGACCTTTAATATTTGCTGAATAAAAGTTATTATTTCTATAAAAAAAATCTTTTGAATATTAGTGTATAGTTAATAAGGCTTAAAGTAGTTATTTTTAAATGCACAATAGAACCTTCTTTTCATTCAAATCCTGTCAAAGGACAAGCAGAGCCAATATAAACCTCCAAAATGACCATTACACAATCTTCAATAACGTAACCCTCCCAGCCTGACCCATGTATGAACTGATCAATCAAAAAACAGGACATGGGCGAACAACTGCAACCCACAATGACTGCAGAAATGTGGACACAGGAATGTGTGTCTGTTCTGTACTGACTCAGGATCCAATCAGTAAATGGAAGGTCGAAGCATGTTCTGAGCTATACACTTGTCACAGCAGAAAAAGATAGCGAGAGAGAGGATGAGAGGAACGAGGACAGATGCCAGATCCTCCTTCGATCATCTGTATTCATGAAGGACAGTGGAGCTTTGTGTTGCTTATGGATGGAGAGAGCACATCAACTTTCACATCAGGTTGCAGCTGGGATTTTTGGGCAATGTTGTATTATTATAATTATAATTATGCATATTTAAACACGACATATAGGGCCCTATCTTGCACTCAGCGCACGATCTGAAACGCAAGTGTCAAAGCGCAAAGCGCAAGTAACTTTGTGGGCGTATCCCGGCGCTGTTGCTATTTTCCCGGCGGGATAAATGCCTCTTGCGCCTGGCGCAAATCTAAAAGGGGTTGGTCTGAAGTAGCTTCATTATTCATAGGTGTGGTTATTGGGCGTAAGGTGAAATAAACCAATCAGAGCGTCATATCACATCCCCTTTAAGAGCATGATGAACGAGGTGCGCTTGTTCCATGGCGCAATACTATTATAACGGCGCATTTACCAGGCACGCTTCAGAATCGGTTCAAAGCCGAGGAGATCGATGTTCTCGTCAGGGCCGTAAAAGAAAGAGAAGTGGCATTGGAGATGAGACAAACCCACCCAAATTAGCTTCGGTTATACATGCATATAATAATTTGGGTAAATATGTAGGCCTAAGCTTTATGCCTATTTTTCCGATCGTCATGGACATATTGATACTGTGAAGCTACTTTGATACAATCTCTATTGTGAAAAGCACTATATAAATATATCACAGCATAAAGATGCATTTGAAGTGCTGCACAGGGTGTAAAAACTCGGTGCTCTTTGGTTGCTTGGGATAGTAATGCTCAAAATCAAAGTAATACTCCAAGGCACTCGAATTGTGTATACAAAAAAGTAAAAAGCCTTTATTGAATCATGGCTTCTATCATTAAAATTGGTGACAGATACACCTACGCGTTGCGGCTATTGCCTTCGTCAGGGTAACGCGTAGGTGTATCTGTCACCAATTTTAATGATAGAAGCCATGATTCAATAAAGGCTTTTTACTTTTTTGTATACACAATTCGAGTGCCTTGGAGTATTACTTTGATTTTGAGCACTATATAAATATACTTGACTTGACAACAATGATTTCCCTCGTGTTTTAATATTTTTCCTTATAATAATGTATCATTTGCAAAAAGGAAAATGCATCTGTGTAGATGAGAGAATCATCTACAGTGTATGCGCGTTGTTCACACTCTGGGCCCTATCTTGCACTCAGCGCAATTGACTTTGTACACTGACGCATGTATCATTCGCATTTTGCACCCGCGCAAAGCGGACTTTTCCCTCCACAGACGCACGTCGGTAAACTAGGAAATTAACTTGCGCTCCCTGGGCGGGTCGGCGCAAAAAAAAGAGGCGTGTTTCGGCGCAAACATTCCCTGGTGCTATTTTGCAGTTCCAGAAAACAATTGCGCCACTGACCAGAAAAAACCTAGTCAAAAGTCAGTGGCGCGTTGTTCATAATGCTATTTTAAGCGTGCATGCTTGGCCATAATGTAGCGAGTGCACAACGCGCATACACTTTGATTCTCTCATCAACACAGATGCAGCAGTTTTTATTTTTGCAAATCATACATTATAACAAGGAAAAATATTAACACATGAGGGAAATCATTGTGGTGTCCATGAAGATGTAAGAAATATGTAGTAAGCCTAAATCTAGCTTACATTTACCCAATTTTTTCAGGCTAATTGTAGTAATGACATGGCTGATGACACCATTATTTTGATGCCAGCAACAATGAGTGAAATACGGTTTAATCGAAAACACAAACACGCTGTGTAATTGAACGAACGTTC
The DNA here is from genome assembly GCA_031834385.1 of Semotilus atromaculatus. Taxonomy (NCBI): domain Eukaryota; kingdom Metazoa; phylum Chordata; class Actinopteri; order Cypriniformes; family Leuciscidae; genus Semotilus; species Semotilus atromaculatus. The sequence goes on along the minus strand of JAULUF010000012.1, from coordinate 2,915,925 downwards.
GGCATACTGAAACTGCGTTTCAGGTGTTTGGATAGGTCAGGAGGCACTTTACAGTACAGTCCTCAAAAAGTTGTAGCATTCTTTGTGGCATGTTGTGTTTTACACAACATTTCCATAAATCAAGGTTGTGTTGTTGACATAGCCTAGATGAGGAAACATTAGAGGACTTAAGGAGACGTGATGGTGAACTGCATGTGCCGATGCCACTTAACCCAATGCCCCAGCAGCAGCACGGGACAGGAGAGCGTATTTGGCAGAAGAGCTGCTGCGTCATCTACAGTATGAGGTAAAGCTAATTAATGTCGGTCTAATGTTCGACTACATTTCAAAAATATAACCATGCATATATTCGTGATTCAGAGAGAACGAGTCCAAAACATCCGAGAGTGTTTATTTGTGACATTTCTTTATTTACATTTGTCAAAATGAAAAATCAATATCAAACAGTATATTGATTAAAAAAAAATACAAACGGAAAATTAGGTTGAAAAGAACGTCGTCTCCTCGGCTGTGAACCGCTCCTGGCGCGCGCCTGGTAAATCCGCCGTATTAATAACAATCCGCCATGCAACATGCGCACCTGCTCTTAAAGGGTATGTTGGATGACGCTCTGATTGGTTTATTTCACGTTACGCCCAAACCACGCCTATGAATAATGAAGCTCATTCAGACCAACCCCTTTTAGATTTGCGCAAGAGGCATTTATCCTGCCGGGAAAATAGCAACAGCGCCGAGACCCGCCCACAAAGGTACTTGCGCTTTGCGCTTTGACACTTGCGTTTCAGATCGTGCGCTGGGTAGATAGGGCCCTCTGTATTATGACCAAGCACGCGCGCTTCAAATAGCATCTGAATGTACGCGCAACGCGCCAATGACTTTAGACTAGGTTTTTTCTGGTCAGTGGCGCAATTGTTTTCTGGAACTGCAAAATAGCATGAGGGAAAGTTTGCGCCGGAACACGCCTCCTCTTTGCGCTGAACCGCCCCGGGGAGCGCAAGTGTATTTCTTAGTTAACCGACGTGTCTGTGGAGGGAAAAGTCCGCTTTGCGCGGGTGCAAAATAGGAATGATACATGCGTCGGTGTACAAAGTCAATTGCGCCGGGTGCAAGATAGGGCCCAATAGCTTATTCAAAATCAACAAGCTGGTAACATTTTACTGAATCTTTAAGAATTTTGAATCCTAAATGTCCCTAATGCAACTAACAATTATAGTGAGAAAAAAGTAGCACTGATGAAAAAAGCTTTGTGTGTGATAAAAGACAAATATAAAATGCCCTAAGACCAAATTATAAAGTTTATAAGTTTATATTTATAGTCCCAACTATAAAATCTCTACCCCAGTTTATCTAAAATCCTAATTAGGTTTTGCATTATCATTTAACTATGGCTCCGAGTCCTGTCCCTTACCCTCATTTAGATACAATTAAACGTTTCTTTCAAGGACATGTCTGTAATGACCCGAAATAGTTTAATGAAAGTTCTGACAGCTGATTAGGTACCCTCATCACAGAAAGATAGAACTATGTCAATAATTCATACATCTATTATTCAAAATTTCATACATCCATTATCACATCCATATCTTTGCAGAAGCTGAATTCATGCACTTTGCATGCTGTGGAAATCAATTTGCATCAAAACTGTTTGGTTACCAACATTCTTTAAAATATCTTCTTTTGTGCTCCATACAGTACATGAGGGTGAGTAAATGATGACATAATTTTCATTTGGGTGTGAATTGTCCCTTTAAACCATATTGAGGAACTGAAATTGTATTTTGCCCACTCTCAATATTCAATGCAGCAGCAATGGATATTTCCAAACTCTTACAAATGTTATAAGAAATTGTCAACCCCCAGTAAAGATCAACCATCAAGTAATTTCAAACCTGCACTTTCTATCTTCTGTGGTTTGACATTTTAAAAAAAGTATGACAATTTTTTTTGATGAACTATCCCTTTAAGAATTGACATCATAGGAGTCATTTAAATTTAAAACAGACATGTTCTATGAATCTGTAAATCTATGAGTCTTGTATACATTCAGTCTCACTCTCTATTTGATGGGTGATTTAGAGCACTTGCATGGGTGGAATCACAGGGGAAGATGGAGCAGATGGATAAGACTCTGCACTATTTCATCCTGACTGACCCAATAGTACGCCACTTTTCTGCTCTCGCAGACAAAGTAAGATATCACAGCTGAGACAGCTGATGTCCTGCCTGTAGCAAATGTTGCGTGAAATAACACACAAGATCACACTCACTCAGGTCGCCCTATACGCTTGTGAATGGTCTATGAGGGTGCGATTTTTCAAATGGTTGTGTTGGTTTAAAAAAAAGACCACACTGCCTAGGTCATGAATGATGAAACAGATGTAGTGACAGATCTTTTTTTCTGTATTGCAACGAACATCTGAATGTATTGGCTTAAAACAAAAAGTTCTATGCATGGTTTGTTGATTGGATTTTGAGATGTGGGCATTTATTGGAGAAGTCCTGCATATGTCACCTCTGAGACAGAGCATGTGAGCGGAGTGGAGCGGGAGCGAGCGGGGAGCGCGAGCGGGCGGATCTTGGACAGAGCGCAGAGCGGCATTTTTAAAAGGACGGAGCGTCACTCTATTTCCCGCTCCAATTTCGCTCAGCGCTCACACCTCGTGTCTGAAGCATGCTCAGTCAAGCCTGACCCAGAATCCATCATACACAGTAGATTATTTTCAGTCGAAACTATTAATATAAAACTAACTAAGTCTTTTCCCCCGCCTGGGTAAAGTAGCTTGCATTGTGTTCAGCGCCCAAGTGGGTCTGCGAGCGCAGAGAGGGTTTTCTCCGCTGCTGGCCTGCTGTAAAGAAACCACCTGAAGCCTCAGACTGACATTGTCCAAACTTGTGTTCTTGAAGGTGAACTCAAAAGAACTGTAGATAAGGAAAGCAATTAATTAAAAAAAATTATATATATTTTTTTCATTTGACAACATAAGCCAATTTAAATTGTAATCCACGTGCACTCTGCAAAAGTTCAGTTATAAGAATTTTGGCCTAATAGTTCATTTACTTTTAAAACTTTGTTGTAGGTCTATAGCATGTATATTTTTATTTATATAATTAGGCATTGAGTCGTTTCATTTTACAGCAGTTGTTTTGTACAATTGATTTAAGCCTATTTAAATTTTAATGCGCGCTGCAACATTTCAGTTATCATAATGTTGGCCTAATAGTTAATTTAGGTTATAGGCCTACTTTAAAACGTTTATGTATATTTGGTAACGCTTTAGATTACAGCCCGGAAAGTACTGTGTAATTAATAGGAATTTACAGTGTAACTTTCTGTAATTATAGTGTACTTATAAAGTACTTGCATGTAGGTATAAGGGAACAATATGTAAAGTTTGGGTAATAAAGGGGTAACAACCAGGAGAATAAAAAAAATATTTATACTGTAAGTATTATAGAACTAAGGGGTACTTATTCTACTATTATGATACAACAATCTTACATTTGGGAACAATTTAGCGAGAACATACACTGAGTATCTTTTTGTAATAATTGTGTGCCAATATACTGTTTAGGCTTTTTAAAAATGACAGGGTACATATCTATGCATTGATACTTTTTTTTTTTTTTTTAGCTTTTTTATACCTTTTTTTGGTAGCAAAAGTGCAGATGTTTAAGTTTGGGCTAAGATGTTTCAAGGCAAGAAAAGCTAAGACTATTGCAGTTTTTTAAATACTGGGAAATAAATCTTGTTTCATGTGGTTACAGGGTAAGTGGTGCTTGTATAATAAATAAAGGTTTCCGAGTAAGTGGTATAAAATTGTGTATGCATTTTTATTGTACTTACCCTGTAACTACATTGAACAAGAGGGTAACAAGCGTCACTTTAATTTACGGCCCGCAATGTCACACTTACCCTGTAACTACATGGAACAAGGGGGTAACAAGCACCACTATGAAACAAGAGTATCTTTCCCCAATAGTTTAGCAAAAGTTGCAATAGTTTTAGTTTTCAGTGCACTTTTGTTAAAAATATTACTTTCTAAATGCATAGATATGTACCCTGTAATTTTTAAAAAGCCTATACAGTATGTACTGGTTCACCATTATTACAAAAAAACACTCAGTGTATGTTCTTGCTAAATTGTTCCCAAATGTAAGATTGTTGTATCCTAATAGTAGAATAAGTACCCCTTAGTTCTATAATACTTACAGTATAAATATTTTTTTTAATTCTCCTGGTTGTTACCCCTTTATTCCCCAAACTTACAATATTGTTCCCTTATACTTATATTGTAAGTACGTTATAGGTACACTATAATTACCGACGGTTACGCTGTAAAATTGCTTTAATTACACAGTACTTTCCGGGCTGTAATCTAAAGCGTTACCGTATATTTTTATTTATATAATTTTTATTTATATTATTAGCCCCATTTATTCGTTTAATTTTATCCCAGGATGTGTGTACAATGAATATAGGCCTAAGCCAATATAAATTGTGCCTGTTGCGCGAAAGTTCAGTTATCACAATTCTGGCCTAATAGTTAGTTTACTTTTAAAACTTCTATCTATATTTGTGTTTATATAATTTTTATATAGGCCCATTTATTCGTTTAATTTTTACAGGACTTTTTTGTAGGCTATTTATTCCTTCTTATATAGGCCAGGCCTAATTTTTAATTTGAAATAAAACATTTATATTTGGAAAATGTAGGCTAGTTGTTGCTCTTTAGTTCTTTTGGAGGTAAGGCTGTGGTCTAAGCTAATAGTGAAATACATGCAGATTTTTTTCCTTTTTTGAAGCGAGCGGGGGGACATTTGAGTGGAGCGCGAAGCAAACTGCATTGAGCGCTGAGCGGTAATAAGCGGAGCGGCCTGATGTGGCTTTGAGCGGGGGAGCGGAGGGGTGAACAGATCCGTGAGCGAGGAGCGGATATTCTCACCGCTCCACTCCGCTCATATGCTCTGAGAGATGTCTGTCATTTTCCCCTGAAGGTCCAGTTTTTACATTTTGATTAAACATTTTAAAAAATTACAAACTAATTAAAGAAAAAAGAAAGAAAAAGAAAAAAGAAACATGTACGGATGAAGTGTTGACAATAAGATCTTTAACGCGCATTTTTAATATGGTGAATTTTCATTTTATGCTGACTTTTAAGACAGTTCCATAAAATAGTCTTAGTGACGTTAGTGAATGGTTTATTTTGTAATATGATTCAATAAACAAGAAGATAATATTGAGTAGTGATACACTGATCCAATACTCAGTATGCAGACCATTACGGACCTTTTAGTAGGATCAGGTAATTTGTACTGTGCATTATGGTTTTACTGTTAATCTTAAAAAATTGTATAAAAGTAGGCTATTATAAAAGCACCGTAACTATGTTCCATGTCATTTGATAGCTTTATTTGAGGAACGGACAGTATATTAGGTTGTAAAAGTTCACAGAATCTCTTCCCTCTCCTACAGTCATTTCATTCTCCATTCAGCATTCACATTCAGTTACATGGTAAAACTGTCTCTAAGATGTTCCAATGTTACCATTATTATGCATAATATGAACATTAAGTTCTGTGCTTTTGATTGTATTTTGTTGGAGTTTATTGGTGATTCTGAATGGTATGGTACTCGCTCTCTGTCTGTTATGCCACCCACACACTATAATTTTAGCCCTGACTTTACACTATAACAGGCAGTTAATGGAGACCATTGCAAAAGCCCACAAATTGAGGCAAATGAGTGCTCATTCACATAAGAGACAGTAGGTGTGTTCGACATCGGCTGCGGCTGGATGTAAGCGATCGGCGAGAGTAGCCGCGTGCAGGCGGGGAGGAGCTGCAAACGGAGACGTGAAGTCGGACACTTCTGGTTCCCGTAGTGACCGCTCACGTGGTGTTTGCATACTTTATCACAGCTGAAGTGAAATAAATGCAATATTTGCAAAATACACAGATGTTTCAGAGACATTTTCATTCAATACTTTATGCACTGCTTCATACAGCGTCTGTTTGAACAAGAATAAAGTTCACCATAAGCCTACAGCTAGCCTACTATCAATGAAGTGGAATCGATGTTTTTTAATCAGTTTTATTTGGATAAACATAACACAATATAACATTGCGACTACGTGAAAAGAGTGCTTACTGTTATAAAAAATGATTTGTGAGCTGTAGAGGAACTAAAGGTGGTCGAATAAACACGAAACACACGTGATCGTTGTCATGCGGTGAATCCGGCCAATCGTGGAACTGCCGTGTCGTCATCAGCGCTCGTGCAGCCCAGAGCAGCCGCTCTTCAGAAGCTGCGCTGGCTGAGTTCTCCGGCTACTCTCGAATCACTCTCGCGCTACTTTGATGGCATACGTCACAGTCACGTGGCGTCGGCGCTGTATCAAGTCGGACAAAATTTCTAACCGGCATGCACTGCTTCAAGTCAGCCGCCGATCGTTCTGCGCAGAGCTGCATGAAGTCGAACAAGCCTAATCACTGTGTTTGAATTCTCAAGGACGCAAGCTGAGCGAAATTCTGATGCATCGCGAGAGAGTTAAAATATCTAGACCTGTCTGCAATCCAAGTCCTGTGTGAAATGTGTTTTGACTGGAACTGACAACGTCAACAACTGACAGTTGTGTGAAAAGAACAGCATTCCGACAACTTTGAAATTTGTATTGTATTTTATGGGCAGCATAATGAGATCACCGGAGTGAGATTGAATGAATCTTGTCATTCATGCATAACCAAAATTTAAAAACCTGATGATGAAAACTCAGTAAACCACTGAATAATTTCAGTGACTAGGTCACTCAAAAATATATGTTGCTTTAAAACACATCATCATTTGCCCAGAATGCGCATAATCACTTTTGTGCCGCTCTGCACCGGAGCCTTTCATACTGTTTTTCACAATCAAAGATACTTATTGTTTAGCCTATGAATTTGTTAACCTATAGATTTCTTATCTATCATGTCTGTTGTCCTAATAAAAAAAAAAAAAAACTGTGCCTTACATTCCAAAGAAGCAGAGTTTATTGTGTATTAATTTATGTAGTAATAATTATCACAAATATATTGTTCACAAGATTTATCATGTTGACACTCTTGTAACCCAAATAAATTGTAATTGTAGTTTTTTTAAATGTGGATTTTACCAGATGTAGCAGTGGTCTACTCTCACATGCACGTTTTTGGAACCAAAAAAATAAATGGATAGGCATTGCCTATTTTGAGATAAAAAAATAAATGGATATAAAAAACAATGGATAGGCAATCCGTCGTGCTCTTAAACCCTCTGGGGTCCGAGGTGTTTTCTGGGTCCTGGAGGTGTTCTGACATGCTCTGACATTTGTGCTTATGTAACGGGCGTGATCAGGTTATGAAGGACGACTCATGAGATGACTTCTTTTTCACAATTTGTTGGCTCCTGAAGAACACAATGCACATGAATTGCCTTCTGTCTTCCTTTTACTGCACCTCTGCTTCCCTCAGCAGTGTAAAACGAGACTGAGGACTTAATGTATTTAAAATACATTACAAATACATTACTTCAACATTACATGAGGTATTTTGCTCAGTGTGCAACTCATAGAAAGCCATTAACACCGTCCAGAAAATATTAAACATTAAATGCAACAAATCCATAAACACAGTACATGTTTCCTTAAATAAAATAGCATAACAGCGACACCCTATGGGCTGAATAAAAAGTGTGTGTAAAGTAATAGAGATAACGAAAAATACATTAATAAACAAAAGGAAAATGCATACCTGAAGAACACAATGCACATGAATTGCCTTCTGTCTTCCTTTTACTGCACCTCTGCTTCCTAACCATACATAAATACAGCGTTTACTTTGGATAAAAGTGACGCTGAAATCTCAGACAAGCTACATTGTTCACGTGGCGCGGCCCGCCTGCCGTGGTGAAATGGCGGCTAGAAAGTGAATCTGAAAACACTGTTAAAACTTATTTTAGCGGTCAGACTAACACAAGACTGCTACATAGCATTATTGTATTAACATCAGACAATATGCGTTAAAAGCCATAACTTATTTGATTCAATTTCCAAAGAAAACAGTATATTAGCCCAGCAGCACATTTTCACATAACTCACCCTCAGCAGTGTAAAACGAGACTGAGGGAGACGGCGCACTACGGAAGCTTAGGAGGAACAGAAGGGATAGTGTGCAGGAAGGGTCATTTCCACAGGAAACAATCGCAAAAATAAAGATAAATAAAAATAACTCAATGAGATAAAATTCACAGATATTCAATAAAATCATTAAATGATAAATAAAATTCACAAATGCTAATTTGAAAATAAGAATTATTAAAGTGCATTTTTAACTCTGTTACACTTATTTCTGATACTTGTGACATTTTCATGGCTAAAGTCTGATTACACTGTATTCAGCACAAACTCTGCTACAGTAATATGTAAACATTTTTAGTTTTGAGATAATGACGTTTATGCGTGGTTTCTGAAAAAACTAAAAAACATTGTCCCTGAAATAAGGTAATAAAACCCATACTAATTATTTATTCACAAGACTTTTGAAAATTGTATCACGTGGCCTAGTATTTGCTTCAAAACTATGTGAAAATCATCCTGACTACTCATTTAGATAAGACAATATATTGATTTAAAATTTGTAAGACGTGTTTTGTGTTAGAAAGCTTTATGCGAGGAGGCATGAACCATGAACCATCAACCCATGAATATTTAGTGTTTCACACCTGAGAAAGACAAAGACCCTCCCCTAATGGCCCTATAAGGTGCTATCAGCTGTCATTATCAGGAACCTTGCACAAAGAGTGAGGAGAGACTTAAAAAATAATGGCTTTTAGATGTTTGGATTTATTTACAACACAACACTATCCAAAGATACACAACAAATGACAAAAAAGCACATTAGTAAACACTGATCTAAAGACAGAGACTTGGACAGTCCCACAGCTTTCTGCCATTCCTAAAACATAGTAGGCTACAGGGTTCGAAATGAGGGGGGTCTGGGGGGGTCCCGGACCCCCCATAAGTCATTAGGGACCCCCCATAAGAATTTATTTGTGGATTTTGGGGGGTCCCCGACAAATATATTTTAACATTAAAAATGATTGTGAAAATTATAGGTCTTTAGTGACGTTTTATATTTATAACAGTAATTAATATAAATTTATTTCCTAGTGCGAGGCAGCAATCAGGGCAGCTATTAGCCGAGAGAGTTCCTATAGTCTGTTTTGGTGCTCCCGCTAATGTACGGACGGTAACAAAGTTGCGCTGTTGAGGCTCGCGCAGTTATTTATAACATTAATTTATAGTTAAGAAACAATATATAGGCTACACACGACCAGAGTGCTATTTTCCTGAATGCCATCACAATTGAAACCGAGATATTGATTTCATAAGTTCAATAGACAAATAGTTTCAATTAAGTTACTTACATTTTTAGACGGAATGACTGTTTTTGTTCGGTTTCAGCAGCGAAAAAAGTTCCAAACAACAGAAGCATAGCGCATCTCAGAGCAACACTCATCCTGATTCATTACTGAATGATTCAGCGTTTTGAACTAATCGCTCGAGTCAAAGATTCAATTACCCATTATTAAACGGCCTCATTCTGAATAAATCAGCCGTTTGAACGAATCGTTTAAATTAATGACTCAATGATTCGCTCATTAAGACGACCGCCTGCGCCTCCTACTGGCGGGTTAGTTTCAAAGTATCATTCTTTTCAAAATACCTTATTTGTATTCAAAAAATATTTAAAATAATCTCATTTAATACAGTTATAATTTTTCAATGTAAATTATTTAATTTGATTACAGCCTAGTGTCTTATTATTTTAATTGAATGTATTAATAAAAAATTAGAATTTGAAATGAAATTTAGAGCATACATTAAATAAAATTAGAGGGAAAATGCCCTTTATAAAAGGTACAAATTTTTTTTCCGATAAGAGTGTTTTCAAAAATGAAACATTGACCATTTAAGTTTAAAGGGAGTAAAGCCTCTGTTTAGGCTATAAAGGAAATGTAATTTTGCCAAAAGAAGAACTTTTACTTCAGTGTAAAATGTTACCATATTATCATGCTTAATTGAATAATTGTAATGTGATGATCAGATGCAGACATCTAAATCAAAGAATATGGGTGGTTGGCGGGTGGATTATTATTTATTTTTAACAAAAGATTTGAGTGTCTCAAAGTACACCAAATTAATGAATTTATCTTTAAATGTTACTAATTTTCTCCCGGGGGGGCATGCCCCCGGACCCCCCTAGTGCTATGATTTTACCACCTCCGCTCATTTGCAGGAAAAAAACTGACATTGGTCCATATAATTTGTCCTACAGTATATAGTGTAGCAAGGTATAGTCTTCGGTACAATTTTTACAATTTATCATTTAATAATTACATACATTTTAGGGGACCCCCCAAGAGTCCTAAGTCATTTCGAACCCTGGTAGGCTACATACCTGTCATCTCCAAAGTGTTTGATTTTTTACCATGGTCATCTAGAGAGACTCATGTGAATGTCAGCAGGACTCATCAGTGTCTTCTGGTCCCTGTAAAAGAAAACATTTAGGAAAAAAAACACCTGTGAACATGCTGATATCAGGATAAACTATTTTAGATTTTTCTGGTTAAAATTATGAAATTTACTAAATACATACATACACTATATATATGAACTCCCAAGTGTGTTGTGCCTTGTAGGCATATGTAGGGCTGCATGAAATAATAACAATAGCCTATAGAAGGCAGCCTATAAATCGTTAAAAAGTTCAGTGACACTACACTAGAGAAAACTATATGGATTATCATGTTACTTCGTTTCCATTCGTTACAACGTTATGAAATGTTGGAGTAAAAACATGAAGCCTATAATGTTTTATTTGTTCTGCTTTTCAAACCCACAGCGCGTGACTCTAACTCAGCACGTGCAAACATTTACTGAATGCGATGTCATTGTGTCATAGGCTACATGTATATACATTTAGCATTAGACCTCATGTTTTTAACTCCAATCACATTTTATAACGTACATTTTAGTCTGGCACCAGTTTAACTAGTAGCTACAATGTAAAGTTTATGCAACAATAACATGCTGAAGCTAACATGCTACTACCAATAACATGTCTTACCTTAAAAATCTCATAATCAAATCCTGTTCTTCTAACTCTTCTGAGGTAAATCCAAGGGCACAGCACAAACACAGCATTCCCCACTCAAGAAAAGCAGAGTAGGACTGAAGACGCTGAATCTGATTCTTTGTGTTGAGGGAGCTGATCGCGTTCCTCCACGTGGCTCATTAGTATGCGAACAGCTGTTTCGCGTGGGCGTGGTCACATTATCGCTAATGAGGCCCGTTTGAGAAACTGTATATGTCGCTGCTTTCATACGGATTACTTAAACATAGAATATTTGTTTTTGATATAATTTACATCATTTAAAAATAGAGACTCCAAGCGTTGTAAAGACATACGTTTCAAGTCTGTGTGACAAACATTAGCTAAATTACAGATCATGTTCTGTCGCGTTTCAGAATGAGCTTCACATTGAGAGAGACGACAGAACGCGCATCATGTTTATTTTACGAAAAACACAACATTTTGTTTTTAGTATGTGTGTACACAAATAAAAGAAGACATTTAACAGTTTTGAATGATGTATAACACTTAAATGTAAGATCAAAATCAACAGAGTATTTTGAGTCTCTTTTGCACTGATAAGAAAAAAAGCGAGCAAATCACGCCGGCGTGATTTCAGACCCCAGAGGGATCACTAAATTTGAGGCTTCTGGTCATTCCTAGGATATCTAAGTCAACTAAAGGAGGAAGGGCGTTCTCACATTTAGCTCCTAAACTCTGGAATAGCCTTCCTGTTCCCTATTGGTCAGTCACTACAATGTAGGTCATGACTGACCAATAGGAATCTCACTAGAGAGGCCAATCTTCGAGTGAAACTAAACAAGCCAATACACATTGGCGTGCAATCATTTGCATCAGCTGTGCAGCCTCGCAGAGCGGGTATTTAACGAGCAGCAGGTGCGATTGTACTCTAGCTTTTTTGCTTCGGAGCCAAGCACTAGGTATGGTGACTACACAGAGTTAATCTGCAAGCCTCTTCTAGACCTCTCCACTTTGGTGCGGGCGTGGCAGCACAGCAGCGCGAGTTTTTTTTTCTTCTCTCTCTCTTTTTTGTTTTTTGTTTTAAAAAAAAAACTGAGCAAAAACAAAAAAGCTGTTTTCACAGCTGGTAAGGTGTGCTGTGAGAGCGCTCAACAGCCATTTTCACGTCTGGTAAGACCAGTGAGAGAGAACAGCGCACAGACAGGTGCACATTCCTGTCTGTGTTCGCGGTGACCGTTCCCCTGCGTCCTTCAGCACCAAGGAGAGCAGTTTCTAAAAGAACTTACATAGATAGTTTGCGTCTTTTTCAAGATGACGTTCTATCTGTGTGTTTCTGGATGTGGTTGTTACCTGGGGTCACGGGATGGTCACGATCGCTGCCTCGTGTGTCTGGGCCTCGTACACGCTGAGGCAGCGTTCGTGGATGAGTCATGTTGTGGGAAGATGACCATCTCGGAGCTGTGGTCGAGACTCTCGTTTCCTGCAAAGGGGCGGAGTCCCCGTGCATCTGCCTTCGGGCTATAACATGGGAGACCTGAGGATCACGATGAGCGTGCTTCCTTCGGGGAACCAACCCCCTAGGAACCCTCATCCCTCTCACGCTCTGCAACCAGTTGAGTTGCCAATCGAACGTCCTGGTCCATCCTCGAGGTGTGTACCAGTCGTTTCCTTTGGTGCTCTCCACGACGAACAGATGTCGATCGCTGCATTGGAGGGTGGGTCAGACATCTCCGCGGATGACGGCTCGGAACCGCTGCCTCCTTCAGGTGTGCCAGCAGTGTCCGAGTCGGACCCAGAGATGATGGCCATGCTTTCCCGGGTCGCCAACAGGATCGGGCTCTTGTCCCGAGCCCTTGAGGCTGGATGATTGGTATCTCGGGGTGGTGCGCGCTGGTTCTCAGCAACCCACCCCAGTGCCTTTCTTCCCGGAAGTGCACGAGGAGCTCACGGGGACGTGGACGGCACCTTTTACTGCCAGAAACCGTCTCGGTGGCTCCTCCTCCCTCACCACCCTTGATGGCGGGGCAGCTAAGGGACACACATGTATCCTGCCAGTGGAGTCTGGCCTGCCTGTGTCTGGCCGACATGAGGGAGACCGACAAGCTCCGGTTCCTTAACCCTCTGGGGTCTAAGGGGTTTTTGGGGTCCTTGAGATGTTTTGACATGCCCTGAAATTTGTGCTTTTTTCAGTTGCTTATAAACGTATTAATGGTAAAGGTGTAATGCACTCTATTTAGCACAAACCGGGCTACCATAATATGTGAGCAACATGTATGTACATGTTTGTATTTTTGAGGGAATAATGTTAATGCATGGTTATTAAAAAAAAAAGAAAAAAATTAAGTTTCTGAAATAAGGCTACAAAACACATACTAAACATGTGTCCACAATACTTTTGACTAATGGATGTTGTCACCTGGGGCCCTATCTTGCACCAGGATCAAATAACTTTGTACACTGACGCATGTATCATTCGTATTTTGCACCCACGCAAAGCGGACTTTTCCCTCCACAGACGCACGTCGGCAAACTAGAGAATGAACTTGCGCTCCCTGGGTGGGTCGGCGCAAAAAAGGAGGCGTGTTCCGGCGCAAACAATCCCTGGTGCTATTTTGCAGTTCCAGAATGCAATTGCGCCACTGACCAGAAAAAACCTAGTCTAAAGTCAGTGGCGCGTTTAGCGTACATCCAGATGCTATTTTAAGCGTGCATGCTTGGTCATAATACAGATATACAACGTGCATACACTGTAGATGATTCTCTCATCTACACAAATGCATTTTCCTTTTTGCAAATTATACATTATTATAAGGAAAAATATTAAAACAGGAGGGAAATCATTGTTGTGTCCATGACAATGGGAAAAATAGGCATAAAGCTTACATATTTTCCCAAATTATTATATGCATGTATAACCGAAGCTAATTTGGGTGGGTTTGTCCCATCCCCAATGTCATAAAATAGGGCCCCTAATGTTTTTGCTTCAAAATGATCTGAAAATCACCCTGCCTAATCATTCACATAAAACAATACATTGATTTAAATTTTTTAAAACACTTTTTGTTTGGAAAGGCAATATGCGAAGGGGTGTGACTTGCTGTGATTCACACCTGAGAAGACAAAGACCCTGCATACTAATGACCCTGCATATCAATGAGCTTGCATATTAATGAGCCTTTCACTCAGGTGTGTCACACAAGAAAGAATGCGAGGACAAAAATAAATAAATATATAATCCAAATATAAATGAAAGTCAAAAGCACATTTTTAGTACATAGTCATACCTAGAAACAAATTCTGTTAAATTAGGCTATATGGACCATTCTACAGAATTGGTTAGTTAGAGTTAGAAAATTAGAGTTCTCAGAGAGGAAAAAATATTTTTCCACACATTTTTTAAGTTGGCTTGGAAAAGCCAACTTACTGAAATCCTATTTAAACTTATTAAGTTGGCTTGAGAAAGCCAACTTACTGAAATCCTATTTAAACTTATTATTAAGTTGGCTTGGAAAAGCCAACTTACTGAAATCCTATTTAAACTTATTAAGTTGGCTTGGAAAACCACACTTATTATTATTAAGTTGGCTTGAGAAAGCCAACTTACTGAAATCCTATTTAAACTTATTATTAAGTTGGCTTGTGAGAGCCAACTTACTGAAATCCTATTTAAACTTATTAAGTTGGCTTGTGAGAGCCAACTTACTGAAATCCTATTTAAACTTATTATTATTATTATTATCACTAATCTATCTTTCTTCCTTTCTTTCTTACTAATCTATCTTTCTTTCCTTTTTTCTTTCTAACTAATCTATCTTTCTTTTTCTTTCTAACTAATCTTTTTTCTTTCTTTCTAACTAATCCATCTTTCTTTCTTTCTAACTAATCTATCTTTCTTTCTTTCTAACTTATCTATATTTCTTTCTTTCTTTCTCTTTCTTTCTTTCTTTCTTTCTTTCTTTCTTTCTTTCTAACTAATCTATCTTTCTTTCTTACTAATCTTTTTTTCTTTCTTTCTTTCTAACTAATCTATCTTTCTAACTAATCTTTCTTTCTTTCTTTTTAATTAACTTTCTTTCTTTCTAACTAATCTATCTATCTTTCTATCTTTCTTTCTACCTAATATATCTTTCTTTCTTTCTTTTTAATTAACTTTCTTTCTTTCTTTCTTTCTTTCTAACTAATTTATCTTTCTTTCTTTCTAACTAATCTATCTTTCTTTTTCTTACTAACTAATCTTTCTTTCTTTCTTTCTAACTAATCTATCTTTCTTTCTCACTAATCTTTTTTCTTTCTTTCTTTCTTACTAATCTATCTTTCTTTCCTTTTTTCTTTCTAACTAATCTATCTTTCTTTCTTACTAATCTTTTTTTCTTTCTTTTTTCTAACTAATCTGTTTTTCTTTCTAACTAATCTTTTTTTCTTTCTTTCTAACTAATCTATCTATCTTTCTTTCTTTCTTTCTTTCTTTCTTTCTTTCTTACTAATCTTTTTTTCTTTCTTTCTTTCTAACTAATCTATCTTTCTAACTAATCTTTCTTTCTTTCTTTTTAATTAACTTTCTTTCTTTCTTTCTTTCTAACTAATCTATCTTTCTTTCTTTCTAACTAATCTATCTTTCTTTTTCTTTCTAACTAATCTCTTTCTTTCTTTCTTTCTTTCTAACTAATCTATCTTTCTTTCTAACTAATCTTTTTTCTTTCTTTCTAACTAATCCATCTTTCTTTCTTTCTAACTAATCTATCTTTCTTTCTTTCTAACTTATCTATATTTCTTTCTTTCTCTTTCTTTCTTT